>OZ035857.1:2838772-4038772 GCA_964034905.1 Itoplectis maculator | reverse complement strand
CGCGCGCACCGACCGTAGAGCGTACGTCGCGCGCGCGCGCGCTCGACCGGGATTACGTGCACACGGCGCGCGCCGGGCGCATCGCAAGGTTCCATCTGGCAGATGGGGTGACATAGCGGCGCTCGCGCGCTGCACACAGTGTGTTAGTGTAATCAGCCGATTGGCAGGCATCGCACGCCAGGCTCATTAGTGATCGGGGGCCCCGACGCGCCGCCAGTTGCCACTCGGCCTCTGTCGCGCGGCGCAGAAGAGGAGAGGACCCTTCTGCATGGAACGTACAGCCCGGTTGAGGCACTCGCAAGCGCCTCGTCGGCCTGGTTACAGCTCGCTCTACGCAAAACTTTGCCCGTTATACGTGCGCCGGAGAGAGAGACAGGGGGAGGGAAAGGGGGAGAGGGAGAAAGATGGAGGGGGAGCTGGACGAGACCGAGGTCGAGTATCAGTGCGAGCTCAACTCGAGGCGCACAGTGTGCGACGTCGCGGCGCCGTTCAACAAATAAAGGGCGTATCGCGTGTCACCAGATATATCCGCGGCCACACAACATCCGTACTTCGGTCAAGAAACGTGATTTGTCCGCGTGGTCCACGGGTTCCGCGAGAACGAAAGTCGTCGTCTTGTTTCCTGCTTCGAGTCTAATGGCTTGGAAAGTCAATCCGGAAAATTGAGAGTGCAATGAACCGCACTTGCATCGTTGCACTCGTGTTTTTTCAAAAGTTGATCTGTGTTCGATATAGACAATCGATTATTGAGTTGTAACAAAATTTGACTGTCTTTATAATAATAATAATCTTAACCCTTCGTGGTCACTCCCGGGGTCAAACTGATCCCAAATTAAGCTGGAACTACTTTGTAATTATCCTGATAGTGTGATCACGAAAGGTTAATAATAACAATAATAGTAATAATGATAATAATCATTTATTATAATGATATCATTTATGACATGTAATTTATGGCATATCGAAGAAAACATTTGTCACTTGGTTCCAAGTGCAAAATGATTTATTTCCAGTACTTGACAAAAAAAAAAATGTCGCGACGTCCCGGACGATATACGCGGAGCATAAAACTCGCGAGAGGTTCCTTTTCTCCCCGCGGTTTCTCATTCGCTTTCCGCCTCGTCGGAGCTGAAGCACCCGCTCTTACGTACTTTTCGGTGAAGCTGATGCCCCCTTCCGTAATATCCGCCGCAGTCTCTGCAGTCGCTGCGAAGACTGCGAGAAGGTCGGTAAGTACCGCTGGACCCACGGACACAACGCTGGAGCACCGAGAAAGCTGACGCCAGCCGGAGAAAAAGCTTGATATAACTGGCGCAACTCTCGCGCAAGCTTTTGCGCTCGGCGCGATACTGCGATATCGTACGTTACCGCGGGACCAGCGGAATGGACAGCGAGGATCGAGCTGAGCCATCTCAGATATACACAAACGATCCGGGATACGGAGATACGGACGGTCGGTGCGAAGAGAGAAGAGAAAAGAGGCAAAAAAAGAAAGAAAAAGAGAACAGAGAGAAAAGAGAAACGATATTATACATATAAATATAAACGCATACAGCGCGATAGTTGCGACCCGGGTAAAACGTAATCGGACGACTGACGATACTGGCTGCGTCATATGACCCGTGCAGACACTCATTTACCTTTTTACTGCCCTCTTATCCGACCCTCTTCCTCCCCTTTCGTCCCTTCTCCTCCCTTCGACTATTCCATACATCGTAGCAGCGTAGCCGATGCTTCATCCGTCTTCCTCCTCAACGTTGCGCACTGCATTTCGCCCACTATGCGCGGGGTGGGGGTGGGGGAAGAAGGAACCGGAGGATGAAAAGAGACGCCGCACACGCGCGACACTCGATACAGCTCTGCGCGCCGTCGCGGTCGATCGATCGTTGCGCTCTCTGCTTTGGTGCTATGCTTTGGCGCTCGCGCTTCGGTTGCACGCGGCGCGAGTGCATCATTCCTGGCGGGCGCATTCGATTTCGGGATGCACCGAACGACGCCGCCGCGAACCATTCGATTCACTCGACGATTCCCCGGCTGCGGAATCCCCGAGGTTTCGCTGTCTATAGTCGAGGATTCGCAGGCGAAAGATTCAGTGTCGCGAACGCCGGCGTCAATGGTAGGCGGGGTTGGCCATCGTTTTCGAACCTCTCGGAAATTCGCGTAAATTCCACCGGCAACGAGGCAGCACCGTGCGATGCGCCCAGGACGAGATATAGTGTTCCGATGGCGCTGACAAATTTCCGCATACATCCTGGCTCCGGTGGCTCAGGCACCTGGGGTCCTACCGTGCAGCCGCTTATTTCCTCGCTGCTGCTGCTGCTGCTGCCGCTGGTGGTGGTGGTGACTATACATTGCGCCTAACGTGTATAGCAGCCACTTTGTCGTCATCGTCGTCGTCGTGGAACGTCGAATGGAAAACGACGTCGAGTTCTTAACGCTCAGGCATCGTTCACCCCCCGAGAACAAGGTACACCAATTGCGGAAAACTCGACAAACTTGGAACGAGTTTGACGAGATTTTTACGGTCGCGAACGTGACCCAAACGATACGTTATATGTTATGCGATATATGTGGATATTAAGAGGCAGCAGGGGATCCCATTCAATGGGGGCTCAAGTCGATGCAAGGTGCCAATATATTTTCGAAACAGCGATTTATTTATAGCCTTTATTTTTCGCCTCTTGATACACTTTGTTTTGGTGTCGTTTGCTCGGGAAATCTCAGTAATGTTCACGATTTTATATTTCGCACGACGCGAGTTGCAGCTTCATAACTGATATTTTTCAAAATAACGTCAATTGGGGAAAACTTGACATAATCGGAACGAGTTTGACGAGACTTTTACGGTCGCGAATGTGTCCCAAATGATGCGCTATACGTCACTCGATATAAAATGAGGATATGTGGATATTAAGAGGCGTCGAGACGCTACCGCGTCTCTTGATACCAGCAGGCTTCGATGGGGGTATGCAAGATCGATGCAAGGTGTCAATATGTTTCGGAACTAGCGTTATATTCAAGCACTAATTTTTCGCCTCTTGATGGACTTTGTTTTGGTGTCGTTTGCTCGGGAAAACCTAGTAACATTCACGATTTTATATTTCGCACGACTCGAGTTGCACCTTCATAACTGATATTTTTCAAAACAGCGTAAAAAACACGAGGATCGTAGTCGAAGAGGATACGACACGAAGATTCAATAACAGTTTGATGTACTACATGACGTACGCTGAAGTTGCAGCTAACCACGAAATTCACGTTTTCCTCGAAGGAAAAAGAAACGGGTGGCCGGCCACAGAGAGAGACGGGGAGAGGCAGTGGAAGGCGAAGAAGAACTCGAGGGAAGGTCGGTGGGGGGGGAGGGTGAGGTCGACCAATTATTACGAGTCCTCCTGTGGGCCTTAATATGGTGAGGGCGGGCTTAATAAGGCAGGGAAGTTTCGGCGCGGACCAGCAGCAGGAGCAGAAGCAGCCGCCACAGCAGCAACAGCAGAAGCAGCGCGCCGGCTGGACAAAGAGGTTCCCCGATACAGGAGGTCAAAAATGCGCTCAAAAAATTGCCGCCTATTTGAATTGCTAATGCGGCGTGGCGGCGTTTGCCCCGCTGCTGCTGCTGCTGCTGCTGCCGGTGGCCGCGCTCTTACCTTCTGCTTCCACTGATGCGCTCGCTGTTCACTTTGCAGCGCTCGGACTCGGCTCCGGCTCGGCTCTCGCGGTTCCTACCGGTGCAAAACAATGGCCGCGCGTAGCGGTATATACCGCGCGCGACTCTGAAACCGAAAGAGCTCTGACGAAGTCCATATAAGTGTTTCGTTTGGCTCGGGAGAAATGCAGCCGAGAGGGAAATAAATAAAATAAATCAAATAAAAAGGGGATAAAGCGAGATAAAGACAGACGGCGAGGCGCGCAGGAACGGAGCGAGAGAGAGAGAGGGAGAAAAAGAGGGGGGTTGTAGGGAGAGAAGGAGGGGGGATGGTGGATGTGCGACGCTTCAACGCGAGCGGTCTCTGCCGTCGCGACGCTGAGTCTCGCGCTGAGAGATAGAATTTTAGAGGGAAACATCTCCGAACGACGCACCCTAAATAATTAGTCGTCACCGCGTCGACAAGAAAACCCGAAGCAGCGCCAAACTAAAATTCACCTGCAAAATTGAGCACATTGTTTAGTAATTATTTTCGAAAATAATTAATTCAGTCTTCTTCGGCGGCATTTTCGAGAAACGCGGAAAATTATGTCAAGCAAGATTCCTATAAAATAGTCAACGTATGATGAGAGTTTCGCAAGGTCTGTGGCGAGAGTTCGTTTAATCATATTTTCATAGAGTTTGACGGCAAATTACATCTGCACTTGGTTCAGAGGTGAAAGGATGTGTAAAGCAAAGCTGGGTAGGTTGAACCTCATCATAACTTCGAAAAATCTCATCTATTTTTCCTAACAAACAGTCATTAAAAAAACATCCAAAATGAATCGCTGAAGTAAATACACATCAAAACAAACCTATGGTCCAAGGTCATCCGGAATACCAGGCGCGTCCGGTTTATCTAAAAAAAGAATAAAAGAAAAAAGAAATAGACGCACCTACGTCTAAGAGTCGACATGAGTCCACGAGGCGCTGGGATCATCGCACAGTCGGTGGAAGAGCAAACGACGTGTACCGTGTGGACGACGTACACACAGCGCTCTTAGGAATCCGATCGGGCGTATAAGGGCGCTCGTAGGAACGCAGGTAAGGTGACCAGCGGAGCATGGCCGGTGTGGCCGGAGTCGTCCTTGATAAGACAAACTCAAAGCCAGCGGGCGAGGCAGAAGCCGGGTGAGCGTGCGCGCGCGGCGCGGCAAGAGCAGCGAGTTACGGGGTCCCAGATCGCGAGCAGCACGCGTGCGGGCATCGGACATGATGCATACACAGAGCGCGTGGACACAAACCGGTAGCCGGAGCGGCCGAACAGAGCGAGCCGCATTCTCGCGCCAGATAGTAGCCGCACTATAACAGACAGACGGGCACGCACACGTTACGCGAACGCGCACATTTGTGGCTTGAGGCACATACGACCGCCACATATTATTAGGTAGGTTGTATTAATATATATATAGACATACATGTGGCTTTACAGGTACTGCACTAGTTGAGCGAAGCCACGAGGTACTCAACTCCCGACGGCGACGACGACGACGATGAGGACGATGACGACGACGACGACTAATCTGTCTTCCGGTTTGCACGCGGTCATCTCTTCCGCTTCCGTTGGGTCCTTTAGTGCCAGTCACTCCGCCAGATAATTATCGGGCTTCCCATATACATATGTACGGAGAACGGTGATATACGGAATGCGGTACGTATGTAGCCGCGCGGGCTTATCCCTCGGCGACAACGTAGATAATGCATGTATACATGGGTTGGTTGGAGGGAGAGGATCTCGAGGAGGTTTGGGTTACATGTGTTCTCCTTGGTTGGGATGAGGAGGCTGTAATTGTTTCTGGGGTGTTGCTGGATCATCCGAGGGACCTCTGGGTAAACCTATTTTTCCTCGGATCAACAAAGTGTGGACACTCCGAACTTATATGTGCATTTTTTGGTGTCATCAGAAGTGTCTGATTCGCAATTGTTTACAGGCTGCATCGTGGATCATCGGAGTGACCCGGGTGAACCTACTTTTTGAGGGATCAACGCGGATGTGAACACCTGGATGAAAGGATGTCCATATTTTTTGGTGTCGTCGACAAAAATTGCTTTGTCCCGGGTGTGACTATGATTGAACAAGCTTGAAAAAGTGGAAGCGCTTGTTCAATCGCTTCCACTTTTTCGCGTCCATCGCAGTCAACAATGAAACCTGTCCGCGTGTAACTGTCGTTACACGCGGCGTTCGGGACATCGGCGTTTTGGCCAGCCATATGGCAGCCCCGGCATACGCATTGTGCCCCAATAATGCCTCACGCGGAATTGTTGATTGGGTATAGCTGAGCTATTTCCGCGGCCTGGATAGGGTGATACTTGCGCGATTGCTATTTACAGCCTCCATAAGCCCTCAACACTGAGGCTCCGGGTATGCTCGGAATATGCGCTGTGCGCTCTTTTAGGTGCATATCAATGACAGGGACTGTGACGCATTGCATCGTTTCACCTATTCGAAGCTTTACACGGGTTTCCAACGTCCTCGACAATCAAACCTGAAACCACCGAAATACCGTGGACCGATGAGGCAAACTCATCAAAATTCGTCATTCGTAGTCCGAGGCTCAGCCGAGTGCCTGAATTTCATCCTCGACACAGTGAAGCAACTTGCTCTCTACGTCGCCCCCACCCCCCAACCCCCTCCCTAACCCTCCTCCCCGGTTCCTCCCTTCGGACGCCTTTGAACTACAAAGTACATCCATTCGTGATTGATTATCTCCTACATCCGTAATTGGGTCTCCCGAGGACGAGGGTTGGGATAGCGATAATAGCCTCTGGAACGTTGCATCGCGCAGGCATAGTCTGCGCCGAACAGACTCTCGGTGGCTGCCGATGCGATTTGGATGTTCGGCTTGCGCGCGCGGCGAGCTGGGACCAATCGAGACCAACGCGCGCGGCTTGATGCACAGTCGTAGCGCAGCTCGATTTCCGCGTCGATTCGTAAAGTCCCACCGCCGTCCCCCGTCCCCATTGCCTCGGCGTTATATCTCATCTACGTCTAGATCCGTCTCGCTCGCTCGCTTCGGCACACACGCGCGCACACGAACGCATACGCACCGGGGCCACCGAGGGATTTGATCCAGCAATGCGCGGCCGCCTGTGTGTCTGCGTTACCCGCCGCGAAGCCTCCCGCACCGCACCGAGTCTAATCCCAATACCAAATCAATAGGCTCATACCTGCATGATACCTCGCGGACCTCACCCACTCCGACGGATTTCCACAACGGTGATGAGCGCGTGCAATATTGCGGGCCTTCATCATCGAATCTCATCGTTCCCGGGCTGCGCCTATCCGTAACCAACGGCTGAATAAACAAAACCGGTGGCGGACGCGAGATTAGGTTGGATTCTGAGAATTCTTCGCGGGATGCCTTCAATGATTTCGGCGGAATTCTCGGCGGTCGGTGTGTTTCATAAAATTATCAGAATTCTGTGAATTATGTGTGCCTTTAAAGAATTCCAAGAATTCCAAGAATTCCATACGCCTTCAAATAATTCCAAGAATTCCAAGAATTCCATACGCCTTCAAATAATTCCAAGAATTCCATACGCCTTCCAAGAATTCCAAGAATTCCATACGCCTTCCAAGAATTCTATGAATTCCGCGCTTCTTCAAAGAATGTCAAGGAATCTATGAATTCGGCGAGCCTTCAAATAATTCCAACAATTCTATGAATTTCGCGAGCCTTCAAAGAATTCCAAGATTTCCCTGAATTCCAAAAGCCTTCAAAGCATTCCAAGAATTTCCAGGATTACCCGCGCCTTCATATATATTCCAAGAATTCCGCGTCGCGCAAGACGGAAAACTCGCGTCCCAATCGAAGCGCCTAAAACCAGTTAAAACCAGGTTCTCGCGAATTCATCTCAAGCTCAACAGGAAAAACAGATGTCCAATCGGATCTCACCGGATAAGCATTAACAGCGTTTTAGCTCCGCGACTCGTTACGACGCGCCAGCGTCGGATATCTCCTCGGCGATCGCTACATTCGTAATTTCAACGGAACATCGGTTTCCGAGAATCCGCTCTGCGCGCGCGGAGTCTCGAGCCACCCGGCGGATTACTCTATTTTCCAGCTGTGCGATTATCCAGGCCGAGTGTGCGCACGCACCGTGTGTGCACACACTCGGCGGAGTTCGCGCGTCTAGCTGACGATTCTCCGTGTATACCTGTAGTCGTCCTAAGTACAGTTAAAGTGTCGTGCGAGTAGCGCTCAGGTCGAGCCGCGACGACGACGAAGACGAAGACGCCGCGATGCCCGGTTGCGCGAAGTAACGTTCCGTCCCGCAAGTCCCGCAGCCTGGGTACCAGCGATAACAGACAAACGCAGCGTCTGGGCTGAGGCGAACGAGCGCGAACCCCAAGGCAAAAGTGTGCGTGACGACGCATGTGTGAAACGCGACGCGAGCGCGGAACATCCGAGTGGAGGATGAGTGTGCGTATGTACCGAGAGTCAGCAAAGTCGAAGAGTCAGTACATCAGCGAACTCCTCGTGGCTGCTGCGCATAAGGTAGAAAGGGTAGGGGAGGAGGGGGGGGGGGGGGGAGAGGGGGAGAAAAAAGATAAGGAGAGAAAGAGAGAGGGAGGGGAACGAAGTAGAAAAAGACTGACGAACACAGGCGCGGGCAACGTACACCCGGTTGTCTTAACATGGACTTACCTCTCCTCGGCGTGATCTCCTTTCGTTGGCGTCGCGCTTCAGCGCGCTTTACGACCGTTTCAACAGGGACGCGAGACGCGCGAGGCGCGCGAGCAACTCGATGGCTTGTCGCCACGGCGAAACGTCACATTCGCCGTCGTAGCCGAGCTGAGAGAAACTATAACCATGGTGATTGGCATTTTGAGGAATCCGCCGGGTTCGTCAGTAGTCGGCAGGGTCGTTGGGGTCTTTATTCCGGATCCGATGGGACGTTCTATGCGAAGTGACAATGGCTGAGGATTGGCCAGGGGAATAAGAGACCCAGCGATTGGCACTCTCAGGAATTCGATATTTGTCAGTCATTGGCATGACGAGTGCGGCGATGGCTGATGAGTGGCTGAACGAATGGAACGCTCATTTTAGTACCTAGCATAGAGAGTGGGGCACGACGACCTATGAGTGCGGTATAAAGTTGTGTAGTGGCGGCTGTAGAACGAATAAATACACACATCGAACCCAGTACGATCGATCCTGACGAGTGAATTATTTTCCAATTGAAAGCGCCCACGCTGCATGCGGCCGTTGAGCCTCGCTCGGCATCCCACAAGTACCCTCGATTGAACAAAAAAAAGTGTATCGTAAATTTCCCCATTAAGGCGGACAAGTATTTCCGAGGTCTGCCCCGACGCTTCGTCTCCCTCCGTTGGTCTCTGTGCGTCCTCCAATCGCATCAGTCCCCTTCGTACAATCGAGTTCGACGATTTTACGCCGGGTTCATGCGAACTCGTCGTCTCTCGATATGAAAACGGCTTCCATTCGAGTTCACTTTTTATTTCAACTGTGCCAAGCTTTGCATGTTTAATCACAATCAACTAGGCATTTGGCCTAGTTTCACGCTAATCCAAATGACGACTATAGAACCGTTCCTGAAATTAGCCGAGACTACGGTCTCGGATTTTTCTTGAAGAAAAATCACACTTGCGTTCTACTGAACTTTGGACCAGGACCCAGTGATAAAAAATTAACCTTGTTGCGCAGGGGTGGAGGGCAAGGGGGGAGGGGAGGGGTTCGGAATACAGCAAGACAGTTCAACTTTCCTTCGTTCTTTTTTTCCAGTTTTTTTTTCCTCATATTCTCTTGGCAAACTGCTTCTTCCACAACATTAGGCGAATTGCCCTTCGCCGGTGGTTTGGTAATGCACCGGCTGAGCACTCAGGCCCGGGCGGCCGCCGCGCACTCCAGTCGCCCGCTAACTTCGTATTCCGGTGGCTTCGCGCAGTGATTAAGGATTTTAATGAAACAGCGACCGCGCGCGCGCGGGCGTCTTGCCAGTATCGGCGCCAGTGGCCACTGCGATGTGCAGAGGTCGGCGGCGGTGAAGGTGGCGACGTTGGTGGTGGTAGCGGCGAGAGGGGGGGGGGGGGGGGGCGCTGGAGCTCGGCAAGCAACGTCGGGAATCGCGGTTGTGCGGCTCGCCAGCACGGTCCAAGCGTCTCGACTACTAGGAAAGTTCTGGGCGCGCATCCCACTAAGATCCCAAAGAGGGTCTCTCGGTTCTTCGCAGCGCGACGACGTCGCTGAGTGCTGGTTATCCCGGCAGAAGCTGCAGGAACAGCAACAGCAGGCTGCTGCTGCCGTTGCTGTTGCTCTTCACGTGGACCCTGCATGTCGATGGGCCATAAAAGGATATTTGTCGCTCTATATGGGGACAACGGATACCAAATGCATCGAGAACTCGACCGCGAGGAAAAACAAAAGGGGGAAACGAGGGGGCGCGTCCCGGCTCGCGGTCCCCGCGGTAGAAGCGTCGCTATATACACCGCTGCTATTGCCGCGAGAGACGCAAGAAGGATTCTTCGGCTCCTCGAGCGACGGGATAACGTACACCGGTTCGAAAATAATGTATACGTCGCGCGGGGCGCGATCTTATTACGTGCCCGTTCTATATCGATCCTGGCGGAGCAGAGCGAAAAGTCACAAGAGCGAAACGAATCCGAAGCGATAAATATCTGATTGTTCTCGGGAATAATGGAAATCAGCGACAGACATTTTGACGAAGGCTGCTGAAAATTTTAAGAGGCGTCATCTCTTCTTAACGACGATGTTATGCAGATGACCTGATAAATTTTGTTCCAGTTGACGACGTCTATGCAAATTTAAACTGCATTAAAATGTCACAAAAATTCAATAAAATAATAATAGTAATAATAATAATAATAATAATAATAATAATAATAATAATAATAATAATAATAGTAATAATAATATGAAAAAAGGGATTTGGGACAGGTCGTAGAATTCCAGAGCCCAATTGTTGATTTTCGCGTCAGTTTTTCCCACGTCTGAGGAGCATCGAACGCGAAACCCGGGCAACTAAAGATTCATGGTACTCTCATGCTTGATCTCCTCCACTTTCGCCCCTCCTCCCTCCTCCCCCTCACCCACCCACCCCTTTCGCCGCGGTTTCTGATGAAATCCACTGAATTCGTAAATCCGCGAGACGCGTCGAGAGCGAAGCGAGCAAAATAGCAGAAAGATGGAGCGCTCGCGAGCCAGCTGAAAATTCTTTGGTATATATACGACCCGAGAGCTCGCAGCGCACTCGGCGGGAAATCTCGCGGTCCTCTTTACCTATTCCGCGCGCGTTCGACTCCCAATCCCCTAAAACATTGGTCTCCGAAGTGCGCGCCGCGCGTTTTAGACTTCGTCGTTCTCTCCGGCGAATCCACCCCCCCCTCCCACCCACCTCCCAGGGGTAGAGGGAGGGGAAGGCAATAGCGCAGCGCCATTTCACAATCGCACACGCAGCCTCCGGGCTTTACTCACCCATCCGAGAAACGTGATTTTTCGCGAATAAATCCATCGCTGTCTCGTCAGACATCACCAACACAGACACCACTTTCCCTGTCGCTCTTTCTCTCTCGCTCTTGGGAAGAGAGGAATCGCGTGGCAGCCGGCGACGACGACGTCGCAAATGCTCCTGTTCAGATTCAACGAGCAGGTAAGGACCATTGCAAACAAGCTTCACCCCGCGGTCTGAAACATGCGGAGTGAACTTTGAATTTAATCACGGCGCCACTCCTGAAAGAGAAAGAGTAGAAAAAAACAAAAAGAAACACCGACTTTGTTACCGCTTGCAATCGAAACGACACTTTGTTCCTTCGAGCATTTGGCACCTTCAGCGATCTGGAAAAAAAATGTTCACGCGCGATTTCGTAATAATAACAATGCTTGTAATAACAATAATAATCATAATATTGAACATAATTGTAATACAGCAGAGCGCGAATCGTTGGTTCAAGGATCCCAAGCGTTTTGTTGATTGGCCATATTTTTTAGAGTCACTAAGGCTACGAAAATTTATTAGAAGAAAATTTAAATCGACTTCCGATTTTTTTACGCGATTTAGTAATAATAACTGTATATGTATGTAATAATAACTGTAATAATAATCATAATCATAATATTGAACATAATGATAATGCAGAAGGCTGCAAATCGTTGATTCGAGGATCCTAATAGCGTTTTATCGATTGGCCATATTTATTAGAGTCACTAAGGCTTCGAAAAATATATAAAAAACAATGTAAATTGATTTTAGTTTTTTCTTTCACCCAGCGTTTGAGAATCTCTAAAAACCGTCGTTCGCTTAATTTTGCTCTGACTTTCGTGCTCTGCGATCGCAGCATATTATAACGCCAGCGTCAAGAATCTCTTCAAGACCGTTTCTTCCATCACCATTCACGGCAGTCGTCGTCGTCGTCATCGTCGTCGTCGTAGTCGTCGACTTCTTCGTCGTCGTCGTCGTCGTCGTCGTCCGCTGTCCCTCTCTCTCTCTATACCTGTATCTAACATTCAGGATATGGGATATATGAAAAGACCTCTCAATTCCAGGCCATCCCCTGGATGCGACTTCCACCGAGTCGGGCGGCGCAGCAGTAGCAGCAGCAGCCGCTTCGTTATCCCTCGGAACTATTCTTCTCTCGGGAACGGGGTTGCCGCTCTCTCGGTGTGCGACGCCCATTTGGCCCTCTCTCTCTCTCTCTTCTCTCTCAGTCGCTCCCAGTCGCCAGCGCCGCTTTTCCATAGTCGCTGAGGATAAAGTTTCTAGTTCAAGTCGCTCTTCTCGAGCTTTACTCTCGTCCTTCTTGCCCCTCCGCCCCCTTCACCATCCCTTTCACCCTCTGCCCCTCATAGCCCCGTCCGACTCTTCGTGTATTATTCGCTTCTCGCTCTTTCCTTGACTTTCCATTCCAAACCCAGCCGAGATCTTACGTTTATTGCGACCATGGATAGCCAGGTACCTTAGTTTTTTTTTTTTTTGTATTTTTTGGTACAATTTTTCGTCAACCCGATATCAATTATTATTATTCGCCTCTCGCTCTTTCCTTGACTTTCCATTCCAACCCAGCCGAGATCTTACGTATATTGCGACCATGAAAAGCCTTACGTTTTTTTGGCAATTTTTTGTTTACAATTTTTTCGTCAACTCGACTTCAGAGGCCGAAGCTCACATTTTCGATATCAACGAACTTCCAAATAATTTCCTTCTCTCGTTGAGCCCGGCTCTATTCAGGCCGCGCCGAGTGGGACTCTCGGCGCGCCGCACCCGGTCGGCCGTACATAGCACGAACAAACTTCCGTCGTGACCTGCGACTGAAGCAGTTTCCGGCCGAATCTTCCAATAAACATCGAAAACCGGGAAACCCGTATACGGTCCGTTTGGTACTGGTCGCGGGCTGCGCGTTGGGGGTGTTTCGTCGCGACCCCTCGAACCCCCTTCCCCACTTCTGACCGTTGTGGGTCACCCTCCGTCGCGGAAAAAGCAGCCGACGCAGCGACAGACAGACACGATGTACATCGCGAATCGAACGGAACTCACCCTTCGAGGGTAAATCGGTTTCAAGAATCGGCCTTTTTTTGGCGCGATATTTATCTCCCGCCACGTTATTTATTTCGCTGTTTTTGGACTCGTGAGAAACGGCAGCTTGCGATAATTTAACGTCTGGCGAATTTCATGCGCGAATCTTATGTCTTATCGTTGTCCTCGAATGGGAAAACAAATAAAAAATCGGTATAGCCGATCGTCGGTAATCACGGCTCCTCATTTTTTATTTCAGTGCTCGACGATGTGGATTGTCGGGGAGGGTGGGGAGAAGAGGGGGAGGGTCACCCTCGATCACGGAAAAAGCACAAAGGCAGATGCCACGCGAATATATCGCGAAACAAGGAGGTCGAGATAAATCGGTTCGATCGCGGTTGTTTTTTTTTTTTTTCATCTCCGCCCTGATATATTTATCCTCCTCGCTGTTATTTTTATTTCTTGCTTTCTGCGAGTCGCGCGAGGAACGTAGCTTCTTGCAATGATAACCAAATGGCCGGGTGAATGTTTCGCCTCTCTCGAGAGTTTCTTTATGAGCGAATTTTCTTTTTTATCGTCATCCCCCGCGCTGAAACGTCGACGGCAACGTAGTCGGTCGGTCGGTGCACGTGAAGAATCGTTTTATTCGACGTACGTTGATACTGTATTCCCGCAACGCCGCGTAACGATCGATTTCTCCTTCGTCTTTTTCTTCTTCCTTTTTCTTTTTTTTTTTCAAGAATGCCATTCGCGTTTTTCCCGTTGTTCATGGAACGATAAAAAATAATCGAATGCTCGCGGGGAGTCGGCGATCGCGTCGTGCGCCGCGCGCATATTCCTACCCCATTTCCGGAGATATCTTATTCCCTTTTCCGCGCTCGTTCTCTGAGCTTTTTTCGCCTCTTGCAATATTTACAAATACGTCGCTGGGACTTGACTCTCGGTGAATTTCCGGGTGTATCGTGATTCTCAAGTGGCTCCCGATGCACAATCGATCGTTTCGTCCGATCGTATTGAGTGAAAAAAAAATTCCCAAGGTAATTAATTTTACAGAGACGTCAATTGATTCTTATTATTTTTTGGGTGTACTAGGCTAATCACACGCGCTGGCGCGCGTGCCCGAGATACTTTTGCGCTGCTGCGCTCTTATAAAGCTTTGAAAGGGTAAATCGCAACTTAAAAACCCTTGTTCAGTTACTTTTGAAAAAAAAGGAATTTGTTGTTTTGCTTGTCAGAAATCGTAGATCTGGCCGCCAGGCCGAAAACCGCCCAAATCGGGGTCACGAAATTTATTTTTTCAAAATATCGACTTTTAACCTACACCATCGTTCTCAAGTCGCATATTCTACCCTTGAAAACACTGGTTAAAACCCTTTTTTAGTTGATTTTGAAAAAAAAATTTTTGGCCGAACAGTTTGTCAGAAATCGTAGAACTGGCCGCCAGGCCGAAAACCGCCCAAATCGGGGTTACGAAATTTATTTTTTCAAAATATCGACTTTTAACCTATACCATCGTTCTCAAGTCGCATATTCTACCCCTGAAAACACTGGTTAAAACCCTTTTTTAGTTGATTTTGAAAAAAAAAATTTTTGGCCGAACAGTTTGTCAGAAATCGTAGATCTGGCCTAAATCGGGGTCACCGTAGGTTAAACAGTGCTGCAGTGCTCATCACGACAAACTGTCAAATCTCGCGCTGTTAAACAACGAACTGCCGGTCATCACGGCCCTCGACCAATCAGAGGCCGAGTTATACCGACAACAATGGTCACGTTGGCGCGAATTACGCACTTTTTAGTAGTAGATTGAAAACTCGTTCGTCGTTGCGCCAATTCGAGTCCAATTTGATCGCCAAAACAAAAAAAAACGCCGAGAAAATCGAACGTTTTATCCGACAGGGTTGACAAAAAAAATCTCAAGGAAATTAATTATACAGAGACGCCAAAGTGCATCTAAAAATCCTCGTTCGTCGTTACCCCAAAATTCGAGCCCAATTTTACAATTTTGCGAAAGCGAAAAAACGCCTCCATCTAAAACCGCATTCGCCGAGGCAAATATTTGCCACATTGTTTTTTTTCTTGTGCGCCCCTCTCGCGATCGCTAAGTGTCTTAATGGCGAAACGTTGTTGCGGATAGAGAGGCGCGAGGAATCGCGCTTGGGTTCAAAGTCTTCGTTCACGTGCACTTGATAAGGGGCGCGGAGCGCGCGCGATATTAGAGGCGCGCGCGGAGTTTACTTAAAGGGCAACACGCGCATCCGGGAAGAAACCCGCCCCCTCGGTACACGTCGAGCGGCGCACGTGCGAGTGTAACACACAGATGCGCCCGGCGAGATGGTGTGAACCGGGGCTCAGCACCTCGCGGGGCTGCGCCGCACGAAACTCCGCGGCGGCCCCGCGGGGGCCACGTCGGGGTAGCTACGTTATCATCACGAAACACGAATACCGCTATTCAAACATTTGCGATGCGCGGGCGCGAGGCGCCGCTTCCGCTCAGCAGCGGGTGCGGTGCACTTGCACTCGCTGCACTCGCTCGCAGCAGACACCGACAATCAGCAGGTCCCACAACGACAGGTGCAACGTCTGGCGCTGCTGCGCGAGGCTTTGAATAATTGAAACGTCTCTAACACGCCCTTGTTGACTGCTTGTCTTTCCCCGAACAGATTTAAAATGACGCTGAGTTGGAGAGAGAAACGCGAGCGAGCAAATAATTTTACTTCATGGAGAGAAAGAAAAAAAAGAGAACCGAAAAAAAGTACGACAGACTCCATTATGGTTAACGATGAAACGCGAATATTATTGGAGTTTCAAGTTGGAGGTGAGGAGAACATTTTTTGAAGTTACGTTTATTAAAAAAAATAAAAATAAAAATAAAAAATAAATAAGTAGGTGTTTGATCGTAGTGAGACGACTGCTTGACTTGCTCCGAACTGATTTAAAATGACTCTGAGAGCTCAAAAGAAATGCGAGCGAGCAAATAATTTCACTTCGTCGACAGAAAAAAAAAAAAAAAAAAACCGAAAAAGTGCATCAGACTTCACTATGGTTAACGATGAAACGCGAATATTATTGGAGTATCGAGTGGGAGGTAAAAAAAAATGCGCAGGAGTGACGTTTATTGAAAAAAAAGGGGAAAAAATTACAGGTTTTTGATGGTAGTGAGACGACTGCTTGTCTTTCCCCGAACAGATTTAAAATGACGCTGAGAGCTCAAGAGAAATGGGGCGAGCAAATAATTTAACTTCGTCGAGAGAAAGAAAAAAAGAATCCGAAAAAAATACGACAGACTTCGCTATGGTTAACGATGAAACGCGAATATTATTGGAGTATCGAGAGGGAGGTTAAAAGAAAAATTGCAAGAGTGACGTTTATTGAAGCAAAAACAAAAGAAAAAGAAATGACAGGTGTTTGATAGTAGTGAGACGGCTGCACTTACAGGAAATAATGAGAGATATTGGACACTGGATGTTTTACAATTTTATGAAATATTTTTGCCTGTCGCCGGGTTCGCGTGTATCGAGTGTAAATAAGCGACGCGAAAAGCCTGAGAGACCTGAAATTTAATCGCGATACAAACTTTGCATGATATGATATATTTCGGCTGGAATACCGTGGGTGTATCCGGTCAGTGAATGGATATAACGCGCGCGCCGTACGCTAAATTCAATGATCGGTGACGCTAATAGAGCCACGGGCCAGAAGCGTTCGACCGCCGAAGGTATAAAGACCCTCTGCCCTCTCGCCATATTCGCTCCCACTTCTGCGAGTGCCGCGCGGCTGCTGGCGCTCGCGCCTCCCGTATATTCACCCGTTTGTAATATATATTCGGGGTGTACATGGCGGTTTATGTACTGGCCGGCGCCGCACATTTCGCGCGATCGCTCTGGCTTCGAGCAAATTGAACCGCGAGCATAAATATATTATCCGCATATTGGCAAAAATAATAACATTGTAAAAAAAAGGAACGTTCGAGTATGTAAATTTTTTTTATATCATTTGCAGATATAAATGCTCAATTTTTTCGGAATTTTGAGTGATCGCTCTTGGCGCTATGCAAATTCAAACCACGAACAAGTTATTGTACGAATATTGACGCGTAAAGAATGCATTGTCGATGGGAAAAAAATTCGTAAAAATAATGTAAACACTTGAGCACGATAATTTCTATTTTCTTTTAAAAAATAATTCAGCGCCAGTGGCTGCGAGAATGCCCGAAGAATTTTAGGAATTCGTGGCTTTATTATTATGTAGATAGATGTATAGAAACGTGTAATGGATCCCTCCTTCAACCGGGTCGTAATAACGAGCGCATTTACGTTTTGCGTTGCACACACGCACGTTGCGCGCGTTACACTCGAGTCACTCGCGTGTATCTCACTCATCTTTCGCCGCGTGTTTCTACGCACAGCGGCGGCGGCGAGCGGAGGCCGGACGTCGTTCAGTTCGTCGGCGATCGAATTTGTGGTAATTGTTATATACCTCGTTGCGCAAAGTAGCCATTTAACGGGCCCGCGCGCCCGCAGACCCCGCAGGCTCGCCCGATCGCAGCGGATAAGAAACGCAAGAAGGACGAGATGCGGCGGCAGCGATCACCGTGGGCGAGTTCCCAGCGAGCGCGCGAGTTAAGTGTTTCGAAAAGAAGAGGCATATTCGATGTTCCTTCGGTGCGGTTTTTTTTCATTATTTATTTTTTTTTATTCTCGTAATAATTCTTAAATTACAATTTAGCCGATTGCTTCTCGCCCATTGGCCCTTTTTTTCGAGGAATCACGTCGAGTGAACGAGAAAGAATGACAAAACTGCCGTTACGGAATTTAATTACTCGTTCACAGTCAGTTATAATTTCTTCTTTAAAAAGATCATGAGTAACGGAAGCATTGTCATTATTTTATTCGTTCTGTGATTTTCCGGCACTCAGACCGAGACCAAGTTCATTTGTCTTTGGTAACTTTGACAATTCCGTCAAATGTCGTATTTTTTAATCAACTAAAAAAAGGTTGACACCATTGTTTTCAGGAGTAGAATATGCGACTTGAAAACGATGGTATAGGTTAAAAGTCGATACTAAAAAAAAAATAAATTGACCCTGATTTAGCCGTTCAAAGTTTTATAAGAGTGCAGCAGCGCAAAAGATCTGCGGGTCCAAGACTTAGGATCTCAGTCCAAGAATAAAAAATTCCTACAAACCTTATGTAAAAAAAAAATAAAAAAAAAAAAGATAAAATACGTCTGTGGATCAGACGTATCAGCGAGAGGAATGTGCGACGCATCGATAACAGCCCAGCTGGATGTAGATACTTGTGTTTGTGCTACGCAGGTAGAAGGTAAAGCAGTGAGCGCGCACGGGTTTACAACGTCTGGCGCGACGTACGCGGCGAGACTGCAGGAGTAATTGGACCACCGGGAGCACTTGCGATAATTTAGCATATGTTTCCTCGCGCGGAAGCCTCGGGCGATGAAGCAGTAGGCATGCCCGTCGGGAGCAGATACGACGATGTAATGTATTTTGTGTACACAGTTGCGACACGCGGCCGAGGCCGCGCGCGCGCGGATGTAACTCGACGGCAAATATCGGTCGCGGCTCTCACGCGACGAGGTTCGCCCGGTGCTGCGAGAATGCGCGTCGTCGTATTTAGCGTGACAATGGAGAAAAAAATATCAACCCTCTCGTAACTTCACGCTGCGTGTGGCTCTGCAATTAGGAGAATCGAAACTGTCGCTGTATTCGGTAACCGAACGGTGTGACAATTGTTCCTAGAATTATTCGGCGATGGTTCCAACACAAATTTATGGACTCCATCTACTTAAAAAAAAAAAAATAAATAAAAAGATAAAAAAATGCAAAAAGCGTCTGTGACGTGAGAAAAAAAAATCACAAGTTTATGAATTCCATTTAATTTCGAAAAAAATAAAAAATGAAATAAAAAAATGCAAAAAGCGTCTGTGACGTGAAAAAAAAAATGCACAAGTGCAAACAAACGACGTCAAGTCACCTTGTTTTTTCAACTCCAACGTTAAACGACATAATTTTTGCTCATTTTATTAATCAAACAGGAACTGGCCGACTGGTTTAATATTTGTACAAATTCAGATGCTCGCGACTCGCGGCGAGGACAAAACTATTCGAGCTTCGCCGTGGGATACACGGACTTGTGAAGGCTGGGCGGTGGGGGCGGGGGGGAAGATAAATTGCGAAGCGCCACCCGCCGTCTCGGCGACACCGGTGAACATCGCTCGGGTCGTTAATTTTTCGGAGCGATCGCGCTCGCCCCGTCGTTTCCTCTCCTCTCTCCTCATCGCAGTCGCCGCGCCGCTGCGAGTGCGCACTCGGCACTACCGTATAAATAAAGTTGCAGTGGACGATGTGAAGCACCGACCGAAGGTGCGTCGCTTGTTCCAACGAGACTCGTCGAGCTGACACTGCCAATCAGCTCAGCGTCATCGCCTGGTTCTTTCCTATCGAACTCACCTCAATTCTAATTTTTCCTGCGTAATTATAACTTTAATTTCATCGATTTTCCATCAACTCCCTCGAGCAGCTCGACTAGAAAGATAAAACACATTTCACCCCCGGCAAAACTAACGCATCCGAAGTCTGCCAAAACACTTCTCAAAAAAAAAAAAAAAAACAGAAAAAAATTCTTTCTGTGTCTTCCCCCTCAAAAACTTCGCAACACGAAGCAGCACGAGATGCAAAATTTGTAGCTCGCTCGAAAATCCACCCTCGCTTCCCTCGCAACGTTAACGAATCAACGACGCGCGCAAACTTTGCTTGTTATTTTGTTTCTTGCCTGCGCGCTCGGCGCGCTCGGTCGGTACAGCCGCGCATATTTGTCCGCCGGAATTACAACTGTGTATCCCCCTTGTAACAGTTCGGAATATGTTCGCGAGGGGTCTTGTCCCGTGAATATTAATAAAGCCCCCTCCGCCATTCCCCACATCGACCGTGCGCCGCCCCGCGCCGCCGCGCCTGGGATATTCCCACCGTCGTTAATTTACTCGCACCGTGCGCGTTGTGTGCATACGGCGAGAGCTCGCAGCTTGCAGTTTGTCGAAAACTATCGGTGTGCAGGTGTAGTCATGCAGTGTCGGTTCGGCGAGCCCGGCGGGCCGAGGATGGAGGGCTGAAGAGAGGGGAGCTCCCCCGGAGGGGTCGGACGGGGTGGAGGGGCTACAGGTAGGATAAGGTAGCAAAGGGAGCGTCAAAAGTTGCTGACGACTAACAAAGCTTCGGTCTGCCTATCAGCGCAGAAAGCTCGAGAGGTGTGTGAGCTTTGTGAGCGGCCACTCGCGGAAACGCGATGGCCTATGCGCTGGAAGCGCAGTACGAACGGAACTGCAGTTCTCGATCCCCCTCTCCCCCTTTTGTCCCTCCCCATCCAACCCGCTCCTTCCCCCCTTGGAGCGCAACCGGAGCAGCGCAGCAACGAGGCTACGCAGCTTTACGAGCAGCGCGGGCTAACCTCCTTCTCCTCCTCGTTTCCTCGAGGGCTGCGCTAAACCACTTAACCGAACTAATCAGGGTTTACTGCTCGAACGTTTTCTCTCCCGCGCAGAGCCGGAGGCGCACGTCGCCACCTCGAGTTACCGCGCCGGCTGAAAAGATCTCCGCCGATTCAACGAGGCAAAGTAAGTAGAAGAACAAAAGAGGCGCGGAGAGGAGAAGTGGAGCAAAAAAAACAACGACGAAAGAAACATAAACGAAGCGAAACGAACGACGAGAGAGAGAAAGAGAGAGAGAGGGAGAGTAGGGAAAAAAAACAACGTAGCAATAATGATGATAATAATAACGATAAATGGCGTGAGCGAAACGAGTGTCGAAGGACGGTGGAGAAAATTAAACTCGTTACAATTACTAATTAGCGTAATTAGTCATTAATATACCGAGCCGGCAAATACGTCCCTGCCGGGTTACTGCTGAGCTCAGCGGGTCCCATTAAACTCAGGAATTTCGCGACGCGCCATATACGACGCTGGGCTTTAAGTGGATGCGTCGCGACGGTTTTGTGATCCGATGCATTTTTGCAGCGATAGGTTTTGCTTTTTGTATCGGCGACTACGATCATTATTGTCGTTTGGCTCTCCGGCTTGCAGATCAGCGAGGATGTGTCAAAAGCCGAACCAGCTGTGGTGCTGTCATTTTGGGCAGGTCCCATGTTCGACGTAATCGAATTACGTGATCATTATCCGTGGTAATCGTAGACGTGGCGTCAACGTCATTTCACTGATGAACGTCGAAGGACGAACGTCAAAGGGGCTGAGCAGTGATTCGGACCACTCGTGGCAATGTTCCGTTCAGCACAGCCGAGTATCGTATGCCTCGGTATAATATAGTAAAGCGCCGGGAGAGCGAGGGAAGCGTTGACACTCGAGTTTATCGGCTCAACGAGGTGTGAATCGAGAAGGGTTACAAGTGCGGCATCAATTTCGCCCGGGCGATACGACGATAGCGTGTGTATCGCGTGCCTTCCCGAGTGGTACATACCTGAAACATTCCGTTGCACCTGGGTGCTACTCATGAAGCTCGGGTTGCCGCTACCGCCGTCAAGTCGTGTGCGGAAGGCGATTATCGGGGGCCGCGCGCTCACCTCGTCCCAACGTACGAAGATGAGGAATGAAACGAGCGCGCGCGGCACGTCGATAGGTCCGTGGTATTCCTCTGTGTGAGACGCGGTTCACAGTGGCGCGCGAGAGGTGCGCTCGGCAAAAAACCCGGGGGTACCGTTACGATGCAGACGCGGACAAGAGAGTGGGGTAGGTCCGAGTGAGACGCGCGGTCAATTGCCGCAGCATCTTTTTGCCTCTGGAACGTGTAACGGCGATGGTAGCCCTGCAGGCTTGAATTTTTTCTGACAAAAATCATGTTCATGTTCATGATTTTTTAATCTAGTCTTCAGTCAGGGCATTGAAGGAAGGTACGCTTAGGAATCCAAGTAACATTGGACGTTGGGACCTTTCGTAACAGTGACATCAAATTGCTAATGGACTACATTGAAGGTCCATTGGGTACATTAACGGTTAACATGGACCAACGTCGATGTTAAATTATCGGAGGTCAAACGCTCTCGAGGTGTACGAAGTAAGAGCGTTCGAGGTCATCAGGATCGTTCGATATAATGTCAGTCGGTATATGTCACTTGCCTGGAGATCACTCATTTTCGTGCGGTGACATAAACCAAGAGCTTAAGGTGTGGGGTAAAACGAGACTTCAGCCGTAAAGCCTGACCTACGAGCTCACCGCCCGGGCGCTATACTTACGAGACAAAGCTAGACCCTGAACAACGTGTGGCCAAACGTGTGCGGGCCGCGCTAGCCTCTCGCTACACCCGCCTAAGTGAGTTCATATAACTTGAGGGCGAGAGTAGGACTTCACATAAGTTTATAACCGCACGACTTATGGACCCGCGGGCATAAGTCATAGAAGCGCTCCCCCCGTGCTGCCGTACAAGTTATGAACTTCCACCCGTATCTTTCCCAAGTGGGCAAGCTTCACAACCGGCATTCACGCTGGGCCAACTCTGCCTCCTCCGTATGCGGCCATATGCACCGGAGGCATCCACCGAGCAATAAAGTAGAACTTGCAGCGGGCGTGTAGCTGGGTACTGATTTCTTAATTTAAGCATACGGCACTTGTGGCAAAAGTTGGAAGTACTGCGCGGGTTGAAATGGCGTTGTAGGGTAAACTGGGCCAAAGCGGTACCAGTCGATTACGGATACTTCGAAACAAGTTTGATTGCGTCCGAACCGGTTCATTTTTGTCAGTTCACGTGGAGCTGGGAAACAATGTTTATCCCTCTGTATTCCAGAGGTAAACACATGAACCAGCAAATAGTCAAGACGTTGCGTCTTAACGAGTCCATTTACCTTCCCCCTTACGGCCCTCCGAGCCAGGTCACACCCAAAGCTTCGCACCCACGTTGCACTCTATGGGCGCTGTTATTAAGCCGTTATTCGAATGTACATCCAGCGGCAACGTTGGAAGGTTCTTCCCTACCTGTAACATCAGCCGTATTCTGCCTAAGCCGCCTCGACTTAGCCCTTGGAACTGCATGCGCCCTGCTGGCTCTTGGGGAATGTATGTCCATGTGGCATGGTTCCTTCACCCACCACTGAAATATCGCGTCTGCACGTACACACAACGCCCAGCTCGTAGTAACCATCGCCGCGGTGCATCCAACCCCCGCCTACCAGTATATCCTCTTCATCCCCCGTGCCACGTATTCCAGTTTGGCCCTGGGTGCATCTCAGCGGGTCGAGCTTGCACCCTCCTCTTAACCGCAAATAAACCATGATTAAAGCGGTGTTGAGCCGCGAGGAAGCCGGGCGGAACCCTCGCTTCTTCGCCTCCTGCCACCACCCTACACCTCTTACACCCAGAATGCCGGGGTAGCGGAACCACCGGCAGCAACATCAGCGCGCCGAAATAATGTAGCTCCGGGGATAAACTACAAACGGATCCCGCCGACGTTGCCTCAGGAGGACCCATAGAGGCGAGTCCGCAAGGGCCAAAGAGTGGGGGCGCGTTAGAGCGTGGGGTATTGCGGGTAGAATGCACCGCTCTTGGTCCGCGTGACCAAGGGGATAGTGCGAAAGGGATATGGTACGAAGGAGAGGGGTGGGCGGCTATATAGCCGCATGGTTAGTTGCCGAGGCGAAGCCGGAATGAGCTGCCTCCTGCACCAGGGGCCGCTTCAAGGATGTGTGTATGTGTGTAAGTGTGTGTGTGTGTAGGTTCTACTACGTGCGACCAGGTCCACAGGGTTTGTGCTTGGCGTCGCGGAGCGAGATGCCTGCAGGGCCCGCCACCCCTTAAGCCCGCGCTTCGACGGCATTCCCGAAATTTTCCGACGGCCCACACGTCGAGCGGTGTACCGGACGTGACGCCGCGCTCCCGGGGCGTTTCAACCCCCTCCCCACCCCCTGCCCCTTTACACGTACGACATTCATGGTACACAATGTGTGTATACCTACGGGACTCTGCTGTCCGTTTTCGTGCGGCGCAGGGGTTGGAGGGTGGGCAGAGGTTGGCGAACGAGACGGACGCTGTGGCGCCGTCGTGGAACGAAGCGAACCGATGGGTTCCTGGGGCTTCCTGGGCCGCATCTTTCTTGGCCCTGGAGAGGTCGCCGCGCGGGTAGAGGAGCAAGGGAGCTCGTGCGCGAACCACACGAAGCTGCTACTGCTGCTGCAGCAGCATGCTACTGTGCACCTAGCCTACTGGTTACGTTCCTCGTCCGCTCGCGCGCCCTCAGCGAGGCAGCTAGGTATTTCATTTCGGGGTGCAACCGTCCGAATTTCACGACCGACTTGGCCGCAACCCTCTCCCCCTTCTCCCTTCGCTGGCCCCGCTGCGCGCGTGGTCCCCCTACCCCTGACTGCACCACCCCTTTAACCCCCTGGTTTGCTCCTGGCGCGTTCTACGCGAACTCTACGACCTCTCTCGTCACCGCACTTTACCGCCTGGTCCTTTCGCGCGCCGTTCCGGCTCCCACTCGCACCGCACCAGCCGCCCGCGCGTGCATATACGTGTATTATATACCGTGGGGGGGGAGAGGTGGGTCGGTCGCCGGATAATGGCTGCGGTGGTTGTTACCTCCGAGAAGCGACAGCGACAGCGGGCACGTGTGTGCACGTGCTAGAACCCCCGCAAACCTTGTGCAGGCAAGTCAAGGGGTGGGGTAGATGGAGGGACCAGGCTAACGCTAACCAGGCGGCAGTGGTGGGTACACCCGGTGGTCCCGGCCGGTTCGCATATAGGCACGTACCACCTCACGGATGCTAACGGTTATATGGGAACGTGTATATTCGACGCGTTAACTGCCCAATACCGTTGGACAGGCCCTTCGTGCCTCTGGGTAACCGGAGGGTAGCTACGAGCCGGTAGACAGGACAATGCCACTCGTCACAAGGAGGTTTATTGGTGTCGCGAGGAAATTAAGTGCAGTGGGAAAGTAGAGGGTTCTATATGGTTATTAAGTCGCGGGAAGAGTGCAGTAAAGTCGTGCAGCAAAGTGTCACTTTGCGCAGCAGTCAATTTGTTGGTTTTAGTCCCGTTCGAATGGCCCTACAATGGCTTTGCTTCGCAGCATTGCAACGCGTTGGGCTTAATTTGAAGGCCTTTTGCTTTTGTGAGATTTGCTCCTTGAAATGTTCATGTGAACATGAATGTAGGCTTCACTCAAGTTGTACTGATGATTTTATACAGTTGTAAGCAGGTGGAGTGTGGGGATGAATTCGCAGTTCTTATGTATGAAGTTGAATCGCGAGAAGCAACCTGTGATTTATACATGCGGAAAAGTCTTCTTTCCCGGCTGGTTGTTTGTGCCGTGGTGCAACTATAACTGTGTGCACAGAGTCTGCTCGTCCTGACTTCCCTTCGTTCACTCGCGCCATGTTCTTCTTCCAATTTTTTGGATCTCTTCCTTCCACCCCCTTCATCGTCTTCCGTCCATTCGCAACCTCGCTTTTGGCATCCCCGCTGTTTCCCATGGCGTTGCTGCTGCTGCTGCTGCTTCCACTTCTCGCCGTGTTTTCTTTCTCTTGCTCCGCTCAACTTCTCGTCCTTGGACGTCTACCATTTCGCCCTCCCGAACTCGTAACTTTTCGTCGAGAGTTGCCGCTTCGGCGACGCGGCAAGCCGGACGAGGCTGCTGCTGCTGCTGCTGCTCCTGCTGCTCCACCGGTGCGAGATTTAACATCGCGTTATCCCGGCTGGTCGTGGGTCGCGAGAGCCGCCGTGGCTTCTCCTCTATTCCTCCGGCCGGCGCCCTTTCACTTCATCCTGCACTTGACTGCTGAGATCTGTTCGCCCTGTTTCGTTGCTCCTCTTTTTTCCTTGAATCTCCAACCCACCCTCTTTTCCCTCCCCCTCAGTCACCGTGTTATATAGTTGAAACTCCAGTCGTAGATTTTCAACTCTTTTCAGACTTCGCGTAAGCCGGACTCGGTATTTTTACACACAATCGTACGACTGGAACTTCAGTCAAGTTGCGAATATATTTTTTAATATGAAATAAAAATATTTCATAAATATTAAATGTATATAAATATAATATTCATATTTCTTTTATTTTAGTTAATTAATCAATCTAATGAAATAAAAAAATAAAATATATAGAATATATTTCTCAATCGTCCAATTTCCCACCCGATATAATATTTGCAACGATCGAAGGATCTCCCTCTGACACTCTGACACATTTTTCGATGCTCAAAGGACGTCGACACGTTGCGATTATCACAGCGATGACAGATATCCCATCCTAGGGCTTAGACCCCTTCAACCTCGTGTGCGAGATTTGACGTCCGGTCACCGGTGCGCGGCCGGTGCGTCGTTCACCGTAAGCCCGGGCGAATTGAACGCGCCCTTACGTAACCCGTCGCGCGCCCCGTAACGTCTCGAGGATTTCGAACCTGGCGAACAATACCACAGGGAAATTGAGCGCGTCGGACGTAAACGCTCCGAGGCGCAGAGGGCGCTCCGAGCGTCGCCGGTTTCCTCACGCGGTGGCTGCTGGGTATTGGGTTTACGGATTACCGGGATTACGCGGGGATACCGACGGTTTCTACGCGGCTCAAATCAGCCGGGGTTATCGACACGTCGAGATATCGCCACACGACTCGGGCAATTTTGCATAGCCGTTTCAATTGCGGATATTTGCAGCCCGAGGCAGCTGCGCTCATTGTATCCGGTCCTTACAACCGGAGGGAGAAGGGGGGAGAGAGTACATAAGACGCAGGATACCGACCATTATAACCGGACGACGTTGGAAGGGCACGACGAGTGGCAAACGATCCTCGAGACTAGGAGACGTCACCTGGTCTCGTCGTGTTATCAACGAATTCCGATAATGACCCATATTCCTGGGTTCCAATCGAAAGGCGATTCGCACACTATAGACGAGGCCCCGGAATACAGGGAAGCAGTGCGACGCCTTATCGCTCGCTGCACATAAATCTCGATCAATCTCTCGAGTCGGAATAAAAAAAAGAGAGAGAAGAAAAAATAAACGAGGAATCGCCTTGTGGGAGTAAGTGTCGCGAAGGGAAATCGAACAATTTTTTTTTACTCCTCTCCGTTCCATCCTCGATTCTCGCGCGGGTAATCTTTTTCTTCTCATTCGCGCTCTGCGACGACGATCCCGGCTGACGTCCCCCGGGGCGGCGGACGGAGACGAGAACCGAGGGGGCATTATACGCGCCAGAAACCGGGGCGAAATGGCACACATGGTCTCGGGTATCGGACAATCGCTACTCGATCGTAATTTGTGATTTCCTGAAAAGGTGGACGATACTCGATTTCTTTTTTTAGCCTTTGGCTCTGCGTTCTGGCAGCATTTTTTGGTACCAGTTGGTACACTGCTAAAGATATTTCACATAAGCTTCCATTACGGGTAAAGGAAGCCGGTTTACAAAAACAAGTATATTAAATTTAACATGCAAGTGAAAAATACAATTACAGTATTTTCTACTGAATCCTATTGAAATTTGGAAATTCAATATGAAAGTTAAGAAATTGGGTATCAAAATTTGGAATGTTACTGCATACGTGTATTGAATTTAATATATCAGTTAATGAATCAAATTTTCAGTAATGTAAATTTACAGACATTTTTAACAGTGTACCATTTTTACAATATGAGAATAGTGAACCACCGACAGACTCGTTAGCAACTCGCTGCAACTCTTAAAGAAGATCCTCAAGTATTCTGTCACGAATTCTCCGAGCAGGTGGTCGCATTTGAAGCCCCAAAGTACAAAGTCGAAACTCGGACGTCCACAACCCAGATGACATACATATTGGATTTCCACTTCCTCTTCTCGCTGCAAGAAGGGGAAGGTGGGGAAATGGTTACTGCGAGTCGACACACCGGCGCCTTTATAAATACAACCCGAAATTCTATGTACCCACGACACGCGGGCGGTACACTGGCAAATCCGACGAGCGATGCAGGGCGCACTGTTGATGCAACGAGGTTGGGCCGGTGAGGGGTGAGGTGGGGGTGACGACTGGGTGAGTTGGTGGGTGGTTGGGCGAGGGGTGGTAGGGGAAGGAGAAACAGGGGGGTGGAACGCGTGCGTTCACTAACCCTCTGCACTCGGGACGAACAGTTCCTATTTGCACGGCATTGTTTGCACGATGCCCAGTGCAATATGCAAGCGCAGGCGCAGAGAGCGAGAACGGGAGAGGCGCGGCCAGACGTGCGAGATGAATAAATAGCAAACGGTCAGGAATCGCACGTGCGGTTAGCGTGCAATAATTGCGAGTCAGGTCGATCGACAACGCCAAACCGACCGAACGCGATCGGTTTGCGAATATAGTATTAGTTTTCGGGGAGAGGAGGGGGATACACCCCAGACACCCCGGGCGGGATTATCGGAAGACGGATTTAGTAGGTGTGCCGTACACAGAAAAGGATTAAAAAAAACACCGATCGTCATGGTCAAGTAAAATCAGTTCAAGTTAAAATAAGTAACTCATGGTCAAATAAAATAAGGACCTGATGTCATTGGTTGCTTGACCTGAAATAATTTTTGGAATTAATTTGTTTTATTATTGTTAATCTTCAAATTAATTCGAACGAAATTTTTCGGTTCCCGTAATTGTATCATTCGAACAAATTTTTTCGATACGGACCAGAAATGATTTTTTTTTAATTTTCAAGGAAAAGGTAGTCACTACGGTGACTGTGCATTTTTCTAGTTGGTTATTTTGGTGCTGCTATTACGGAAGTGCAAGTTTTGCCGACGTTTTCCATTTTTTCAATAAAAAAAAAGTTGCCCCGTGACGTAAGAATTCTTTCGTTGCGCACGAGAAATAATTTCTTATTTTCGAGGAAAAGGTAAAGTCACTACGGCGACTGAATCTTTTAGAATCAGGTTGACGTAATTGCAAGTGATGCAGTCGTTTTTAACTTTCCTCGTTAAAAAAATATAAAAAAAGAAACTGGTTATCCGTAACCCGAAATTGTATCACTCGAAAATGGTATTATGCGAAAATGATATTTCCACGACCGACGTATTCACTCTGGAAAGCGACCTCTCTGTAATGACTGAGAGTTCCGCGTCTTCGCCGTCGCGAGGTCTGCGCCGAACGGATAATGTTATTCATATCATCGTTCCGCCGAGCGGAAGTCCCCGGCGCTCTCCTGCCGCTCTGCTAAGCCGTCTTTGTCGAGCGCTTCTCCCGTGCATTCGTCTCGTATCCGAGTCGTGTTGCAGCAACTATAATTGTCAGTTAAATTATTTAGTATAATTAAAGCACGAGGCACGAGCAACAAATAGCGCATACTCGTATAGTGCAATGTAAGTAGCACGGCGGAGGCGGATATTCTCATGAGCGACTTAATATTATCCGCACAGTTTTGCCGTTGTTGCAACAGAGGCAGGCAACGCGGGACGCAGAGGCGTCCGACGCTCATTTTCAATATTAATTACCTCGTTTAATGAACAGCTCCCGGGCTCTAATCCGCTTACGCTTTAACGACAGCGTAGCATCGACACATACTCATCAACCTGATACCTGGTAACGTGTCTTTCCTACCTTTCCCTCCTCCATCCCCCTATACCCCATCTCCCTCTTTCACTCTCACCTGGCCTGGAATCGCCACATCGACGCAGCGCGAATTTAATATTTTTTTAATCACCGCTCGCGGTGCTTTATTCGAGTTCTCAAAAGGTCCGACTGCCGTGAGCTTAATGAAGGATACGTGCGGTGAATCTCGCAGCAAAGAGGCAAAGTTTAATTGGAGAAAAAGTAACGAACGCGTCAGCATCGGTCGGACCGTGGTATTACGAAACCACCGCGAAGCTGTAACACAGAATTACCGAACAGAAGAAAATAAAAAAAATAACATAAAAAAAAAAATGTGTTGAAATGACCTCACGCGATGGCGATTCAACGTCCGCGCGGCTTTGGGGTATTACCGCGATAAATACTCCGTGATTATATTCCTGCTGACGATCAGTGACCAACGCGATGGGAGGGGATAGCCCTCATCCCCCCTGATCCACCCTCGGCGCGGTGTATACAGTACACCGTGCGCTGATTGAAGTCGACACCATTGAAACACGTTTCAAATTGTTCGTGACAATCACTGCGCCGCGCCGGGGGAGTGAATCAGCTCAAAACCCCCGCGAATTTCGTGTCGGTAATTAATGGACGCGCAGCGCCGGGGCGTTGCTTCTTTTTCGCCGGTCGAACGCGGCGTATTTTATCGGTGATTTCTGTATCAAGCGTCGCGTGATTCGCAGCGAACCTGAAACCTCCCCGTAAACGACGGCGAATTTATCGCTGCAATAATGTTTGTGACAGATTCGGGCGACAATATTTATTACCCGCGGTGATTTAGGGTCGAAGGGATTTTTTTTCCGTGTATTAACGTTTGATTAGGTAATTTGAGGTTTATTAGATTTTGGGTGCGACGTCGGATTGAATTGGTGCAGTTGTTAACTGCGATAATCATAATGCGATAAACTTCTGGGAGGTGGAGGATAATATCGGAACCCATATCACCTGCTGAAGTGACTGATATTAGCAAGTGTTTATTAGTCCAGATTCATGGAAAATTAATTTCTATTATCATCCTATTATCATTATCAAGCCATCGATCCTCGTTCATATGTTCAGAGCTGCTAGATAATTAACATTTTTTTTTTTTTTTTTTTTTTTTTTTTTTTTTCGTTTCCCTGAATATTTTAGACGACCCGGAAGGCACGCGGACCAAAATAACCCGCTGGTACACCATATTTGAGAAGTTCGCCAGATAAGCGTTACGGGGAGTTCAGATTTTTTATTTTATTTTTTCGTGTAATAATGTTTTATTAGGTAATTTGAGGCTTATTAGATTTTAGGACCGACGTCGGATTGAATTAGTGCAGTTGCTAACTGCGATCATCATAATGCGATAAACTTCCTGGAGGTGGAGGATAATTCCGGAAACCATATCACCTGCTAAAGTGACCGATATTAGCACGTGTTTATTAGTCCAGATTCATGGAAAATTCATTCCTATTATCATCCTATTATCATTACCAATCCATCGATCCTCGTTCATATGTTCAGAGCTACTAGATAATTAACATTTTTTTTTTCGTTTCCCTGAATATTTCAGACGACCCGGAAGGCACGCGAACCAAAATATCCCGCTGGTATAGCATATTTGAGAAGTGCGCCAGATAAGCGCTACCGGAGGGTTGAATATCCAATGTTCAAACTCCAGAACCGGAGTTGCCAGATCGATATGCGCGGAAACCGTACCGAAAACGTGCCTAAAATAAGTGCAAGTAAGACTGAGACAGAAAGTGAAAATCAACCCCCCAAAGCGCGGGGAACTTCAATTTTCGCCCGGAGTCCAACTTTCCAGCCGACTATATGCGCGCTGTGTGCATAAAGTTTAACGTTTGCCCGAGCCACGTCCCTCACTTGGTCTCTCGCTCTTTCTCCCTCGCACTTTCTGCCTCTGTCTGCGCGAAGCCGCCTAAAGCTCGGGCGTTGATTGTGTGCGAGGTCGGTACCCGTTTCTCTGAACTCAACTCTCTCCCGGGGCTCACGGAGAACCCTCGCGGGGGCCGCAGAGCGCTGCGTGAAAAGAGTCGAAGCCGGCGTCTTAATTGGTAGTCTAATTACTCGGTAATTGTGTATCGATCCACTTTAATACCAAAACCAATTACCGCGCGCGCAGGCCACGCGCGCCCGTTTGATGCTACATGTTTTCCCTTCCCCTCCCCCCGCCCACCTCGTGAGACTTCGAGTGCTACACACCCGAGCACACACCGACGAGTTTCCGCAAGGTAAAACGCGGCAAAGTCGAGTTCTGTCGCAGGAGCCACTCGACCTTGTTGATAAGGAAAGACCCCGGATTGGAGTATCTTATCAGGCTCGTCAAACACTCAGCCGATATCAAATGCGAAAAAAATGTAATCGGGAGTGTGCAGAAAAATATTTGTGGAATTCACGACATGTGCAGCTGTGTAAGATGGAATTTTTGCAAGCGATGTGTGGAAAATTGAAAAAATTCGTGCCTCTTGCATCGATAATCGAACATCGATCCTCGATACTCCTGACGCGGAATTTAATACGTCGAATATTGAAAGATCGGTGCAGGAATATTTCCGATGCCAGTGCGAAAAAATGTAATATCAAAAATTAATAAACCAGTCTGAAAAGGATTCATCCGCGCGCGGACTGGTTGATTCAATTGGATCTATACAAGTACTCATAGGTTTTTTTATTTTTATTTTGGGTATGGACCTTGTGGCATCAGAGAACATCGCTTTGAAGCCTACAGTCGCTCACTTCAGGGTCTAAGTCGTCCTGAAAGAGGCTGAATGACGCTGAAGCTGGGACATTTGGCATAGCAACTCACCATCAGAGCCGCGACGCACATTCCACTTCAATAGACACGACAGCATCACCTGAAAACCTGGAAAATTGCATGAAATCCTACAAGTTAGCTACATCGAAGCAGCGTTGGTTACTTCATGCGTTATATTTCCATCCCCCAAGAGGGAAAGGCAGTATATTCCAATAAATTCCTACCTCAATGCTACAAGATGCGTCAAGCTTCTGATGAAATGCGTATATGAATGTTTTTTTTTTCCAAGATGATTATTCCCTACCTTCTACACATTCATCGCGACATTTATATCGCATGCCTCACGGTGCGCAGTTGTTCCATGGTGAACAAGGACATACCGATCGAAATACAGGAGATGCGCACGGTCACGGGGGTTCGCGGCACTCCACCAGCCCACTCCGTGTTTCCTGAATTATGCAAATCCCCGTGCGACCCTCCCTTTATATACCCACCGGGTGATTAAGCGTCGAGCTCGAGGTGCGCGTCGCCACCCTCTCTCATACAGCAGCGCAAGCATCGCACCGCTAACCCTGGTGCGCAGCTCGCGCGCATCCACCCAGCCAAGAATGGTGGCATCCACCACAGACAAACCCAACCAGCACCCTGTACACAACATTTCCAGCGTGGCTGTCTCAGCCTTTGCCAGGAAACGAAAATTCAAGCGTGAATCCTTCGTGCTTGGCTTAAAACCCAAGTTTGATGAACTTCTGCGCCGGAATGATGACAAAAACGCGATCCTACCTCATTTGCTTTCTTTTGATACGATGTTTTCGTTTTTTTTTGGTTAGTTTTTGCGCTTCCTTCAAATGCAACGCTACATCTGGTCTCCGGTTTACTCTAAATGTTCTCAAAACCCTCTAGTTAACTAAGGGTGGTGGATTCCAGGTGTAATTCCCAAACCGACGTCGGTCGGGACAACGTCGATGGCTACAGCGTGATAAGCGGCGCCACCCATCCGATTCCCGTTTTCTTTTTCGAAACTGGCTGCTTATACACCCAGAGATGTATGGTAACACATCCAATATTTCTAACGTGGCTGTCTCAGCTTTCGCCTGAAAACGAACATTCAAGCGCGAATCCTTCCTGCCTGGATTAAAACCCAAGTTTGATGAACTTCTGCGCCGGAATGACGACAAAAACGCGATCCTACCTCATTTGCTTCCTTTTGACACGATCTTTTCCTTTTGTTTGGTTAGTTTTTGCGCTTTTTTCGAATGCAACGCTACATCTGGTCTCCACTTTACTCTAAATGTTCTCCAAACCCTCTAGTTAACCAAGGCTAGTGGATTCCAAGTGTAATTCCCAAACCGGCGTCGTCCGGGACGACGTCGAAGGCTACAACGTGATAAGCGGCGCCACCCATCCGATTCCCGTTGTATTTTCCGAAACTGGCTGCTTATACACCCAGCGATGTGTGGTAACCGTGTGGCGAGCGAGCGTGACCAGGCGAACGACACCCCGACACCGAGCTCCACGTTTGCAGGTCACAATTTGAGCCTGGAGAGAGACGGTGAAACCCCGAGCGAGAGTAGAGAAAGGAATAGAATGGGAATGGGTCGCGGGGGCTGCCGGGGCAGGTTGGTTGCGGGCGCCAATAAGCCACTACAGTGTGCGAGTTCCACTCAAACCCCCCGCGCGAGCGCGCACCAGGCGTAGAACAACCCTTAATTAAGTTAACCCCCGCCAGCTCCCCTCCGGTCTCTCTTCTACTTGCGCGAGTGCTGATCGCCTGCTTACTGTCCTTCCAGCAGTAGCAGCAGCAGCAGCAGCAGCAGCAGCAGCAGCAGCAGCAGCAGCAGCAGCAGCAGCAGCAGCAGCAACAGCAGCAGCAGCAGCAACGCGAGGACTACTCCGGAGCTGTTTCCACCGGTCCACTTCTCTTCCCACCCTTCTCACTCCCCCCCTTCGATTCGCTGTCGCGTCGGGGTATCGAGGAACTATCACTGATTGCCTAGTTAACCCTCTGGGTCAGCCATGCGAGATATCGATCTGTACCGACGCCAGAGAGAGCGGCGAACGCCTCCCCGGACCCCTCCGGACCCCTCCGCACCGTCGCCGGCAATAGTACACCGGCTTGATAAGGGTTGGAGAGCCGCCTCTACGCCGCCCCCCCCCCCTCCTTCCTCCTGCGAGGGAGGGAACCCACCACTGCCATAGCACACGAGACCGGATTTATGGCCACAGCCGAAACCGGTCGTCCGAATTCACCGTCTCTCTATGCTGCTCCCACATCCATCTGTATACACATCTATACCCCAATATGCGCTGTGGAACCCCATCACGACCATCCGAGCTCTCTCGCCTGTCCCGCTTCTCCCTCCCTCCCTGCCCCTCCTGCCCCTCTGCGTTCCTCTCGCCCGGGCTTCTCTTTCACAGATGTAAATTAATAAGGCGATCGTTAACCCGTCGACGCCTACGTTACGCCTCTCCGGGTACAACCGGAACCCTCCACCCCACGTATACCCAACCCAACCCCACCCCACGACGCCGCGCGCGTCCCAAAACCCACATTGCCCATACCACTGTTAATACGGCGCCCTCTCTGTGTGTGGTCGCAGTTGTACTATAAATATATAGTCGCGGAGAATAGCGCGCTTCGAGAGTTTATGCAATTCCGTCTCGCTCGCTCTTTTTCCATTTCCCCGTCTCTGTCTCTGGCCCGATACCTTGTTTGTCCCTGCACAATTAAACCGACGCAAAGTTTCGTCGCCCCGACTGTCGAGTGAGACCAGCGGTGGGGGGGAGCGGGACGAGTCGGAGTTGGAATTGAATCGACGAATCGAATGAACTGCTGATGGGAATCGAATGAATAAACGAGATACGTGCTGCTGTTGCCGCTGCTGGGTGTTGCTTCTGTTACCCAGGCTAAAGCATCTCTCGCGCTGATTCTGTTTGGTGCGCGCGACGTACACACCCGGTTTGCAACATATTCTATTCATTGTACAGGTTGGGACAACGCGCGGGCCCACGCGAAGTTCATGAGGCGTTTCGCGCGTCAAGCGGGCCAACCTGTTTAATCTGCGGGGCGAGGCAGAGCGGCAGCTTCGACCTGGTTCGAACAGGTTCGGAGCTGGCGCTGTCAAGATTCCGGCTTGTCCAAACAGGGACACTGATTGCGGAATCGGGAGCGGTTCGAATAAAATAAATATGGGAATCTCGGTGAATCATAGTGTAGAAGAAAAAGTATCACGAAAAGCATTGGGATTATTTATTTTAGTGATCGAAGTTTACGTCTTGCGTTTTTTGCGACAAGACACATTTTCGATCTCGCAAAGTTTAAAAACCCTGTCGAATGGCAAATGTTTCGCTGATTCCGAAAAGCACAGTAGTTTGCTCGAAAAATCGAACATAATCGTCACGTTCGCAAAAAAATAAATGATGTCTAAATAAATCTCGAACAGTGGCAGACGGCGTTGATGAGTGCGATGCCGACAGGGATGCGTCCATCCTGTGGGAATACGCCAAGCCGGCTCGTTTAATACTTTCTCGAGCCACTTTTATCGACCCGCAACCGTTCATCGTGGTGCACCCAGCCCCCCTCCCCCACCCGCGCTCTATCGCGAGTACCGTGGCCGCATGCTCTTCCCTGCTGAGACATCGCTTCGCACGAAAACACGACGGGCCCGAGGAATTTTTTTTTCTCGATAAGCCGCCTGTCGACGTCATTCACATTCAAATACCGCGGGTTCCTCGCCGCGCGGGGGTGATAAATCTTCGAGAGTGCCCAAAAAGAAGCCCGCATCGCCGGACACCACCGCGAATCTCCAGTGTACGAAACGTGTCTGATATTCGGTTCACAAATTATTAGGGGGAAAAATGCAAAATGTGGTCGGCAAGGTCTTATCGCTTCTGAGATCTTCGTGATAATTTCGTAAACTTTTTTTTTCCATAGTTCTACAACGAAAGAATCAAGTGGCGCCCGGATATCGAGAAAGCGGATTCGCATCGAGTGTGTTTACTCGCCTCGCGCACCCAGACATTGGCCATCGTTGCATAATGCACAGACTGAAAAATGGAATAGTCTAGCGTGTCCTCCGAGCAGAAAGAGAAGTTCAGCGGCACCGACGACACTCGGCATTCGGCAAGAACCTCGCGACGCGTCGCGATGTACCCAATGGCGGCGGGGGTGCATCATTTATTTATCACGAGTGACCCGCGGGACGTGCCCATCCGATGTTTCTTCCGGGCGCCTCTTTTACCCCGGACAATCCCGACTGTGGAGCTCCCGACGCTCGCGGATGTCTCACGAGCCTCCTCTTCGGCTTCGTCCGTGCTCCTCGCTCCTCAGTCCCATCCTGAGCCGCCGACTCTGACTTCGTAGTCCACCTCGCTGCCCTCAGGTCGGCCTCTGTCGACTCCCACCCTCGGTTATACCGTCCAAAGGGATTCCACCCGGAAGAGCTTGTAAGCAGTGTGGAAGACCCTGAGGAAACTCGACCAGGCCGAAACCAACCGTTTCCCCTTTAGCACGATCAACAGGCGCAACGCTGGCGCCACCCTCTTCGTCTCTCTCGCAGCCCTCAAGCGATGTGTTTTTTCGCTAACTTCGCGGATATTCCGTAACCAGGACACAATGGAAACTTCAGTGGTTCGACGTCGATGAAGACCCCAAGCGAAGACTCGAGGGAAGATTTGCAGTGTTATTCTTTGTCGATCGAGTTTTCCGACAATTCGGTTCTCAAACCCTCAGCAACGATATCGGAATAATAGCATTACTGGAGTCTCGTAAGTACCTTTCGCCTTTTACTTTTTCCCTTTTCTTTTTTTTCCTTTTCCTTTTTTTTTCGACACTTCGACACTGCCAACTTTACATCCTCCCGCTTCCTCTTCCACGGGTTTTCCACTCTTTACATCACTTATTCATTCCCCACGTCTTTCTTCGTGCCATCTCATTTCCCTGGCTGCTCTTTTTTGATACACAGACCAAAGAGAGACAGAGAGTACCTCGGCTCCCGTCGGGAGTTCATTCCCACGAGAATACCTGACCCATCCCATTGGCCTACGTACGTAGGTATAACAATGTCGCTTCCGTGACGTCCGTTCGTTGAATCGCGACCGGCGGGGAGAGCGGGACGACACGTACGCGACGAGACCGAACGACTTCCAATCAGTAAACCAGGCGAACGAGATGGTCACTGCTGCTGCTGCTGCTGCTGCTGCTGCAGCGGCGGCAGGCGCCAATTATCCTTCGCGGAGTCGAAGAAATCGTTATCCCGTCAACCAGAGTGTGGCGACACACCCTGTAATGTGCGGTGACTCTTTTTCTCCCACCCACTCTTTCTTTTTTCTCTCTGTCTCTCTTTTTTTCTCTCCCTTTCTCCGTCCATCTCCCTGTGTGTAATCGCTCATCCGCGTCAACGTATCGACATCGGAACGTCGCGACACAGGAGGTCGGGCCGGATCGATTCTTTGATATAGAACGACGGAGCGGGCGGACAAGATGCTGTTTAAAAACTTTTGTCGTGCGCGGGACGTCGAGTCGCGCCCATCGAGTCATCACAGAGACGAACTGGCGTCGAGGTATCGCCAGATTGTGACCGGCAAACATTTGAGGCTCTAGATTGATTTTTTTAAGCTTGTTTAAATTTGGGCAAAAGGTTGCATGAAAATAATAAAACTCGACTGAGGATTCTCCGATGAGAATTTTTTACAATTTTTTACAAGATTGACTTTGCACTCTGTTGTAAGATTGGTAACATTTTTAGAAAATTCGCGATCGTTTTGCCCGGAGTCTGTGAGAAAACTATCGCTTTTTTACGGCTGGCGCCAATCTGCCCATTAGGCAGGAGACCGAGAGGGAAAATTGCGACGGGGTAGACAAAAGACGTGGAATGGAAAAACGTATAGACGCGGAGCGGAAACGAGACGCTCGCAAACAACTTCTATTGCCCGGGCATAAAGCGGTAACCGCGCTGGGGTTGCGTAGTCGAAATGAGATAAGGATAACGCGGATGCCACGGATAAAAGCGCAACCCCTTCTGGTGGCGCGCTGAAATTCCAGGTTTTTTCTCTCTCTCGTCCGCCGCCCTTCGAGGCGGATCCTCGTTTCGTCTCTCTCCTCGCCCTTCGCCTCTTTTATACGTCGTTTTCCCGCCGAGTCGTGTGCGCTACCGGACACCGAGACGCAACGACGACGCAACGACGCGTAGACCTTCGAGACGGCCGTCGTAAAGATTCGTGGCGCCGGCGCAAAATCAGTTACCCGCTAGGGGGTGGGGGATGAGGGGGAGGGGTGAGTTATTTACGCGCCCTGCGATGTTTATAACGTCCGGGGTGTAACGCTCGCTCGCGCTTTCGCCATCTCCTCGTCTTCCCCTTCCCCGGGACCACGAACATTTTCATCCCTTCGTTCCTCCTCGTCTCGTCTGCCCTCTCAGCATTAACGCATTATTTTCTTCGAGAAAGTCGGCAAAAAATAAACTGTAAAGTCGTAGTCGTACTTTCGTTTATTACAGCCATCCGAAGTATTAAAATAACAACAAGATGTTTTATGGTCTTTTTTTTTAAATAATTTTATAATATACTCAAGGAAAAAAAAATAGCAAGAGTCACAGCCAGGTCGATTTCGTATGGAATGGCTCATATATAAATTTCGCTTTCGCCGTATTCTCGTCTTCCCCTTCTCCAGGACCACGAATATTTTCATTCCTTCGTTCCTACTCGTCTCATCTGCCTTCTCTGCATTGACGCATTATTTTCTTCGGGAAAGTCGACGAAAAATATACTGCAAAGTCGTAGTCTACATGACTTTCGTTTATTACAGCCATTCGAAGTATTAAAAAAAGAAAACAAGATTTTTTATGGTCGTTTTTCAAATAATTGCATAATATACTCGAAGAAAAAAAATGTAAAAAATAGCAAGAGTCACAGCCAGGTCGAATTGGTATGGAACGGCTCATATATAATTTTCTCAATTGCGACAGTCGAGCGTGATATCGTTTCGCCACTCCGCGCGAGGTCGTCAACCGAGTTATACAGAAGTTGACGGATAACGCGATACGTCGCGGGGGTTTATTGCATTATAAACTCGCGGCTGTCGACCAGGGTAGAGTACAATGAGCGCGAATGGTACATAATCGCGTCCTTTTCATTCGCAATTTCGCTACGTAAGCATGAATACTCTTTCATGTCGGCAGTTTCGTCGGTAAGGTACGAACGTTCATTTATAACCTCACTTAACGTTATCGTCGAGAAGTGGAAGCGTGGAAAACCCGGTCGATGTAAAACCATTTGCAGTCGTGTAGTGCGAATAAATACAAGATACTTAATTTTTTAATATCACTCGCCTTCTTTCATTAATACAATACAATTTATTATTTCTGAGGATAATAAAAATAAGTAAATTTTATCACAGGTGTTTCAGGAGGTGAACTGGAAATTCTGGTCCATAAAAAACCGTTCGCAGTTGTTGAATACACGAAGAAGTGTTGAATTATTTCGTGTACGTATTTAATCATGGTAATTAAATTAATTAATTCCGAGTAGGAGTCGTGTTATCAGATCCAAAATGCAAGATAAGGACCTGGCGTTTGTCTTCGCCCAACGCACCCCACGTAGTCGTTCCACAGCCGCAGGGATTACTCGATTATCCTCCCCCCTTCCATCGACCCACAGCGCAATCGCCACAAGTGTACAATGAGCTTATTGCCTCTCACCTTACTATAAATCTCGTTAAGTGGCACAGCGGGTGTAGTGGTTACCGACTCCCGTTCGAAATACACCGTAAACCACGGCTCGATTGCCGTGGCGGACGACACCATTGAATTTCTTTTCATGCGGTTCTCCGCAATCCCAGTGAATCGGTGGCAAAACTGGCGTCCATTGGAAAGTTTCGTCGAGTCGCGTGTATAGTGAACATCGGATTCAGCGACGGAATAAAGACACAATGCAAACGGGGGCTTCTCTTAAGCTCCAACAATCCCAAGACCCTCCAAAATCCCAAGACATCTAAATTTTATTCAAACTCGGCACATCGACATCGATTTTCCAGTTTGATTGATAGCGAATTCCGCGGCACAGGAAAAAGAAAATACCACTATTTATCTCGCACTCTGACACTTCTCCGGGGGGTCTGAATCATCAGAGGGTTAAAACATTTATCGTGAAACGTGGATGAAAATCTCTAATGTCTACTACACCCTGACAGCTCACCACATGGGTTTGTATATCTATAGGACGTGTACGCGTGGTATAATCTCCCGGGGGAATAAATATCAGGAACAGGAACCGCCGCGCCGAAGACTCGCTTTCACCGCCGAAATCCCGGTAGATGTTGAAATCATTAATCACCCGCCGGTGTGCGGTTAGGATCTATATGTGTGTGATACGCGCGGTATGCGAGCGTCAACCGGTGGGAGCTTTTAGGGCTCGAGCGCGCGTCGAGATTCCCGAGACCCCGGCGTCGTACAGCTAGACGCCGCGTGAGGGCGCTGTGACTCCGAGCCTCGCAAGACTCTATAGCGACGCGTAGTGAATGATGCAACGTTGGGATCGTGCCCAGCATTGGGGATTTTTTTTTCGGTGAAGCCTTGTTCTCTCACCTCGACTCGTGACTGACGGCTTTCTTGAAGCCGGAAATTAAGCCAACGATAAGCCAGGAAGATTCGCGCGTACAATCAATAATTGGCCGTTATTGACGTGTATCACTATCGCGTAGATTCTGTAAGTTCGTTTGTGCAGATGCGCACGTTAATGTCTGTTGGGATGCGGATCGATTGCATCGTCGAAGTTTAACGAGCTAAAAGCCAATATTCAACAGTCGGGGAATGATGAATTCTTCAGCGTTTTCGTCCCTTCGTGTTCGCCCATAGCAAATTGCTATTTTCGCATTGAAAAGGGCTCAATGCGAATTCACACCGACAATTCGGGCGGAAGCGTGAGTTATTTAATAATTTTCACTCTCGTCAACGTGGACACTTACACGCCCAAATGTAAACATTACTATTATTATAAAATGTGCATGAATAGTAACACACTAATTCGTAACACAATATCCGCTGGTGCGCCGAAAATAACTGCAACGTCTCGACGTAACCGAGACAAATCGATTATCGATTATCCGCTTCCACACGATTGCACGTGTGGTTTATTCAATCGATAAGTCAACGACATTCGTCACATATTGAAACGAAAAATTATCAACGCACCTGCCACTCCGAATTGTCCACTTACCGCGATGTTGGATGCTCCGAGATCGCAGCAAATGGATCCAGCACCGTGAGATGCCCGATTGAAAAACAATCCATCTCCGCGATGATCGATCAATCATCGCCGTTAGCCAAATTGGCGGTACAATAATAATTGGCCGATCGCAGCTTGCCCGCCGCGGTATAAATAATAATGGGCTTTTATTAGCAGCGCCGAGATTCCACAGCCACGATCGTCGCCGTCGACCGATTGCCGAACGAGCGCGCGCGTATCACATGGTCCGTGTATCTCCCCGAAGGTCGTCCCGATGTTTCGCGCGCATTCGGGGGGCCCTCGGGACTCTCGGGCCCCGGACCCGCCGCGCGCTCGCTCTGGCGGCTTCTCAGGCCGCAATTGCGAGCGCGCGCGCGGCCTCTTGTAAACTTTCGAACATGGTCCCGAGAGCGAGCGGCAGGGATCCCAACTAGCGAAGGAGCGAGTGAGAAAGACAGAGAGAGAGGAAAAGGAGAGATAAAGAGAGAACGTCTAACGTACGTCCCGACACGATAAGTAGGCGGTGCCGATTAATCATGACGGTAAGTCAGCGGATAGGACGTATATAGCCGGGGCGCGCGTAAGTATATTACGACGTGGAGGGAGAGCGAAAGAGACGCAGCAAAAAAATGAGACGAAAAAAAAAAAAAAAAAAAACAAGAAAAAGAAGGACGAAAAAAAATACGAAAGGGCATAAGATAGAGTGAAAGAGATGAGAGAGGCGCAGGCATCGAGCCAGCGGGTCTCTCGACGGCGGCGGCGGCATGCAGCCCGTGAGATTGAGACCTCCGGCTCGCGTCGGGACTCGCGCGTCAGGCCCCGCGGCAGTTTCTCGGCTGCGCCCGATCGTCCGCCGGGGCCCCCGCGTGTGAGGCCCACTCCCCTCTCCTCCCACCGTCCCCCCTCTCTCTCTCTCCCGTCCTCTCGCCCTCCTTCCCACACTCACTGGGGGGACTCCGGCCGTACTGGACTCGCGGCGGGGGTCGCCGGCGACCACCGGTGCCCACACACCTCGTCGCGCACACTCGCGGAGAGACCACCGTATCTCCGATATACACTTCTCGCGAGCCCCGTACCTCTTTTATTCTTTTCGCGTCTGCGCGACAGAGAGGGAGGGCGAGAGAGGGAGAGGGATGGAGAGTGCTCCTTTTACGTCGGCTTATATTCCCTTATTTTATTTCCTTCTTTTTTCGTGCGCCTCCTTTTGGAATAGTCACATTCACGGGACGATAACATGCGGCGCGGTCGCCGCACAATCGTGTTGCGATTTTTCTGGGCCGGCGTGTCGGTTGGGCCGAATTAAAAATGTGCCGGGAAAAGACGGTTGACGTGAGTTAGGCTTTTAATTATTCGCAATCTTTTTTAATCATTGGCAATTTTTTTATTTAATTTCTGATGGAAAATCGTGGGCGTTGGGTGCACTCCGGGAGGGACACAGCTGTGTCATACTCAGCCCTGGCAGGGAGCTAGCAGGGCTTGCAATAAGTCCTGACGTAAGTTTTTATTTATTCCCAATTTTTTAAAATCATTGGCAATTTTTTTATTTTATTCCTAATAGAAAATCGAGGGCGTTAAGTTCACTCCGGGACGGAAGCAGCTAAGTCAAATTCAGCCGTAGCACGCCAAATGTAACGCTACTGATGTTCCACCAGAACATCCACCAAGGATGTTAATTAGTGATATAGGTGGTTTTGTTAGATGATGTAAGTGAACATCCCCCCACCCCTGCCACCGGTTCCCAGCCATCCGAGAAGGTCGTCCTGCCGCGAAGACCTTCCCGGCGAAGGGCGAAGATTCCTCGTCTAACTAAGCCGCAACGAGGCGGCGAGAGACGAGCAGCAGCCCGAGCTCCTCGCACAACCCGGAGGCAACGCTGGTCGTCGAGTTGGCCGAGCGCCGAAGACAAGTTTGCCTCTCGCCTCTCTTGCGAGAGCAGCGCAGGGCGCACGCCGGAGGAGCGAGCGACCGCTTAGGTGCAAATTGAAGGCCGGAAGGCAGTCCGGGCGTGCCGGGACGAGGCGAGCCCGCGCGCGCGCGCGCGCTCGGCGTATAGTGACGCACACCGCACAGCGCCCGATATACTATTCACTATCCTCTGACGAGGTTAGCGCGTTAGTTTCCGCAAAGCCCCCGGAGCTCTATCTGGCCAAAGTCCTACATTCACCTACGAATAACGTGCAGCGCAGCCTCGTTGTAATGCAGTAGCTGTGTGATAACAGTTGTTGAGTGCTGCGATGTATAGACGAGAGAAAAAAAAATCGTGCAGTCTCCATAAAATAAATCTGAAGATTATTTAAGGACGTTATCTAAAGATAATAAATATTAGTGGAAGAGTTTATTGAAAATACGTTGAACAGTATTTTTTTGTTTTTTGTCGTACATGATTTTTCAATACTGTTAGTATGATTTAAAAAATTACACGTATTGCCAATAGGCCATCGACTGGAGTCCTTCAGCCTATAATAAATTAGAAAATAAAATAGAATAAAATATCATTCATTTTAAGAAAATATAATAAATAGATAATAAATTTATCGTAAAAATCAACAATTAATTTGTCTCACTCGATTGTTGTGAGGTTCCCCACGATTATTCTAAAATCGAGCAAATTTATCAAACGTTGATTCTTGTGGAAAATTGTTTGCTTCCCAATGAATTTCCGCGGCGTGAATGAAAGCGACAAATTTCGTTTAGTCGTCTGAGTAGTTTTCTAAAAGGGTCCACTCAGCGAGTCCTATTAAAGGCGCGAGAAAAAACACATTTCCAGGGCGCGAAGATCACTGAAATGTTCCGCTCGTGCGGTGGACACTGTAGGCGGGACTGTAGCACCGCCCGGGAACTTTGACTGCGTACACACAGGACGCGCGGCTGAAGTTCGATCACTCGAGGCTGGACCGAGCGAGCGGCTGTTTACATTCGGACCTTCCTCGACTGCTGCCCGACTAATTCGAGCTCTCGAGTACTCCTGCGGGCGCCTCACATATAGACACAAGGAGCCTCTCTGACAGGAACGATTAAGGCTTCTCCGGTCCCTTCGATCCCGGGGCTGCGTACAAATAAAAGTGAAACCCCGGTCGCGGAAACGACGCGATAATTGCGTTCAACTTTTAAGATCCTCCGAATCCCAACTGAATCCGAATACCCAGTAATTATAATATAATTCCACTGTAATTCGATGCAAATAAAAAAAATCATTAATAATCGTATTTCACAAAAGAATTACGAATAAAAAATATTCAAGTACATTTTTTTCCGTGGTATTATTTTCGTCAAAGTAAGAAGCCTCCCTGACAGAAACGATTAAGGCTACTCGGAACCTCCGATCCCGGAGCCGCGTACAAATAAAAGTTAAACCCCGGTCGCGGAAACGACGCGATAATTGCGTTCGACTTTTAAGATCCTGCGAATCCCAACAGAATCCGAATACCCAGTAGTTATAATTTAATTCCACTGTAATTCGATAAAAAAAAAATCATTAATAATCGTATTTCACAAAAGAATTACAAATTAAAAATATTCAAGTAAATTTGTTTTTTTTTTGTGGAATTATTTTCGTCCGAAAATAACGCGACCAGCGTGACGCGGCCACCGGATGAGTTTTTATATCTCCGGTTTAATAAATATTATAAATAAACGGAAAAATGTTCGTGCCCCTTGTCATGCATAACCCGGCGGCGTTATTACTCGTCTTATTAAGTCGCTCGCGCGCTCGGTTTTACTCTTAATTTCTACTCACTCGTCGCAACGTTGGTTTTTACAGTCAGGAGTCGGCGGCGGAATAAAAAGGTAATGGAATCGTGGGGGTGATGGGAGCGCCGGTGAAGCTCCCGGACACGGGTAGTGGCGTGCCACTCCATGTGTATATGTATATAAAATTTATATACACGTATCTTGCATATATATGTACACGCGTATATACCACGTGCGGGAAAAGCCGCCGTGCGTGGGTGTACACTCGAATGCGCTTATCTCCACCATCCACCCTACGAAATGTACTCTCCTGATGTGCCGCTCGAGAAAGGCAGGAGGGGCGGGGAGTGGGTGGCACGTTGTACGTGTATCAACGGCGCGACTTTTGTGCTTTTCGTTTCGCATGTATCCCATTACCGTGAGCCCATGTTCCTTTTATAATACTTCCTGCTCTCCTCTCCTGCCCGGCCGACTTTCCCTCTTGTCCCCTTAGTATTCATTATTCCTACGTAACAATAAGTGTCCTTTTTTATTACAGGACCAGGGTTGCACAATTTTCCGTAGTAAAAAAAGGTACGACTTTTTGAATTTCTGAAATGTTATGTTGTACATTTTACCGCCGATGTTTTGCATGCAATTAATTGGAACAGTAATTTTTTTTTACTGAAATTTTGACGGGTTTGTAGAAGGAGGTCCATAGAGTTATCTAGTGAGCTTTTTTAAAACCCGTATTATTGAATCATTAGGGATGCTGATGTATTTTCTCAAGTTCCGATTTGACAACCGAATACTCAAGACGAATAACACGTTGAAATTTCCCACGTTATTCGAACAACGAGTATTCATAGCAGCCCCCCACCCTGCCTCCCCGCGCTGCTTGTCCAAATGTTTGGCTAAGCAATATTCGAATTAGTACACAGTATTGTTTGAGAATGGGTATCCGAGTGTGAGACGAAAAGCTCACCGACGGACCAGAGACTCACCGAGGTGGAAATCACCGGGGTATCCGCCCGCGCCCTGCCTCGAATTCAGGTAGTCCCGGGTTTACCTGCCCGCGTGTATTTATAGACGGAGCTGCTGCTATCAAATTTCATGTAATCAAGATAAGACATTGTATCGAGGCTAATTAACACGCTCGCAATCTGCAAGTTTGTTTATACAACCGGTTCACGTGTATATCCGTATTTGTTGATGACGCGAGATTGCAACGACGCAATATTATCAATTAGACCTTAGTGTAAAGTACAGACTTGAATCATGAATTCTGATTAATTAAAAACCTTTTTTAAAAAATAATAAAAACAAAATAAATTAATGTGTCTCGTATGAACAATATAATAAATGAAACATCTTATATATTTAATATACATTAAATTAATGTTAAATAAAATTAATAAAATAATATCTGTTAACCTTTAAGTCAACACAAGCAAAAAGGAAATAGGAAGAAGGAAGAACAAACAATTATGATTCCCACCAAGAAAAAAATTACCCACAAAAGCAAATGTGACCTCAGCCGCATCCGAAGCGTAAAATCCCGCGAGCCATAACCGAGATGCTCAGCCGGGATTTGCCAAGGATCTCCGGAAATCTGGCGGAAAGTATTTCTCGCGGTGAGTCTCGCGACTTAATGCAAGCAATTTAGTGCGTATAAAGCCGGCGGTGTGTATATAGATATACAATGCATACATTCAGTGTGAACAAAGTATGTAGCGAAGGAGACACTGGAGACCTTGTAAGGTCCATACGCACGCGTGCCAAAAACGGCGAGCGAGCAGCTCGAGCGGTTCGTGCGTGCGGACGCTGCTGCGCGAGGTGCACGAAGCGGCCGCGACCCCCTGGACGCGCGTCTCTCGTTTCTCCGTCGCACGATGCGCGCCAGACGTCGGGACGACTGCGATGAGAAAGCGAGACAGCGCCGAGAAAGAGAAGGAGAGAAAGAGAGAGCGACAGATGAGACGTTTCGGAGACTCGAGCGCTGATGCGACGACGACGAGGCAAACGGGAGCGATGGGAACCGCCGTCGCCGCGCGCCACCGCCGTCGAAGCCGTGAGACGGTTTTTCAGCCGATCCGCCTAAACGGGCGAAGCCAAGGCTGACTCTAAATGGCCGTGTCGCGGCACTTCTGGACCTGCCGGACTCGCGAGAGCACCGCACGATCGGCGATCCGGCCGTAGCGCGCCCAGACGCACATTGCGCCATAAAATAAATAAATCAGGTTGTCGATACCATTTTTTCGTCGATATATGTCGCGTCTTGATGAAATAAAAAAATGAAACACGATATGCGGTATAAAAGTAGAGACAAATTTATTTGCTACGTTTTACATTTTTTTTACTTTCATACATTTCTTTTTATTTATTTACCTACTTCCATTCTACTTTGTATAGGGAGGCTTTATGATTTTTTTAAATCCAGGATAAGCCGCAGAAAAACATAGTCTCCCGGCGCCTTTGAATTTTTCAGGAGGTGATAAGTGTTGTGTATTTTTCTGCGATTGGTCATCATAAAAAAAAATTGAAGGGTAAAAGTATCGTTCTTGGTCATCAACTTGTTCCATTTGTGGCCATACTTATTACACGTTATAATGACGGTGATGACCACAAACGGTGCAAAGTGCTTCGAACATTATTTATTAAACATCTATGTATTTTAAGCACTGCATATTCAATGAAAAAATGTATATAAATTTGACAAAAACTAATATTTAATTTTTTTATGTGCAGATACAGTGGCCACAAACGGTGTGTCCACCCTATCTTTTTTATGTTAATTTTTACCGCGAGTGCACTCGGGCATAAGCAACAATGTCACCGCCGCGAGATTACGTTGGTACAGTCGTCGCGTTCGTGAGATACACTGAAGATACATTTGAATACCCGAGCTCTTTCCATTGCCATGCGACTCTCGGTGTCCCTCGGTTCCCGATGCTTTTTCGCATTCGTAACATATACAACTCGCTGTATACACGAGTCTCCGGGCTTTTCTTTCGTGAGCGACTTCTCGTTCCTCCGCCGCCGCCGTCCCGTTTTCTTTTCTTCATTCTCGCACGGTCGCGTTGCATCCCCTACGCGCGTTATTCCGCCTGACGCACACATCGCCCGCGTCGTGTGCTAGAAGTCACCGCTGAAGTGAGTAAAATCGTTGCCGCACGCTCGCTTCGCCCAGATCTCGCGGGAATTACCGGAGGATGAAGATCGTGTGACGTGTTTCGCGTATCTCTCGCAGTCGGCGCGGGAATGAATAATAATAAAAGTTGCGCTTTCAAAGTCATCCCCGGCGCCATCCAATATTTTACTACCGGAACTTTCTTATACAAAATGCAAAGTGCATGCAACCGAGGGAAATAAAAAAGAGCAATATAAAACGTCGGCTCGCTTTAGCGTCCTTGGCGCACTCTATGCGATAGGCTTAAGGGGAATATTGCATATATCATTTTTTTAGGAATGTCCCTGTTCAGTGATTGTATGGCAATTTTTTTCAAAGTTGTGCGACATAAAATTTTTTTTTTCATTGGTGATCATTTTTCGGTGAAAAATAGAGGGCCTAGGGTAGATGTACCGTTAGTGATCACTGTACCGATTACGGCCATTTTTATTATTTTATTCTTCAAATTATTTTTCTGTCATAATGGCATTTTGACTCTTCTAACAAATTTACATAAATTCACGAAATTATCTACTTGACGTTTTTTTATGCGATCAACTATTTAGTTTTATTGTTTTAAATGTGATGGCCACAATCGGCCCTACGGCGGCCAAAAAGGGTACGTCTACCCTATTCATCCAATCACTGCGACCCATGATTTCGTTTTCAGCGTCAATCACTAACCCACAAGAAACGGAACTACAATTTTTATTCCCCAAGAAAAAAGAAGGGAGCGAAAAACAAAAATCCTAACGAATCGCAGATCAAAAACTAAAATCCTTTATACTACCCCGCGATAACGAGAAACGTGTACTTATTGGACGCGGTATCCTCTCTTTCAAATTGCGCACATCCACCAAGAGTTTCGAGTTGAAATCGTGAGTTGAAAGTGATATCCGCGCGCGGAGCTCCTGAAAGCGTTTCAATTATTGTATTAAAGTGGTCGAGACCGGAGGCTTCACAGCGTTTCTCGCGAGTCCGGAGCGCGCACCGCGTTTGTCTGGGGTATTAGACGCCGCGGACGTGGAGGTGGGTTAGGGTGAGGGTGGGGGGTGAAAATTGTGTACGTGTCGGTGGTGAAAGCCGCGCGGTAAAATAGTGTACGTGTGACATACACGGAAACGGGGCAAACGTTGATCTGTGCGGATTCCCCCCCCCTCCTCCACCCGATCAGTGAGCATACGGCGCCGAACTCGATTGAGGCGTCGAAGGCTCCGAGAACTTCTTTGATCGCAACAATATCTCCTGTGCGGATATCGAATGGTTCGTCGATTCTCGTTGATAGGCAATTTGCCAATTTCCACATCGTGTGGAGCCCCACCCCCTTCCCCATCGCTGGCGTTCGACGTTGCGGTAGCTTCACAATGTCCTCTGCCTTGTTCGTCGTTTCGCTCGAGCGTTCGGCTCCGGCCAGACTTAACCTGCCTTCCGCTCTTCATGCCGACTCTTCACGGTCGATAGCCGAAAGGGAGTTAGTTAAGCCAAACCAATCAGTGGTCTTGGCTCGGCGAGCCTGAATTATTACCGAACTCTGTACCAGCGGGATGACGGGAAGTACGCTGTGGAACATGTACGAATATGTAGGTGATGTACCGCAAATGTATGAGGTAAATGGCCCCTGCACGCGGGTTCCGGGTGCATAAGCCGATGACGTTCAGGTCTGGTTGGAAGAGGAGGAAGAAATGGACTTTACAAAAAAAAAAAAAAAAATACGTCTCTCATTTTATATTTTGTGGCAGGGTAATTTTACAGAGATAAATATGGTTGTCAGTCGGCCATTTATGTTGAAGTAAGTAATGGTGCTATCAACATTAACGTCGACGTGATTCTTGATCTCCCTATTACAGGATAATGATGTATTATAATTGGACCATACCATAATCTTAAACTATGAATACCATGAATACTTTGCACCATAAGCAGCTGCTTTATTTGTTATCCGGGTGAATTTAGAATGTTAACGTCGGTCGATGAGATCTCGTGGACGTGTTCTGTTTATTGTTGCTGTCGGTAAGATAATCAACTTCCGTACCGACTGTTGTCAACATATGTAGTCTACCGCTGTCGGTATCCGAATGATCTTCCCGTCTTTCGATCAGGCTGGAACCTACGTTACCGGCGACCGATCAATAAAATAGAAATCTATTGGACTGACAGCAGACTAAATTTTCGATTAAATTTCATTTGAAACCCCGACGAACGGTTACTGTCAAATAATTTGACGTATCGTCAGCCACTAACTATGAAACATGCGTCGTCACAGTGGCGATCTGCGAATGTATTTTAAATTCGTGCTTACCATTGCCAAAAAAGGTCGAACACAAACGTAAAAAAAATATGTATGCGAGTTGTCTTGACCAACAGACCATCAGCCAAATCGAACATCTCGAGTCTCCTGTATCTTCAAACGTCACGCTGCACATCAAAGCGCTTGGTCAGGATTGATTGGCAAAACGGAAACGACCACTATTTCGTCGGACCTTTTTCCTGGTTTTGCCTCATCCAGTCACACATTCTCCGCCGCAACATTCACATGCAAAACGTCGGGGATCAAAGCGAACCTTCCATCGCATATTCACGACAAAACCGAGAATACATGTGAGACTCCGGTCACCTCATATTTCGTCGTCAAACTCACAACATTTTCTTCATCCACATCTCTCCGCTCAACCATTTGGCACTTCAGCCCAATGAAACGTGTTGCAAATTCGAGGCGAATTTGCCATCGTCGTATCATATGAAAAATACGTATTGAAGAGAAATTCAGGATGAAAGAAGCGGCAACTCGTGTGGCACCAGCCACAAAACCTTCGCGATGGATACGCGCGAATCCGACGAGCAAACGGAAGCGACCGGGACGCGCGGCGCAGTTCATCTGACATTCAAATTCGCGGGGGGCACACTTGAAAGGTGGTCGAAGACGGCGCCACCCATTCGCACGCTTCTCAAAGGGATCATTTATCAACATATTTGATATGCTCGTGCGCCGGGAAAGAGGGCAGAGGGTGGGAGGGGATAGGGGGGGAGGGGGGTCGAGTTATTTCAAGAAAGAAGCTCGAAATGGTCTTGGCTCCTCGGCATCCGCCGAGCCGAACGCGTTTGCTTCGTCCCTCGAGCATCCGCGAACCTCGAGCGGGTTCATCCGCTCCTCGCCGACGCCGCGGCGCGGATCCTCATCCGCTGCTCTTTTCATAGAAATAATATGCTAATCCGGCGACCGCGGAGGAGAGTTTAAAAAGTGCCCCGATAAATTCACGAGACTTTTGACGTAATTTCTCGGTAGCGTTCGCCGCCGGTGCGGCGGTGGCTCCCTCCTTCTTTCATCGCCCGGGCGATGGAACTTCCGAAAGATTCTTTTTGCCCGCCGTGAGCTTCCGTCTTGAGGAAGATTCTCGCTCTCTTTCGCTCTCTTATCACTATCACTATCACTATCCTCGTCTCTTTCTGGTTCTTGAGCCTCGAGGGCCTGAGGAACCGCTTCGCTGTTATTTTTCATTCTCAAGACATTTATCAAGACACTCGTTTGTTCTTAGGTTATACACACAGCCAGCCGCCACCGATACAGGTAGCTCGAGGAGTTTGACGGCGGAAGTCGTAATTCACGAGCCAGCCAAGAGGAATCCGCAAGAATCCGATCAAAAGAGACTTTTCGGTCAGCTTTTTTTTTCTGCATCAGTCTGAACTGGATCTGAACTGAATCTGCAGTAAGGGACTCAGAAAATAGAGTCTAAGTTGTCGTTGGAAATTTCGTCTTGTCTCACTCGCCTGCATTGACCAACCATACCCAAGTAAAAAAAAAATAATATATTTTTCATGTATAGATAATATACAATTGAATTGGGCACAAATATTCTACATGAATTCCATATTTATTTTGTATACAATCAACATACAGAGGCAAGGGGTATACAGTTTCCGTATATATAGACTATATACAATCAGGAACTACAATTTTTATACAGATTTCAAATTATTATTTAAAGTATACACAAAATTAATATGGAATTGATACAGAATATGTATGCCGAATTCCACATATAGCGATGTATATTGCCTTATGAACGATATATATTTTTTTACTTGGGTATCGACGTGTATAATATTTGGCACGAGGCGAAGCTTTCAGTTTCCATTGGAATCGATTCTCCGCGGGTATTAATAATCCGCAGGGTACATTTTCAGTCACCCAGCGCCGAATTCGCTTCATAAGGGAAAAGGGAAATCTGGTAAACGTCGTAAGTGATTAAAACTCCTGAGTGCTAAGATCGTTCACACATCCCTATGTTCAATTCCCGCTCCCTCCAGCGTCTCCCAGCGTGCCGTCGTGCCGAGTAAGTGACGACTTATGCGAGCCCACGGTGACGCATACGCACCATTTTTATGCACCCCAACTTGGCCGCTTCGACTCGTGCCGTCGTCCTCCATGCATTCCAGTATCATAACGCGGCGACTCGCATAAGTAGATCAGCAATGTGGGACCTTCGACTGTGACCGAAATAATATTGAAACGTTACATTTTCCTCAAACGGCTAACCCCTGGAAAAATTCATCCCCTCTTCGGCGTCTCGCACGTCAACGGCTCTGACGATTCAAACTCATCTTGGAAATTAGGCGCCCGGCATTTTGATTTGATTCCTCATACGAATTCTTGTCCCGTAATGTTAGTACAAGATGCCCGGGGCGAGATGGTCCAATGGTTTTTCCTCACTATCCGAGTAATCGAGCCACCGCACCCTCCACAATTTTCCTCTTTCCTCCGCTCACGCGTTCCTCATCGTCGATTCGCCGATTCGAGTCGATCAGAGCGGGAGGAACGTTTACGCAAGCCGCTGGGAATAAGACGTTGAACTAATCCGACGGGGCATTCAATTCCGAAGTGCGACGTCAGCGAGACACTTTTCGAGCATATTGGGAGCGCGATATAAGATACAACCCGTCGATCGTCCTTAAGCTCTTCGCTCTTCTGTATCTCGCGCTTTTGGTTTACATCTGTGCGGCTGGTGGCCTCTGGCTACTTCATCGCCTCTGGTCTCGTCGTCGCTCAGCCTCTCGTTAATGCGTTTCCCGTAAATCCAGCTGACTCCGTGTACTGTACATTTTTTGCCCCCATCCCTCTCCCCTTTCGCCTCTCGGTAAATTACAGAATATTATCTGCCGCCGTTTCAGCAGTAATTCAACGAAATCGTGATAATTCGACCGCGAATATATCGGTTAATGACACGGACGTTGATAGTATGATAACATTGCGTTCGCATTCGCGACTGAATTGAATTATTCGGGGCATTTTCGCAGACCGCATAGTGCACATCGCCTAACACAGCAACACGAACAACGACACGCCGAAACCCCTGCGAGTCTGGAGGCCAGGGCATACGCCCCGCGATTTAAGTCGTCAACTTTTATGGGGGTAGTTTTCGCGGTTTCGTCGTACACGTTCGGTGCGACTACAGCAGCGACGACGTCGGTGGTCGCGCGCGTCTCACATAAACCCGAAGCGTCGCGGGGGGCAGATACCGAGAGGTGGTAAAACGACGAGGAGAGAACAAGGAAAAGCGGACGCGGAGGAAGCGGCTGCGGCTGCTAACCGAAGAGGTAATATGGCGGAGCTTCGCCGGGCGAATATGGGCGGCAACTGTGTACAAGAGATAGCGACAATATTGAAGGCGAAAGGAGGCGCCGACAGCAAAGCGCTGGTCTAGCTTCTTTCCTCTCCTCCTTCACCCCCCCTCCGCCCTCAACCCACCCCCACCCACCAACTACTCGAGACTTCTTTCGTAATAGTCGCACATATCGTGTATTCCACCAAGAATGCCCAGCACCCGGATTTTTACCCACAGCGAGTACAACGCCAGATACGAAAAAGTGTAAAAGTATCGGTGCTGTGTAAAAATGTGTCCGATACACTTTTGGCTGTGGTGAGCGAAACTTTCGAGCCACCGAGCAAAACGTATAACAAAAAGAGACGACAAGAATACGGAATATTGCAGAGACCGCGTCGTAGCGTAAGTTCCTCTCGGTGGCCGTCGCCTGGGGTTGAGGTGCTGGGACCACGCCGGAGCTGTCCGGTCATCCGGAAGGAAATCCTCGCTGGCTTATCTCTCGTTCGGTTTTGTATTTGGTTCAGCGCGTGGCTGAACGAAAATTTCCTCTCGCGAAATAGAACAACTTCGACCACTTCCACTCTTTCCCCTCCCTCACCGAGAAAGGATGTGTCCCTACGGTGGAATCTGGACGGTGGATTACGTCAGGTAAACTTCTCGGTACTCTTGTCCGGTTTTCGTTTTGTTGCGGTTCAGACAATTGCAACTGTACTTGGATTTTTATTTGGCTGTGGTTGACCAAATATTTTGTGAAATACTGTTTAGACGATAAAATCTGGACGGTGATCCATCCAGGCCAGTGTATTACGCAAGCCAATCTCTTGTCTACCGTTCCGCGGTTCTTGTGTACCGTTTTTGGCCACGTTAGGGCCGATTGTGGCCATCACATTTAAAGGAATACAACACCATATTTGATGGTATAAAAAAAAACATCTATTAGATCAGTTGGTGAATTTATATGAATTTGTTCGTAACGTCAATCTGCAGTTATAGGGAAAAATAATTTGAAAAATATAATAAAAATAACCACAATAGGTACAGTGGCCACGAATGGTACATCTACCCTAATTCCAATTTTGCGACTGAGACGATTTCAGCTGAATTTTTTCGTTTACCAATCGCTGTTTCGAAGTGACCAAAAATGTTCGTAGCTTCTTCGCAGTCTGGCAGAAGAGAATTAAAGCCCGCGCACGCGTTCGTCACCCTCTCGCCGGGTTTATCCGGCACCGCAAAAGGGATGACGTATGCGGATTAAGTCGTTCAGCGAGCCACGGAAACGGAATGAAATCGTCTCTGTTTCGCTTCCCCGTATTCCGCCTTCTTCTGGTCCGTTCGCGCGGCGCGAGCTTCCCGCTGATTGCATCTGGCATTTGTGTCACGCCCTTGAGTGCCCAGTCGATATGCCCGAGCGAATTGGCAATTGGTATTCCGGCTGGAGCACCGAGCGTCGCGTCGGCCAGACGGATTTGCGAGAAGGAACTCGACGCGCCAGGGAAACCGTCCAGCTTAGCCACGGTCTCTCCTCGCCTTAGGAACGAAAGGAGCGAGTTGTACGTGGCGTGTGCACTCGACGTTCTGCTCGATATACACGACGATGGATTCCTGGACCTCTCACACATTCTACGCGACAGTTCAGTCTTTTCTGCACCGGTGGCCTCGGTATTCGTGTCGTCCAACGTGAATACACATTGAGGATATATTGAACGTGTGTGAGAGCGTCAAAGTTGGTCAAATCGTTTTTCGACTATCACCTCTCACCGGAATACTGAGGACGAAAAAAAATAAATAAATAAAAATCGTATACGTCGCAGTCGTCCCGAGACTCGAAGACCCTTTTCTGAGACTCTGGCCTTTTCGCTGCCCTTCGCTGCCCTGCGAAGAGGAAGTGCTAACGGACTTCAAGGTCCGATCGAGTGGGGGTAACATTGGAATATCAGAAAAATTATCATAAAATGAAATATAAATTTAGTCATTGACCAGTGTGGTTAGGATGGTGGGGGAGGGGGAGGGTGAGGGGCGAGTGTCCGTTTTTCCGGGCCAGGAGATATAATCGGTAGTATATTCGGCCAATCCTTCGCCATTCGCCACCAACGAGTGGTTTGACTCTGTTGCACGGGACGAAAAAGGAGCTGGATTTACATGGAGAAGTGGATGTTCTCCTCTCCCCTTCCGACCCTCCCCCTCCACCCGTACAACCTGACACATCCGACCGACCCGACCGCGATCGGCGCTTTTACCTTTTTGTTATCAGTCCCACGCAGCGAGCTCGCCTTTTGCATTTTTTTCTACATACACAAATGGCCCAGCGGAAGTGCCGATAGCCGGAGTTCTCGTCTCAACGTGGCGCAAACTCGGGGTGGGATAGTCGCCGGGGTTGGGATCGCGTTCAGGGTTATTCACGAGTTTCACGGCGGCAAACATAAAACCTTACGAGCCGCGTTTCGATATGACGCATCGAGGCTTGTCGGTTGTACTGTTGATTTTTTTTTCATTTCAGTGATACTGAACGTGTCCCTTCTATTCGCTCGAGCATCCTGACAAGTCTGATTTTAAGACACGATTTCGATCAATTGGGAAATAAGGTTAAAGATGGGAAAAGTGGAAAATAAAGTTGGACGTGTTGATATTTTACTTATTTTTCTCGACGATCTGAAAAACAATGAAATAAAGAAAACAAAGATTATTGAAATGTTTCTTTTTATATTTTTAATAAAAAATAATAAAACAATGAAATTATATTAATAAAATTAAGAAATAAAAATATAATTGCTTCTGTAGAAAATTTCATTGCAGAGTTGCTATAGTCGTATGGATCGCGCACTGATTATCGAAGAGGATTCGCAATATTCGCGGAGAACGGAGCCGCATGCAGATGCGACTGTAACGGGATGCGATGCCAGAAAATCTGGCACGAGAATCGCCTTTGAGGACATCCGCTCGAGCAATACTGTCGTCGTAAATTTTCGCGATATAAAAATCTAAGTACCCACCGAAACAGAATGGAGCTATACCCGGCCCCCAGCTTTATGGATTATTCGAACAGAGTTTTTTTTAACTGCTCCAAGACCGTCATCGTTTCCGGAACGTACAATTTTCGAAGTATTTTCTGGCTGGAAATCCGGACGATGTCTGTGTGTTACTCGCGTCTCCAACATTTATGCAGCTGCATATGCGCTTCGATTTAAGCTCGGCGCATATTCGGTTATCGCTGTGCCAAGTGTTTGGCGAGTCTTTTCTAAAAAAAAAAAATAAAGTCTCATCAAAATGAAGCTCGGATAATTTTTTTTTCTTTTATTGCGGAAAATTGCGCCCGCGGTTTAATCGTCCTTAATTCATTCTCGCTTGTTAGATTCGTCGATTTGCCTTTCTGGAATCCCGTGCGATTCGCGACTTCGCAATTCCGCAAATTGCCGGACCGTATAGCGAGGCGAAAAACCTCCGTAGCAGCAGCGTGAATGAGAATGCAGCCGCGGGGCCGCACCGCGATAATATTGATTCGTGCGGCGACGTCGAACGAGAAACAGAGACACGAGCGAGAAAGAAGGTTTCTAGGCGGTCGTTGATTTATATCGTCTCGATATTTTCCGCGAGTCTCAGTGTTTCTTAATTCGAGGGTTCCACGACCGCGTCCTGCTCACTCCTTCTGCCTCGCCCGACGCCGGATTTTCCGTCCCCGCATCTCGGTACCCGCCCGCCGCACTTGGAATCCGCGCGCGCGCGGTGATGGGGTAACTCAATTTCTCGGCGATTCGGTTGGAAGTAAATCAGAGTGTGGATACCGGAGTCAGCGCTCGAGCTATCCGGGACTGAGAAACAAAGTCCAACGACGTAAAAAATATAAAAATAAAATGTGTCCATAAAAAAAAATTATTAAACTGAAATTATAATAATTGTAATATATTAAAAAAATAACAATTAAGACAAACTAGGCTGACGCGCTGGCGCGCGTGCCCGGGATACTTTTGCTGCGCTCTTATAAAGCTTTAAAAGGGTAAATCGCAACTAAAAACCCTTGTTCAGTTACTTTAAGAAAAAAAAAAAAAAAAAAAAAAAAAAAAAAAAAAATTGTCGTTTTGCTTGTCACAAATCCTAGATCTGGCCGCCGGGCCGAAAACCGCCCAAATCGGGGTCACGAAGTATTTTTTTTCAAAATTGTAATAAAACAAAAACTAAATGTAATAAAACAAAAACTAATATTTAAAACAAACTATTATTTGAAGAAAAAAAAACGCAACAAAACCGTTTTGTATAAAACCCCAACGGAAAGATCGCGGTCTAATCCGTTCGGCGCGTTTGCCGGATGTGCCAACTTCGCGCTCAAGTCCCAAGCGAGCAAGCGGAGGGATCGCGCGAAGGAGTCGCGCGCGCTCCTCGAGCGAATTCTGAGGTTAATGGCGCTGAATCACAGATTGCGGCGCGGTAGGAGACGCGCCCTAAATTTGAATTTATCGTTCAACCCTTTCTCCGCACCCCGGGGGATGTAACGTAACACGCGATCTCGTTTCCACTCACTCGGCCCGCAGTTCCCATCCGCCAACCGCGGCGGCTTCATTGCCGGAAGTTCGACCGAGCGAGCCGCCATCGAAGCGTCGCCGCATCCGATTTCCCTATTCAATCGCCGGCAAAATCGGCGCGACAACCGCGTGGGACAAAAAAAAAGTACCACATCAACATCCACGAATTTCCGTGTTTGCTAATTTGGCGATGACGACGACTACGACGACGATGATGATGATTCCGTTGTCGATGATTCGCGTTTCGATTGTCGCGAATTATTATGCAGTCGCCGTTGTCCGATTCCGGAATTCCGGAAGCGCTGCCGCCGCGCGATATGACGAGCGGAAGCGATCTGCGCGGGGCTCATATCCCGGGACGGGCAAAGTGTCTCGCTCGTTATGAGCGACCAATATCGGCGATTCTCTGGATAAATCGAATGGTCCTCCACGTGGGATGCGCGACGCCTATAAATCAATTATAATATTCCACGGTTCGCTCGGGAGTCTCGTTGGGTTCGTCCTTTCCCGCCCCTTCCCTTTCCACATGCCTTCCCACTTCACCCTTTCCTCCCCCACCACCCCGGAATATGCGACGGGTTATTAGTAAAACCTTCCGCAACGACAACCCGTGTTTGGCGTTGTCGTTGGCGGAAGGCGACGATATATTTCCGCGCCTCGCTGGAAGTGTTTCTCTCGATTGCAAATTTTTCCGTTCATCGTCGCCAGATTCACAGCAGAGATTCATCGCTCTCCCGGCAGGCGACGACCGCCAAGGCAGGCGGCTCGCTCTTTTGTCTCTCGATTCTTGATGGCTTTTCGAGTCTTTTTGCTCGATTCTTCGGGTGGGTTTACACTTTACACTTTGCCGCGTTCTAATTCAATAAACGCGTCGTGTACACGGAGCGCGGTATCTGCGATTGTACAGCGTTCTTCCTCGTTTCTCCGGACACGAACGGTCTCCGCACTCTGGTTACCCGTAACACCCGGCATTATTCACCCTTTATTGGATTTAGCCGATTTCAGCGCGAGAGCCGAGTGACAATGCGGCGGAACACACGACGGTTTTCAGTCGGTGCTGACGACGACGACGACGACGACGACGACGCTGCGAGGGTGAGAAAGTAGTGCAGAACGAGAAAGCGGTGTCGAACGGTTGAACACGTTGGAACATAAATCGTTGCGAATACAGAGGATGCGGTGTCAATGCTCCTCGTGCGTCTCGCAACGACGGCTTCGTCATGGGGTGCAAGCGGTGTTGCGTGAAGTCATATCGAGTCTCGGATGGGGTCAAAATAGCGCATGCCCAAAAGAGCGAATGGCTAAAGTAATGAATTTAAATATATTTACGTCTTTTTACAGTAATTTAAATATATTACGATAATTTAAATAATTTAGATATTTTAGATATTTGGATAATTTAGATATTTGGATCATTCGCTATTCTGGACCCCCATTTTATAAAAATGGAGACGAAATAGCGAACGGCTAAAATAGCGAATTTTATAATGATGGCTACTCTAGATTAAAACGTTTATTATTTGTAAATTCGCCGTTTTAGCCATTCGCTATTTTGAAACCCCATTTTATTAAAATGGAGACGAAATAGCGAATTTGATAATGATGGCTATTCTAGATTTAGATGTTCATTATTTTTTAATTCGCTATTTTAGCCATTCGCCATTTTTACCCCCCACCCCGAGTCTCGGGTGCGGTACGTATCGCTATAGCAAAAGCTTACTACTTCGACTTCTTGTCAGGAGTCAACGCACGTACGAGAGTTTATCTATTAAATATTGTTTTAAAACAGAGAAAATTATTTCTCCTGATTAATTCCAACAAAAATATCCATACGCTGGGGATTACTAAAATTCTTCGGTGGCTATGAGCATCGCTGGCAAAGTCCACCCTTCGACTTCGTGCCCGGATCATCTCAACCTGTTACTCAGTCGACACACGTACGGGAGTTTATCTAAATATTGTTTTAAAACAGACAAAAGGGGTCGCGCGGGTCCTGGGTGACCCGAAGGCGCGCGACTGTCGCGTGGGAAACATTAATCCTGTTTCGCTCTCTCGCGACTCATTATAATTGCGACAAAAAAATTAAAGATTGTCGCAAGAAATGATGGGTCGAGTTGGGGGGCTTCGTTCATCGTCCCGCGAGTCGTTCAATTTATTCCGCACTTTTTTCGCGGTCGCGGAAACTTATTTGGTTTTCGTTCGTTATCAGAGGATAAAGGGAGAAGAGAGCGAAAATCGCGTCAAGAGGGGCGCAACGGGCGCGAACGGTGGAGAGCAAATTGACGTTGGCGGCGTCTCGCCCTTCGCGCCGACGGAAAAGAGAGCAAAGGCTCCTGTTTTGATCGGCAGACACGCATATATTTTCACATTCGAATCGGCGACGGCCTGGGATCTGGGAATATTGTAATTTGCGTCAGACGCGGCGAGCGAAATATCACAGAGTCACGATCGACGTACGCGAAATATTCGCGAGTGAGAAATGTGCGAAAAATATTCGAATCGACGCTTCGCGTATGGAAATCGGTAGTTCAAACCTGACGAGTCACGAACATTTTTACTACTGTGAAAGCATTGCAAAAAATGATTGTTGAGTCTCCTCAATATTTAGTTACACTCATAGCGACCTTTCCCGAGTTGTAATTAATTTTCCTGCATTTTCTACGGTCACTTATAATCATCGAGTAATATTTTCCTGCCTTATCCCCATTTTTCCACTGTTACAGCATTTAAAATAAAAATTATTGTTGAGTCTTCTAAATAGTTTAGTTATATTCATTGTCACATTTCCCGAGTTGTAATTACTTTTTCTGCATTTTCCACGTCACCCACAACCGTCGAGTAATATTTTCCTGCGTTATCCAGATTTCATCCTGAATCCGCGACACTGCGTCAGAAAACTGCCGCCCGAACAGCGAACATCCATGTCCGCGGTGGCTGTTGAAGAGCAAAAGCCGCGTATCAATTTCACGGAACAGCGCGGTGCTACTCACACACAGCCACCCACAGACACAGACATAGACACACCAACGCGACACCAACACGCAGAACGCGAAAGCGCAGCGTCCGGTAATCCGTTGGCCGTCGGAATCGTCTTTTTGGTTGGAACCCCGGCGCCTGGCGCAGCCCTCGAGCGAATTCGCTCTGCCGCCGCGCCTTACCGCTTAATATTGCTTCACAGCCATAATCTGTCCGGTTGCATCGAGTCCCGGTGGTCCACACCGTCGCGCTTCAACCCTGTACAACGTTTCACGTACAGAAACAACGGAGTCTGTGGTCGCGGGGTCGTCACGTTGAAGTGAATCTCGCGGTTGAGTTGAGGGTTGGAGGGTTGAGTTTGCGGGCTGCGTGATCGTACTTAACGTTAAGTAGATAGAAAAAGACAGGAAGAGAGATTCGTGAAGAGGAGCGCGGGACTAGGGACGAAAAATGGAAGAAGAAAAATGGAGGAGGGGTCGCAACCCGGGGACGTCCGCGAGGCCGCCGCGAAGGCTCACTTCCCTCCCCCCACGGGGGAGGAGGGGGTGACCTCCCTTCCAGCTCTCACCCTGCCAGGCGGTTTGTTTCGCAGCAGCAACAGCGTCCATAACGTGGGACAATGTTATTTTACGGCGCTGTGCACTTGAGCCTCTTTCATCCCGGGCGACGATGCCGCCGAGTCGCGTTCACCGTGCTCTCGTTGCGTCGTCCCGTCGCTGTCGTCGCGCAGCGCGTTCGGCGACGTTTAATCTGATCAGTCCGCGGATTATATCAGCGCACGGTGATACAGACCACGGGGTGTGATAAAGATTTTTTTTTTGCGGGAAAAGAGATTTTTTCGGGTCGTGGAAAACATCTTTAATGTCCTGGTGTAGAAAGAGAAAGTTTGGAATAAAATTAAGGTTTTTTAAGGGATAGGGTTAATTTTGTTTTTTTTTGGGGGCAAAAATATTGTCATTTTTAAGCAGGTTGATTCTAGGAGATGAAATATTTCGTCGGGACGATGTGGAAGGCGAAAAAGACGTCGAGGGTTGGGAATGAGAATGACCAGAGCGAACAGAAGACTCGGGGCCCTTTTTATCGCATCAAACGGACTGTAACCAAGCTGCGCGATCGACTTGACTCGGTCACTCGGCTTCTGTCGCGCCGAATAACCGTCTCCTCGCCAACCTACCGCGACCTTTGCCTCTCGCCAACGGTGACGACCGCCCCTCGGGCGTTTTTCTCGCGTCACGCTCGGACGTAGTCGGCGATGAGATGAGAGGCCGGCTCGTGACTCTGTTTCCTCTGTTCGGTGCACCGAGTCGGTAGTAGACTCTCGATGTTACGGATGGACTTCGTCATCTTTCTTCCGTGAGTCGGACCTGCGAGTCCTGGTGAAAACCACACGACGATTTTTTTTATATATAAAAAAATTCGATCAACAAAATTCGATTTTAATATCACATTTTTAACAGTTTGTTAATAGGTGGTTGTGTCAGGTGATCAAAAATACCCGGTAATTCTCCGGTAATGGCATTTGCTTTTCTGCCTGTATTATTGTGATTTGTAAGGGCTTATCCCGTCTATTGTCAATAAACAAATAAATAAATAAATAAATAAATAAATAAATAAATAAATAAATAAATTCATCCAAACAAAATCTTAGGATTATTAAAATGGGGATGTAAACAAAATATTGTAATACGATATTCTTATGAACGGATGTCCTCGGCTACACCGAGTTGTAACTTTCATGGGTGCGGAATACAGATGGGAGGACGACGACGGCGTCCGAGATGGAGTCTCGGTAGTGTCTCAAGGCGAGCGGCACCGTTTATCGGAGCCCCGGTGACGGGCGTCCCCCCCCCCCCCCCCTCCCCTAACTCGATTTCGCGTTCCATCTGAGTCGCGCCTCGAGTCGCCCTCCGGCTTGCCGTGGACCGACCGAACGGCCGGCCACTTCTCTCGTCAATAAGGCAATTCACCGACCCGAATTGACCCATTGCCACGAAAGAATGGCTTTCGGCGCGATTCGAAACGATATTTCTTTCCCGGAGAAAGAGCCGGCGCTTCTCGACAGCAGCGACAGCGGCAGCGTCAGACGCCGCAGGAGGATGGAGCGAAGATAAAACACTTTCGTTCGCTGCTCGGGGGGACGAGAGCCAAATGGAAAAGGAATCGAGACATGGAAGTAATATGCTCGGTACATGTAAGCCAGCGTCCTTTCTTAAAAAAATCCAGGTTCGATTGATAAAAAAAATAACCTCTATTTTAGCGGAGCTTAAAAAAATTTGCGATTTTTGAGGGTCGACTTCAAAATTCTGCGAAAAATTGAAAAAAATCGCGATATCGCGTTCCGCTTTACGTTAAAAAAATTACATCGATTTTAGTGAAGTTACAACATTTTGAAAAAAATGACAAATCATTTTTCACATTTTTCTCCTCGAATTTTCTATTTTTTGGAGAAACAACGGTGCTTTCCGGAATCAGCGAGAAATTTGCCATCGAATATGGTTTGCCAAAGTGAACATTTTTTTTCGCAAAAATCGCAAAGGTTTTTTGACTGGATTAGGCGATATTTCTAAGGTTAACGATCACTCCAGCGAAAAAATGTGACGCACGACCAGCGAGGCGTGCGATAGTCCCAATTATGATTATTTCCCGCCACATTCGGTGTCGCGCCATGGGAAGTGTAAGGGTCGCGTCCGCTTTCTGAGCATCGGACCATCGGCGGTGCGGCTCCCGCAGGATCCCGCGATGCTTATCTACCCATAAAACTAATCCCGCGAGGCCGGCGCGTAAGACCGTACGGGGGGTTCTAAAAAAAATATTTTACGAGCTGCTTATACGTTTGGGCGGTCACCCCGCGCGGAGAATCGAATCCAATTTTCGCGATAAAATCTTTATGTAGTGCGGCCGCAGGGGGCGAGTCAGGTGTTGCCGAAGGGCCAGCGCGTGGTCCGTACCGGGCTCGTCACTTCGCCGTTTGGGATTGCGGATTTTTTTTTCGAGTCACTGGACTTCCGGAAATCATGGGGGGTCTTCGGGGTCGGACGAGAAGGAAGGGATTGAATTAATATGAGAGGACCCTTCGATTTGCAATATAAGTAGGCTACTCCGGCGCTTGCCTTATCGAAGATCTCGGGTTTTATATATAAATATATCATATCACACAAATTCGGTGGCAATGGTCAGACCAATAACGAAAAATTATTTTTTGGGCATCAAAATTATTTAGGACAAAAAATGAAAAATAAAAAAATTTTAGATTTATATTTTTTACATCTGTAAAAAATATATACATCTGTATAAAATATTTTTAACACTCCAATATAATCAATATTAAATCATTTCCGATTTTGCTTCCTTTCATAATACTCCTTAAGAGTGTGATAAAAATCGCTACATCCACTTTACACTGCGTACCACGAGGGTCGTTAGTATTTTCTCATTATGTTTCTTCACATCAATGCGCAATGCGTCCTACAAGCCATATTTAATATTTCCTACTTGCGTCTACGAACGACCCGACTGCGAAGAAGAAGCGCCCCGTCGCTTTGTACAGCGACCCGCGGCACCGCGTAACAGATAAAATGCTTTACGGTGTCGAGGAATTAACCCTTGATTTCCGCGCATTACTCTCGGGCGGCGAACCACCCCCGCGATAAAAGGGGTTGCGCCCGACGACGATGCGGGCGAGTTTAGCGGTCCGGGCCGGCGCGCAGGGCTCTTCCTCCGCCGCTTCTTCCTATCTCGTCCTCGGGAGACGTAATGGCCGACGAGAAGAAGGGCCGACGTTCCATCGCTGCTGCTGCTGCTGCTCCATCTCCTGGCCATAATATAATGGAGCACAACCCCCGACACAATGTACAATCGGGCCAGACAATTTATTCGCTCCTTTTATATTTTAAGGAATAATAATAATAATAACAATAACCCCTCTCCGCGTCGCTCGTCCATCCTGCAGACAATAATTCTTCTCGCAGCGGGCGTCAAGCCTCTTGTGTCTTTTTACCCTTTATTACTCATCTTTATCAGCGATGCGACACCTTGCACTCAGTATGTGCTATAGAAAGGATTCTGAGCAACCCTTTAAAATACATTTTCGAGTAAAAAAACAAGTGTAATCGCCTCTTCACTACCTAAAAGAAGCCGTGACTGAAGATGGGCGTAGAGTCAACCTTTTCACATCGAAGATCAGGAAAAGGGTGAATATTTCTTTTTTTTTACCACTTTCTATAAAAAAAGCAGCCTCACAAAAATTAGCTGTCCCTTAAAAAAAAAACCAGCGTCAAAGCCTGCGGTATCCGATGTAAAATTTGTATTCGCTATAAATCCTGTCCCGTACAAAATTCTCACTTATACCGCAGCGGTCGCTCGATTCAGTCGAAGTGCGATCGCGTGGTTTGCATGAGACGGGCGCGAAACGACACCTTGCACTTCTCACCGTGAGCGGAGAGCTCCGCGGGTAACTAGCATAGACCAGAGAGTAGAGACCAGAGAGAGGAGTGACAGAGAGGGTGGTGAGTGAGATAGGGACAGAGCGACGAGGATGAGCGTAGCAGAGAGCCAGATCCCCCGTTGGCGTTTCGCTCGTATCAATATTCATCAGGCTCCTATGTTCGCGGCGGGGCAAATTCGTGGATTAGCCGGAAACTTCACGCGGGCCACCCTACGTAGTCTCCCTAGCGGCAGACTAGGTGTACTCGTAGGGTAGGACGAGGACGGGGGGGGGAGGTCGCGCGGCACCCGGCGTGTTAGGCCCCCGGGGCTTCCCTGACCCCCTCCCCCCTCCACCCTCTGCCGCCCCCACCCTACGACTCGCCCGTCTACGAGGCCACCGACGTGGAGAGGTATCAGCCCTCCCTGCCGGATTCTAATCCGGGACGGCGTGTGACGTCATATTGCATAACAATTAATCAACGGGCGATAACAGACTAGCGCGAAACCAGCAGCAGCAGCAGCAGCGACGGTGGCGGCCTCCACGTAGCTTCGCGGGGGGGTTGGTAACATGTAGCTATGAGTTGGTACGTGTAGCCTACAGGGGTTAGGGGGAGGGGGATACCGAAGCCGGTGGTGGTTTCCGCTCCCTCCCCCCGCGCCCCAGACGGCGACACCGGAGTGGGTAGTCCTGATAATCATTTCACCGGGCAGCTTAAAGTGCCACTAGTTAACGCTAAGCCGATTTAAAAGCGATTTCATATCCGGAATATTACACCGTAGCGCGAGCGTTTCGCGCAGTTCGCGCTAGTCGCGACTCGACGGCCCAACGCTCCGGGATTTCTCGCACCGGAACACCGGAATTCGTACCTTGATATCAACGTGGACCCCGCGGGATCCTTGGGGCGAATTGTAATACGGAGTAAGGTTTGCTACTGTGTTGTCTGGTTAACATTAATACGAAATTTATAGATTTCGACATTGGTACTTTCTTAAATACCATTTTGTTTTTGTTGGATTGAGTTTTTCATGCCTCTTTCTAGGCAGACTATAAGATCCATTGAAAACAAATGATTCAGGATAAAAGTCTCCAAAAAGACTCAGATTTCGTTCATGCGGGTCTCGACGAAATCTGGCCAAAAACCTTTCTGCTTCCGGGTGCTGCCTGCGGGTGAACTTGAGATTCAACTGGATCCTGATTAAAGGACCAAGGACCTCGGACATTGGACCTATCGTCGCTATGGTGCAGGGGACCTAAGTGCCATTGCGTATAGCGGTAACGAAGAGGAAGAGGCATATACGGTGACGATGACGACAAAAGGGCGAGACGCAACAGCCCTTTGCGCCACCGTCCTGCCACCCTTCGGCCTCTGCCACTAATAAGCGGTGGCACCAGCCACATGCTAATGCATAATGCCGATCAAACAACTGTTTAAGCAGACACGAGTTAAGTGCGCCCATTCTTTCGCCTCTGCCCCACTTGTACTCCACCACCCTTAGGTACCACCCTTGTAGCTCGTTCAATTTTCGTCTCTCTTTCTCCCCTACTCGCTCGCTTTTCTAGATGCTACTTCGACCGGGCTCGGGGGGTTCGATATGTTTTTGTCCAGGTCACTGCAGCGTGTCGTTCACTTTCTCTGGGGGGTCGAGGCGTAGGATTCGCAGACAAAATTGTTCGAAAAATCCTCTATATTTTTTTTCTATGATATTTGCAAATTTTCAACGTCAGAAATAAAATAAAATACCAAATGGTATCAAGAGAATCAAAATGCAATGCTTAATAAACTTTTTATGAGCAAGTTCAGTGGAGTCCATGTCCTTGATTGTTGAGTGTAAATCCTGCTGCTTAGAAAAATTAAATAATTAAAACATCGCATCGACAACAAAATACATTTTAACGACCAAAGAATAGAATATGTCTCGGGATTAGGATTTGCCTCGACGAGGCCCACGGGGGATTTTTCGCACTGCCGGCAATCTGTGTCGACGAGCCCGGAGAAGTGCTGATCGCCCAGTCGAGTATTGGAGTACGTCGACGAGGGGGTCCAAGGCCAGGTCAATAATTCTTTGTCGATATGGTAAGCGTATATCCCATTTTCGTGGCTCGCTGATTGAGGACAGATGCACGAGGAAAAAACGGGGTGGGGGGAAGTGCAGTGGCGCACAGTTTGCGGATGAGGGGCACCCCTGACGTGGCACAATAACCCCCCGATGCCCCGAAACGACAATGCGACGACGCTTCGGCACTGCCTATCCGCAATGTTCTCTCTGTCGCGTCTCTCCCTTTCATCCTCTTTGCTCCACGGGACACGCGGGCCACATCCACACACACATACAGAAGCGAGACACACGGACCCCGCCTCATTCGCTTCTCCCGAAAATCACTCGGCTATGACAAAGAGCAGTGTTCGCGCTGCCGCAAATACGCTGTAAATATACAGATAGCCCAGGGTACGCACATGCACCGGCTTCGAGACAGACGAGACGGCAGCAGGTCCAGCGCCGTTGGTCGGACGATGCACCAGGAAGTCGGATATTGTGATTATTCATTGGGGCACATAAACGCAAGTAACGATAGCATCGTGTATATAGGACACGAAAAAATACATGTCGATGTCGGTTAAACTGAAATAAATTAGCGTAATAAATAATTTTGAGGCGAAATAAAAATGTTTCCCTTTCCATTCGTCGAAAAAAATCACCAACCATAATTTATCTTTTGCAAACTTCTATACGAATTATTTATCTTATTATTTATCAAATAAGAGAAAAAATGGAAAATCATGACACACGTGGAATGTTGGATACTTTTTTTTAAATCACAAGAATCTATATTCCGGCGTAATGATGGTTGACGTATCTATATGCGGAAAGTATGGTACATACGTTCAACGCAGATTTTCACGCTGTTCGCGGTTGCGTGTCGAGCACACCTGCTACTGTTTCGCCCGCGGTTGCCGAATATTCGTTTTCACCGCAAATCTGTTGCTCTCGCGGGCGATCGCCCAAAATCCTAATTAAACCGCAGGTTCGAATGCAACCGGCGCGGCGCCGATGAATCCGCCGTGCCGAATGTACAAGCTTAATCCCGCCGAAACGCCGATAATATCGATCGGATTGGCGGGATGCTACGGGTACGGCGAGCGGCGGAGTTAATTAAATTAAAATACTGGTATAATAGCGCGCCAGATGGCACGGCCAGAAATACACCCTGGCGGCGCGGGGTGGGGCAAGCGCGCGGGGCTTCGGCACCCGCGGTAGCGTACGTACCCTGCCCGCTACCCGGTATAATATGTAACTCGTTTAGCCCCGCAGGTTCGACAAAAAAAACCCCGAGGGGTGCCGGGATCGCGGCGCCGTACACAGAGAACGCGGGTTCTTGCTCGATGTGTCCTCTTGTTCGGTGTCTCGCCTATGGCCAAAGTGTTTAGGGAGCCTTCCGCGACGTTGCCTCCGATCCACTTCAATGAAAGTATTCAGTGTGACCCGCTGGATCTGAAAAAATCTGACGAACTATTTGTAGAAGGAATTTTTTTAGCTGGACATAAGACAATTTTTTTTGCGTCTTTGGACCTGGCAATCGAACTACAGTTACGTTTTACTGGTTTTCAATGGTAACTTGAAATATCAGATGTGGAAGTGGCAGGTCCTAGGATTACTGTCGAATCCACGAAGCGTCACTGATCGACGAGATGATGACTTACCCGGTATCGATTCTTCGATTCATGATTACCCATTTACTCACGGTGAAAACGACGACGCTACGGTTATTTACTTTCGTCGAGGGGGGTTTGCTGCCAAAGGGAACCGCAGTTTAGCATGTCGTAAGCCCGTAAGGCAGGTCGTTAGCGACGTTGTCGCAGCATATGCGCGACCGGGCAGCCTCCATATGGGCCACCACGGGGTCGAAATGAGTAGCCCGTGGACGTGGCCAGACTGGTTGGTGGTGGCCTCATACGCGCCATATCGGCTCGGGAAGATCGATACGATTTGGGGACTCGAATGTGTGTGCTCGTGGTTCTCTTTCAAGGCTGCGGTTCAGAATCGAGAAATACCCCGATTGATCACAGCTTCCCGGATTTAGGAGATTCGTCATTGCCTTTATCCCAATGAATATCCAATAGGACACCAAAACGATAAAATACTATATTTATAAAACAGACATTGGATCATCAAGACTCCTAATACCTTTTTTTGCACTTGAATAAACGGTTCTTGAGGTTCAATAATCGCAATTTGCATAACTCTGATTTTAAATCGTAAGAAGAGTTCCAACAGGCCTTATCACGATAACCCAATGTAACGAACTAGCACATTGCCACTGGTTAACACATCCAAGAACCATTTCCGCCTCGTGTGACACGGAAAATAAATCCACAAAGCTGGCTTGCACATAGCGAGCTTTGCGGTCAATGGCGACTTTAAATGCGACCATATGATGCAGAGGGTTGGAAAAAACCCAGGGCACAAGTAAATCGACACCACACACAGAGTTGCGGGTGCCATCAACATACACACACAACTGAACTCTACTCGAGAGCTCGCACCGTCATTAGAATCCAGTGACTGTATGTGCTATATCAGCAAGTGCACGTACGGTGGCTGCACCGTACACACTAGAGTGAATTGCGAGGGAGAGCGAGCGAGGGGGACGAGAAAAAAGAAGAAAGGAAGAAAGAAAGAAAGAAACATAGACAGACCCCATGGCGAGTGTCTACGGGCAGTGAGCAGGTTGACTAGCTTTGTCCATGGTCGATGATGACGATGGGGTCGGGGCCTCGGCACAGATGGGCCGGTAATCTCATTGAAAACTCATGAGGACTCTCGGGGGGTCGCGCCAATGCAGCAGCGGCACCACCAGCTACAGGCTCTGTACCCAATGCAGAAAGAACCCCGAGAGCTACAAGCTTCTTCTCGTGTGGCAGTGCAGCACCCATGTCCCGCCATAGGGGCCAAGCATCGTGCCAACCACCATATGTCCTACGTATATGCATAAACGTATCCACCGTGCTATCCCCTTCCAAAACCAGAGGTTGTACCGATAGTTCGTGCCTTGATTCCCCCCCACCTATATCCAAAACTAAACCACCTTCCACGTGCACTTGATTTAACAAGACTGCCATCAATGACAAAATAATAAATAGCGAAAATACCAAAAGTCACGACCGTGTGGTCATCGGTGAACCAGATCAATATAGGGGATCCAAATCAGCTTTCATGTTGAGCACCTGACGGTAACAAGTCCTACCGTCAGTGACAAAACAACGACTTCCAAAAATCGCGATCCCTCTTTATTCATGTTCTACATCAGCGTTAATCTCCCGAATCGTCTTAATCCCTGAAACAAAAAGCGGATTTCAGAGTCCAGAGGGTGCGAGTGTGCACGTGGCACGTGCCGTCCGCGTTTTCCCATTTATTCCTCCCGGATTCTCTATAATTACCGCTATAATAACAGAGGCTCGGTGCGCATCCATATTTAAGTCCGGCGGTATAGCCAAGCTCGGCTCGGCTCTCTGTCTCTCGCAGCGCTGCTACCGTTAAGATCACCGTAGCATAACTCGCGTTGGCGGTCGTGAGTCGCGCGGAGAGAGCACCCGCGCTTTCTCATGCATATTCCCGCCCGTTTAACGAACACACCGAGGCTGAGACGAGGAGGACAAGCAGCGAGCTCGGAGGAAGGACGAGGCGAGCTTGGCGAAAGAGGATAGGAAGATGGAGTCAAGGCACACGCGTACCAACCGGGCATACGGGGTTGCTTTACGAGCGGACAACTAAGGTATGCTCTTTGTATACACTCGCCTCTGCTTCGTCTCTTCACAACTACCACTGCGATGCCTACGAACGAGGAAGGAAGAAGAAAACATGGTGGTGCTCGCCGGCCAAGCCGTTAGCCACTTGCGTCCATGATAACCAACACGCCAAACCCGGGCGCTGAGCTTCTCCCGTCATCATCCCCGCAGGTTCTTCGTAACGTGACCGTTTCTGCAACGGCCGACGGATTTTACGTCCCGGAATCCTCCGGAGCAGCGCATCCACCGTGACCGAGGCGCTCGGTGCTCGCGCCGTTTCCAGGGTCGCCTCTTGCCTCTTGGCGGTATCCAACCCCCCGGGCCACGCTTACCCGGCACGAACGTCCGGAAGAACGCCAGGCCGCTCCTGCTTTCTCTGCGCATAACTCTTCAGCGATAAACCAGGAGGAGTTGGGGATTAAGTTTTGCGTTTTATTTGTACCTCTTCAGGCTCGCCCCAAGTTAGTATTGACGCACGAGGATGCAGTATACATCCTTGTGGAAGATCCCTAGCTCCCCATTTAAGTCCGACTTGGGTTCTGTTTAGGCCCTGTCACAACTGGTGAGGTCATAGCCAGGAACTAGCTAACATTTATGCAACGCCACAGAGTTTCTATCTCAGGGTACATGTTCGTGCAAATTTATCGGGACTGAGTGGAAGACACTGATACTCCTGAGGGATAAAGCGAACTGGAAGTGGGAGAAGCATAACGGCAACACTTGATCCAAGGATATCGGGGTATGAAATGAAAAGACATATTTCCAAAGGCATTGCGGCACTACATATGCTATACGTGCCGCGGTCATAGTTGGGGGGGATGTGGCAACGTATGGGGTGGTCTTGCAGAACCTGTCGATCGGTAGTGATACAGTAACACGATACCCAGTGCCACATGCTCCTGCATCAACACGGAACATGCTTCGTGGCTTTGGCGCGGTGGACGCTGACTCCGTGCATCCGTCATACGCCAGGGCTATTCCCCACTGCGGAATATCGGCTCTCTCCCTCTCTCTGTCTGCGCTTACATAGACCTGAGCCCCCTGAGGACTTCGACCGCGAGGCTCGTGATCAATGAACGTATGAGGCAATTGTGGAACCGGAGAATCGATTCAACCAACACCGGAGGAGGCGGATGATGCGCGGGTGACCTGTGACATCGACACGAAGACAGAGGGTAGGATGACGTCGGATCGGACGATGTGCAGATTGCTGAGAAATCGGTTGGGAAATCGTGGACCGTCGAATTGGCTTGAATCATTCGATTACTCAAGACCGCATTCAGGATCATTGATGATCTTGAACATGACTTTCGTCGACTATTTTCTAGGTGTTTTTTTTTTCAGTAATTCGATTTTGTCTCTGGACGAAATCGAAGGTCTATATTGCAGCTTGAAGAAGCCGCAGAGATCAGGTGTTGGAGATCCTCGATTCAAGTGGAATATGTCAAGAGCTCGACACCAGGAGTCGAGCAAATTACCAGCCGAGCTGAGCGGAGGAGAAGCGAGACGGACTTAATCCAGCCGCGCGCGAGGATCTCCAGGGAACGTTGGAAGAGAGAATCAAAGTCACATCTGCGAGAGCCGCCGGGCGAACGTCTCGATGGTCTCGGGTCGATTCGCGTTAAGATTGATGACGTGACACTCGATTCTCTCGGCATTCGGAACGGTTGGAGCGCGAGAAGAAGACGCGACGCCACCGTAACGGGCGGCAAAATGCGGGACGAACGACTGCGAAGACTTTTCTATCTCGCTGTGTGTTTGCCACTCTCTCTCTGTCTCCGAGCAGAGAGCACAACTCGAAAATACCCAGTTGCAGTCGACTCGCGAAGCGTGTCGAGATTTCGCGTGACAAATGTCTCGTGACGATGGAGATTCTCAGCGGATTCGTCCTCTGTTAAATTTAGTTTCGTGACTTAACACAGAAATGGACGTAATATTTTAATGCTTAACAAGTTACAATATTCTCAAGATTCAGTTGTCTCTTGACTGAAGAATCTGTTCTGGTGTCACTCGACGTTATCACAGATTCTTCCGAAGTTTGGCCTTGATATCCGCCCGAGTTAAAATGTAATTCAAACACACTTCGTTGAATCAAAGTGGGTAAAAATGTAAAATATGCCACTTTTGAAGGTTTGTACACGGGTCTAAGAACCTTATCTCATTTTGTAGAATCTAATTTCCAACCTAATTTTCTTAACTTCCTAATTGGAAGGTCCAAGCATAAGAATTTATGTCTGCAGTAGTTTCCATTTATGCCAAATGGTTTAACTCAGGCGTGTTACGAATATAATCATCGAGCTGGATTCAGTGCTTGGTAATAAAATATTAAAAAAATAGCCTTCAAATTCACTTGACCCACCGACTTCTCGCAGTACATTGTAAAATGTCCAAATGGTCCAAGTCGCGTGTCGCCCGGGAAAGAAACATCCGGACGAAGCGAACGCTGCGTTGAAAATATGTGAACAGTTCCCGGAGTTATAATCCGCGGATCGCGAGGCTGCGAAAAATATATCCAGCGGAGATGTTGGACAGGCCGAGGAGTGGGGGAGGGGTGTGAGGGGGCAGCGTCGTCCATCATTCGGCGAGGAACGGCGCAACGCTCGTTGGTGGATTCGGGGCCCCCTCGCGGCTGCAGTCGCCCTGGGCGATCGTGGTACGACACGACCGAGCACACGAGGAGAAAGAAGCAGAAGAAGAAAGAAGAAGAAGGAGAAGAAAGCAGCACTACACTTTTCGCCGAGAGTGGAGAGAGCGCGGAAAGATCTGCATAGCGCGAGCGCCAGGATCGCGCGACGGGCGAGCTAAGTGCGGGATTATGCAAAGCAGCGGCCATACAGTATAAAAATACGGAGCGACTCCGCGCCATCTTTTCCGGACCATTCTAATAACTCGCCGAGCAAGCCGGCAAAGTCCTTGCTCTGTGGCAGCTATTCTACTGCCGGTGCCGCTCCCTGTTCCGCGACATAACCGAATATATATATGCACACACCGCTTCGCGGGTGAACCAGCGGCAGAGCGACCCCCTCGTCTCGCGTTGCCCGCGATGATACCGAGCAGTGAAACGCGGAGAGATCCTCGATTTCAGCAAAAATACGCACTGGAACTGAAAAAGAACGCGTGACGTCTGCGACGAATAAAACGATATCCTGGTCCCGTCGCTCCCGGTCGGCGAAAATAATCGTTGAAGTTTCGACGAGAGTGGAATTTTTCTCTCTCGTCAAAAAATATCGTAGCGGAATTTCTAAGTTTTGCATTTCGCGACTTTTGCTTTGAAATATTCGACAAAGGATGAACATGAGGACTTTGCTATTGAGTCGGAATATAATCCAGATCGCGTGTAATAATTTCGAGTATTGTGATTTTTTTTCCCCAAAGAAGACGCACTTAAAAAATGGATGATGAACGTTTTGGGTTGGTTAGTTAGGAGAATGACGAGTGAATCGTGCCGACCATCAATACGAATCAAATCGGCGTTAACGAGAGGCTCTTACCGCATTCCCGGTCGGCGCGAGAGTCGCGGATCGCGGTGGTGGGACGATATAAGTGCGGCGATCACGAGCGGAGCAGCACATGGGGCCGACTGCTCGAACGCACCCGCGCGACCAGTCATCCTCGTGGGTGATGAATGTCGCATGAATATTCGGCCGCGCGGGCGTCTCGTTGATACGCAGGGTGAGATTGATTCGGTGGCGAGGGAAAGTGATAGTCGACGGGTCTAGGGGGGTTGGAGAGCAGGAGGCCCCGCTCGCTGTGCAAACACAACGTGCTCCGTCACTGGGCAACGACAGTGCGGTAAGTGTATGGCACGTCACTATCGTCAATATGCGTCGACGGGCTGATCAATGAGACGCTCATAACTCGAAACAGGTGCAGCGGAATTATGACAATTTATATACATATATATCGGCCTACTCGATGGTTTACAACTGACGCCAAAGAGCGACAATTTTTTTTTTATTTAGTTTATACAAATTAATTGACAGATAAGAAAAAGTTGCCAACCCGTAAATTATTTTGCGCTTCGAAAGAGCGACAAATATTTATTTATTTTATTCAAATTGTTTGACAGATAAAAAATTTACCAATACGTATATTATTCTATTTGCTTTGGAAACGAGTGACAGATAAGAAAAAGTTGCCAACCCGTAAATTATTTTGCGCTTCGAAAGAGCGACAAATATTTATTTATTTTATTCAAATTGGTTGACAAATAAAAAATTTACCAATACGTACATTATTCTATTTGCTTTGGAAACGAGTGACACATTTTTTTATTTTATTCAAATTGGTTGACACATAAGAAAAAATTATCAACCCGGAAATTATTTCATCTGCTTTGGAACAGCGAAAATATAAACAAAATTCTATTTGAATTGATTGACAGATAAAAACAATGCCAATACGTAAATTATGTTCTTATCTGCTCTTAACAAAAAAAAAAAAAAAAAAAAAAAAAAACAATTTTTCATCCCGCTACGCGTTTCCGCAAATTCGAGGGAATTAATATCCTCGATCTGCGAGATCTTCATGCGATTTTCAACGGCAAACGGCGACGTGTAACCGCGGCCGCGCTCGTGCGGCAGCGGATCGTTAATTCGGTAACTTCTCGTCTACGCGCCTCACGTTTTCCGCGTGGCTCGCGCGACGATCTTACCCGCTCTTGGCGCTCTCGGTGTTCGCGAGCTCGAGCTCGAAAACGGTTCGAGATAGCGCGGCCCGATATCGCCAAGTCGCATTAATTCCGTGTGGGATGTGCCCCCCCCCCCCCCCCCCCCTCCACCTATTCCCCTCGTCTTCCTGTTCGGCTAACTACTCGGTAACGGCACGCAGTAACATCCTGCTCTCTTGGTTTACCTTGACGCCCTTCTCTCCGTCCTTCCAGCCGCTTGGGTAAGGTATTCACGTAACGCATAAGCAACGACACGCGCGCGGCCACCGTGTGCACAGAGATAAGGTGCTCGAGGGCGCGCGCGCGGTTGGGGCCTCCCCCGATTTCTACCCCCGCTTTGCCTGCTCTAAACGTCTTACAACGCGACTTCAAACTCAATTTACCGACGGGTATAAACGCCCGCGAGAGCCCCGGGAATCTCGGTACTAAGAACGTTTTGTCATATTAACCGAGCTCAAGTCTCGAATTAAACTCTGCAATAATAAACCCGTATCGAATGTATTAATTTAAGGAGATTAATTTAATCGCATTTATCTTTTCTTAATTTTTAATTCATTTTTCATTCAAAAGATAAAAAACTTACTAATATTTTTGGAACGAATTTTTTTTGTAAACTGAATAATTGATGAAAAAAAATTTGTCAAAGACACCCGGAGAGTTGTAGACAGAAGGAGAGAAAATATATAGAGTGAAAGTACGAGGGGTGGTGCGAGGAGTAATAGAAAGGAGCGGATCTCTCGCACTTGATATGCATGGCCTCCGCGATAAGTCAAGGAATTGCCCAAGCGTCTGTGAAATCCCGAATCTCCCGCACTCATCTGCCGCCGCCAGGAGAAATTTCGCCCGGTGAGTCGAGCCCCCGAGCTGCCGGCTGCTGCGGCGGAGAGACTATATCGTCGGTATTCACAGTCTCAGCGGTGGAAGCGCTGCCTTATTTTTTAAATCCTCTGAACTCATCACACATTCAATTTGTCAACGGGTCTTTTCTCCCGGCTTGGAACGCGTTCGCTGCTAAAGACGCCACGACGTAGGATAAAAAATAGGAAAAATTGTGAGTGACAGATAAAAAATAAAAATAATTAGGTACAGAAAGTTCCTAAATTACCGACGCGAGTAGATCCTTTTTTTTATAAGCTGTCGCTCACTGTTTAAACGTTAAACAGATACTCATCACACATTCAATTTGCCAACGCATCTTTTTCCCGGCTTGGAATCTGGAAAAATAAAATGAAAAAATAAAATAAAAAAGGGAAAATCATGAGTGACAGATAAAAAAATAATAAGGTACGGAGAATTCCTGAATTACCGACGCGACTACATCTTTTTTTTAAGTTGTCGCTCACTGTTTGAACGTCAAACAGACAGTCGACTGTCCTGGATATTTGATGTGCACACACAAGGTGGCGACTTTTCGACGTGGGTCGGTCCGGTCACCCAGGGCGTCAGGACACGCGCGTTAACTGCAGGCGCGTGCCGCGCACGTGCCGCAAGGGCTGCACCTATGACCCCTGTTCATGCGTCCCGGCCGATTTAAGCATTCGACGAGTTAGATCCAAGGTCCTCTCGGTACACTGACTGATTTTACGACATTCAACGTTGACAAATGGGTCCTTTCAACGGGATAATCCGATTTCATCGAGCGGATTATTTTCCACAGCAAAAATATATATTTTAAAAACGTTCCATTATTTTAATCCAAGGATGGTTCGATTGAGATAAAAACAAATTTCCCAGTCACCCCGAAGTCAGTCGCGTGCCGAACACATAACCCATATTAGTGGTTCATATGATAGAGATATATTGAACTATTACCAAAAGTCAGGACTCTCAATTAGGATTATCGAATTCATGATCCTTCGCAGTCAGGAGATTCGAGGTTTGACGAAATATGGCTACGATTATTCGGATATCACGTGATTTCATTTGCGGCGAGCAGCGACGAGGGTCGTGCGTTTTAGGTTAGAAATCTTGCTGGTTTTCTCGTGAGAAACGGGACGCAGAGTGTGGGAAGGGGAGTGGGGCGGGGGAGGAGACGGAAAGAAATCGCCGCATCGGGCGAGACGCGCCGATCGAAAAGTAATTACAACTTTTTCCACGTCCGCAATCGAGAAGTTAATGTCCTTTAACCTTCGGGGATTTCCCCGCTGGATTTTTCTCCGGAGGCCTCGAGCGACCCGCACAAGAACTCGACGTGTCTCACATGCCCGGTAAAATGGATTGGCCCGCTCATGATTGATCACCCATTGGTCGCGTTTCGCCGAGCGAAGCTCGTTCTTCCACCGCCGAGCTCTTTTCCTACTGGACGTTACGGTACACACATCGAATTAACATTTCACAAAAATACCACGTTGAGCCCACAATCGAGCTTCGCACCAGATTCGCGACGGAGAATCCGATATAGAACCAGCAGCTCCGCGACGGGTCTAATATTTTCACCGGCTAAAACCGCGAAAAATGCGATAACACGTCCGGATAATCCGGAAGAGCAATGATCATCTATAAGAATCTCGTCGGCACCTTCTGTCCCGTGCAGTCGATTTAACACTTGGCTCGCTTAAATCTTCCTCGCGTTTCGCCCTCCAGATGAAATACCACTTCGCGCCGGAGTCGTCGGAAATCTTTATATTTTCGACGATTCAACGTGTTTCAAACTATCCAGGCAAAATAATAAAATAATTAACCTCAGCTTCTCCAAAAAATGTCAGCCCAACCTGAAACAAAATAAACAGCCCTGATAAAAACACCTTATCGACTAATAAGCCCAAAAAACCCAAAAGGCTTTGCCCTCCAAATAAAATATCACTTTGCGCCAGAGTCGTCGGAAACCTTTATATTTTCGACAATTCAACGTGTCTCGAGATTTCCAGGCAAAATAATAAAATAAATAACCTCAACTTCTCCAAAAACATGTCAGCCCAACCTAAAACAAAAACACAACCCTGATAAAAAATACTCGATTGACTAATAAGCCCGAAAAAAATCGCCAAAAAAAAGTAATCTCGGTGGGAGATCGAAAATATTCTCGATCGTTCGTCAGGTTGATTTATCGCTATGTGTTTTGCCGCGCTGGTATCAGTGTCTATATAACCAAGAGAGGACAAGGGTGGCGACACGGTGAATTCCCGTTTACACGAAGCGCGAGCGGCGCAGGATCGTTCCGCGTTGCGCAGGACGCGCGCAGAACGAGAGACAGAGAGACAAGAGAGAAAGAGGGACGAGGAGGAACGAGAGAGGCGAGCCGAGCTTTTCCCGAGCTCTATGTTCGCGGAACGCACCTCGACACATGTGTCGAACCTGAAATATGTAGGCGTGGCCTCGTCGGGTCTAGCAGACGCATCCCGACTACCGAATATGTTCGCCCCCCGTGGCCGACGCTCCACCCCCGTGTGGCAGGGTTGAAGCTCCGATTGGCCGGCGCGCGCCACCCTCGGCCGCCTACCACCTGCACCCCGGCCTCGTCGACAGCCCTTGCGGCGTTAAACCCCTAAATACGGGGATGCTTCGGCGCGGCAAGCTCATTCGAACGTGGACCATCGTCGGTCCGGGTCGTGATCGCGGCATCGTTGGCAGATTCCAAAAGCATCGGAAGCATCGCAAGTTCATCAGTGTCGGTCATCAGTGAAACCTTCGTGGCGTCGATCTTTTTGCATGGATCATGATCATTTTCGTGAAAATTGCGACGAGCCGGGTTCAGTGTTAGAGATGAAAGACTTTTGCGCAGAATCGCAGTGACGGCGTGTGATAAGGACAATCGTTGACAGGACGACATACATCAGCCTTAGTGCAGGCGGATAGGAGTGACAACGACGGATCGTTGCGACCTTGCGTCAAGGTAAGCCAATCACGTGATCTAAATGACGCAAACATTAGAAACTGACCTGCGACGAAAACTCACAAAAAAACTCATCATAGAGTTGTCACTTTTAAGCTTTGGCGCTTGCAAACATCGCGATTGGTATATTCGACTCTGAGGTCAGTCGCGTCGTATGAAAGTTGCGTAAAGTGCCAAAGTGACAACTCGTTGGCATCATGAAAAATACACACACATTGCCATCAGTTGCATTCGAACTAGTTTTTATCATCCACACAAAAATTAGTCTAAGTTAGTCTAAAGAAAATCTCTTGTTCTCTTTGTTCAGGCTTAAGTGTCAAGACCGCATCGTCACGATGACAATGGAAGATCGCTCGGGAGGCATCGAACGTGCCGCCCCCGCGAGTTCAGCCGCCTCGACGACCTCATCGTTGGTGGCGGCCACGGCGAGGACGGACGTGCCCTTGGACGCGTCGTATCCTCTTCAGCGCGCGAGCAAGAGATCCTTCGACGTCGCCTTCCTGGTAGCACCGGACGAGAAGCTCGCCCGTCGCCAATACGAGAAGCTGCGTCTGGTGTCGACCGATCGTCTGACCGACGCGGGCCGAGTCGATCGGGCCCACCGCGACGAAGCTGCGACGGACCTGGTGCAGGATCGTCATGAGCTTCAGGACCGACTCCCGCAGAACCTGACGATCAAGCACTTCGACGCGGAGCGTCGACGACTCCTTCACTGCACCGACAATTCCCTGAGTCCGCCTTACCTGTCACCGCGAACTTTGACCCCGACGCTACCGGGACTGTCACCGGATCCCGAGGTTGGACGATACACGGGTCAACCGCCCGTCGGCAAGAGTCCGAGTCCGCCGAGTCCGCCAGTCGTATTCCCTCAACACATTGGCCAGCATCCAAGCGTCGTTGGAAGGCTCGGCGAAGCCTTGGAAACCTCGAGCAGCCTTCCGGGTGGCAAAGTCTTCGACGCGATGATGTGTCCGACTCGGCGAACGGAGGCTCGCAGCGCCTTCACCAAGGTCAGCCTATCCGGGGTCGCCAGGAACGGCGCCTTCGATGACAGCCAGTCATCACCGAGGTCGTCGATCTCGCCGGATCGCAGCAGCTACCAGAGCAGCGTCAGTCCACCGGCAACTGGTCCTCTTCCACCCTCAACGGGCTACAAGTACGCCTCCTTTCCAGCCGCTAAGATGGGTTACCCCTTTCTCGTCAATCCTGAAGGTCATCAGGCAAGTCTGCTGGAGAACCTGAAAATACCGCAGATAACCCCACCGCCCAAGGTCCACAGTCCCACCAAGGTTGCCGGATTCCGGCCTGACCATCCGCCCATGTATCCCAATATCCCCTACAACCCCATATCCGTGTTTCCGCCCATGACGGAAGCCCTTACGAGGCCACGATTTCTGGCTACGGCCGCCGGTGTCGCGGGTCTACTTCCACCCTCGTTCGCCCTCACTCTTCCGGCTCAGAACGTCTGCGCCAAGTGCAACCTGTCGTTTCGAATGACCTCTGACCTGGTTTATCACATGAGGTCGCATCACAAGAACGAGAACGCCGGGGAGGCAGCCAGACGTCGTCGGGAGGAGAAGTTGCGCTGTCCGGTCTGCGATGAGAGCTTCAGGGAGCGTCATCATCTGACGCGACACATGACGGCGCATCAGGACAAGGAGAGTGATGCCATAGTCGATCAGGTGGAGATCAAGAGACGTGCTGCCACGGTTCATGGCAAGTGACGGCGCAAGACCAATCGGGACGAGCGTCAAGTGCCGTCTGGTTTTCCATTTGAGAATTAAAAGGCCACTAAAGTTAAACGGGACAACATGGACCGTGCACACGAGTAAAATGGAAAACCCTGGAAATCAAAAAGGCGGAATGACGTCTTCCTTTTGACGACGACTCGACTGCGGCTCTTTCGAGTGATGACACCGAGAAAAACGAGATGATCACTCCCGCCGCGCTTTATGTAAGCCGTGTACGATATACCAAAAAACAATATTCTCTCGCACAGTTTTACCCGTAAACACAATGTAAATTGTTCACTTACTCTCAAGATTATCTTTAAAAGCTGTCAAGGCAGATTCCCTGTCTAGTCAATATTAGGTAGGCCAAAAAATCCGCGAGCGTCCGGCCTGGTTGATAACCTGGTTGATGTATGTGCAACCGGTATCGGGTTCACTTTCTCGTCGAGTCTGCAAATATTATATCGGCGAACGAACGTGATGTATGTCGCTTTGGCGGCCGGAGTCAACTTTGCAGGACGGTTTTGCAGGTTTGAATCATTGGATTTTGGGGGACTTTCATACCACCCAAAATTGCGGTGGGGCGAGGTGCAATTGAACGCGCGGCCCGACCGATTCGATGGATTCGCCAGGGTTTGGGCGGGGGGGGGGGGGGGGTGATGTACAAGGGGTGGCGGAGGCGTCGGTGTAAATTCGCCCGGCGTTGATTCCCGGGATATACCGGGGCAATAAATACATCGTAAACCATAACCGCGTCGCGACACACATAAACCGTCGGAGCGCGCATAATGGTAGGAAACAATGAATGTCGTAATCGGAAACAGTGCTGGTTTGTTATCTGCCATTCACACTCCATTTAACTTCAAACGGGCGCGTCGGTCGCGCGCGCGCACCGGGCGCCCCCGACGATTCAGGGTTCTCTCGGGTTCACCCGCGCCGCTTTTAAATACACCGCGCGACCTGTGCGCCGCGCCCCAACCTCCGTTTCAACTGCTGCCGCTTGGCTATAGCGACCGACGGACTCGACATAGGGTTAATCGACTCTCTCCTCCTGCGAAACGTTCGAAATCGTCCCCGGAATTTCCAGTAATTTATCGCGTGGCTCCCGCGTCCGTTTCGCGTCTTCGCCGTGAATTGCAACTTCGCGTTCGCATTAATTAATAATAATAAGGACCATCGGTTAACAATCATCCAGGCGGCGCTCGCGTGTAAAGTAAATTATATTGGAAGATTTCTCATTGCAAAATATTATATCACGAGGTCCGGTGACTCAATCATCGGAATTTTGTACAGCAATATTAAATATCAAAAAAATGATTATGTAAATATTAGTGGCGGAATGAACACGAATCGTGAGTTTTTATCAAACAAAAAAACGAAACGCAATATCTCGATGTTAATTCCCGGTATACTTTTTCGGTGTAAAAATTGTATTCTCGAGGCGACGACAATGTTGATGGATTTTCAGATCGAGCTTGTCGATCGTGTAAAGTATCTCAATCAAATTCAGTATTAAAAAAAATGAGACACTACGTAGACATAAGGATATATTAAAGTTTTGTTTCAAATTTTCAGATAATTATTTTATTTGCCGAATCGTTGGTACATTATTAAAGGTACGAGACACTGTATCACTTCGATGTATATATCACGCTGTAAATATCAAAACTGTATGTATCGAAAATTATTGTTAACAAATAAAAGAATATGCGAACTAAAAAAAAAAACTACAAATATTTTCCTCCATATTTCAATTTATTCCGCGGCTCGAATCAGATAAGAACCCGGAGCTCACACCGAGCGAAATGGGAATCTCTCTCGTTGGTCTTTAGAAACCTCGGACGTTGCCTGTCGGCGCGACGCGAGAGACGCTAAATCACCGGAAGCCGATTACACGCGACCAACAGATATTAATTTTCCGCGCCCACTCCGATATATATTTCCTCCGCCAGATTTCCTCGAACGTTTTCAACGTTTCCTCCGCGAACGAAAAAAAAACCTACCGATAGTCGATAAAACGACCCGCGAAAAATAATGCGATAGGTGATCACCAGCAACTATCATCGTTTATTTTTCCCCGGACAATCGCGAGCGCCTCCTTGACGCTCACAATGCCCCGAGTAATCTGTACCATCGGTAAGAACCATCGAAGCTTCTGTACGAAAAGATAACGACGATGCAACTTCAACTAGCACAGTGTACTTAGCACGTTGAAGAGCCAGCAGCAGCGGCAGCCCCTTCGATCGTCACGCGATCTTCTCGGTGGTCCCAGCGTCGATTGGAAATCCTACGGAGTCTCTCTCCTCGAGGACTCGTAGGATTTCACTAAACGGATCCTGCCTAATCCTCGAAGAACCACGAGGCCAATACGACAAACAATCTCTTACCACCCTCGAGGGCTTAAGCTCGTCCCGGAAAGTCCACCCCGCCCCCCTTCGCCCCCCTCCAATGCTTCGCCTGGGCCGGAGCTCCCTTTTCAGCCGCGAGTATAAGTGTACTTACCCTCTGGCCAAGGTCCATAAAGATAAATAACATCGAGCATCATACCCCGGGCCAGTGCATCGCGTATATATATACCGCGCCTTCCCTCTTCCTCCCTCGAGCCTCGAGCGCCAAGCCAGCTTTATATGTTATATATATGTATGTAGGACTAGATATATATATATTTCCCCCTCTCTCCGGGCTCTGCGCCTCTCGGTTTCTCTCGCCGTCCACCCCGATACGCAGCCTCACTCGCGCGCTCCGGGCTCTTCCCACCCTTGTTAGCCTCACGTACCGCGTCGGTTGTGCCGCTCGCCGTGGTGAATCGCGCGCATGCTTGTTCTGTCACTGAAATAATGACAATGTCATAGGCTCCCCGGGCCGGATTCGCCACGGTTTTCCCGTCTCACTCTCTCGCCGCGCGCGCCGCCACGTGGGCGACGATTGGACGCGGACATGCTAATATGGCGTCCGTTCCGAGACATTAAGTCACCCGACGACGATGCCTCGACAGGGATTCGACCCTCGACGGCGGAAAGACGAAGAAAGGCGGCAGGGTGCATCGGTCCTGGATGCTTTGGAATACGGGAGCCGGCTGAACGACACCCACAAGTTTGATGTGTGTGTGGCTTTGTAGGGAAGATTTTTATTTCGAGATTTTGGGCAGGGTTTGGGGGTGGCGTGGGGACCATTTGTTAGCCAGCGTCGGAGGTTAGCCTTTGCGACTTGTTTTTCGATTTCTTAAATATTGATTTAGAGAAAAACGATGTTGCACCTTCTTTGAAATTTTTCCATTTAATTAAAGTTGAAGTGATTTTTTTCGGATGATTAGAATCTGGATTTTGTTTTTCTTTTTTATTGTTTTTTTTTCGCAAATTTATAATATTCTCGTGAATATTTCTATTCAAATATGATTTTTTAAAATCTCGAATAGGCAATTTTTTTACGAAATGCATTATAAGTATAGAAAAGCCTGTCAAAACGCAGGGATAACGAGAGCCGGTTCGCACTCTCGACACGTCGAGCCCGTGCTGAACACAGGGCAGGCCTCGGGCGTCCCGACCGTCACCCCGATTTCGATTCGCCACAGACTTTCGAGTCAATTATGTAACTCGACTGCGAACACGCAGCTCCCGCTGGTCTCACGATAATCCCTCGGACACATTTTCAGACTTAGCCACACACGTCACACCTATACAGTCCGTATAACGAAACAAGTACGGCAGAGTGATTTTTCCGTGTCGAAACGAGGCGCGAAAATAGTCTCGGGTTCCCAGAGACTCTAGCATATGCGAAAAACGTGCTGTTCGTACGTATGTCGCAATTAAACACGGTTCACAAAAAGACACATGTATATAAAATATCTTTATTAAATATTTTATGTTCTAATATAAAACAATAAAAATGAAAAAATCAATCTAATCACAAAATAAAAAAAAAACATTTTTTTAATTTTGGTGTTTACCTGCGATGTTGCATCACTACGGACATTTTGATGAACTTTCCATTTAAAAAGCTCGCAACTTCATATCACCCGGACCAACAATCATCACAAAAGAAAATAAATATATCGTCGAAGAAAATTTGAAAAAATGAAATTGAAAAATCAATCCTATCACAAAAAGAAAAAAAAAACGTGTTTTTAATTTCGGTGGTTACCTGCGATTTTTCGTCACAACATGAATTTTGATGAATTTTCCATTAAAAAAGCTCGCAACTTCATATCACCCGGACCAACAATCATCACAAAAGCTTCGCGCGTCCATGGCCTGTGCACGGTCATATAGATAACGTGCTACACACATTTCGCTGTAGTTACTTGTTATACGCGGGCGCGCGGCTGTCCCGTATTCGAGCTTGCGGCCGCCGCGCGACAGTTCAGTGATTAAAAACGGAAGTGTGCGGACGCTGCACCGCTCGAGTGGACGGAAGGCTGTGCGCCGCTCTCTCGGTGGTTGCGAGCGAGCGAGCGCCGCCCGCGCGCGGCGACCACCTTGATTTACTGGGTGATATTTCGTCGCTCTCCCGCAACACCCGACAATGGGTGCTTCGCGGTTGACATTTCGTTCGCGAAATTATTGCGGACCAGGAGAGTCGCGCGCGCGCGCGCTTTTCGTTGGTCGAGCGCGCTGGACGCGTCGCAGACCAGCAGCCGAGGTTTCCAGCAGTTTCGGTGCACTCGCTGCGCGTGTCACCGACTGGTGTACATTTTTATTTTGCACATCCACCATTTTTTTTTTTTTATGTTGCCTCTGTGTCACCCACCCCCTCTTCCCTTTTTTTCTGTCGTAACAACACGCCTTTTGTCTCTTTTTGCACGTCATTTAGGTTTTTCATCTTTTGAAACGAAACCGACGAGCGGACGTTCCGCGCGCTCATATTTAACGTCGCCTGCCCAGCTGCGAATTTATCGCACGCGAAAAATAGTGATTTAGCCGGGAATTCGGGATTTCTCTCGAGACACCAACAATTTTTTGTTCGATGTTAGATTTTAGGTCGGAAATCAATAAATAAATACTTTTCCATTGATATTTTGACGTTACCGAAAAAGGAAAACGAAATTATTGCCGAGTAATTGTTTTTATTATAGCGATGAAAGGATTTTGTCACAAATACAAATTTGTCGTATAAGCTTAGCCCATATTTGAGATATACAAATTCGAGCTGCGTCGACTGGCAGCTACTTGAATATGTTCAACCGCGAAGCAATAAAATACCTTTATCTTGCCTCGTGCCATTACCCCCTTGATTCGCGGGCTCCGGGCGGCGGCAGCAGCAGCCGGAGTCTTCCAATTTACATTCCTATCGGGACCTTCGGGAAAGATAAGTCCATTTAAATAAATTAGTAATGCTATCTCGGTCGCCGCCGCCGCTACCGCGCGCGCTTCCGAGGGCGACGGACGAGCGCGGGGAGCGGCCTCGTGGATTAAATGATATTTTATCAATTTTCACCGCGATTCGTTATGCCCGGTGACGCCGTCGTTTAGTCTCCTACTCTCCGGTTCTTTTGTGACCGACCCCACCAGCCGCCCCGCGATTTTCGTGTAAGCCTCGACCGTAACCAGTATCGACGAACTTCAAATACATTTTTTTTTTCACTCCACTCCATTCAAATAAAAAACCGCAGACGTATAAATTCACTATCGGGTCATTTGGAGCAAACTATCGGGGTCTCTTTGACTTTTAAACGTGGAGTCAAATATAAAAAATTCGGGGGGCATAAAAAAACGCAATCGCGATCTTATTCTATTTTTCTCGATTTTTTTTTATTGCGAAATAGACGGATAAATTTCACACGATCAAAAAGCATTTCAGATCGTTCGGAATCATTTTTTCTCACGACACTTTTTATGAACACCGATTAAATTGTTTTTTCGATATTACTGATCGAGAAAAAAATTAATTCATTGGATGTGAACGATTCCACAATTGTGGATACACTTAAACTTAACTCAAGGCTCATCGCCTAAAGGGTAGACCATCCACGTGGGAACATCCCATAATGGGGCATAACAACGGCGTTAACACGCAGTGGTCGCGAACCCGGACGTGACCCGGCACCCTCCACGGGTGAGTTACACCTCTGATAATTACTAGAAATTAATGCCCCAGCCTATTCCCAGCCGCTGGGCATTGTGCCGCCCCGCGCGTTACGTTACACGCGTAGGACACCCGGACGGTTGTTACCGTCGCTCGCGTTTCTCCGTCCACGCTTATTCGTCGGTGCTTACACTCCGCATTAACACACTCAGACTGCCCCGGTGCGTCGTTTAATCCGTAGATGAGCAGAGCAGAGCAGAGCATTACGAGTGCTATCCACACAATAATTACAGTTATTTTCGTCAACCTATTTGCAAAAAAATCTTTCATTTACTCGAAATTAAAAAAATACGCATAATAATTACAGTTGTTATCATATCAACCTATTTATAATAAAAAAAACTTTCCTCAAAATCGAAAAAAACTACCATGCTTAATCAAATAAAAAAAATCGCAATTTATATCGCATATAAATAAATTGGGATCAGATGAATGGTTTAATGTTATTGGTTGATTTTTTAATTTGTGTAACTATTGATACAAATTAAAAAATCAACCAATAAGATTAAACCATTTGCCTGATCCCGATTTGCGACCCAATTTTGAGAGGCAAAAAAGTCCCCTTTATCTCGTGAAGAAAATGAAAATCCGCTATCGAAAATTTGTCGAATTAAACGTTGACGCTTTCGCCCCCTCAAGTCTCCCGGGGGGGATGAGACAGATATATCGAGCAGGGGTACCGAACCAGAGGGTCGCCGGGGGATGATTGAATTACCGCATAAGGTGATATCGCTTTGCCGATCTATACGACATACTTCCCTCGGCTCGCGAGGGCGACACGTACGTCTGTCTCATACCCCCCCCCCCCCCCCCCTCTCACTCTCTCCGGTGGCTTAAAACACTGACGCACGAGCCGCGCGGCGGCGTCACGATTTCTATTCTCCTCCGTCTGATCTCCTCCATCTACCACGCGGCGGTTGAGGACAATTTTGAGCGAGGCGACGGCACAGATATCCGGGCACCCCTGACGCCGCCCGGGTCCGCGTTGAGCCTATCGGCTCGGGCTTCGCGCCCGCGTGGAGCACGCGACTCCGCGTCGGCTATTCTCTCGCCGACGACCGCGTGGGCCACGCTAATCTCGATGGCAATAAATTCACATTAAACTATCTGACCAAAGCCAGCAGCAGCGGCAGCGGCAACGCCGGGACCGGCTTTTAAAATTACTCCCCGCGTCCCGAGTCGGTTTCGAGAGGCATCAGTGAAAGGTGGAAGAAGCAATCGGCTATTTTATTTTCTCGTTTTTATTTTATTTTATTTTTTTTTCTTAGCAATAAGAAAACATTTCTTCCTCATTCTTATTTTTTATTTTTTTCTTAGGGATAGAAAAAACGTAAGACAATTTGATCCAAATTCAAACCACCTTCCAATTGGTGGGTGACGCTTACTTAGGTGGCTCACGACGTGCCTGAACAGCTGAAACTCCGGTCAAAATCCTCGGGGTTCGCCAGGTCTCGGCGATTCAGGGATGCAGGCCACATTTCTCGTAATTCACATTACTTTAATTCATATGGTAATCGAGCGACGCGGAGGTCCGGGTTACGGGAAAACTTTCGACGAACAATGAAAGGGACAATGGTCATGGGCACCGGGAGGGGGAGGGGGGAAGGGGGGGGGGGGAGTCGTCGGCTCGAGTGCTCGCGCGAACGCGATATCGGATTCGCCTCCCAACCCCCGGTGGATACGCGACGTACCCGTTATCGACAATGTCCGACCGTTCGACCGGAAGTCATTTCGCCGCGAGTAACTCGCGCGCGTATTCGCGTAGCTCGCGTATTCTCGCTGTTCCAGAGCGTCGCGCTGCTGCGCTGGCGTGACGAAATTTACACGAGAGCTCCGACTGCGATCGAGATATAATTTGTGGCGAAAAGAATCAGAATCGACTCGCCATCCGTTTCCAGGTGACGCCGACACGTGATTGCAAAATCGTAATTTGATAAGTGGAAGACGAAATAAAAATTAAATTTATTCATTTATTTTTGTGCATTTTTATAGTAATTTTGTATGTATTAGTAATAAAAAAAAACCTCTACTGGTCCAAAATTATGTAATTTCGCCGAGTAACATTTTTCGTATAGACGGAATAATTATTATTAATTTTTAATTTTTCAGATTTCAGCCAAAAGTCGTATACATTTTTCACAGGTTTTAATGTTATCTTGATAAGGAATAAAAATTAGATTAAAAAATAAGGAATACAAATTACATTTATTTTCTTATATTTGTGCATTCTTATAGTAATGTTGAATAGTAGAACAAAATCTTTGCACAGTGATCCAAAATTATGTAATTTCGCCGAGTAACATTTTTCGTATAAACGGAATATTTATTATTAATTTTGAATTTTTCAGATTTCAGCCAAAAGTCGTATACATTTTTCACAGGTTTCAACCGAACAGAGAATGTGAGGTTCCAGTTTGACTTTCCTTCATCGGCCGACGTGAGCGTCGACCGCGAGGACCGGAGAACGAAGTGGAAACGGACGGCGTCGGTCTGGCAGAGGAGCCGACGAACTCCCGCGCGCGCGGAAAATTGGCCGGCCGGCCATATGCCGGACTCGCGGCTGGCGAAGCCGCGCGAGGAGATTCCGCAACCGCAGGGTCGACTCTGGAGTGGCTCTGAGGGCGCGCGACGGGCGCGGGGAATATCACGGAGAGCGTCGCGCGCATTACAAATTTAATCTTACAAATGGATCCGAAAACTTGGAAACAATGGAATATATGAAATGCGGCCGCGTATATCAAGTCGACGGTGTCGCGTGCGCGACGGAGCGGCGAAGACATTCGGAGGCCGAGGGCGATCGCGACGAAGGAAAGAGACGACTCTCAGCAGCGTCGGGCAATATTGTCAGAGCCTATCCATATTCTCATCGGGTGGAAGTGGAGCGAAGAAAGAGAGAAGATTGAACGCGACGACAAAATGGGAATCTAGATGCGAACTCGACGGCGGCGGCGGCTTTCAGCGCGACGAGAAGAGAGGATTTCGGACTCACGGTTCCCGTCCGACGCCTCAAAACACGCAAGAATTGTGGCCCGGAATATCTGCATCGAGTTATATTCGCCGCGCCGAGACGACCGTGAAAATACGGTGGAAATCTCGCCGCAAAAATTCCGTATTTAATTTTGTACCTTCGATTCAATTCCTTTTAATTTCGTGGCTAATTAAAAATTAACCGAATCTGAACGCGAATAAATTTCGTTACCCTAAAACACCAGCAGCGAATATCCGTAAAAAAAAATCTGCGAGACACAAAAATTCACGCAGAAAAAATATGGGAATAATCTCTATAGTCCCTATAGTCTTTTATAGTATTTTGCGATTTGTCTCATACTTATGGACATATACAATAAATGTCCGATCGCATATTCCTACAAGTATTGGAAAAATCGCCGAATTCCGGAATATTTCTCAATTGCCACACAAGTATAGTTATTATTCCCGTGTTTTTCTTTCCATGTATGTACGTCGAACATTTCTCAACCCGAAAAATTCGCGATACCGCGGTTGAACTTCCAGGAAATTTTTTCAGGAAATTTTGAAATTCAGGACAGTCGCGAAGTGCGGAACCGCGACGCAAAATGTGCGGCACATTTCGTCCTGCTGCGCGAGCGATGAATATACCCGAAACCGCCCTGCGGTGGTGCTTCGGAGGCGAAGAAGAGATGGCGGCGGCAACGGGGGAGGAGAGGACGCGACTCCTGAAGGAATTATGTCGTATACGCCGCGAAGCAGAGGGTGCGGCGGCGGGTGGGTCGTCTCGTGTGCGGTCGGAGAAGGAGGAAGGATTCGCTCGCGGAAGGCAAACGCGCGGGGGTGCAGGCAGGGAGGGGAGGGGGTAGATTAGCATAAATATGGCGTCTTAGAGCGGGTCGTTTGTCATCGTTAGCAAAGCACACGCTTCCTGGGACTCGCATAGTCACACTCCGTCCGAATTGCCGTGCTGTTTCTATTCCGCGGCTGAGCAGAACCGAGAGCGAGTGCGACGAGCGAGTGAAACTGGAACGTTCGAGGGGGAAGGACGAAGAGGTCGAGGGCGGTGAAGGGGAGAGAGGGGGGACCACGCGGAGTGTGTGTTACATTGCGGAGAGTGAATGAGCGAGAGAGAGAGAGAGAGAGAAAGCTCCACGTATCCTGGCCGAGAGTCCCGCAGGAAGGAAGCCGCCGATGTGGCGGCGGGTAATATACCCCCCTCCCCCCCCCCCTCCGCCGTACCCGAAGAGCGTAGGAGCGGGAACAAGTGGCTGCGCGCCCAGAGATTCTGCGGATTCCGGCCGAACAGTGGAGAACCGGCGGAAAATAAGAGACGTGCACTAAAAGCGCGTTCGTACTACGCACAGTTTGTCGTTGGCCGTATAAACCGACGACGAAACCGGATTCGAGGGCAAACTACACTTTTGACTGCGGCTCGAGGAGCTTTGAGGGAAAATACGATGGATCTTAAGCGGTGGCACAGTGCTTTGAAAATTATCGTACTATTCACCATACATTTTACCTTTGTGTGTGTGTGTGTGTTTTTTTTTTTAGTATATGGAGAGAAAATGATGTTAATAATCTTTAAACTCGTTTGGCAATTGAGTAACCTTCCGGAATTCTGACTATTTTTCTCTACTTTTAGGAATTTGCGATAGAAAATGTATTGTATACAGGGTGTAACACGAGGTATTGATAATAATGTATGGGCGTGTAGAGCTCGACGAAACAAACATTTTAGTACTGGGTACCAATGGTCTAGGACAAAAATTGGCGTCGGTATTAACGTTTAAAGTAGACCAATCAGAGCCGCCGTTCTATCGGAAAGGCTTACTAACACAGTCGAGTCACACGCATAGGCGATGAGCTATAGCGCCGGTATAGTAGCGCGCCTATGCGAGTGACTTGATTTAGCGATAGGCGCGCTACTATACCGGCGCTATAGCTCATCACCTATGCGTGTGACTCGATTGTGTTAGTAAGCGTTTCCGATAGAACGGCGGCTCTGATTGGTCTACTTTAAACGTTAATACCGACGCCAATTTTCGTCCTAGACCATTGGTACCCAGTACTAAAATGTTTGTTTCGTCGAGCTCTACACGCCCATACATTATTATCAATACCTCGTGTTACACCCTGTATATGTTCTCGAGTATGGGACAAATCGTCAAAAATCTGGATTGTTTCTTAATTGCCACACAAGTATCGCGATTTTTCACATATTTTTCATTCCGTGTACGAAGGATTTTTGTCCCTTTGGTATCGACCACTTTTGTTTAACAAAAATTGACGTTATGTAATTAAATGTAAAAATTATAAGACGCGATAGCGACTGCGAAGTGTGTACACGATATTTCATCGAGACAAGATTGATGCTCCTTAATCCACGAGCGATTCAATCCGAGCTATTGCGATCGCCATGGGAGTCCAAGAACAGTACGTTGCCCCCCCCCCCCTCTCCTTACTAGCCCTTGCCCCCTCGGCCTCTGTTACCCCCGGCCACTATCGGTGCCAATCTGCTGAAACGCATCGCCATACTTCATAAGCACCCTTCTCGTGGTCGTTCCTGCGTGTAATATAATAAGTATCGCCGGAGCGACGACGTAAGCACTCGGCCCAACGCTCGGATTCTCCAACGTTTTCGTCGATACGAGCGCGTCCATGGGAACATCGCTTTTCTATTAGCGCGATTGAACCGTTCGCTCGCCCTGCGAGAGACGTTCAATGGTATCGGGGATACATATCAATGAATTTCATCCATAAATATTTTTTCGCAATTTCATTCCGCGGCCAGATTTTCTCTCGACGAAACACGATCCTGCGAACTTTTTGCTAAATTCGTCCAGAGATTTTCGTTCCATTGAAACGATTTTTTCAGTAACTCAAGGTTTTTATAAAAAACAAGGAATTAAAAATAGGAAAGGAATGTCTTCTAGTAATTACCTATTATAATTATAATAGAAAATAATAATAATAATAATAATAGAAAATAATAATAATAATAATAATAGCATTAGACATTTCTTTCCCATAATAATTTCCTACTATAATTATAATAGAGCAAAAAAAATCACTTTTTTGCTCTAAGAAGAGAAAAAAATACCTTGCAATACATTTTTCCATCAGGAGTCAAAACGATTTCCGCTCTCGCAGCCTTTGCGAGCTGAGGCCTCTCGACCAATGCCGCGGGGGTAGTTTCGGCCTGGACCGCCTACCCTTCCGGCTCGCACCGCGCGCTCGTATCTCTCGGGGGAGCGTTTACCGCGGATAATTCATATTTATGACCGACGGCTCCATCAACCCCACTTGCCTCGTATACATTTAATTGAGACGTCCGTGTCGGAACCAATAGGGCGAGAGCGCGAGCCTCGTTGTCTCGTGAAGGGGGAAAAAAAGACAACGACGGACAATGCGCCCAAGTCGCCGAGTGCGTCGAGTGGGCAACCCGATGGACTTCGAAATCCATTCTTCCCGCTTGGCTTCTGACACACGGTTAACACTGCGCACACGGTTAGCACTTCGCATCCGCAGTCGTCATCGCTCGGGACGACTGTGATTCGCTCCTCGTTGATGTCGCCCACCGCGTCGATTCGGTCCGTCCGGCTGCTGCTGCTACTGCCTCGTGGGACTGACTCACGCGATTCGCAATGATCGAGCGTAAATAATCTCATTATCATTGTAATACAGGTCGAATGAACATTTTATCGACCGCACGAAGAGATTTATTTCTCGTCAAACGAGTCACTGCTTCCTGTTACTTTTGCACTATTAACTATTACTTTTCCTATCGAGCTTGGACCGAGAAAACAATTGTTCCTAACAAATATGTTTGCTCTAACTTTTTTTATGAAGTTGACTACTACTTTTGCTAGAAAAAAATGTCACTGCACAAAAATATAGCTCAACAAAAATATTTTTCTGCGTCCGGAAAATTTTTATTTGCTCCGCAAAGTGAATACGATTCTTCTGGGTTTTCGCGTGAATATCGATGTTGCAGGGTGAAAGCTTTTGTGCGCCGAAAAAAAGCTTCGCACCGCCGCGAACTTGAGCGCCCTGACACCAGGGTCAGAGCCGGAATCCACTTAATTTTTCGCACCCCCTCCGCGACTATTAAATACTAATTCCATTAAGGCCCCGGAGAAGGGTTGGAAGCCCCGCGCTCGTTCGGCGTCTCTGACCCATATTTCATAGCGAAAGCTTTTCAATCTGAGAAAATACTTATGGATCCAACGCGCTTCCGACGCTTCTACCCTTCACGCACGGAACGTTCGGTCGCCGCTGCTGCTGCTGCGCCTTCTCGCACTCTCCGCCTCCCTCGCCGCTTTCTCACCCTCTCCGACTCGCACTCCCTTCGCGCTTCTCTTCCCCCTCCACCAACCCCTCCCCCCACCCCGTTCGAGCTATCGCTACTCCGGAGGCTAAAATATGGAAGCCACTCTATCGGCACGAAGCGAGATTCGATGGCGAAAGTACGAGCGGCCCAAAGTTTTTGTTTGTTTATCGCTTTTGCAACGAGAAATAGAGTGAAAAGATGGACGCCCGGTCGTCGTCAAGTTTTCCTATAAAAATACTATTATTCGCGATCAGTTCCGTTTTGCTCTTACCACTTTTTTCCTTCTGTCATTTTTTTGTTGTAAAAAGTGGATTCTTCCCAGGGTTTTTTTAGATTTTATTTCGATCTTTTTGGAACTCGTCGTGTTAAAGTTATACGAATTTTCGTTATTAATAATTAATAATACTAATAATAATCCAAATCTCGTTACATTTTATTTAGGTCGAAAACCGGCGAAGAACCAAATTGATAATAGATAATCAAAACCTCGGTAAATTTTATTCAGATTAAATGTTGGCAATCGAGCCTCGATCGTCTTTCAACGAGAACGAAAAAACGAAATAAACCAAACCGCGAATCGAGATCACCGGACTCGGCGAACAAAGTTCTTGCTGGTTTTCGATAATCGCGAACCCTCCGCCAACCGGCGCAGCAGCGTCGATGCAATCGTCCAGAAGCTCGGTGATAACGGAGTTTCAATTATACGAATGAGCCTCAAGAGTTTCTGGGGGGAGGAGAAGATAGATAACGGGGACGTCCGCGCGGTCCGGTCGCCGAGTGTCGTCGCGATCGAGAGAATCGAAACTCCAGTGACGGTGAATCACGCCGTTCGACGCGCCACCAAATTCCCGACCTCCGCGCAAGTTCAAAGTAAAAACTTATCGAAACTCTTATTTCAATTACTTTTGCGACGATATCGAGACGATCTATCGAGTTGTCGCCGTCGTCGTCGTGAAATCTCGACTGTCCAGCTGGGAAACACGACTTCAATTGCTAAAAGGACCAGTCGATTATCCGGGAGCCAAATAGTTCATCCCATTGTTTTTCACTGTGGCAACTAAAAATGTTTCTGAAACTCTCAATTCGATTAACCTGATCGCGAAAACTGCGTCGATCTCAAAACCCCGAAGCTCGGACAGTCCGAAATGACGGATTGCGCAGTCTCCTCGTTCTAGAGTAGACGTACCGTTATTGTGGCCACTTTTGTTATTTTATTCTTTAATTTATTTTTTCCCCATACACTGTTGAAAATATACGGTGTCAAACGCTGCAGCAACGTGGACTTTTTCGTAGTATTATTCATTATAGTGTTGATAGCACCCTTTATGACGGTCTACAGTTAACACGGAATATTTCGTTAAATTTATTCCCGTCCTAATTTCAATTTTTAACGACGATTTTAGGATTTTTTTTACCTCTACTAGGCTAATCACACGCGCTGGCGCGCGTGCCCGAGGTATTCTTGCGCTGCTGCGCTCTTATAAAGCTTTAAAAGGGTAAATCGCCACTAAAAAATCCTTTTTTAGTTAATTTTGAAAAAAAAAAAAAATTTTTGGTCGGACAGTTTGTCAGAAATCGTAGATCTGGCCGCCAGGCCGAAAACCGTCCAAATCGGGGCCACGAAATTTATTTTTAAAAAATATCGACTTCTAACCTATACCATCGTTCTCAAGTCGCATATTCTACCCCTGAAAACACTCGTTACAACCCTTTTTTAGTTAATTTTGAAAAAAAAAATTTTTGGTCGAACAGTTTGTCAGAAATCGTAGATCTGGCCGCCAGGCCGAAAACCGCCCAAATCGGGGTCACGAAATTTATTTTTTCAAAATATCGACTTCTAACCTATACCATCGTTCTCAAGTCGCATATTCTACCCCTGAAAACACTGGTTACAACCCTTTTTTAGTTAATTTTGAAAAAAAAAATTTTTGGTCAAACAGTTTGTCAGAAATCGTAGATCTGGCCGCCAGGCCGAAAACCGCTCAAATCGGGGTCACGAAATTTATTTTTTCAAAATATCGACTTCTAACCTATACCATCGTTCTCAAGTCGCATATTCTACCCCTGAAAACACTGGTTACAACCCTTTTTTAGTTAATCTTGAAAAAAAAAATTTTGGTCGAACAGTTTGTCAGAAATCGTAGATCTGGCCGCCAAGCCGAAAACCGCTCAAATCGGGGTCACGAAATTTATTTTTTCAAAATATCGACTTCTAACCTATACCATCGTTCTCAAGTCGCATATTCTACCCCTGAAAACACTGGTTACAACCCTTTTTTAGTTAATTTTGAAAAAAAAAATTTTTGGTCGAACAGTTTGTCAGAAATCGTAGATCTGGCCGCCAGGCCGAAAACCGCTCAAATCGGGGTCGCGAAATTTATTTTTTCAAAATATCGACTTCTAACCTATACCATCGTTCTCAAGTCGCATATTCTACCCCTGAAAACACTGGTTACAACCCTTTTTTAGTTAATTTTGAAAAAAAAAATTTTGGTCGAACAGTTTGTCAGAAATCGTAGATCTGGCCGCCAGGCCGAAAACCGCTCAAATCGGGGTCACGAAATTTATTTTTTCAAAATATCGACTTCTAACCTATACCATTGTTCTCAAGTCGCATATTCTACCCCTGAAAACACTGGTTACAACCCTTTTTTAGTTAATTTTGAAAAAAAAAATTTTTGGTCGAACAGTTTGTCAGAAATCGTAGATCTGGCCGCCAGGCCGAAAACCGCTCAAATCGGGGTCGCGAAATTTATTTTTTCAAAATATCGACTTCTAACCTATACCATCGTTCTCAAGTCGCATATTCTACCCCTGAAAACACTGGTTACAACCCTTTTTTAGTTAATTTTGAAAAAAATAATTTTGGTCGAACAGTTTGTCAGAAATCGTAGATCTGGCCGCCAGGCCGAAAACCGCTCAAATCGGGGTCACGAAATTTATTTTTTCAAAATATCGACTTCTAACCTATACCATCGTTCTCAAGTCGCATATTCTACCCCTGAAAACACTGGTTACAACCCTTTTTTAGTTAATTTTGAAAAAAAAAATTTTTGGTCGAACGGTTTGCCAGAAATCGTAGATCTGGCCGCCAGGCCGAAAACCGCCCAAATCGGGGTCACGAAATTTATTTTTTCAAAATATCGACTTCTAACCTATACCATCGTTCTCAAGTCGCATATTCTACCCCTGAAAACACTGGTTACAACCCTTTTTTAGTTCATTTTGAAAAAAAAAATTTTTGGTCGAACAGTTTGTCAGAAATCGTAGATCTGGCCGCCAGGCCGAAAACCGCCCAAATCGGGGTCACGAAATTTTTTTTTTCAAAATATTGACTTTTAACCTATACCATCGTTCTGAAGTCGCATATTCTACCCCCCAAGACACTGTTATCAACCTTTCTTTAGTGGATTAAAAAAAAACGATATTTGACAGCGCCGTCAAAGTTAAAAAGGGCAGATGAACTTGGACTCGGTCTGAGAGTCTCGGCTAATCACAGCACGGATAAACTGCTAACAATGCTTTCCGTTACCCATGAACTTTTTAAAAGGGAGACCCTATCGTCACGCCGACGGATGAGCAACCTGGTCAGCTGTCTCTGGTCTACACCGTCAAAATTACACCGACTCGCCCGTAAATTTTGTTCCACTTCAGAAATTTACGAGCCTTCTTACGAAGAAAAGAAGACGGACCGTCGGACAAAAACTCGAGCCCCGCGAGTCGTATAATTCACGTTGCGTACATACAGCGACTTCGACGAGCGACGAATGTTTTTTATAGAGTTCAACTGTATAAGCGGGGATAATTTCGGCGACACCGTGAAAAAAAAGTAGCGTCGCGAGGATTGCGGCAGAGATAACTTCCATATTGGCTGGTGCGGCGCTCCAGGACCGCGAAAGCAGCGTCGACCGCAAAGCGCTGGCGGTGCTTAACTCGGCTGCTCCAATACACTTCTGCTTTCACCATTCCCCAACCTCCGTGCGTTTATGCATGCGGCGTACTTTGTACTATATACAGGGTGATTCAGAATGTTTTCGTCAGCCGTTCAAGAATGATAGTTTACCATCTCGGGAACAAAGTTACTTAGCCGTTTTTCGTAATTCGCTATATTTATTTATAAAAAAATAAATATTATAGTATATTAATTTATAAATAGAATAAATATTCTAAATGAGTAATAGTATATAATAAATAGTATTTTTTAATATTTATTTATGTGTTCTCATTGGTCTATTTTTTTCCAAATTTGCAATGCTTACAAATAAATAAATATTGCAAATTACGAAAAACGGCTAAATAACTTTGTTCCCGAGGCGGTAAACTATCATTTCTCAACGGTTCACGAAACCAACCTGAATCACCCTGTATATATAACTGCATGAACACAGACGACGACGTCGACGACGACGACGACGACGACGACGATCGTGGCCCACACAATTCCCGTTCCCGACCAATAAGCGCAATAAACTCATTCGAGGCTTTACTGCGAATCGCTTTACAACTGGCGGTTATTACGACAGTCGACTCTGCTGCCACCGTCGGCGAACACCAGGACGACACCGCGACTCGCGATCCTCGCCGAACTAGTTACCGAAACTGCGCTAGTTTAAATTACGAGCCGCGGCGCCTTCGAGATTTATTTTCACCCCCCGCCCCCATCCTCTCCCTCGCCCTTCACGCTCCACCCCCTCGACCCTCTGCGACCCCTCAATGGGGGTCGAAGGGGGTCGAGAGAGCGAAAGAGAACCACGCGAAATATTTCCCGCAAGAGTGTCGCGAGATTCTCAGGCTAGTCGCCGACGACGTCGTGACGCGGGCCACGCGAATAACGTATAAAACGAACGACGAGCGATATTCGCACGGTTATTTTCATCTCGCTACTTCTCAGTCCACAGCCTCGTCGTTTCCCTATTATTCACGTAGCGCATTTCGCGTAAGTCCGTCGTTGAGAACGACGCGATTTCTTGCGCGAACTCGCCGGGAAGAAACAACAGCGATAAAGGCAAAATGAGTTTCGTTTCTTATAATTTTTTGTGGGGATGAATTGTGCGAGGCCGAGAAATAAATGCAGCGTATTTTTTTATTTTTTTATGCCGCAATATGCAAGGGTCTTCGTGATTAAAAATTATCGAGTATTTTATAATCAACGAATTTTTGTCACGAAATATGTAAACCCATTCCCCCGAAAAAAAAATATATCCTACAGACATTTTTTCTCTGCATCACGATTTTATTTTATTTTTTTTTAGGTCAAGAAAAAATCCTTCTGTAGATCAAGATATATCAATTCATAAAAAAAATATATATATTCCATAGGAACAATTCCAAGAGATTTTTTCGAGTCAATGACATTTTTCCTCTGCATCAAGATTTTCTTTTTTTTTCAGGTCAAGAAGCTTTGGCCGAAGCTTTCGGCCACTCAGATTCCGCTGCCCCAATCTCAAGCTCGCTCGTCGTTTTATCGCACCCCCCGTCCGAGTAGTATTTACATGGCGATAGCCACTGGCAGCGCCTATACGTGCATCCGGCGGGTTAAACGAATACGGGAGCCGGGCGCGCGGCTCGCGCCTCGGGGCCCGAATTGAAACCACCTCATTACCACCGGTGAGCGGCGGGGAGCTCGCGCGCAGCGAGATGCGCGGCGACGGCAGCAGCGGGTGGAATCCGTTTTGCGAGTATCGGTGCGGTAATGTCGCCCGCGGTTTTATACCATAGAACAGAGCGTTGCGCGCCGCCTGTCTGACCCGCCCGCGGCTACACCGCGTTTTTCCACCCTCCGTTGCTGCGCTATTACACACCCGGCCTCGAACCATGATGAAAAATGGAAATCTCGATTCATCGCGAGCTGCGCAGCGCAGCAGCCACGACGGAAAAGTGAGAAGAAACTAGCTTCACCTCGGGTCTCATCGCTGCGACCGAAAAACTTCGCAGGTCTCGTGGTTCATAAAGAACTCGCTGCTGCAATTCTTAACTTTTACAGAGCGAAATAAAATGTTTCAGATAGACTGAAAAAAAAAAAACAAAAAAAAAACAAAAAAAACGTACCTAAAAATATTTGAAGATACATAAATCAAAATACAACAACAAAAATAGTAAAAAAATACCTCAACACTAAAAAAATATAATTGAGCAATATCTGAACGAAAAAAAAATCAGAATTACGTCGTAGGGCAAGTTGAACTAAAGTCGCGAGAGGGTTAGAGACAAAGTAAGTAAGATGGCGAGGACGTCGGGTAAAGGGTTAAAAAGGTGGTGGTTGGGAGGAGGTGAAGGGGGGGGGGGGGGGGTGGCGTAAGAGGTCCAAAACGCCTCCGGAGCAGATGACACGTCCGCCTCGGCGCGATAAGGTAACGGCGGCTGTAACACGCTCGGCAAAGATGCCGGTATTACGAAAGGCACCGAGAGTCGTCGTCTCGCGGGCGCGCGGCTCAACCGCGCGGCAATCACCGCGGGGGCCTTTACGACGACTGTCGCGATACGCGGCGCGCGCTCTGCCGCGCCGCGGCTATAGAGAAATCGCACCGTGGAGAACGACTGTGTATCTCGCTTTCGCTCTTTCCTTCCCCTTCTCTCCGTCTCTCTCTCTGTCTCGGTCCGTACGCTTGGCGCATAACAACGCTCGGTGCCCCTTTCGAGTCCTCCGCGAGTGTTACAACTTTAATTAAACGTAACGCCGATTAGAAGGCATAATAGTAACTACCACGGCCGGGTCTACGCGGTGACTCGGCGCTCGTCGTTCGCTCTGCCGATGACGAGGCGCCTGGTCCTTTTCCTTCGCCCAGGATTTTCTTTCCACAACATTTTCGTCAACGATATTTCTGGTGGCGAAACAAATCATAGAGAAACCGAAACCGTCGATATATAAAAAACGCTAATAATATAAAAAATCATATTATAAAAATATAATTTATACAAAAAATTGATATAAAAAATGTATATACATTATTTTATATGAACAAAATTATACTATTTTTGTTTAAGTATAATTGTATAACAAATTTATGATTAATTAAAATTATAATCTTTTTGGACCATGAATTTTCATGAATTTCATGAAGTTTCGGAACCTCGAAGTTTGGGCTCCACATTCCCGCTCGGAATATTCCAAATTAATTACTCAGTCGGTGCCCTATCTGTCTCTCTTTCCGAGATCTCGGCAATAAGTTGCGAGACAAATTTTGCAAGTTTCACGCAGCGAAGTTCCCTTTGTCCGTGAAAAGGAATGGACCACCCGTTCGCCGGTGGCGCAGTGGGTGCAGTCTGTATCGAGGGCATATTGGCTATCTCGCGCAAGTAGCGCGCGCGTTGAATATTCCCGCGGCGAAGTTCACTTCGAGCGGGGCCAGCGATGCGTCTGGTGCCCCTCGCGTCCCCGAGAAGACGCTATCGCGGTCAAGATGGCGGTACATATACAGTGTGCTCCACCTTATATTAGCATATAAACTCCTAGCCCTCGGCGCGAGAACCACCCACCGCTCTGATTTATGCAACAAATATGCCTCCCCCGCGCCGATGTGACTCAACCCCTCTTACGAAACCCTCGAAGCCCTCCGTATTTTGATTCTGGTGCGCGTATGAATTATTATGAATTATTATTACATGTGTTTGCATCTATTTCAGTTCTCGGAAAAACCCCCGATTTTTTTGGGAAAAGGAAAATCATTTTTTTTAATTCTTCCCAAATTTTTAGGAAGATTTCCTTTTTTTTGGAAAAAGTAACTTAACCCCCCGAATTATTATTATTATTATCAATGATTATTCCATGTGTTTGCATTTATTTTTGTTCTCAGAAAAATCCCTCATTTTTTGTCAAGAGGAAAATCATTTTTTTTTTAATTCTTCCTACATTTTCAGGAGTCTTCCTTTTTTTTGGTAAAAATATCTTAAGCCGACTCAGCGATCCGGTTCGCGTGTCTACGGAGGTCGGTATTAACGATAGGTATGGTAATGAAGAGCCGGAATTAAAAGATTCCGCGCGAAATCCCCGCGCAATAATTCAAGATCCGCCGGTGTATCAAAAGCGAATAAGCATAAATGAATAACTGCGCGATAGATACATTAATGTGAGTCGCGTTCGGTCACGTTCGGAGCTCGCGAGCGAACTGCCACTGGGTCTCTCGCTATCATTCACATTACCTCTCGTTAATCACTCGTATTTTGTTTTATTACCTGGATTTTCTGACACATTTCCGCTCGCGAGGAAAATTTCGCGGGATACGCAAATATAACACGTAGCACATACACGGACGAATATTGCGAATAGCGTTTGGCCGATGTTGCGGCATTTGCGTTTTTGCTCGCGGGGTTGGAGGGGGTTGGAGGAAGTGAGGAGGGGCGGGGGAGGGTCGAGTTTAAACTCCGCGATTTAAACGCATTTGGTGCAACCGCTTATGGATAACAGGCAATTTTCTTACGGTTTGTGGCGGTGTTAAAATATGTATGGGGCTTCGAGTTAAGCCAACGTCAACGCTCGGAGAGCAGCGACGCGACACCCGCGGCCGCACCCGGGAAACAGTGGCGGGGAAGCTGTTACCGAGCAATTTGCATGGCATCAACCCGCGATTTCGTTAAAAGCGACGTCCCCTCCGCCGTCGAACCGCGCTCTTTTATTGTTATCCGTCGTGTTGATACACAGTTTTCGCCGAAGGGCAAATCAAAATGTTTTAACAACTGGAAAAACTTCATACTTCATTCGTGATATGAAATGTGCGATTTTTCTACCTATTCAAATGACTCAACCAACCTGACAGATTCTGTTGCATTTTATTACGAAAAATATGAACTCGCGAATCAGTCGATTCGTGGCAATTCAAAAATATTCTAAAAAAAAAAAAAAAATATACCCAGCGAGTCTTCGTGAATAAAACGAAAAGAAACGTCGTATTGTCGAGTAGGGCGCAGGAGGGTTGAAAATACGAATAAAAAGCGAGCGGAGCGATCGGCGCCGAAGACAGACTTTTGTTTCCGAAGAGGCATAAAAATCACCGAGCGAGTGTACCGCGAAGTCTCGCATAAGGGCGACGTGGCAGACACTTTTATGCGTCTCCACATTAATTTGCATAATCGAATATAAAATCTGAATAACGCCCCGGCGCATTTCTTCGAGCGGCTCTTCCAGTCGTATGTCACCGGAAGCCACGTCGGGACCTCCAACCGCAATCGTCTCTTATTCGGGCGACCACTTATCTTATTCACGAATCATTAGCCAGTCAATTTCTCTCCGCGATTCCGTGAGTTCCGATGGTTACATAAAATAAAATAAATTTGTCTTGAATCCCTAACATTCAAGCTTATAAATCTTCAATGTCCTGGTTTGGTTGTTCAAACGAGAGTCAGCTATTTTTCTCTCGAAAACGACGTCACGAAGCCAATGATAATAAAATTGTCATTTTGTATCCATTTTTTTTTTTCGATCATCAACATTCGATGGGATGATTATTGTTCATATATTTTTGTTTAAATCTACCCCTGCTGATAAGTACAACTGATAACTCCAGTCTATCCCTGCCGATAAGTACTATAATATATGGTGTATGTATCGGTTACAGATATCTACCTTAGCTCTCATAGCAATGATAACGGCAGCTGTAGCTTAGTATTCACTGCTGGTAAAGTAGAATGCTATATGCTGGTTAACCGGGTTCCTACATTATCAGTCGCTGCTTGTCTTATCATCCAATAGTATTCCGGCCGGTAATGTAGATTTCTGTGTCATCTTCTCCTGTTCCACAAAACCTGGTTCGCCAGCCACTCAACTTCCGGACAGCAGTTCATCCGATGCCCTCAGATGGCGCCACAAATCACAATCATGACCAGGAACGGAAACAAAAAAATCACCGAGAACGGATGCTGGGAATATATAGCGAATTCCATGTAGTCACGTATCTTTCGCACGTACGCAACAAATAACATTACTGCGCTATTTGCATGAAGTAAAAGCCGCCAGTCGTTCACGGTACCATAGGCCAACATTCGATACGTAATTTTCGTCAAATGGCGTTGGTCCACCTCCCCCTCCCCCAACCCCCCCCACCATTCCTGACGGAATAGCGATATAATTGGAATAGCACCCGGCGCGGAATTATTCATTTATCATCACCTCGTCACTTGTATTCCCAAACACGAACTCTCGATAACAGGTTACTGCGCTTGTCGTATAGTCGATAATCAAACATTTTCATACGTCATTTACCAGAGAATCGCAGCACGAAAATCTCGCGGAGCGTCATATTTTTCTGCTTTGTTAAGTCGCATCGCATTTTCAGATCACGTATTTCCTGTCCAAAATCCACGAAGACATTTTTACAAAATTTCCATCAATTCGACTTTACAATCGAATGCAAATTACTCGCCAGTTGCCGTTTCGTCGTGATGCGAATTTTCGCGAATAAAATCGCATATTCGGAGCTGCAGTTCAGTCCAGCTCGACAAATTCCGTCATGTAGAGATAAGGAATGTCTCGATAAACTTTTACGAGAGTCACGAGAATCTCTCAGCGCGGTTGTCGCGGGTTTATTGCTGCCGGCGACCGCACACAGAGGGTCGGCGGCGTCGGCGACCATAGAGATCCACGTGTGACGCGGTTTGACGTATGCCAGACGGCGCATCCAGCGTGCCGTTTCGATTCGAAGCGAAAGAAGTGCGCTGCCTCTCATTCGCCGAGCGCGCGTCGTACTTTATGAAAACACGCGTTGTCCGCGCGCGCGGTAAACGCTCGATTGCCGCGGCGGCGGCGGAATCGAGTTAGCCGCGTCGCTCTCGGCGCGCACGCCGCTCGAATCAATCACGTCGCACGCACTCGGCACACATGTCGCTAATGTGCGTGGCCGGGACGCGCGGCAACCAGCAGCAGCGGCGGCGACGGCAGCGGCAATCGGCGAAGGGAGAGCGAAACGGCCACCGCGGTGCAGCTCAGCCGTCTAAGGATTGGGTGCCGCGCGGCTGCGTGTGCGTTACCGTTATGGGCGATACTTACCACGCGCCGGGTACTTGAGGAGTCGCGGCGGGTCGTCGGCTGCTGCAAAAAATGGTACAAAATACGTGCAGTCGCTTTATTGCATATTTTTGGTGCGGTATTATATATTGAATTGTGGGACTTGAGATGTTTCATTCAAACGATAGCATTTTTTTTAATAATTTTTATTACAATATGTTTTAAATCATTTTTTTTTAAATTTTTATCAATGATATCTTGTCGAATCTCCTGACTTTTGATTTCGTTAATTATTCGCTGGAAAAGTGTCGACCTAACACGAAAAAAGCGACATGAGATGTTTCATCTAAACGATACATTTTTTTTATTCAATTTTTCATTTAATAACATTCAAATAAAAAATGTCGAAAAATTAGTCAGTGATTTTTCGTTGGATTTTCTGACTTCAGATTTTGTAAATTATTCACCCGAAAAGCGTCGACATAAAGAACCCCGAGACAAAGAATAGAATCAAGAAAGTCGAAAGACAAATGCGTCAGAGACAAAAATAAGCGTAATTAAGTATTTATCGTTCCGCCGCGGCGCACCGGACAAATATACCTGCGTTATTGTCCGCGGTCTACCGACGCACCTGCGTATTCTCTTTTATTGCCCATTTTTCATTAGACCTCACAATAGGCGCACTGTTCGCGGAAAAGCGGAAAAACGGAAGAAAAAAAAAACGCGCTCGCACACCGCAGTTGGTTGAATCCATGGCGAACAGGGTTAATATTAGGTGCGGAAGCGAGCCGAGAGGTGCGCGCGCGCGCGCGGGTTCGGTGCGGAGGATTCCGCGCGCGGATACAAATAGCCAGGAGATGCGGCGCGCGCCCGCGAGACAGAGAGAGACGGAGTCGTTTATTTCGTGCCCTGGGTCCGAAGACCCAGAGAGAGAAAGAGATAGACGGAGAGGACGAGCGACCGAGGGAGATTCGTCGGCGCACGAGTGCACTTGCACGCGTAATTATCGAGCTCCGCGGCGCGAGCGCGAGCGCGCGCGGTTCTCTCTACGTGCCTCGTCTCCGGAGGATTAATTAACTCGTTCTGGCTGCCGGACACCGGCTCATTATGCGTCACATCGAGGCGCGCTGTATACCCACGCGGAGTCTGCACATCGTGTACACAGCTTCACCACACGCGTACAGTGGAACCTCGGTTATCGACGGACGACACACGGAGAAAAAAAAATATGGGAAAAATCACTATATTTGTGTGGTAATTGAGAAACATTCCGAAATTTTTGCGATTTTTCTTATACTCGTGGATATATACAACAAATTTTCTACCGCATATTTCCACAAGTATGGAAAAATTGCCAGTATTCCGGAATGTTTCTCAATTGCCAAATGAGTATAGAGATTATTCTCATATTTTTCTTTCTTTTTTCCGCGAATCTCGAGACTCGCATCTTCAGTCTCTGCAGCGTCGACATTTTTGCGCTAAATTCCGGACGAGTAGCGAGTGACGTGTTAGTGCCTTGGTAAAAAATTTACGGCGTTACACTCGGCGCTAGTCAGGCCCTGGTCAGGGCCGTGTCATCCCTGTCCGTGCCGGATCAGTGCCTGGCTTTATGCCGAATGTAACAGAATGCTACAGATTTTCTTCCAGGGTGGCTAATCAGAAGCATAGTTAATCGAGGGTCTACTGTACGTGTAATTATATATCCGTGGACACCGTGTGTGTAATTTCTATGGCGCAGCGAATACCGAGCTTCGCCGCACGAACAATATTATAACCTCGTATGAGATATATGTGTCGCTTCTCCTTCTCTGGGCCGTGTCATCTCGGTCCGGTCATGATCACTGCCTGGCTTTATGCCGAATGTAACAAAATGCTACAGGTTTTCTTTCAGGGTGGCTAATTAGGAGCACAGTTAATCGAGGCTCTACTGTACGTGTAATTATATACGCGGACACCACGTGTGTAATTTCTATGGCGCAGCGAATACCGAGCCTCGCCACACGAACAATATTATAACCTCGTATAGAGATATATGTGGCGTTTCTCTTTCTCTGTCGTTGGCTCGTGTCTTCATTGTGCTTCGGGTGGGTAGTCACAGATATATGTATAGATAGGTGTATATTATATATATATGTGTGTGTACGTCGTACACTCCGCGTCACGTTTTTTTCTCTATTCTCCTACGTCTATGTATTGTTCCCTCGTTCATCCCCCAGGCTCGCGCGTCTATTCCGCGCGTTCGCCACCATCAGCGACGCGCGCGCCGCTAGTGGCGGACGCGCCGCGCACCTGTCCACCCACCGCAGCGAGCGACTATCAACTTGGCGCGGGATTTATACGCCGTTCGAGCACCCTTTCACTCATCAAATTTTCGGTCCCCCCTCCCCCCGCGCAGCGCTCGATGAATTTTCAGTCAGCTCGTAAACTCACTCAAACCCGCTCTCGAAACGTCACGGGGCGAAATTTCTCTCTCGGCGGAAGAGCCGGAGAGCTATGACAGCTGCGGAGAGGCGTAAAAACCGCTCGCTCGATTCTCTCCGGGGTCAGAACTGGAACGGGAAGATCGCACTGGCCGTGACCCTCATAAAAAAAAATTCGCCGGGACCCCGAAAATTCCAATGTTTTTGCGCGGAAACAAAACATATTTTTGACGTGTGTTGATGTGGAAGAAAATTCGTGAAATTGTAACGCTAATATTTTTTCTTTATTTTTTTTCGAGTATTGTCGCAAAGTCCCGGTGTGACTCGAAATTTGATAAAGAAAAAGCGACGTAACGTCACGTGCGTTTCGTATACCCGAAACTGCACAGTTTGAAGGTCGTCGGGGCGGAATTTATTCCCCGCGCCGATTTCCGTGTAGATGTCGCGTCAGCGAAACGAATAAATTTCATTTTCTCGGTTTTTTTTTGTTAATTCAAATTTTCCCGAGTGCAGTCGACGTGTCTATATATATATATACATATACGTACGGTGAAAGGGAAAAAAACACAGTGCGTAGTATAATGAGTAGCCGCGTCGAGGGACAAAGTCTGCTGGGACGGCCGGAGGCGGTTGGGATTGGCGCCACCGTCGACGCTCGCAATTGGCAACGAATACTTTTACAATGCAAATTATGGTAATCCGGTCTAGTACGGTGTACAGCGTGTGCGTAGGATAGCGACTATAGGACGCTCGGTTGTATCTATAGGAAGCCACCCGCGTACGGCTAGACCGACGGAGGATTTATTTTGGACGCGGCGCGAGCGACTAAGCACACGAGGGTGGGGGGTGGGGGAAGCGGCAGAGGGGGGGGGGGGGTGCGTTACCGAGCGTCACGGCGACGACAACGAGGACGGGAAATAAAGGCTTTGAGGGTGGATGAGCCGAATCTCGTGCGCCTGGAAGATAAAGGGATATAATCTCCCACATTTTTTTTATCTTAATTTTTATTTTATTTCCTGACGTCGGATAAAATATTTGAAAAAAATTTAAAGGCCTTTTTCGAAAAAGTCGTCTGCGGAAATTTAACGATGAAATAAGTTTTGTTTCGAATAATTGTAATCACATTAATTTTGCGGGTGACGCTCAGAATAGCGAATGGCCAAAATAGTAGTTGGCCAAAATAACGAATTTAAAAATAATGAACGTCTGAATTTAAGGTAGCCTTTATGAAATTTGCTATTTTATTCATTCGCTATTGTGATCATTCGCCATTTTAAATGCATTCTGATGAAATGGGGGGTCAAATCAGTGAATGATCAAAATCGAAATAACGAATGGCTTAGATAGTGAGTTCCGTAATGATGACCATTCTGGATTCAGACGTTCATTATTTTTTATTTCGCTATTTTAGCTATTCACTAGTTTGGTCATTTGGTATTTGTACTCCCACCCAATTTTTCGAAAAAAAAATTGATCCTGGAAAAAAACAATAAATTCAAAATAAAATTGGTAAAATGTCAACGTTAACGACATTGATATCGCTCGCGTCCAAAAATATCCCGAACTCAATGTTGAAAAAAAAAAACATTTTCTCAAACGACTCCGACACGTGCCCGGCACGTACTTCATTCCTGCGTCCGGACTCGATGCAACCCCCCGCACATATCGCTGTTATACCGTAAAAGTCCCTTCACTCCCTCCTTACACGCGCCTCAAGGAAAAACCGCTGGGAGACCCCGAGGAAACTTATATAGCCGGTTAAGACCCTCCTTCCTCCTTCCTCGAGATTATCGGCGTCGTGGCCGCGACGACGATTCACCCGTCTGTTCGGTGGCGCACACGCTCGCGTCTCGTCTCGCCTTGTGAGTCGTGACGCGGGTGGAAGAAGAAGCGAGACGCGCGCGTGCTACAACCGATGCGATAACCCTCGACGATCGAGTCGAGTCGGACGAGCGAGCGCAACTGGCCGAGATATCAACCCTCGCGCCCTGAACGTGTTTCCAAACGTCGACGTCACGACGCACCGATAAAAAAAAAAAAACAGTCGAAAAAAAAAAAAAAAGAAAGAGCTACAAAAATACACGTAAATTCGTGTGAAAAGCCGCAAAGCTCAGAAACTTCTTGTTCCTCATCTTCTTCTTTTTTTTTTCATCCTCGACATTTGCTCGTCGCGCGTGTCCTTCAAGAATCGGAGGCTGCTGGTCGTGTTACAGGGTTGGAATGACGCGAGTGACAGACAGGGAGCCCCTCGCTATCCACCCTTCAGCTTCTCTCTCTCTCCCCCCCTCCCCCTCCCCCCTGGGTGGATGGGGCTGGGCGCCCTATCCGCCCAGTGATCATGGTGTCGGGACGCTCGCGCGTTGGTCCCGCGTCTAGTCGCCAATCTCGCGGGCGATGCGAAATCCATGAAGGCAGCACATCAAGCGCCCTGACACCCGAGGCCGCGCGCGGGGTCGCCCAGGGAAACGCGTCCGCCACGAGCGCGTCTGTGTGACGCTTCCCGTTCTCCCGGGGAAACGCCGGGAGGGCGAGAGGCACGTCCCCGCGCCAATCGAGTACCCGGCGAGTACACCACACGAAAATCACGATTCAATAAACCAACGATAACTCCCGACGCGTCGCTCGGCGCGTGTGACGCGCTGCGTTTGTGGGGCTCGCGACTCGCGACCGAGTCGCGTTAATAAATAACGTAGCTATGTGGGAGACAGACGCGCGACACGATCCAGACCAGAATTGGACAGGGAGATCGACTGCGAAATTCGTCTCGAAGGACGCGACATTTTGAACATTTTGGGAATTTTTTTCGATTTATTTTTAAACCGGCACTTTGGACAGGTCCAACATTTCTGTCAGTAATTACTTACAGACATTTTCTTTCCATATAAAAAAATAATTGGAAAATATTCATTGGATACCCAGAAAATTATTTTTATTTTATTTTTATTTTATGAGTAATGAAAATTTGTCGCACGGACTGAAAATCGATACTTGCGCCTCTCAAAACTTATATTGAAAGACCACTATCAAAATATTTCCGAGTTTATTTATACCATTTACGAGGGAGAACAAGGCTGACACTTAGTCATAGGGAAGACCACGTTTTCTCAACAAACGCACCTTTCGTCTCTCTCGCACTCCGCACTCCACGAGTCTCGTTTGCTGCTGCACAGATCGAAAGTAGCGCGATGTCGCCCGAGCTCGCACATCGCCTCGTCTGGGTGTGTTTACCCCTCGAGCCTGAACCCTCGCGACTCGCCGCGAAACTTTGGCAATAGGACATCCAGCAGCAATAACCGCGCGGCCTAATGCGTGTTCTATCATCACGCGGGGCGCGCGACGTTCTCGTGTGAAACCCGCCTGGGACCCTTTTCCGTCGTCGGGTAGCTCTCGGGCTACTCGCAGATATAACTTTGCCGCACGTACGAAGAAGCAAGAAGAAGAAGAGGGAGAAGCAATAGCAGCGGCGGCAGCAGCAGGAATAAACGGCAGCGGCGAACAGAGCGAGAGAAGTGAGCGAGGAGTGAGACGACGACGCTCGGAGCTCGCGCGATGTTCGCCGCAGGAAGAAGCATAAATCACAATTATAATCAACGTGCTAGAAGTTATGCGCGCGCCTCGCTCTCGCCTCTTCTCCTGCCGCAGCAGCCGCCGGAGAGCGAGACAGCCTCGAGCCACCCCCGGCGCTCATTTCTGTCTTACTCCGCGCGCGGAGCACGCGTACACGTTGAGAAGCGTTGGCGAGTCGCGCGAGTGCCAGAGTCACTGCTAACTGAGACGAGGGAGAGAGAGAGAGAGAGATCTTCGTAATTCCGCGTGCGCAAAGTCGCCCATGAGAATTTATCGCTCGACTCTCCCGGGCGATTTGCCTATAACCATTGCAAAACACGATGGATGATGATTCCAGATCCATGGTTGCAAATGCAGGCGACGCGTCGTTGATCGTTAGAATTCACCGCTGTCGATTTTGCAGTAGAGGTTTTCATTTTATTTGTTATTTTGTTTTTTATTTTTTTTTTATTTATTTTATTGTTTATTTTACCTTTAACCCTTCGTGGTCGGACTATCCGGAGACTTGCATAGTACTTCCAGGTAAATTTGGAGTCAATTTGACCCTCGGTGATCACGAAGGGTCAATGTTATTTTTCATTTTGTTTTTTACTATTTTTATATTTGAATTTATTTTATTTTTTATTTAGTTTAAATCTTTGTCAACTTTTCAAATTATTATTTTTATCGACATTTACTATTCCTGAAAAAAAAAAAAAAAATTGTCAGTTATTTTTTTTTTAAATATCTCATGACATTTACAGTAATTTTTCTGCGAGCCTCGTTACGACTGATCAATCCTAACAAATAAAAATGTTAGCATTGGACATCCCTCGACTCCCCCACGCATCCTCGTGATTAAAAAAGGCATTTTTGACAGACCCTCGTGTCTCGCCACAGAACCAACTGCACCAGCCGTAATACATCTTTCGCTCCTTCGTCACGTCTCGTCCTCTCGTCGTCGCACCCCCAACCGGGGGTCCGCTCCTCCGCTCCCGCTATATATGTCCTCGTATGTAATCCACCACTGCTCGCTGTGTGTCTCGCCGTTCGGATGAAACACGCGTCCTCGACTCGACGTGTGATTTCCGGTGGCCGTCGAGACATGCGAAGCGCGCCACGAGTCACGAGTCGTCTCTCGGCTCGTCGGGGGTGGATTTGTCGATCTCCGCCGCGAGAACAGTGCGAAGTGTGTGACAAGCGTAACTCGCGCTGTGAAACGCGCGCCAAGTGAGCGACGACCTCGAGGCATCGACTCCAAAGCTCGCGGCTAGAACATCATAGTCGTTCTCGATTTCAGCTAGAGAGATTACGACACATAACATTTCGTACGTGTCTATATATGTGTGTGTGTGTACATATACAATCTCTCTATACTATATATATAACGAAAGCGCCACCGGAGATGACTGATGAGTCAGATGAAATACAGCGATGCCAAGTGACAGTTTCAGGGGTTGCAGGGTGAATGAGGGGGTAGGGGTGGGGAGGGGGGTGAAGTGAAGCGCCAAGAATGGGGAGACACCGCAAGGAGGATGAGAAGATCAAGAAGGGAGGGGAAAATCGAGAAATCTGCGAAGAGACGGGAGGGAGGAGGAAGGGAGACGACACCCAACTATGGATTCAACGCCGACGACGGACAATCGCGTTTGGTACAAGCGAAAAGTGTCCCGGACGATTATTAACGACAGCGCGGTCGGTGTGGCAGGATTCGGCGTGACGTTTTCGAGGAGCCAAGACGAATCGTCAGCGCTCGCACCCCGTGAGTGAATCTGTCTCGGTCGTGGCTCCGATTGACTGCGACGGTGACTACACCGACTCGCAAGACACCATAATTCACGCGTGCGCTCCGTGGGCCACATTTGCACCACGCGGAATATTCTGTCTGTGTGTGAGTCGCGCGCGGAATCCGGAGGCGTCCGACGCGGGCTGCGCGCAGTCGGGCGGTGATAATTTCTCCGTCGTGTCGGTAGCAGAAAGTAGCGATGAATTATTCCACGGTTAATGGCGAACAATTGATATACCCTCGGTGCTCGCGTCCCGGGGCGAGAGCGTCCGTCCCTCCGCCAGTGTGTGTCAACCGCACGCCTTGTGTACAGGGGATCTCGCGTCAAATGACAGCTATCGTATTTTTGGCGAATTAATTGTCAGGCCTTTCTTAAAATTACTTCGCGGTGAGGAAATGACGGTAAAATTAGACTCGACATTTTATATTTTTACACTCTTACTTCCATTTTGTTATACTTCTTAATTTTACATATTTTAATTTTTTTATTTAGGATAGCTTGGTTAGATTTTTATTTAGGTTAACTAACTTAACTTAGGTCAAGTTATTAGCAACCGTAGACGTGTCCGAAATATGACCGATCTCTCTTTATTTATTCTGAGGTAAGATATTTGACATAACATTATTTTTGTTTAGATATTTTCTAACAGTCAGAGATAGAAAGAAATCCGTTTGAAAATGTCACCACTTGACGTGGAATGCGTCGTAGGGTGTACAGTACATTTGACATACGATATATAGGCATGCGGCTTTTCCTCCCTGCGGACCCCATTCGAGGACCGCGAAAAATTAACATCTCGTCCCTCCGGGGTGGCATCTGAGTGTCCGCATCATTGCTCAGGGCCAGATAGGAGCCAAGAAAACGTGGACTACAGTCTCGCGTGGTAAGACTAATACGTTCTGGGCTCTCGCACCCTTCGTCCACGGTGGGGGGGGGGATATACTTAATGTTGTGACGATTTGAAATCGATAACGACCCTTGCCAGACACGCACAAGTCACGGTAAGTGAATATTCGTGCGCCTGTACTCGGTGCGGAGCCGGAGATCGAGTCTCGCGTCCCGCTGGGACCGAGGCGGGGAATACGTAACGAGGAGCGGAGCGCGCGCGCAGCTTCGGGGAAAGCAAAATGTCCATGGGAATCGCATTATTTATTTGCGAAGCACATCTCTCTCCGGGTAACCCAACGCCGAGGCATCGCAAGTGCCTAGGACGAAGAGCGACTACGGGGATGCGCTATGAATATCGGAAACGCCGAGCGGCAAGATAATCGCGTCGCCTACCGAAGTTTCCTCCGTGGACTGCGAGAGAGTTCAGTCATTTCAATCGTTAACGAGCCGCTCCTCGAGGTTTATCGGCTGCTTCTCGGTGATTTCACGGGGTTGCATCATTTCCCAACCGAGATTATTATTTATTCAGCGAATTTCGCGACGGGAATTGACAACAGAATATTAATAATTTACAATTATTACGGTAGAAGTACCGGTTTTGGCCACCTTTGGTCCAGTTGTGGCCACTGACTTCGAAAGCACAGAATTATTTGTATTGTTAAAAAGAAACAAAATTGTAGAGAACATTTTGTTAACCTGTATGGATACTTTCTAAATTTCAACATGATTAAAAATATAGGAAAACAATAATTTGAAATAAATTATAGTGAAAATGGCCACACAGCTGGTACAGTGACGCCAGCCGGTGCATATACCCTATTTCGCAATATCTGCATCCGCAAAAAAAAATTGGATAGAAAAAAAATTAGAACTCAAAAAAAAGAATGAAAATCAAAGTCGATGCAAAGTGGCTGACGAATGAGTTCGTAAAGGCTCGATTTATGTACGCAATTCGTCCTACTGGAAGTCGAGCGTTTTGTCGTCGTTGCATTTTTCATATGGCGAAGATTCGCGACGGAAAGAACGAAAAAAACATAAAAAATCAAAGGAACCATCGAGAGGCGTCTAAATGGGATAAATTTGAGCTAATTTCGGTGCGCGTTTCTTCAAAGAAATGTCACGGTGGTGAACAAGATAAATATCTGCCACGTGTGGCACCCGGGGCAAACGGGATATATACGTCATGCGTTTTACACTTACTCGGCTCGCAGACTTACTCGATATCCGCACAGGAGCCCGTGACGTCTTCGTGGGTTTCGGAAGGCGAAAGAACGTGGGATACGCAGGCGGGACGCTTTGATTACGAAACCTGCGCGACGTTTCAGTCAAATCGACCGAGATCACAAGAATGACAGACGAAAGTCGCCGCATCTCGAAATAAATATCCGCGCGTTCCCGTCAACCTCAAAAAATCGAGGGACAAATTTTTCCTGGTAAAAAAAGCTTCGTTTATTGTTCGTCTGTGACACCGAAAAGGAAAATCATCTCGGCAAACCGCGACGTTCCCCATATAGCGTCATTCGTCACAGGGGGAGTAAATTCTGCGGCGATATTCGTCACGACTTTATTTTAGGATCCAGCAGGAGAAAAAAAATGGCAGAGAGCTGGGATTCCGCCGCCATCTAGAGAAGAATAAAAATCGCAAGACAAGCTCAGCCTTCACACACGACTAATTGGCATATAAATATGGTCAAAATTGTGTCAAAATATCTTTCACCCCTGTCGACATAGACGGCGCCACCTATAAATATACCACTATATTTATGACTCGCCCGGACTCGTTTAACAATTTTTTTCGCGACTCATCGCCGGCCACCAGTTTTTCTCATTTTCCTCATTATTTTTTTTTAAGCGAAAAACCCTTCGACCAAACGTACACTGAACATCGCTTTATCCAAGCAACCCGCGCGGTTGTCTCATACAAACACGCGGCCTGATTGACGCGCGTAACATTGACGGTCATGTTTAATTGATCAGCTACCGATCCCGCTGCGAGCCCTGTGTTGTTTTGTGCACCGAGCGTGCATCGTCTCCGAACTGATTCGGTCGGTTTTGGAACATCGAACGCGCGATAATCTCAGGGTGCCCTTTAGCTGCATCGCGCAGCGCATACACAGAGCGAGCGAGAGAAAGAGACAGGAGACTCGCGCGGAGAGTCGAGAGTCCTGCGCGCGAGGCATCGAGGAGGCGAAATACCGCGGAGGCGTTGGCACGGTAAATTCCGGTAATTTGATTCGGTCAAGTTAACGAACCGTGTCGCTCGCGCGTTCCCCCAGCCAACCAACATTCGTAGGTTCAACTTGGCCAAACAAAGGACCATTAAGTATGCTAATGCTCGAACGGAGCGCGAGCGCCGTCTTTATATAACGCGCCGCGCGCGTCTATCCCCGCGACTCTCTACACATATGTGCGTTACAGCAGCGAAGCGGGAGTTTCCGCAGTCGAAACCCGAACGTCGCTCAGCGTCGAGCGCGTTTTGCCATTTTGTATAAGTGCGAATATCGGATAAACGCGAACATCCACTTTTGGCCCGTCCGTCACAACTCGCGAGTCGCAACATCTGCCCCGTTGCTATCGCACTTTTGGATGAATTATTTCCACCGCGATGTAAACTGTCAATCTGAGGTTCCGTTGTAGTTTCACTTCACCTGAGGAACCGCCGGGTTAATTCGCAGAGCTATAGGAGACTGCTGCGAGGTTTGGGACTAATCGCGTTAGGATACCATGAGTCTGTTTTAGCGTTTACCGAATTACCTCGCTGTGGCGGAGTGACTCGACAGCCGTGAGTCGATCTCAACAATGTTAAAAGCAGGGAGGAGAAAAGATCATTGATAATAATAATCATAATAATAGTGTTACCTTATTGATCAACACTGATTAACAGTCCACACCAATTAGGGTTAACTCCCTGGATTTCTAACAGTGTATACGTTTGGTCGAAGAGCTTTTCGTTGTGAAAAAATAAATAAATAATAATAATAATCATAATAAGGACAATTAAATGAAAGTGATGGCCGGCAATGAGCCGCGAAAAAGTTGGAAAACAAAAAAGTCCGATACGTAAAGTATGACACGCCGCGTTCGCGCGGTCGTCTGTTCGCCATTCGCGCGATGACGTATTATTAAGTCCACAACGCGGTTGCACATTAACCACGGCGCGGAAATTCGCCGGGGTTAATGTGTAGCCACGTATAGCGCGCAACGACGGGTAAAACAGTTTCGCAGTAGCAGCGCGAGCGAGACAGCGGACACCACGTGTCCGCCGTCGCGCCGGCTCGTAAAATCAGAGGCTCGTGCGCGTGCGACTGACTCACACGCTATCTCGCGCTTGCGCATGCGCGCCCGACATCTCCGAGGTCCTCGGAAATTCGTGTGGAGAGAGAAAGAGAGGGAGAGAAAAAAATATTGAAAAAAATGTTCTATATACATATTGAATCCACCGTCCGCATAGCGTCACTCAAGATATATCGTATTTCCATTTGGAATTCCGCTCAGTCAGTTTGGGTAACTTCGACGTTTTGGTTTTTATCTCATTTTGTCGTTTTTCTTTTATTCTCTTCTTTAGATTTTTTTTGTTCTTCTCATCTCGGTTCTTCTCTGTCTTTCGGTCGACTCTTTCCGTCTGTTCTATCTTCGCGGTGACTTTCTTTATCTCTCGGAGGCTGAACGTGCACACGTCGCTTGCTCTCAATAGTCTCGGCGATCGAGCGGGACTCAGGCGTCCCTCAACCGCGGCCACTGCGCCGCTGCTGCGCCGGGGCCCTCGCTCGTTTTATAGCTTCATTAGAAGCGAGGGGTTCCCGTTTAATAATTCATCGAGGGAACTCTCGGGTTCTCCCGAGTGGCCAAGAGTCTTCCATACCGGCCGAGCAGCAGCGCCGCGTTTATTCCACGACGAGTAATCGCGGATCTCTCCCACGTGTCTCTCCGTCTGACGCGCGGCCGCCGTCTCCGTTCGGCGTTGCCCGCGTCCCGCACTTCGGGACTCGCGACGTCACGACGGACGCGACTTCTCTTTATCCCGCCGTACTTATACTCAGCGCCGCCGCCGACGGTCGATGGAAACGTCGAGAGCGTCGGTCACGAGGAAGAGGAAGAGGAGCAGAAGCGGCGCACAAAGTGCAGGGGCTACTGGAAGGCGCGCGCGGACCGAGAGAGAGGCCGGGAATTCCTCTTGTCAAAGCGTACGAACCAAAGGCCGCAGCGGCGACGGCGACGAGGAGCGAGAAAGACAGAAAGAGAGAAGGAAGAGAGGTCGAACGTGAGGGTCGAAGGTCAAGCGTGAACCACTTTCCGGTAGCTCCACTTGTGTTCCGAGTTGCCGCGGTCCCGCGACGCGAGAAATTGTAGCTTAGTCCACTTTCGAGTGACCAATATTGACGTGCCAGTGCTGAGTTTGATTAGATGGATGTGGCTGTTGGAATGAGTGCGCAATGATTTCGGAATGAATGCGGAATGAGTTCGGAATGATTGCGGAATAATTGTGGAATGAGTTCGTAATGAGTGCGAAATGATTTCGGATTGAGTGCGGAATGATTGCGGAATGACTACGGAATGATTGTGGAATAAGTGTGGTATCATTGCAAAATGTAACGGGAGTGAGTACGGAATGATTGCGGTATAATTGCAGAATGACTACGGAATGACTACGGAATGACTGCAAGATGCTTGCGGAATGAGTGTAAAATGATTGTGATACGAGTGTCAGTTAATTAAACCCAAGAAAACAATCGACAATCACTATGACTCACGTGTATTTCTGACAAATTACTTTTGCTCAAATTTTTCTCATTAATTCGGCAAAACGCCGTTAATAAACTCTCCGAGCTTGTTTCTCATCGAACGGCGAGAAACACAACGGAATCGCGGAGAATCCACGGTGAGAATTTACCCATCCGGCTTATTTGACTTGTATAGAGGGAACAGTGGTACCGCGATATATATATGGTGTATTGAAGACGAGCGCCGCGGGGGAGATGATTCTTGTTCATCGTCGCCGCTTCCACCGCCACTCATTCCGTCAGCCTCAACCCTCCCCCCCCCCCCCTCCCTAAACCCTCCACCCGCGTCTACGCGGAATTCCCCGTCCGCTCTCGGCGCGTTAATGGAGAAACTCGACGGCAACGACGTGGCGCGCGCGCGCGTCGGCCGTTAACGAGAAATTTTCTGACGCCCGCGTGGAAACCATTATTTCATAGTTGGCAACTATTCCAAGATCTCGAACACTCCCCACCCCCCTATTCGCGCCCTTGTGTTTCTCCGACTCCGGCTTCAATTTCGCGTTTCGCTCCGCGCGCCCCCCCCCCCCCCCCCCTCTCCCCCCACCCGCTTGACGAACCTGAATGGCGTCGTCACTAATTCGAACTCGCTCGGGAGTCGATTCATCCGCTATGAATCGACTCGAGGGGGTTGCCCAACAACGACGCAAGCCCCGAAACGCGGAATTTCACGCGGTGACATTCGTCGGGCATCAACCACCTCGACGTGCGCGTCGCGTCGCGTCGATCGTCGCGTTGGGAGTAAAAATTACGTTTCGCGAAAAATGGCAAACACCGACTGGAAGAAGCAAACGATTTTTTAGAAATAGGGTAGAAGTACCGTTTTTGGTCATCTTAGTCCCCTTTGTAGTCATCAACTTGGTCCGTTTGTGGCCATACTGATTGCAAATAAATGACGGTGATGGCCACAAATGGTGCAAATGCTTTGAACATAATTTATTAAACAATTATGTATATTTAAAGTACTGCATATTCAATGTAAAATTTGCTTCGGTTCGTGTAAAATAATTTAATTTATTAGTTAGATTGGATTGACAGTATGATGAATTTAACTGTACATTTTAGGTGGCCTGCACTAATGGTACAGTGGCTCAAATGGTGCGTCTACCCTAAAGCAAGACCTTCTCATATGACCGTCACGCTTTTATTTGAATCCGACGATTTTTTTTTGCCGGACCGACACGAGCCCTTCGGCTAGACAAAGAAGATCTCGCGTGGGCGTCACGTGTCCCCTCGGTTCCGACGTCCTCGCCGCTGCGAAAGGAGCGCAGCCGGACAAGAGACATTCCAGGGTGCGACGAGCAATACGCCGTCTGCATACAACAAACCACAGAGTCCAAAGCGTCTTTTCGCATTTCGCGCACCCTCCAACGTCTCCTTAGTCTACGCGACATAAATAATTATAACAACACATTGTCAAGCCGAACGCGAAACAAGTTTCGGGAATGTTATGGCTCGTGTTACGACGTTATGTCTCGTACAACCGCGGAGACTGCCATAAATGGGTCGCGACGCGATAAACCACGTGCATCGCGTTTGCGAGGACAAACGCGCGCGTCGACCGAGACGACGAACCGAGCCGAACATCGTCGACGACGAGGAAGACGCTGTACGCCGAACCAGCAGCGACGCAGAGTGCGCAACAGCCTAAAGTCGCAGGGCGCGGTGGTTCGTCTCTCCTGAGACGAGGTCGTTCCTTGTCGGACTCGTCTCGTCGCTCTAGACGCTGCGCGAGTCATCGCCGCATCGTCTTATCCCGAAACACGAGGCGCGACAACGAAACTTTGAGAAACCTGAAGGAACGCAACCGTCTCTGCGGTACCTCGACTCTGGTCTTGCCGCTATTACGCTTATCTGCGCGCCGCGTGTGTCTCCCGGCGTCGCTGGAGATGCTGCAACTGCGTTGTAACATCAACGCTCGGTCTCACCGGTGAATTCGTCAACGCGCAGCCGTAAGCACACGGCTTATCGGCTGGATCAACGGCCGAAGTTTCCACGGGCGACACGCTCGACGCCTGGTGTCCGTGTGAGAAACAACGACAGGGCCGGAGGGTCGGAACGAACGGAGAAGAATGGGTCGAGAGTTTATTAATTCCGAGATAAGATTAGATATATGTAAATGACGTTTGTGTCTCGGTGCCACAGGCGAATAACTGTATAACTGTGTTTTGACTTACGTCAGGTTTGACACTCGACAGTCACTTTTGTTTTACCGCTATGAATTTATTGCCATCGATGACCTTAAGACTTTTCATTTGACATGTTTTCTCTCTGGACGCCATGTCGATGTTCCCGCCTGGTCTGACATTTGATTCAAATATTTGAGGACAAACAGCCAATTTGGTTCCTCTTTGGTTCCTCTCGAACTCGTGAAAAGTCAGTATTACACTGTTAAAAATGTTAAAAATGTTCGATGTTAAAAATGTACCCTTCGCTGTCAATTTGCATCATAACCACAAATTTTGAAACACATTTTACTTGAATACAATTGAATAAAATTCAACGGCATCGTCGGATTTTATTCATTCAACAAGTCATCAATGTTTGATAGCATTTTAAGGATTTTCATCATCTTGTCCCAAACATTAATATGTCAAAAGTTTCATGAACAAGGATAACAATTTTGACACACCTCATTATGTTAATTTTACACCCTAGATAGTGCTACTTTTAATACCAAGTGGATCAGCACTGATCAAAAGTCAACACCAATTAGGTTTACCTCCCTGGATTTCTGTGTATAGCCACCACCTTTATCTCTGGTCCCGAGCAATCAACTTCTGGGAACCGCGCCTTGCAAATAAAACGGCAACTACCACCAGCGTCTTATATAATTATATATCTGTATATACTATATCCCTGTCCCAGTGCAGTGAAATAGACGACTCGGCGTACATTTCCACGTCCCCCGGGAGCCTTTCTACCCAGTTTCCGCCCACGCAATTTCTCGCCCGTTATCCGAAACTAAAGCTCGCGCCGGATTCCCACGCGAATACCGAAAAGTCCCGGCGTTCTCGCCGTTTCCTTCACCGAGAAAACAACCCTCAACCCGTTTCGCCGAGGAAAAACGGAAATATCGCGTCCTCCTTCAACGCTGGAATTTTATCCTCGTAAAGCGGGTAATGTATGGGGTCGGCTCGGGTATTTATCGTCGCGATTTCGCGGGTTACTTCCAGTTCTGCCGATACTCAATGGCCCGAGCATTTCGTGGGGGAGGAGGGAGGGGGTACTTGCGCCTCGCGAGTTTCCATCGCCACGAACATCCCTCGTCTTTTTATCCGCCACTTTTTTTTTACGTTATCGCTCGTGTCGCGTCGGCGACTTCGAAATAAAATTCAATTTCGTTACACGCAACGGAACTGTGGACTCAACTTCTCGCTGGAGGGAGAATTTTCCAACCCCCGGGATATGCACCATGGCTTCGATTGATATATATATATATATATGTAAGTCGCGAGATGCGCTTTTCCGGGTCTGGTAAGACACTAGAGACTCAGAGAGTTTTTCCAATTCTTTTCGCGGAGTACTTCGCCTCGCGGTATTGGCGATGTGCTCGATGGCTCGTGAGGGTCGAAGATACACCGGTTCGATCGCGGAGTTCAACCGCGCGAGACACGAGCGACGTACACACCGTGAGCGTCGAGGAGAAGGAGGAGGACGACACGAGTTACAAACAGGAACACGTCGATCGACAGTCGATGGTTCGTATTGGAGATCGGGACTTCGGACCGACGACTCCACGTCGTTCAGTCGTTCTTGTTCAACCCGAGCACGTGGCTTTCGGTATCGAGGCGACGTTTCGTGTGTTGTGTGGGAATGGAAACTTCACGAAGCGAAGTTTCCGTCGGTGTAACGAGACGTGTAACCTATTTACAGCTTGCGCGGTGGCGAATGACATCGACGACCGTGCCGCAAGCATCAATAATACCTCATGGAGTTTCCTAACCGCAAAGGTGGGCTTCCACACGTCGCAATGTCCATTAGACTCGTTAGTCGACCAACATCGCCGAGTCTCGGTTGTTAAAAATGAGACCAAGTTTTCCCCGACAATTTCGGACATGTTGCTTGGCAATAAATCGCTGGAAACCTGGTAGAAAATTTACGGCGTTACACTCGACGCTTCTCAGGCCCTGGTCAAGGCCGTGTCATCCCTGTCCAGGCCTGATCAGTGTCTGACCGGGATCGAATGTAACGCCACCGATTTTCTACTAGGGAAAGGAAGTAACAGATCGAAAACGATGAAGTCGCGAGGATCGAAAATCCCTCATCGAGCTTCCAACCCACAGTGTCGTCTTCCAACATCAACGTCAAGTTTACCTCGTTAGTCATCATGTCGAAAACGAATCTGCCCAAATTCCCACCGGCAAACGTAGACACATTCGACCAAGCCAGTTAAATCGCCTGCGACTAGATTATCAGACGCATCGAGACCTCGTGACACAACCTCAATCCGGGCTACATCGAAACTCACGCGTGGACCGACTAGATGCGACTGACAACCAGGCCCAGCGCTATAATATCCACATCGCCGTCAATGATGCACGGTTGAAGGCGTCTCCTGTCATACGTACAGCAAATGCAGGTGGACACGTGCGACGTGGCTAAATATTGAACGTAAAATTCGGCGTTTAGAGTGAGTCCATGTATATGTATATAGAAGATGTATACGTATAACACGCGGTGGCCGTGATCCCCGAAACGGCTGCCTATGTCGAGGGCTGCCGGGTATAATTGAGTTAGCCGTGACACGTCGTATACCCAACCGTCCCGGGGTTCAACCAGCCGCGATCGGTTTGTGCGCCTGCACGATTCGCCGGGTTGAACCCTGGGTAAGCGGGAAAGAAAGAGATAGATAGATATAGATATAGAAGGGAGGAAGAGAGAGAACGATTACCAAACCAGGAGAAGGACGTGTGGCTGGTGTGTTCGCTTTTAGCCCCAGGGAGGAGGTCGGGGAGGGGGTAGGAGGACTGAATCGAAACGACGAATTTCGAGGAAACACCAGGCCGAATGACTGACCGAGAGAATAGCCAACCAGCCCGCTTCGACGCTAGTGGAAAGCCCTGATAAAACACAACATTTAATTAAAAGATAATCAAGCGAATCGGCCCGCGCCATCCGCTAATGTTGCGGAACGCCCGCGAGATAGCGCCAGCAGCGTCACGAGCGAAACAATCGGTTCTTTATGCATATGAGTGGATATGTCGGGACAAGGGCTGGCCTGGATGAGGCGTTGGATGGGGCCACCCGGGCTCGCGTGTGATTTAATTTTACACGAGTATAAATTTCGCATCTCGCGTGTGGTCAAAAGGCTGGGGCGGTTCGCGGGCCGCGTCCCAAATCGCTCTATGCTCATCTCGTTTCGTAGCCACTCGACTATGTCCCGGTCTATGTGCACACGCTGTACATTGATGTGTGGATACGCTGCTGCTGCTGCTGCGGGTGCATCGGATCCAGATACACTACGATTCGATTGGTTGATACACCCGGCCGTATGGATCTCACCCGTATTTTTCCCCAGTAAACAGGAATTTCAATATCGGCGCGGGCGCAAAAAACTGGTCGCCCTGTGTGTACACCGGACGCTGTGATTTTTTTTTCAGCAAAGAAGTCCGTGAAATGGGAGAAAATAAAAATCCGCGCTGTGAGCGGAGCCATATACACGGAAATTGGTAATCAATGCCGGGCCAGTCGCTGGTTTAGTCGCGGGCTGCGAGAAGATATCATCGCAATTTCATTAGTGTGATGCGAAAGGTGGCAGTGGGGAGGGGGGAGCTGAGGGTGGGAGTAATCACCGCAAACATTCTAGATTCTTTTTTGTTACTGTAAAAGTAACAAAACGAAGTCTTCGGCTCCCTAATGAAATGCTGTAATTAAGCATTTTGGTAAAATATCAAAAAATAGTGAGCATTTCAGTTGAATTAATTTTTTTCCGTATCAACGAAGCTAATTAATTCCTCATTTTGAGAAAAAGACGGGTTTTCGGTGCTGTCAAGGAAATAATTTTTTACCGCATTTTCGTTACGTCAAAAAATACTGCTCTGATTTCGGTGTTTTTTTTTAACAGGAATGAATTTTAACAAAACCAAAAAATGGTTTATCTCAGTTAAATAATATTTCATCTTGATAACCGAAAGGTGTATTGGTTCTGCAGGTCCCGAGGGTTTCTATTAATATGCACGGCAGTCGTGGCTCGGCAGGTAGCTCATAAAGTCTGCCGTAATTCCCACTTGATATAATTTAAGTATTTCGACCCTACGTGATTCAGCGCACTGCACGACGCGCCCGCGGGGCGCGAGGATAAGAGGAGTGAAAACAAAAAAAAAAGCGAAGTTGTGAATGCGCGCACAGTAGTAGTGACGGGCACGAGTATTAAGCCCGCGGTCACGTACGCCATTACCCGAGCTAATGCAAAGCCGCGAGTCGTTACGGCGCGTGTAACCGGATCTCTCTCAGGTACCGCTGTACATGTGACTCTCCTCTCCTCCGCCCTGTGTGTCCCGCGCGCGCGCACTATCGATTGGTCGTGGCTGCGGTTGAAGGTCTACACTTCGGACGCAAAACGTGCGGACGTCTTTTTAATTTTTCCCACTCCTGCCCTTCGATCGGTAACGCAAATGAGTCGCGCGAGATTGAAAAAGATTTTTCCCGACAAATTCGCACGAGAAAAAAAAATTGTTCCTTTTTCTGTTCGAGTCGAATTAAAAAAAGAAGAGCGTTATCAGAGGTTCGAAATCTTTGTGAGCTTCAAATTCTATAATCAGTAAAAAATTCACTATCAGTAGAACGTAAAAAAAGGATTGATTTTTTGTCCGAGATTGTAATTCGTTATTGATGCAAAACGCAAGCGAAGGTCCGAAATTTGTGCCTCAGGCGAAGTGGAAGACCTGAGGTGCGAAAATTATTAATTCGGACTGGCAGCTGCGAATCGCTGTCGATTCCTACAAATGGATGCACAATTGAAACGCCGATTTTTTTTATTATTTTTATTTCAGTTCGAACGGCTCACCACTATCTATATAGACAGGTCCGATAAGCAGCTCCGCACGAGTGGCGTCAATCGATGAACTTGTTCACGCTCGATCGTGCGATTGACGTTGAGGCCGAAATGGGAAAGAATATATTGTGAATCGAGAGGGCGAGAGATGGCCGGATGCGCGGAAATGGGAGAAAAAGCTTTTGTCCGACGCGGTTAAATTCGTTTTACACGCGTTAAATATAAAATTATTAAGTATCATCGGTATTTTTTTTTAATTAAATGAAAATGTATGTCATGTTGAATTAATTGATATTTCTGGAGAATAGCGATCATTTTTTTAAATATTGACGTCTATACAGAAAAAAAAATTGAAAAAATTCTAGTTTAATCATCATTCAAGAGAATTTATTCTCTCATCTTAGTCCCGACTTCTTTTGATCTTCTCCGCTGTCAATCTTAGGGTACCGCGGACGTCAATCGCTCTTCATCATGTTTTATAACAATGTGCAGCAGCAGCAGCAGCGGCAAAAGCAACAGCATCAGCAGCAGCAAGAGCAGGTTACAGTACATTAGAGTGTAGGGGCTGATTGTGCGGGAATGAAAGAGTGCGGTCGCGCGTCCATTGAGGTCGACGATTACTTTGAATTCGTGGCGGGTCACCGTAACGTTACGATTGGAGAAGAATTGCTATCGGCGAATGTTCCCAACCGTCTCTTGTTACATGCGGGCCCAATCGGCGTGCACGTGTAATGTACTTCATATACTGGTATATGAACTGTGCATATGAAGCTCACTACGTCAAGTGACCACCTCATTTTCGGATGATGTGGAAAAGTGGTCATACATTATCCGGAAACTGGCTGTCAAAGATACAATACGATAATTCTTTTTTTATTAAATTAAAGAATGTATAATTAAATTTATTTTTCATTCGATGACTTGCAGAATTATTTTTTACATTATTATAATTTTGAAAAATTCAATATTGTCCTATCCCAAGATGAGGTCACTTGACGCGAAATGCCTCGTATGCAATAACCGAACTACGATGTGGAACTTGATCCGCGATTCCTTGTAATAATACGCAACTACAATATATTAAACTCTAAGCAGTCTGTATACGTAGCAATCTACATACGTACAAAGCCCGCCCAACTAACAAGCGCGCAGTAGCGATTGTGCGACGAGAGAGGCGAACGGACGTACAACGTCCCCCCGATTGACGATAACGAATGCTAATGGGTCGGATGAATTAATTTACCTCCATTTAATTAATTGGTCTTTAGAGCCCTTTCACGGAGCTCTCTCTCCCAGCGGTAGGAGCAGTGGCATCGGCGGAGCCACTAAAGCCAGGGCTCTTTCTCAGCTTCCTCGCTCCTCGAGAGTCGCCGTCTCTAAACGAGACGCGAAATCCCACGGAAGAACGTGCGAAGCACCGAAACTGTGCGGCTCTGCAAAAAAAAAAAGGAAAAAAACCGCCAAATTAAAATAAGTAAAAAGTTTTTCCATTCCTTAAATTTCAGGACCGATTGTCCGATTTTTTTTTTTTTTTTTTTTTTTTTTTTTTTTTCATCTACCCAAGAAATTATGTATATGTATACATGTACCGTGCATCGCTTCGCGTGATTCATCGTCCGCGTTGACAGCGCCGAGAACAATAAATCTCTTTGCCTTTTTTTTTTCATCCGTCTCACTTTCATTCGTTCTCGCTCGAAATCCCGTTTCGAGGGTTTTCCCCGCCGGAGGGACTCTTAAAACGTCGAAATTAAATTCCAGGCTCGCGTCTGTGCAGCTCTCAGCGAGAGGGTGGAAAATTCGGCACCCTCCATGCTACCACCGCGCTTCGTAGTACCTATTCCCCGCACAATTCCAAGACGGCTCAGGATAACGTTCTGCGTCTTGGCCCGCGCGTGGATATCACTCGTTTCTGCGCTCCGTGTTGCCAATATCTTCCGGGCGTCCCTCGAACGAGCTGCGGTTCCGGCGCTGTGACGTCGAGAAATCCGAAACGGGGCAAACTCGCCCCGCGCGAGTGAAAATAGCGAAAAGCGTCGCGCGCGCCCCGCCCACGTCTTTCCAACTCTGACTTGCGGGGTATCCTGCTTTCTTTCTCTCGTGTTTCTTGCGCGATGTCGCTGCTGCGCTAAGTTGCTCAGTCAGCGGGGGAGTTGCCCATTAAGCTCGGCACTAAAGAAGAAGCCCGTGATCCTTAAGCACTCGGGAGAGTTGCCGCTTGCCTTTTGAAGACGCGGGGTAGCGCGGAAATTGATGAAAACTATCCAGCGCGAAGAAACGCTAAGTTGCTGAATACTCTCGACATTTTCTTCGTCTTTGGTCTTGGATCTAGCGAGTGGAACGCTTTTGTTTGGCGATTATTTATCGATTAGGCTTTGAAGACTTTTATTTTATTGACCGTCGTGCATTTTTGATCAACTGCATAGGAGGAATGAATGGGTTAAGTGGTTTGTTGGCATTTTTGTCTTAGTCTATTTATTTGGCATCCGTGATACAAATGATGAATGAGGAGGGGTCCTTTTATAAAAATTATACTAACGATTCCCAGGAAGGATGGCGATTGTAGTAAATGATCACGTGACACGTCAAACGTCAAGTATACCATTGGCTTCCCATTCTGGTAGCCGCCTGAGCATCCTCCTTCGATACACCGGACTCCTGTAGGAGTCATTGGCATACGTATCAAACTTGTCGAACACCTCCTCAGCGGACTCCAAAACTGTCTCTTTGCTGGGTCTCGTTGTGAGAGGCATATAGACGCACGCGATCATGAGTTCCAAAAATTGATATCTGACTAAACTCTGCTTCAGGTAATCGAGAGTCGGTGCTTTGGTTTTGCAGCCAAGTCTGCTCATCGTTGCCGTCAGAGTTTTCGAGTACTCCTCGATGACGGTGTCCCTGTGATGGTCCTCCACGTCCATGGAGAGACTCGTGTTGAAAAGATTTATTATGTCGACGACTGGCGATGACCACCAAGGCATTTGGAAGTCAACCTGTAAAATGAAAAAAGTCTGTGAATATCTGACAAGTGGACTGACCCTCATAGTGACCATCACTTTATGATCATCCCACAATTATGACATTAGCTGATGATTGTAATGCCATCGGCTCGATGAATACAGGCTCGATACTCACAAAGATATTATCGACGACCTTGCCCGCGTTGTCGTATCTGAAGAGCATGTTGTTGACCCAACAGTCACCGTGAATCAAGACGCAGAACTCCGAGGCCTTCGGCTTGGCACATTCTGCGGCTTTGTCGTAACAATTTTCCGATATTTTCAACAATCTCTCCGAGTAACTCTGCGCTCTGTCAAAATATCAAAAATAAATAAATTATCAAAGCCAACGAGATTTAAACCGTTCTTGTTTTCAGAATGGAACGAACTTATTCCCCAACTCCGACCACTCCTTCACCGCTTTTGCAAAAGACTTTACTCCCAGGCCGAACATCGTTTTAACCATGTCAGGTCTGTCTTCATGAAATATGCCTTTTGTGAATGACGTCACCACTTCTGGGTCCTACGAAAAGTGAAAATTCAAAAAATTAGGTAAGGTTTCCGATTTTTTCTGTTTTCTATTTACACTTTCAGAGCCGTATTAACCTTCTCCCATAGAGCAACTGAACTTGCGTGAAACCTGGCCAATCCTCTCAGCGCGACCAGGCAGTGCGCGAGGTCAAGGCCGACCAGTCTGTCGGCCATCCGGTAGCCCAGATCAGCCATGTCCTCCATCACGATGTAAGGAGTTTTGCCGTTATCGGTGTGATACACAATAGGACTGAGACGATATCCTTCGTCTTTTACAAAATCATTCATGAAGACCAAAGCGGTGCCTGTCGCTCTGATTTCCGTATTGTACACATCGAGTTCTGAAGCCTAAACCAAAAATAGAGGTAAATAATAAGTTTATTCTAAAGTCCTGTAATTTAGTTGATTATGAAGTTGAGTTTCTTACTAATTTCTCATTGAAAGACGGCGAAATTTTAACCATGAGCGATTTTCTCTCGACTTTCTTAGAACCAGTTTGATCGCGTGTATATTCCACGGTGGCTCGAACCATGTCACTCAGACAATTCTCTCCAGGCTTTGTAGCAGCCTCCAACGCCAAACTGGTGACTTTCAGGAACTCGTCTTCCTTCGCAGCTCTTAACACTTTTTCCACAAATGCCTCGTTCAACCACGAAATCGTTGGCGGCAACATTGTAGGACCTGTCTGTAGCGTCGGTAGCGTTTGAATGCTGAAAGGAGGCGAACGCACCGTGCTTATATAGCTTGGACCGTGATTGCGCAACAACGCGAAATCATGCACAACATGTGAAGTATTAGAAGATAATGGTTTGTCCGAATTCCGTTGCCATTATCGATTTTTCGAAAAGCATTTTCGATTGCCAATAGTAAGGTATGTCGTCAATTTATTACTAAAATGGCCAATAACTAATAAATTGACATTATCGTCACAACATTGAGAGATGTACTAAATTATTTCAAATATGATTTCTTGAATATAGCATACAAATATGAATTACATCATGTGATGCAAAGTAAATACACGGCAAACTAAACAGATTACAGAATAATATTTGTAAATATTGACACGTGCATCTGATACAAGTGACGAGAATGAGGAAGCCGAGAGAGAATGATATAACAGAGGCTCTGGCCTCCAAACTTGACCTTGGGACTTGATAATCTAACCATGAATTGATGACAGCATAAAGCAGAAAGAGACAGAGACAGATTGCTTGAGTTGTGGCTTTGATTCTGTCTTATTTCCAGTCTGGCGTGCAATAATAGCTAATAATGCGACACCCTGTACTTCTATATTTCACACGTCAAATCTAAATACCGTTATCGTCTATCAGCACGAGATCGTATCGTGTAGATGTGAGTTGTTATGGTTATCCAAATTGATAAAACTCTGGCGAACGATCCTCTCTGATTGGTTCACACTCACGCAGTAAATAGCACAATCTTTGGAACATTTTGTGACATCACCGGCTCTTGCGGTCTTGCACTAATGATTCACACACGTGCCGATTAATCTACGGTCGATAACTTTATCTGTCGATAAACAATCAAAAGTTTTTCTTAATACATTATACTTATCGTAATTTATATTATTTCTATCTTTATACTGTTATCTCTGAGACTCCTACTTGAAAATAAATAAATAAATGATACAACTTTAACACATTTTTTTCGCAAAAATGTGTTCCGCATATGTTTCGCTTTTGCAAGATAAAGCCGTTATTTCGAACTTGGCAACGAGAAAACGCTAATCAGAATATAGTACATACGAAGATTCGGTCAGTCGGCGTAAATCACTGTCGAAGTTGCGACGTCACGATCGCCCATTTCGAATATTCCATTTCCCTTTAAACGTAAATTATCGCGGCGTCGCAGCATCGGCAACCATTATATCGCTCGCGCACATATATCTATATACATTTCTTTTATTTCTAGAGAGGGTCAACGATCCTTTCCGAGAAGGGCGGCGCGGGTGGCGAGAGGACCATCAGCGGCGAGTGCGAGACGGAGAGAGAGAAAGCTTTTCGTGACCGTAATAAATCCTTCGGGTCATAATAAATTCCACTATTCCTGCATATTCCAGTTTCCACATATCTGCGCCGGTGGCTTCGTCGCCCCCATCCCTCCCACCCCCCGCACCCTCTAATGGCCGAAACGTGGAACCAACGCCGCAATCCTCATCCGCCGGTCTTCCGCTCCGGCTCTGTTTTAGCCGTTCGTATGTGCTTACGGCTCGCGATGCCCGGGCGTTAAAATATTTCCACTGCCTCTGCGTGGAAACTCATTTGGCTTGAATTCTGTATGTTAACATTCACTATAAATTTCGGCTCAGATACGCATTTTGTACGTGCTCGAGCGAGACGCCGAACGCTGGCTAATGGGTTACGACTGAGCTGCTTACTGCCGATATTACCTGATGTAAAAGCACGGAAACGCAAGTGCAACATTAGTTCAGCTTAGTACTAATTGTCTGGTGTGTTTACTCTGTCATTGGAATGTCTGAAGATCCGCAGAAATGTCACCTCTCAATTCCTCAATCCTTACAATGTTGACCGGTTGAATTACATTATAAATAATTGTCTGTGGTTTACAGCGTTGCGCCCCGATGCATTATACTCGATGTGCGACGGATGGCATAACAACAGTCTGATGTTGGCAAATTTTAAGACAACATTGACACGCTTAACGATTGCGCAATCTTTGTAAAACTTTGTTCTATTTTATCGCTCGGTTGTCTCCAGAGTGACAACGTGTTAGGTACCAAGTGTCTAGATAGCGTCGCGTCGTACACGACACCAGTCACAGCGCGATGTGAGAAGCGAATTGCGACGACAAAGTTCGCTTCGCACATCAACGGATGAAACACTCTCGGAATAGCGAGACAAAGTCCCATAAGAGGGTTGATGAGTTTCGCCCGTAGAGGCGCGTTTCACGGTCGCGTGATGCCAGACTTTGCGATGATGCCGCTCGCGCGCGCGACACGTGGACTATAAGACGCGCGCGGGAAGTCCGCTTGCTCTACCCAGAACCGAGAACCATCGGCCCATTACCAGCGAGGCCCGCCGAACGCCCTCGTAAATCACAGTAAGCGCGCGACGCGCCCCGCCATTTGTTACCTCGCGTTTCTTGCTCGAGCACGCGACAATCGGCACGCGTGACTATTAAAAAAATAATAATTTTCCAACTATTTCAATATCATATCTACCACGATTTTTATTTGTCAATAAACCGACGCCTTGCGGTCCAATTAATCCTCACAAACATTTTCACGCACGATGATAAAAAAATCTGAAAAGCCCCCTAAAAATTCAAGGCGAAGAAGACAATGGGACAATATCGAAAAAAAAAAAAATAATTGCGTGCAGTAGATCCATAAAAAATCTCAAACGGCTAATAAACGTAAACTTCGTCGGCGTAATTCGTTTACCGTATCGCTTTGAGTCATATTTTATACCATTTAATGGATACCTGCGGTGTGTTTTATTGCCGCGGTGCCGTACGCGCGGCCAGAACGTTATTTAATGGCCGCGTTGTGTGTTGCGCGACTAGACCGGATTTTCCGGAACAAAGGGTTCGCCCTGAGGTGGGAAAGGGGCTGGGAGGGTTGAACGTTAGACCATCGCCCAGAGTGCGTGGCACGCACCGACCCGGCTATCGAGCCTACGAAAACGCAACCACGACGATCGCTATCCTCACGCAAACTTTCTTCGCTCGCACCTGTCATTATTTTTTGTCCAACACCAAAACAAAACACTGCAATTGGCGCCTCGCGGTTCCTCGCGATCAGCACAAACAACCAGCGTCTATTATCTGTTCCCTGTAAAAATACACCAAGAGCCCGAAAAAAAGGTTAACAGGAGTGAAGATAGCGCCGAGGCGTAACTTTACGTTTCGGTCGAACCCACCTCGGTTATTCCGCCATTCTCAAAGGGTTCCAACAGCTCTTAAAGAAGGGTTACCGAGGGTCAAAGTAATGGTCCCCCTCCCTCTCCCCCTCCTCTCTCGCCCTGCCCAACGTCGTGGCTACTTTCGTATGTAACGACGGAAAGTCTGCGCGCTCGGGGGTCAGAGGTCGAAATGGTAAAATCGATATCGCTATCTTCCTTGTCCTCCGTAGTCACGGCAGATTTCACCCCCCATAACCGTGTAACCCCGGCGTTCCGCCTCCTTTGATCCCCGTGCCGTATTGGGAATTTATCGGAACCCGGCGCCACGACAATGAAAATATTCGGTTTAATAACCCGGCGATTATAACCGGCGCCCGTGTAACTCTCATCGGGCGCCAGGCATGCGCCAACCGATCGAACCGATCGACTGTAACGAAGACGCTCCGTAATAATAATAACCGGGGCGAATGAAAACCCAGGGGGTTCGTTATTGTAATAATAACGGAAACGGCGCGCGCGGTCTTCAGTCTTCAGTCTTCGCCCGGATATGCAGTCTTCTCTTTGGATTCCCAGGCGATTGAATGTATACCACCGACCGTTCTTACGTTCACTCGATCTGCTCCGACTCGCGTTTTCCCTTCTTCCTCGTCTTCCTGTTTCACGATTGATTATTTCAATATAAGTTTCCGTCAAAGAAGCTTCGGGAGTTTCTGAGCCAAAGGAGAAAGAGCCAAGGGCAGTCTTTTGCTGCTCCTGCTGCTGCTTCTGCAGCTTCGAAGCTATGAAAGCACCACCATGAAACGAATAATGGCCCGGTCAAAATTCCGCACCGTCTTCCCTGGGCAACGAACCAGAAACTCTTTGGTCCTTTCAGTCAGTACCTGGACGTGGAGGGGATTGAAGGACGAGGGGAGGGGAAGGGTCGGCTGATTTTTCTCTCTTTATTTTAATTCGATTCGCGAAAAACTTTTGCCTGGATAGTTATACAGGTTTTGTGTATAGTAATACGTATAGGCGAATTGCGGGCGAAGGGAAAACGCCGAGTCTATAATGAGAGTCAGCATCTCAACTTCTCGACTTCTTCTTCGGGTCCGCAAGCACGACTACGATTGAAAAGCTCGGTCCGTGAAGTACCCAATCGGGGTCCTCTCCCCGCGCTTCCCACGAATCAACTGTTAATGCGCCGTCCTCGACCTCCTCCCCTCCCCACCCCCCTTTCGATAACTCACCCTCTCGCTCACTCCTTGTCTCATCGTCGCGACCTCGGAAGTCCTCGTGCCGACCCAAATCAACTTTTCCGATAATGAGTTCTTTAGAAAAATTCTATCGTCTCACCGTTCGTCGCGGAAGAATGAGGTGTGCGAATAATTTAGAACGTCCCTCACCGCGCCCTCCGTAGACTGGAAAAATATTTTTCCATCGTGGGTCCGCGGGGGTCGAAGCTGGGGAAACCTTATTATTTTCGGTCCGGCAATGTTTTCGTCTCACTTTTTCTCTCTCTTTCGCTCTATATCGTCGCCGAACGATGAAGAATTCGCGGGGAGCGTTTTGCAAGCTCGCGTCGACCCCTCGCGAGACCTGAAAGCTTCAACGTGCCGCGAAGTGCTTGATAAAATATTTAATCCCCATTCGAGAACGCGCGCTGCGTCTTCGGTTCTATTCACTAGACGGAATAATAGACGAGAGGGAAGATGCTGTATCGATACGACGAAAAAAAGCGGGAATAAGAGAAATGCGAAAGGCTCGCGGCTTGTAGTCCGCGTGTAGTCTGCGAATTTCGCACGAAGAAATCTTCTTCCGCCTGGCAATTTTTCCATTACGACGTCTCCGTTCCACCACTTCCCACTGAATCCGGGTTGTCGGCAAAAGAGACGCGAGAAGACTCGAAGTATCGGTTTTCCTATTCACTACTATTCGCGCCTGGCGAACAAAAGTGAATCAACACTGGCCAATCACTGCTCTTGCATTGTGTAACGCGGCCTGTAGCTTTTTTTTTTGGTTCGCAGAGCTTTTCGCCTAAACGAAATCTCTCGGCGCGTCATTCGCCCGGCACTCTCGAAAAGATGGATCGAAAATTTCCATCCCCTTTGGTTATGGGCGCAGCTACATCCTCGTTTAATAACCACTCGCCAAAATAGCACGGGGTCTTTTTTCCTGATGTGTCTAGCGTAGTCGACCCCGAGTGCCGTTTTCTTCGCGCCCAAACGGGGCAAAGTGCTTCTCGAGGGTGCGAATGTTTTTTACAACTCGCCGACAGAACCGTGAGCCACCCTCATTCTCGCGGGGGCGCGAGGAAACCGTTCGACTGCCTCGTTCGATGCGTGAAAAGTAGCGTCGAAGTTGCGGCGTGAAATTTATTAGTCAGGTTCAGTGTTGTTTCGCCGCGAGAACGCAAACAACCAGCAGCGAATGTCGTGCAAACACAGCAACGAAAATCCACAGGAAATCCAGAAGCGAGAGAGGGAACACAGAAAATCCCTGCGTAACTTTCGAGTGCATCGTGGCCAAAAGCTCTTTATGCAATAACTGTAAACTCGAACGACGCCAAAACTTTCAACTGTATTTCTGGGTCAACGTGGATCGAGTGGAAAGCGACCCCCGTGGGGTCGTAGGATACGCCACATCCATTCAGGATTCCCACGTGCAATCCTGGCAAAACGTTTGCGCGGCATTTGTGCCATTTTCGTATAGCGAAAAAAAAAAAGAAAAAAAAATACAACGTCCAGTAGCTGCACTGATAAACAGCGCGTGCTTAGCCTGCAACGTGAGCGAACTTTGGGAACGACACGAAAGAGGGCCGAAAAAAAATGATAAAAATAAAAATACGTACGAAATAAAAAGATAAAGCGAGATGAGAACGTGAGAGATGGAATTTGTGGAAGCGAAGCGGAAATAAGTCCGGGAGCTCCGGCGGAATTCGCCGTTTCAGGGTCGCTATGTGTGTGTGTTAGGTGGGCGTTGGATAAATATGGTGAATAATAAATAGGCGCATTATAAATCTTTCGCCCAGGGCCACCGAAACCGACAAGAAGCGTTTTCTCTCGCTTTTTCCATTATACCCCGCGCACTTGTCCGCGTTGTCCTTATCCATTTTCCAGCGGGGCAGCTCGAGTCAGACTCCGAGAGGGAGAGAAAAAACGTTGGATAACGAAGCCCCCGGACTGGCTGAGGAAACGTGCTGGCTGTTGGGACACGTTCCCTCGTAAATTGAAGCGAGAAGCCGCATGCTATGGTAAAGTAAAAGCGGGAGTTTCGTGCCCGAGTGATGCATGCGGGCTGTTTATAGTTGGGGGATGAAGGGAAAAAGAAGAAGAAGAAGCAGAAGCAGAAGAAGATGATGACGACGCTAGGCGAACGATCCCGCTTGCGGTCCCGGATCTCGTTGGACGTTTTTGACGGCTCGCTGGACCGGTCGGCATTCTCCAGGCTCCTCTTCACCCGAAGCAAGTCGAGAGTCCCTGTTATGGCTCCTTAGGCACGTTGACGACTACCCTGACAGGGGTTGGGTGCAGTGTCGCGCGTATAATGCGGTAGGGGCTGGAATTTTCGAACCCCGATCCGCTTCAGGGAGGTTTGGAGGCTCGACGAACTTGCCGGAAAGAGTAAAAACTCAGAGGGGGTCTGCCCGGTGGTTTTCCCTTTTGTCTTTCCATGTTTTCTTCGATGTCGGACAATCTACGGTCGGCCACCTGCAGCCCTGATGTGAATCCACTTGGCCAGGAGGCTCGTGCTGCAACCCTTCATGAGGCGCTTTATGACAACTGAGTTCGTGCCTCGGCTAACGGCGACAATATACGGGCATCGAGATACATGGGTTACCATCGCTATGGGGTATTTACTTCTAATCGAGATAAGATGAGGATCTCGACAGGATCATCGGTCACGTGGGCCGAGCGGTTGGGAAGTGACCTGTGCGGTTTAGGGCGGCTGGATGTGGCTCTGGTTATCAGTACACTGCTTATCAAGCCACTGTCACCAATATATCTCATACAGGAGGTAAAACGTTGGCATTGTGTCTGAAATTCTGCACAGCCTGAACGTGGAACACACCTGCTATTTATGTATTCTGGAAGCTGTTATGACAACGCGATAACGAAATATCAATTTGCGTTCATCATCTTCAATTGCAAGTTGTCTGGCTTAATTTATGTCCGCTTTATAGCGAGAGAACAAATTCCCTCTTAAAGTTACGACTGCTCGAGTAACTCGGTTCGTTCGAGCGCCGGATTGTAAAGACTTTGCGTCACGTCGTTCCAGACGTCATCAGCGCCCGGACAAATCCTGCCAACACCCTCGACGTAAGGATTATAATTGAATTTCCCGGACTAAAAGCCTCGTGTCGATAAAACCCAGTCGAGCCACTGGACGGCGGAGTCCGATCAACTCAAGGACTGCATATAGACAGTGTAATTTCGAAACTATCGAAGCGTATCGACCTTAGCACAAGAGACATCGTGCACACCGGTGCGACAGGTTCATTAACGGCGATAAAAGGGGTTGGCCTAGTGTTTTCCGGACCAATTCCTGGAATCCTAGCTAGAACAAGAGGGGGCTTAAGGGTAAATTGCATGATTTTCTTGCTTCAAGAATCTGATCGCGCGACGCACACGCTACGGGGTTAAAATCGAGATCGCCTAGAGAGAGGAGGAAGTTTGTGGACAAGAGCGGAGCAAAAACGAGAAAACACGGCGCGAGCGTTAAACGGAGTGTGCAAGGGGCACGACGGTTTAATATTCATCAGCCCCGCAACGCTCAGGTCAGCCGTGAAGCGGCCGTTATTACCTGTCACTCTGTATAAAATCATTTTAGAATTTCAATAACGTGCGCTTCGCTCCTGCTGCTGTTGCTGCTGGTGCTGCTGTTGGCGCTGATGCCAGAGGGAGCGCGAATGCGATGTGTCGGACGGTTGGTGCATGCGTATGCGGGTACCCGCGACTAATACATGTATACCCGGCGGTGTGCACAGCGTATGAACATGTCCTGCAAATACATACGCCGGGAGGGCATAATACAGCGGCGACGACGACGACGGAGCGAGGGAGAAGGGTGCGAAAAGGTAGAGAACCGAGTTACCCTGTGTGCGTGTGTACATATACGGTCACTCGGGGCGAGACGGCAATTATTTGTCCAGACAACAAGATCGTCGAATGAGAGCGTAGAGCGATTTATTAATTTTTTATATTTTTCAAAGCTACGTAATAAAGTTGGCCCAGCTGCTGTGCTCTGCAGGTTTAGTCTCACGAGTGGTGGGAACGGAATTAGTACTAGTAATAACTGTTAGTACTGTAATTATTAACAATATATAGTAGAATCCGTTGCAATTGATATTATATTTTTCTTATCCGTAATTATTATAGATATTGTTAACTGGCCACCGACCGTCCTTCAGCCATGAATTTTTCGGTGATAGTTTTTTACATTAATTTGTACAGATATTAATAGATAAATACTACATTACAACATTTGGAATAAACTTGAATCCTGGGAAATCTGCCATCGGATAAGGTTTTTAAAATTCGGAATCGATTTTTTTTTTCGTCGTTGTGACAGACCGTGAAGGGTTACAGTTAGTGACCGTCTCACCCGAAAACACCTCAGTGTAGTATACATCACGTGTGCCATTCGATGTAGCAGCAGCGAGTAGTAGCTGAGCGAGGAAGAAGGGGGAGGGGGGAAGAGGGAGGGGATTCTGGACCGAGCGAGAGGGAGTCACTCGCGCTAATGGCAATCCGGCTGGACTTCAAACGCAGAATGCGCGGGAAGCGCAAGGTATATATATACATATCGCCGACACAGCATCCAGCGTGGAGGCGATATAGCCATATAGCCGGGGCCCATGACGCGGTGGCGTAATTATATTGGCGGCCTATGGGCATCGCCTTTGACCGACTCGATTGCACGGTAAGCAGACCGCGAAGGAAATTGCTCCTGGCGATCATTCCCTATCGCCTCGGTGTGCCGGACCTTGTAGCTATCATGGAGCTTGCTTATATGCTTGCTTGGCTTTTCGGCGTAAGTGCCACGCAAATAGCCACTGCATCGGCTTTGCAACGTCCGCTAATCTTTGATTGTGTCGAGTCGCCGTTGAGATCCACTTAAGCCAGGAAATTAAACCGTGTGGCCGGTACTCGAGTCCCGAAAGCCGGGTCAGAGTTGTGTTTGTCGTGAAAATGACAAGCCTGAACAGCGACGGCTTCTTGCGCCGTGCAACTTTTCGCCGGGTTCAAGCCTGAAGCTGTTCTCGGAAAATTGCACCGGCGCTTGTCATATTGAAAGAACCATTACAGTTTCTTTGCTATCCCTGATGCTACGTGACAACATCCTTCACGACAAGAGAACGCTGCAACAGCGACGAGATTTTTTCTCCCGTCTCGCCGTGAAAAATAACCGTTTCTCTTCCGCAAAAGAGTGCTGATTTTTTTTTTTTTCGTTGCAACTATCCGCGTGCGCGCAACGAGTCGCAGGCTTCGCGAGCGACAGAAGCAATTTCCTCCAATTTATGCACCCTCTGGGTGCGCAAAGGGCGTCGGTGTGACGCGAAAGTCAATAAAGTAAACAGTGCGAAAAAGTCTGACGTAAAGTGAAGCAAAGTTAAGAAAGTAATAAAACCAAACAAAAAAACAATACGTATCCTTTATTAAAAAGTTTGTGAGCAACTGTTCTCGATTTATTCAGCCTCTGATTGCCCGTTGGGAAACCGGTAGTTCGTTGTTTAATATCGTGAAACTTGGCAGTTTGTCAGAAAAAAAAATATTTTTTTGCGTTTTTCTAAAATATTACGAAAAGAAAAAATGCTACAAAGTAATCCAGACAATCTCCACGTGATACGCAGACGACAAAGGCGCAACATTTCCCCGTAACGCGATACAGCGACGAGGAAAAAAAATCATCAAACCAGCGTAGTACAAGGGTCAGGTCGGATTTCGTATACCCTTTCAATTTTGGGCGGACGCGCAGCAAGAAAGGCCGGCCCGGTCCCTCTCGCGACAAAAAAAGCCAATTGGACGAGCAGCATAGCAAGTGAAGAGGAACACAAGGAGGGTTAAGAAGAGACGTCCGACATGCCCGACAGTGGAAAAGAAGATCGGTGGGCGAGGCGCGCGTCGTGTCTCGCTGAAACGATTTTCGCGCGCGCGGCTCATCCAGAGGTCCGTGGGCCGAGACATCGCAGTCGCGCAAAAAAAAAGTGGGAAACACGAGGGACGGAAATATAGAGCGCGTAGCGTGTGACGTGTGTTGAGCCATCGCGGTGGCCCCGTGGCGAACATGTGTAACGATTAATCAGATTTTTCGAGAGCCCGTGTGAGTGAGCGAGAGGGAAAAAGGGTGGTGAGGGTCGAGCGGGTCAAGGGGGTTCGAGGATATTCGCCGCCGGTTCGCGCGGTGTCCACGACCTCGGCGGCGATAAGAGGTTGTTGGCGTCAGGACCATATGACGCCCCTTTGCGGCGACATCATACTGTATTTTATACGGCGTCGAACGTTATACGGTTTTCAGCCCGCAAAAGCTGAGCGACGCTCTGGTTTGCCCGGCGGTTGCATGAACCAGCGAATTCCAGCGCGCCGCGTTCACCGCCACCACCGCAATTTGCGACCCAGTCGTTATTGTGCCACCAACGTATGGCCAGAAGTTGCGACACCGATTTGCCGGTATTACGTGTCTGGATATCTATACACACGGATCCCGCGCGGTGGTTACAACAATATAGGGTAATGTCTGTGTGCCGCAAGGCAGCTCTAAACAATCTGGTTTGGAACCGAATCACGTTGGTTGATCAAATTGATCGTTTTCACTCCTGGTTTTTGGTGTGAACGTAATTTTGGGGTTGATCCAAGCAATTTTCAGTAAAACCTTGTCGATGATTTTACGTTCCACTTGTGGATGATACTTAGTAGGTTTTCTTCGTCATTTCGACGAAACTAGGGCACCTGTGGCACCCGATCCATAAACCAGACTCACCACTAGATCACGTCTCCCACAACGTAGCGTGTGATGTGATTCATAGCCCGCAAAATCGCTAAGAAAGTTGAAGGGCAAAGATATTACACGTATTATGTAACAATGAAGTGTGGCAGCCACCCAGCGGGACGGATGAGAGCGGTGGACGGAAAAGAATGAGGCAGAGGAAAACGAATCCTCTCGTCTTGAGTTACCGATGATAATCACATCCAGTGGCTCCTGGGTTTCTGGGAGCCGCCCGCGCTTCCAATACAAGGACTTTCTCTCCCGCACGTCATCCACCTTCAACATCCTAAGAAAAGCCCAAGAAAATTCGGCCCAAGTGTCTTATATCTTCGGCTTTGTCCCTCACCTCGGGGCTCGGTAATGGCGCGTTCCCGCCGTCCCTTGTTACGCGGGGTGAGTGGTGAGTTAGCGCGAGAGGCGATATCGCGTTGCGCGCGAGATAACAAAACGGCACAATGAGCCTTTGTGCACTAGGGTAGAGCCCAGGTTGCCAGGCGGTCACGATCTCCTTGCCCGCCGCGCCGTTTGTCCCTTTATTGTAAAGTCCCCCATTGATTCTCTCTCTCGTTTCTCGCGGTGCAAAGCGTGAAAGGTCTTCGCCGACCCACTGGGCCGACCCCCATACGCGTACTCCGCATTGAAGCGTGCGAGCCTCCTGACCTATTTACATGATACACCAGAAGTTGAAGACGGAGGCTGGCGCTGATATTGCGAGCGAAAATGACTGCACGCGGAGGAGAAATCGTGTTGGGCCTTGGAACTATCGAGAGACAACTGTTAACCTGGAAGCCACGTGACCAATGCTAACTTTTTTTCTACTTGGTCCCCGGTGGAATGGGTTTTGCTCGTGACGCAGAAATTGAAGACAGCGCTACTGCTGATATTGGGAGCGGGAATGAATACAGGATCGGAGAAATTGTGTTGGGCCTTGGAATTATCAAGAGACGACTATCAATTGGGAAGCAATGTGACCATTGTTAATTTCACATCAACATTTTTGCTTGGATCTGGTGTCAAGGGTTCTGCTTGGAAATGCAGAACCCGAACTTTGGAATTCGATCACGCCATCAATGTGAATACAGTGCGATGCTGGTTACGCAGGAGGGAAACAAAGAAAGTTCATTTGAGTATCGAAGATAAAACTAATCAAATTCACAGGATCCAGGGAAGAGACTACACGCTGCGAGGGAGTTCTCTTCCAGAATTTCCGGTCGTAAGTTCTAGCCCGAAATTCCCCGGGAATTTATCGGCACCGCGATGAAGAACAATACGAGCTCCGGGGTCGTTTTGACGGAACAGCCGGGCAGGGGAGAACAGGGAGAACAAGGAGAACGAGGAGAACGAGTCGTTTGCCCGGTATAAAAGGACTAACACAGCCCGTGTCGTGACTACCAACTTTGACCGTAAAGTCTTCGGTGGTTTCGATTTCAGCGCACGCTATTCGGGATATTTTCACGGGTATTTTACCGATATCCACGTACGTCCACAAAAAAGCCATATCACCCTCGTAAACGTCGACTCTCCCGGATCTAATATGAACTCGGAGACATATAAAAAGACAACCGGTCCCGCCACCAAATAGATATACTAATCTGACTTTTTTGAAAAAGAAATGGCCCAAAAATTCGCCCATTGTCGAAAAAATTACCGGGCACTGCCCACGAAACTCCGCAGCAACCAGTAAAACTCTGCAGCGACGATAGGACATCCATTCCAACGTACCAGGGAGGATTGCGAGCCAACCTAGAACGTAAAAGCACAATGGCTAAGCGATTCCTGTATCCACATTCTATTTGTACGAGCGTGAAAAGCAGGTCGCTGCCAAATACACGCGCGGTGATTTTTTTCCTCTCCCATTGTGCGGCGGCGATATCGCGCTTACGCCTCTGCCATTATTTAGCCGCGATCGATCATTCGCGATGAGAGATCCCCCCGCATGGTGGGCGGGATGGTCTCTCTCTCTCTCTCGCTTTCTGTCTGCCCATATCTATCACTTTGTCTCTCTCCCACTTCGTGCACGGTACATCGGCTCCGTGGATGCGTTCGCTTGTTTCTACAATCCGCCGTTTCGCAGTGTGAGTCGTCCCCATCCGTTAATTGGAATTTTACGATCGGCTTTGTCCCTTTTCGCGGGTACGTCGATTGTCAGTGGCGCACGCTCGATAGAGGCATCATTCGCAAGCACTGAACCACTGAATATCGACAGGTTTGCTCGTCTCTGGGGCGCCGTCGATTCTATGTCGAGGACGTGGCAACGCTCGAAGGTCCACAATGGCATCCCGGCCAGGCTACAGGCGCACCGTGTGCGTGTATACATATAATTCCACGGCCACTGCGAATATTTGCTCAGGTTTTGTGTCACAGCCAGTTGAAAATCGCGATCCCGTTCAGCTAGCTACTCCGGTCCTACTCCTAGGCTGATGCCGTATATTCACGATTGCGCGACTAATACGGTGCCGCGATGATGGAGGCACAACTGGAACACACGCCAGAAATGCCAGAGTAAATCCACTCTCGCCGATACGACGGAGCTCGAGCGATAATTTTACCCCCCCCTCCCCCGGTGGCTATATGCTGCAGCGGGAATCGAGAGCCGACAGTTCAGATGACGCAGCGAGGCGTCGCTTTTCTAGTTCCGCGGCGTCGAATCAACCCGTGTTTCCCCGCGCGCCCACACACAATGGGTAAAGTCGGCGAATGCGCGCGGAAACTGAATTTCGGTGAGCTGTGATGACGAGTCGAGTAGTTCTTGCGAAAGTTGTGGCGATAGAATTGCAACGGGAATTTAACTGCGTGACGCGAAACTATGCGGCAATTGATATGGTAATTCGGAACGTGTCAATGTGGTCTGGTAAATTGTTGCCAAAACTATTATTATTATTTATTCGTTGCTGCGTTATGACGAAAAAGTGATTCCATCAACATAGATTTTATTCGAAAAATAATCCAGGGAAAATAGTTTGTATTCGTGAATTGTATCAAATAAAATAATTGAATATTAATATGTTAACTTTAAATGGCAGGGTAAATTAAATTCAATTAACCAATTTCTAAAATTATCCAAACATTTTCTTAAATTGTACAAATATGTCTCATTAATTAATGCAAGCGCAGGGTAATTTAGGTTCAAGCGTTATTCAGCTATAATGATTAATTTTTCAATCCATTACCGTACGCGCGGTTATCTGATCGAAACGCGTTCCGAGCCATTGTCCATCGGTTTATCTATATTACATTTGGAAGACTTGCAGCTCGCTGTGCCACGCGGCTGAACCTTCCACCCCTCTTTCTCGCCCTCTCGTGTAATTAATAGCCGCAATTCGAATTAATCGTCGGAACCCGATCGAAATCGATTCGATATAGCGGCGGACCATTGTTCCCTCTGTGTAACGGTATAACTATCGCAAATACCGAGTATATTTCAAGAGAGACTCTCCGTGTATTTTCCCAACTCGATAGACTCGCTTTTTCGATTGTTATATTCACTTTTTCCAAGAGGAGTCGCTGAATTCGCGATTAAGAACAAATCAATTAAATGGTAAAAAAAAATGTGTCTCTTTCCATCGATCCGTAAATTCCGTTCGACTTTCAATGTTCGCGTGTTTGTTCGACGAAATTACAACCGAAACGCGGTGATTAATCGACGTGCCGTCTCTCTGCTTACATTCTATATATATATAACGGGTATACGTGGTTTATATACACGGCGCCTATCAATGGTTCTCGTGTTGGTAGTGGAGCCCGACGGCGAACCGCGAGCCGACGGTTCCCGACGCTGACGTCGACGCGCCCTGTGGGACGTGTAGCGTACCCGCCGTAGCCCCCCCCCCCCCCCCCCCCCTCCCACTCCCTCACCTCCGGCCCCCCTCGACGACGATTAATTCGGCGCGGATGAAAATTGAACGATATCGATCAGGGCTCCGGCATCGACGTTTCCACCGCGCAGCGCCGAAGCTCCGAAACGGAATTGGGAGTGTTACGGTAATCAAATTAGAAAAAAAAAATATCCCGATAAACCATCCGGCGTTGTAAACAACATTTAAATCCTCTTCAGTGCTATCAGTTCGCTCAGCTTCTTTTCGCTGCCGAAAAAAAAAATGATATCGATGAATCTCGTAAACTTTTGGTATTTCAATATAAAAAAGTGTTCAGATATTTTTTATATTTTTATTTTTTTCGCCAATATCGAAACTTTCAAATATTCCCTTCGTGACTCTACGATTTTTTTTTCTTCCCAAGCATTTTTATCAGTGTTTTCTTTTTTTTTTTTTTTTTTTCAAATAACAACAAATACAGCCCCGAAGTGTCAAACTGCGTTAGCCACGAAAAATTGCGTTAAATTCGTTATCCTGGTTATCGCGATAAAATACGTCGACATCACTTTTCGTCCAACGCCTTTGGCGATGCGATTCGTGATTTTCCGCGAGGCGTCTCGCTGCCTCGAGACCCGCGAGGTGCGCGAATGTTTCGATTCTCGCTGATGGACAACGAAACGACGGTGGCCGAGGGACTCGCGGACACGAAACGGGCATTGGGCGGCTTAATGCACAATTCACAAGCGTCGCATATACAGTTTGCATGTTGGACGCGCGGGAATTCGGAGAATGATGATGAGGTATTCGGGCACATCGAGCAGGTAGTACAACACACGGGGAGGGTTGACGTCCGAACGTCCGAACGTCGCGCGCGCGCCCGCGAACCAGACTCGCGTCATCCGATTGGCTCGGGGGCCGCGCGCTGTCAGTCGATGTCATCGACGGCGCGCGCGGTCCGAGGGGCTGAGTGGAAATCCCTGCTATTGACAACCCTCTCCCCCTCCTCCCTACCTCCTCCGCCCATACCGCATGAATATCGTTAATAATAAATAATGCACTGGACATGGAGGCCTCTGGGCTTCGAATATAACTTGCTGCCGCTGCTATCAGGATTTGAGACACGGACGCGCGATGGATATCGCGTATCTCTGCTCCTGGCTTCGGCTCGACGACGCGAGCGACGGATCCTGATGATCGAGCCAATCGAGCGTAACGTGCGTAACACGTTTGTTCGCTGGGCGTAGCAGCTTCGCGTAACAGCGACAAGGCGGAGAACCACGAGCCGTGAGGATCTGGACATTATGTTATGGATGTTATATGGATCTGGATGAGGGTAATACGATTTTATTGCTGGAAAAAATGTATCGCGGCACTGCGTGAATCTGGAAATCTCGAGTTGACGCATTTTCCTTTTTTTTCGCGATGAAATGCAGGGAGAAAATGTACTAGTATAGATTTCTGGGGAAAACAATTTATTAATTGGGGAAAAAATTCAAATATTTGGTTCTCGGATATTCAATAAAGTAAACAATTAATCGGTCATTTTTTTCAATTGCCAAAATCAATTCTCCTATAACTCGGGAAAATCACCGAAAATTCGAACTTCCATTTCACCGTCTCGACAATCGTTCTCCGCATTCGTCGCTATTCGCGATTCGCGACGAGACTACCTCCTCGACTAAGATATTTTTTAAGTAAATTAATTGGAGAACTCCTCGCGAGAACGATTCGAGAACGCCAGCGAGAACCATTCAATTTCGTCGCCGTCATCGAGAGATCTGCTCGGCGCGCGACTGAATTCGGCATTCAGTCGCGAAATCTCGCGCCTCGTCGTCTCGGCAGCGGCCGGAGAACAATGACACGAGTAAAGAGGCATTTCGCGGGCTCTTCCTACTCTCTTGTCTCGATTTGCTCGGGGAAATTGCGACGCGCCGTCAGGCGAGTCGCTCGCGTCGTCGTCGTTGTCGACTATAGAACGATCGTCGCGTACCCTTTCACGGTTAAAGTTTGAGCGGGAGCTGCTTTCTCGTTTTGTGACACTTCCGGGGAAAATAGGCTCAGAAGCTGGGCTCGACAATCAGACGCAGCGAAATCGTCGCGCTGTGCGACGAATTTTCGCGATTGCTCCGAAGTCGTCGTCGTCGTCGACGATGACGGAGAGTGTCGAAGAGACACGTCGCGTCGTTTGACGGAGTAAACAGTACATCACGGCCGCCCGAGAGTCACGGCCATTGTGGTATTAATGGAAAGGATTGCTTGTTCAAGCGGCGGGCCCGAAGCACGTCGCGCTGGGGAAAGAGGGGAGGGGGGTTGCCAAACCCCACCTCTTCCCTCTCGCCATTGACAATCGCTGCGCTTCGACGAATCTAAATTGAAATTCGATTGTCTAGCGCGGGATGCCGTGGATACCGCGGCTTGTTTGCGCCAACCGATACAATCGGCGCCCGCCCCTCTCATCCCTCATTGTCGAGCTTCCACCCCGCTCCCCATGAGCGGGTGGAGAGAAGGGAGGGGGTGAAGCTGTACCCCTTCATCCCGCCACCTCCCGTTGAAGCAGCGTCGAAGCTACACACCGAACACCAACACGTTCAACCTACAAAACAGTCCACGCGAATCTGTCGAGTCGAGCCGCTTGTATTCTCGTTGATTCCCAGTTATTTTCGACTTTGCTAAAAAAAAAGAGGCTGTCGAGGGAAAAAATAGAAAAAATCGCAAGTGCGCGATAACAGGCGAAGGAAAATATATAAATAAAGGAGAATAAAAATGAAAAAAAAAAATTCACGTTGGCAATTTCCAGTTTTTTCGATTTTGCGAATCGGAAATTTGCCATTCAGAAAAATAATAATAGCGAATATGTCGCCATTATTGGTTGCATTTGCGGTAGACTTGGTTTTGTTTACCGCGCCGAGCGGAAGAGAATTCGAAGAGCCGAGATGATCTACCGAGTCGCGAGGCTGCTGTATAGTCGTGCATTTTGCACGTTGTGTTGGTTATCGCGCATACGGAGAGGATTACGTCACGCTCCGTATCAACGACTCGGAGAAACTGGCGCGCCGAGTCGATTTTCCCATGCATAAAGAGAACGACCGCGCGCGGCGCGTACGCGCGTGTCACGCTCAGACGTTAAACAGACTCGACGTGCTGCAACGAGCGAGCGTAACGCGCGCGCGTGGCGCCCGCTTCATGCACGTCAGGAGCACACGAGGTAGACGCGCTCGAAACCAGCAGCTACCGAGACTTGGGCGGCTGTTAAGGTGCGTTGCATATTGCACGAGTCTGTTATCCCGAGTCTCGATATAGATTCAGATGCCAGAAGGCTCGTAATACGGAACACTAGAATTTTACGAGGTGCACGTTGAACCTAGAAGAAGCCAATTGATATAGTAACAATTTTGAAGACACTTTGAAATAGCGAAAAACAATTTTTTTTGAGAAAATTACTTCAACATTCTTCTTTTCTTCGAGGGCTCGAATAAAAATAATTTGAAGCTTATTAAAGGCACCAAAAATGTCTTTTCACAGCAAAAATTGTTACGCCTAGTATACAAAAATGGTAAATAAAAATGCTTTGCAAGAAAAAATCAGTAATTTTATAGGTTTAGTCGAAACTTTGAATCCTACAGCATGAGTCATTCTTTTTTTATGAGTCTTCAATAACAACGCCGCAAAGACCAAATATTTGACGACGCTTCCAGAATAGACGCAGTCGCGATACGTGCGTTGAATCGACGAGTGGCGTAATCCCTTTTGGCATAGTTGGCAATTCATGCGCTACCGTATAGCAGCAGCAGGTTGAGGTTTATCCGGCGCACGCGGTCCAGCGACCGTCCACTTACGTAATACGTCAGCGCCACGCAGGGTTTTTTTCTATTACGACTGCGTGTTCACGAGTCGGTGGTTCGAGTCTGAGTCCATCGAGGGGAGTATTATTGGCCGTCACCGCTCTCCCCTCCCCGCGTCTTTCACGATGATCAACTGGTGTGAGCGACGCAGAGAAACGCGGAGAGAGAAAATTATGTCCAAACCTTCATTCGCCTTCAGGATCGACAGACGCGCCAGTGGAAACGCAGATGTGCGGTCCGACCGAGAAATTAAAGGCCGGGAGAAGTTCGTTTGAGGGGGAAGTGGGGGGGGGGGGGGGGAGCACAATGAATAAGGTGCTCATCGACTGATATTATATCGACAAATCCGAAAACACAGAACCATCGTCGCATTGTCGACGTTCGCCAGATTGACCAGCGGCGCTTCGTACGTCCCCCTCGTGATTTGACAATGGAAGGATAAGAAAAATTCGTAGGATTAACACGAAACCCGAGGACAATGGCGACAGTGCCGCGCGAGTTAGCCACGAGTGACAATCTGTCGAGTGGCTGCGATGATGATCACCGCTCATCCAGTGAATTCTCGCGTGTCCACAAATAATTCATCATTGTTTGTTGATTATTAATTTCAGTTCTGGATTATTCCTACTGAATCTTCTGATATTTCTTCCTCAACCGCTGACCCGATGGCCTCGTACCGAAGTCACGAACATGTAGCCGACTAGTCACGGAACCTCACGCACCGTGGCAGGTGCAACGCTACGGTGAAGCGCGGGCGCCCGCATGAAAGTCGAGAAGAGCACAAGATCCAGCCGAGTTCTAAGTTATCGCAGAAATGCCGGAAGCGATAACTTAGAGTCCCGTGGAAGCAACCACCCGGCCGCGCGCGACTTCGACTGGTCGCTCGGTTTTCCGCCGTTTCAACGTTGAAAAAGGGGCATCCGAGTACACCCTGCATCTTTGCTACGTCTTTTTTGGCTGGTTGGCTGCAAAGACTTACGTTCCGCGTTCTCCAGCGCAGAATACCTCGGAGCTTTGCTATCCCTGATGTTTGTGCTGGGTGAGTCGCGTATTCGCTGAGTCGCTAAGTCGCATATTTTACCCCTGAAAACACTGGTTACAACCCTTTTTTAGTTGATTTTGAAAAAAAAAAAAAATTTTGGTCGAACAGTTTGTCAGAAATCGTAGATCTGGCCACCGGGCCGAAAACCGCTCAAATGGGGGTCACGAAATTTATTTTTTCAAAATATCGACTTCTAACCTATACCATCGTTCTCAAGTCGCATATTCTACCCCTGAAAACACTGGTTACAACCCTTTTTTAGTTGATTTTGAAAAAAAAAATTTTGGTCGAACAGTTTGTCAGAAATCGTAGATCTGGCCACCGGGCCGAAAACCGCCCAAATCGGGGTCACGAAATTTATTTTTTCAAAATATCGACTTCTAACCTATACCATCGTTCTCAAGTCGCATATTCTACCCCTGAAAACACTGGTTACAACCCTTTTTTAGTTGATTTTGAAAAAAAAAAAAAAATGTTGGTCGAACAGTGTGTCAGAAATCGTAGATCTGGCCACCGGGCCGAAAACCGCCCAAATCGGGGTCACGAAATTTATTTTTTCAAAATATCGACTTCTAACCTATACCATCGTTCTCAAGTCGCATATTCTACCCCTGAAAACACTGGTTACAACCCTTTTTTAGTTGATTTTGAAAAAAAAAATTTTGGTCGTACAGTTTGTCAGAAATCGTTGATCTGGCCACCGGGCCGAAAACCGCCCAAATCGGGGTCACGAAATTTATTTTTTCAAAATATCGACTTCTAACCTATACCATCGTTCTCAAGTCGCATATTCTACCCCTGAAAACACTGGTTACAACCCTTTTTTAGTTGATTTTGAAAAAAAAATTTTTGGTCGAACAGTTTGTCAGAAATCGTAGATCTGGCCACCGGGCCGAAAACCGCCCAAATCGGGATCACAGTAGGTTAAACAGTGCTGCAGTGCTCATTACGACAAACTGTCAAATCTCGCGCTGTTAAACAAAAACTTTCGGTCGTCACGGCCCTCGACCAATCAGAGGCCGAGTTATACCGACAACAATGGTCACGTTGGCGCGAATTACGCACTTTTTAGTAGTAGAAATGTTCACAAATGTACCCTATGGTATTATCAGGGAATACTTTTATGGTTCTCGCAACAATACTAAATGTATCAACAGCATGTTATAGCACCTGTGACTATTTTGTATAGTAGAACTCACAATATTCGGCATTGTTATCCCATGGATTTTTCTCAGTGTTACGGTGATGGTTTTGGTGACGGTGATGGTGATGCTGGTGGTGCAGGTCGACCTATGTTCTCTTCGATTTCGAACTCCACTCCACCTGCAGCGACGACGCAGCCACGCTACTGGTCGTACGTCCAGGTCCAGACGCTCGCGGCTGGAGAACCGCGACCATAGGACGAAGCAGTGAGAAGGGGAGAGAAGGAGGCAGGTGGACGGTGGGGGGGGGGGGGGCAGCAGCAAAGGATTCAGCCTGGGGGCTTTACGGGGACTTTATGGTAAGCGGGCTTCGACTTTCCGTTAAGGTTACGACCGGGCGACTCGCGCGCCAGCGAAAGAGCCCGACTACACGTTATAACGTACGAGGGGGCGGAAGGGAAACGGCGACGGGAGGCGGGAGCAGCGACGAAGTATAGAGTGTCCGGGTGGTGGCAGCGGTGGCGGCTTACAGCGAGACCCGAGTCTATTCCAAGGATTTTCGGGGATAACCCTCGACTCCGCGATATCGGAGCCGTCTATACTCGAGTCTCGAGCCGCGCGGCTCGAGGCTCGATAAGCCTGCGTCGACGTTGCTACAAGATTTTTCTCTCCTCGTGGCGCCGCAGCGACCCCCCCGCCCCCGAGGACCCCTCGATCATCTCACGTGGTCGACCAGCGAATTTCAGCGACGGAATTGATTCTTTCCTAGGAATGGAACTGCTGCATTTAATTCAGCCAATTTATTTTGTGTTTATTTTTTATTGTAGGGTCTTCGTCTCAAAAATATTTCATCCGGTCTGTGGCGTCCGCAAGTGACGGCAATCTTCGGGGGCGCCTGCAAAATGAAAATCTTTGTGTAAAAAAATAATTGATTGTTACACTTTGATTGTTGTTGAGGAATTAAATTTTCCAGCTGTCAGGAATTGATTCTCGACTCTGGTTGCAGCTTGTTTGCTCCGCTAGTTCGAACATCCAGTGCAGTTCAATCTCGGTGCAGCAACTTCGACCGTTCGTCGGGATCGCAGCGCCGAGTGCATCATCCGACTGTGAATTCGCTTCTGGTGACGGAGCGAAGAAGGATTTTCGATTTTCCTGCGGGTCATCCACACAGCCGTGTCCGTAAAAGCTCAGTGGCCCGCGGAGGCCGAGAGCCCGGCAGTCGTGCCGTTAACGTCCTCCTTCCTCCTCGACGCCGAACAAGGAAAGAGGAGGACGAGCAGCGCGAGAACAGACGGAGGAGGCATCGAGGCAAAGTGGCGCGGGAAGCGAGACAAAGCGAGGCGGGAAATTCAAGGCGACGAGGGCAAACACGAGGGACGCGCCGACGTTGTGCAAACATTTTCCGTGACTACTGTCGAGCGACTCCGCACCCCCTCCCCTCCTCCTCGCCCCTCCGTCCAATCCGATGTCGCGTCGACGACGAGAGCGCGACGGACGCCGAGGACTTACACACCGAGAAACCGGATATCCTTGATGTGCGCGCGCACTCCGACCCGGAGAAGTCGACGACTTCTCATCGCCGTCGGCGAAATAGATTGTGCTCGTCGCGCGGAAGAACCTGAGTCGCGCGATCCATGACGCAACCCGGACAACCCTCCCCCCCCCCCCCCCTCCCCCGACCCGAGAGACAGTAAACACCTTTCTATTCGCTTAACGACAAGATTAAACACTCGATGATCCGAGTGCTCGGATTCGTCTCCTCATTGTGCAGAGGCGAAGGAGCTTCCGAGGGCACGTCCGGAACCTTCCGCAATATTCTCACGTGATGTGAAAAAAGAAAAATTACCTGTTCTTTGACCCAAGTGAAACTTGAGACGGGCCAATTTTCATGATACTGGATTTTTTTTTTCAAGAAACTCAAACCTTCTCTGACAATTCAGCCAAGCTTAGAGTTGACGACGGTAGAATTTTTGTCAGTCGCTGGTAATTCTCACATGTCCGAACCACCCTGGACTCGGATCTCTCAGCGGATCCGCATTTGTTCCATTTAATTCTGCGAGGATTTGCGTCACAAATTTTTATTTATTTTTTTCAAACATCACAAAGTGACGCAATTGTTATTTTTTCCACGGCTGAAGCTTCAATGAATAAAAAGGTTTTGCTTTTACTCTATTGCTAAAGAAAAATTGTAAAACTTTCCGCAATTTTCCCACGTGACATAGAAAAAAATGTACCTGGTCTTTGACCCAAGTGAAACTTGAGAGGAACCAATTTTCATGATGCTGATTTTTTTTCCGGAAACTCAAACCTCCTATGACTCAGAGGCTCAGCGTTGACGACGGTAGAATTTTCGTCATTCGCTGTTGGCAATTCGCACAGGTCCAAACCCCCCCCCCCCCCCGGACTCGTGTCGTCGCGCGCATTGACCCTGACGATCATCCGCGACCCGCACGCACTGCGCATCGGATGTTACATCCCGGCAACAATGACACGGAAGGAAATGGAGAAGGTGTATGTAACGCGGTGAGCGGTGGCTGCGGCCCGGATCCGGACCTGCTCGGTACCCCGTCCGAACCGGTCTGGACGAGACAGTGTCGAAGTACGTAAATCTCGCTGGGAAGCGGAAGCTTGCTTAGCGGCAGATTTAGTGCTCCTGGTACCGCGCAGGTATAGCGCGCCATCCGTATATCCCAACGTGTGGTACAGCCGATCGCTGACTCTACCGGAGCATAAGAGAGGCGGAGGGGGAGAGTGAGAGAGTGACGAGGAGGGGCAGAGGGGGGGGGGGTGGAGAGGCAGAGGCGACTACGCCGTACACCGATCTCGCCTGGAAACCACCGGAGTTCTAGTTAAATGGTTTATGCAAGACCGAACGAAGCGGTAATGAAGTTCTCGCACCAGCGTGTACAGGATAATCTACCCTACGTCACGATTTATCGTCCGTTTAATACGGTTATATGCGGGGGATACGAGGTCTAAGTTAAGCTCTCTCGCGCACCGAGAGAGCTACGCACATGGCTCGTTCGCGATCGCACGCGACCGCCGCATTTGTGAGCGTAAGAGTGTTCGCCTGGTGTCTGTACCTGCATGTGTGTTGGTCTGTGTGTCTGTGTGTGTGTGTCACCTGGAAATTTATACGTTGCGGTGCCTCGAACCGCGCCGGAGTTGCAGCTTCCTGGAGTTTCGTCCCCCGATACCGCCGGCCCAGCGACATCGTCATATTTCCATTTTAACTCGATTATCAGCCTGCAACTTGTCGACAAAAATTGCCTAAGTGAATTATGGGATATACACGGATATTTGGTGTATCAATTCCAAAAAATCCAGGATACGCAAATATTTGGTGTGATCCTGAATCGATGTCTGTCGATTCTGTACGCCAGGAAAAATTCCGAAAAAAATAAATCTTCATTCCTTTCCGAAAAATTCAGGATACGCAAAAATTTGGTGAGGTTCTGTCGACCGTATCCGTCAGGAAAAATTCAGAAAAAAATAAATCTTTATTCCTTACCTAAAAATCCCCGGGTAGTCCGACCACCTACTTAGCCTCCTCGGCCGTAATTTCCACGGACAAACGGCGCACGGGGAGCGGGGACCAAGGAATAAGATTTAATCGAACATTCGAGGAACGACGACCAAGTGAGTCTCGTGCCCCTCGACCCCCCTCCCCCCTCACCCCTCGTAGCGCGTGATCGGAATTCACTCGATGATCGGGCCGACAGAAGGAAGTGAAAGAGAACGAGATCGAGTAGAAAGAGCCGTGAAGATAGAGTCGAGCCGCGCGAGTCACGCCGCTGCTTCTCTCGGGCATTGCTGAGTCTACACCCCTTCCCCCTCCGCCACCCTCATCACCCTCCCCTCTCTTCTTCTCCCCACGCCCCTTTTCCTTAGTCTCTCTCTCCTCCTCCCCCCTTTCCCCTCGTGCCCCCCTCGTCCCCCACTCTCGTCGTCGTCACGTAGGTACTCAAGTGGGTACTCAGCGACGATCGAGAGGCGTTCACCAGTAGGTCGAAGAGAGCAGCAGCAGCGGCAGCCACTAAGAGGAACGAGAATGAACGTGAACGACGTGCGGGAACGAGTTCGAACCCGGCGAAGGAACCGGGAACGAAAATAATAAAGAACGAGAAATAAAAAACAGTGAAAAAAAAAAATTGTACAAAAAAAAATACGAAACGCATGGCGAAGTAACACGTGGCAATGCGCCTCGTGCAGAGTGGAGAAAGAGCGCGTCGCTCCATTTGTAACCCAATGTTTGCTTTACCTCGAGCGATGTTGAAAGCTTTTACGCTCGGGCGTTTACTGCTCTTTTCGTATCTTCCTCTTCGGTCCTTTTTGCGCTCCCCCCTGATCTCCACTCCCCCCCCTCCACCATCCCTCGCTCTCGAGGCTTCGTGCCTTCTTTATCCCAGAAACAGATACACACCTGTGGCAGCATCAGGCAGCATCAGGCGTTCTTGGTGCATGGTGCATAGTCCATGGTCCATGATGCCTGGTGCCTGGTGCATGGTGGGTAGTGCATGATCCATGGTCCATGCTGCACGGTGCATGGTGCTCGATGCATGTTGCATGCGGTTCACGGTGTACGCAATGCAATAGTGTTTCGGTCTTTCTAAGCTAAAACTACGCGGTCCGCTGCTATAGAGCTGATCTATTGTACAGTTGATACCATAGGGAGGGTGGAGGAGGAGGTAGGACTGGGAAAAGGGGGCGGAGAGGGACGGGGGGGGGGGGGGTGAAACCGCAGCGGTTTCTACACGCGCCGGCACGGTAATCCCGCGGCGCATCTCTCCTAATTACACGTCGTAGAACGTTAATGCGAGTATCGATCTTTTCGCGAATGTAGTACTTTATACCCCGGGCTTGTATAATTGCAAGTGGAGCAGCCGTAGAAATTGCGGAGTACCCACTGTGCGCCGGGGCTGCGCGGTGGCTGCGCAAGGATGTGTGCCGGGAGCATACGGAGCGTTCCACGTCAATCGGTACGTTTCGAGAAGCGTTTTTAATTTTGTTTTTCGAAAAATAACATTTCTGGAAATGAATACATTTTTATTCTTTTACAGAATTTTATTGAAAATAACGCGAATTAATTTGTCTCAAAATTAACTACCTCCTGGCAGCAGTCAATTCGACGACGACGAAAATCTGAGAATGGACGGATCGTGTTGACACGTATTCGCCAGTACGCGCGAGCCACACTGCATCCTTTTGCCGGGTGCGGCGCGGCCTTTGAAGTCATTCACGGCCTCGCCGCGAGGGCACGCCACACGTTCGCAGTCCCAGGGGGGTTCTGGGGGGAGCCGACGAATAGGCGGCGACCGGTAGTCGCGCGCGCCTATTCGTATAATACACAGAGAGGGGTTGCTTATCACAGCGTGAATTTTGCGTAGAAAGTTATCCACCCGTCCGATCGACGGGGAATCTCGTTCATTTTATTGATGGTCGTGCAAATACGAAACTCAAACGCATTGTACTCAATCCGACTGAGGTCCGAATATCAATTGAATCTTTTTCGGATCTCTCAGCGGATCAGGATTTATTCGATTTAATTTCGCGGGGATTTTCGTGATGAATTTTTTTTTTTTCGAACATCACAAAGTGACGTAATTTTAATTTTTTTCACAGCCGAAGCTTCAACGGATAAAAAGGTTTTGCCACTATTTTACTTTATTGATAAAAAGAAAATGTAAAAAAAAAACGAAGAGCCTGGACGGAGACGCCTGGACGTTCGTTATATGACAAGCTGCCGACTTTATTCCACTGCCGACACCGCCGCGACAGAGCCTTTGGGGATGAGAAACGCGACAGCGGATTTTAATTAAAATTGGCGCGGTCATCGCGTACTTTTTGCCGCAGCTCGCGGGGACTTTGGCGACGCGGCGGCAGATCCGCCGGGTGGCCGAGCCGACACTCGCAGTCCGCCGCGTGGCTCCGGCGCGATAATGAACGTCACTACTGTCATTCACCGTCAATTGAACGTTTTTCACCGTTGCCTGGCGACAGTCGACTATCATTCCGGAACAACCGGCGGATAAAGTCGAAGTCCTATGCGTTTGACTTGTCGACTGACGTTTTCCAGATTCGAATCTGCTGTCATGTCAATTTTGTCGTGTGTTGTCGGTGACAGTCGCGTTATCAATACTATGAAGTATTGAGTAGGGATTTATTTCCTTTTTAATTTTTTTGAAAAAAATATTCATCATTTTTCATCGAGATATCTTTTCAATGGAAGAAATATGTTACAAAAATCCTCGAAAAATATTTTCCTAAATATCAGAATTCAGTACTGTGACAGGAAATAGAAAACTAACATATATTCCTCGACGTCATTGCGCGTTTCACTCCTCGAGCGCTAGCGTAGGGATATGTTTAAGACAAAAATTTTCACTAAGATCTGTCAACCGAACTGTACCGACCTGTACAATTCCAAAACCATCGCGAAATATCGACGACACGGGGAATTCGAGCAACGCGGTATAACCCCCACGGGCTCGACAAAGACCGCCCATAACGACGCGCCGCGCGTGCGCCAGAATATCGACCGCACGCTCACTAGTTATCGATCAAAATCTTCACTTGTTCGCCGTCTTGTAGAGCGGCAGGTCAGCCCTCGAGGAGTCGTCAATATTTCGTCAAGGAAAACCGTTCGTGAGACAACTAACGCTGCGTTCGGCGTAAAATTTGTGAGTCAAAATATAATAAATCGTATTTCTTGTTTATATTCAGTGATTTCACACAATTTCGGGTCCCCAATTCTACCCTCCTTGTTTTGTCTCAAGCTTCTTTAGCCGGCAATAGTATTTATTAAAATAAACTAAATTTTGTCAGTTTAGTAAAACTGACTGGCGTCCAACAACGATTTAAGAAATAAAGCAAGAAAAGTCAAAAGAGCCCCGGCAGCCACTGACCCCGGCCGCGCCGGGTGGAATGTTAAATAAATAAAAAACATTCGGTCTCAGTACACAATTCGCTAATTTATTCCGGTGTTTTTTTTTTATTCTTCCACTAATTCTCGCGCGGTTAATTTGCGTCCGGTTATCCCGAGAAACTATCACGATTCGCCGACTGCGATCGCGCGCGGGGCGTGCGAACTCACGATTCCGAGGCGCCACCGCCGCGCGCTGCTCCCGGCGAACGTGCTGCGCGCTGGTATCGCGTGACAAGCGCTCGTTCCGCCGGTTGCGAATCGATGCAAAACGTGCGACTGAACTACTGGCAGTCTGTGTGCCACTGGCAAAGCGCCCCTCAAAGGCGCAACGATAACGCACGGGGGGTGCCAGTCATTATATCAGTACACAGCATTTCCACTGGTCCGCACACCCGACTATGCACACACAGAGCACGCCGGTGTTTCCATATATTTTTTTGAAAAGAAAAAAAAAAAGATTCTCCACTGTGATTCTTACAATGTTTACCCTACGCCGAGGGTAAACATTGTAGCCTCTGTACAGGTCGAGTCTGTAAAGTGGGTATAAAAATCGACTCAGCGAAGGAAACAAGTTTGCGGCTATAACATTGCGGTACAGTCATGGCTAAAAAAAATTATCAAGCCAATTGGTCGACCGAATAATTCGCCGCTTAAAATAATTTTCTGCCTCCCCGATTTATTTATATCACAGTAAAAAAAATTATTGAACGCACAAACTTTTTTCCGGAGAAAAAAAGCTCGATGCAATTGTTTTTTTTTTCTGTTGATAAAAAATCGGCGCAAAATCGCCTACCGATTTTTTCGCGATTACCGATTAAAGTCCGCGGTTAACGAGTCACTCGAGTCCCGTTCGAGTTCCGGGACGACAAACATCCCGTCCGAATACAGAACGCGGCGGTTCTGCCGTTCAGCACGCAACGCGGATTTTATCGCCTAGTGTAATCGAGTCCGCGCTGAATGTGTAAGCACACCGGCGGCGAGTAGGCGTGAATGAGTCTCGGACTCTCGAACGCTGCGAGCGAGTCGAGTGCTCGGCGTGGTTAAGCGGAGCGACTGGCGCTACAAGCGGTTCCACCGCAAGAAGGAACGTGCTGGCTCTTCGATTATCGCTCGGCTACTTCGGCCGCCGCGCTTGGCGCTTCGCTCATCACGAGAGCCTAACACGAGGCGCGACGACGCTAACGCGATCATTCGGCCGGCGAGCTTTCGCCTCGCATGAATCGTCAATCGATGACGCCGCGATCGTTGAACTACAGGCCGATAACTCCCCATCGAGTAATCGAGAGTGCGTGTCAACCTGGTCGGATCCGGCCACCGTGGATGTTCGACACTTTGACCATCATGCGGTCAAAGAGTCGAACGTCGCGATGGATCGATAGACTGGGACACGAGCGATCGAACCTCTCTTTGGTTGATACTTTATTTTTTTTTACATATGTACGATACGTGTTATGTAGTGTTATGTATAAGACGTGGTATTTAAACAAACAAATATACTTTATATATTCATGCAAAGAGTACATGTACACATATATTTATATACTGCACAGAGGTCGAATTCCCGTTGACCCTCGTGTCACTCCAACCGATCGAGTTGCTCGATCTCTCTCGCTCTCTCACCGATTGACGATCCCGGCCAATTGTTTCGCTCGGCCCTCGCGGCCAATGTGTATCGGGGGCCGCCTGGGGGAGGGGGCCTCCCTCCTCCTCCTCCTCCTCTCGTCAGCCACGAGAGCGCGCGGTATACACACTGTCGAAGCCCCCGCGCAGTGTAACCGGCATCGGCGTCGATAGGTCGCGGGCAAACCCGTCCGAGCGTAGAGAGAGCCGTGCGGCGAACTCTTTGAACGTCGACGTCGTCGGAGCGTAGAGCGCCAAGGGTCACGAGAGGAGGGTCACCGCGGGTCGATGGTTCGAGTGCACCCCTCTCTCTCCTCCCCCTGCCTCCCTGACCTCCCCCCTCGAGTGCCGCACTCACTCTCGTTATAATCTTTTGAGGTGGACGTCGATTTTATTATCCTATATTTTAAGCATCGTCACCTGAGAAATGTTTTATTGGTCAATGAAAAAAAACGAAATGAGGAGTTTATTTTTTCGAACCGTGATGGAGATTTTTGGAGGTCACTGTCAACGTCAAAGTCACGTGGAACACGATAACATTTTTTTTTTTTGTAACAGACACAAAGCAACGCAATATTCGTGGTAATCGACTCTTTTGTCGGGATGAAAAAAAAATTGAAAAAGGCTTCACCGGAAAATTTGAAAAAAAAAAAAAAAAAAAAATCGTTTTATCGCAGGGCAGGATTTTTAATTAAAAAATCATTGATTTTTCGGCTAGGTTTGCGCGTGGAAAATTCTTTGACGCCTGTTTACGACGAGAGTTTATCGTATCGTAAAAATGTTCCCGTGTGACTTTGACGTCGACGCTGTATAACGGGCCGCAGTTTCCTCTCGTTGCGACACCGCGACGAATATTCTATGCATATTATACGTCCACTTACACGTTGTGTAAAGAACAGGACGAGAAAAAGAAAAAAAAAGCAAAAAGAAAAACACTTTAGTCAGCCTATAGTTCTTGCTTGCTTTCCATGACACGTTAAAGGTCCGGGTGCCTCTCTCTCTCTCTCTCTATCTTTGTCTCTCCTGGTGCGCCTCGGAGTATCGACATAAATTTGCATCGGGAATATATGGAAAGCTCCTAGACGACGAGTGTTGAACTACATGATATCGATTCGTGTATATAAGCAAAGCCGCGTCGGTTGCTGCTGCTGCTGCTGCTGCTGCTGCTGCTGCTGCTGCTGTTGGTTGCTGCCTCTGCGCCCTGCGCGCGCCCGTCCGGAAGGGCCGCGTCTCCGCGCGGGAAGAGTCAGCTTTGATCGTTCCACCTTCGACGATCGCATACACACCAGACTCCTCGTTATCTTTGCCTTCGCTCTGCTCGCCCGCGTGCATTATAGATACCGGCTGTACACACAGGCACACACGACGTCTATACACCCGTCATACATATCTATATGCACACATAAATATTCGTTCTCGTGTCTCGCGACGCGAGCTTTGCTTCTGACGTTACAACGACGTTTGATGATCATCGCTTGTATTTTCCAGGGACGATCGATACTCTTGATGATTTATCGAGAGTATCGAAACTTTTAATAGTCGCTATTCGCATCACGATTTTTTTTTTATTTCAGTGGGTCGACTCGATGGATTTTTTTTTCTGGAAAAAAAAATAGTTAGATGACAGAGCTCGACGTGATGGTGGCTGATGCTGAGAATTTTTCCGCAATGGAAACGCCGTCCCAGCGAGTCGAGTTCCTTTTCATCGAGAGCCAAAGCGCCCGGCGAAAGCGACAATTTTACAGCTGCGGACGACCGCGACAACACGACACGAACGTTTTACGATGCTCGCGCACCCGAGGCGCGACAGCGGCTTCCTCGCAGCAGTCGTGCATCCACCTGCCGTTATATCCCACTTGACGCACTGCGTGTCACAATGCGTTTTACGGTCGGCGAGAAGTCGCGACGGAACGAACGAGCATTTTTCCGCCGGTGGAATCACGTCGCGCGGACTCGTGGGAATATTTATCCGCCGATATGCAGACATCTGAAAAAGTGCGAAATGAATTTTCGCGTTTTTCCCGTTGAATTTTCGATTTTTCGGGCAAACAACCGTGCTTTTCTGAATCAGCGATTTTTTTTTCTTTCAAAAAATTTCCGGTTTTTGAGGGTCGGCTTAAAAATATTGCGAAGAATTAAAGAAGGGACATATCGCGTTTCGCCTTTTACGGAATTCTCTTCGTTGAAGGGCTATCGTTCGAACGCAAAAAGAAAATCTGGATTCCGTTTATCCGAAGAAAAATTACATCGATTTAAGTGAAGCGACAATATTCGAAAAAGTGAAAAATCATTTTTCGCGTTTTTCTCCTCAAATTCTCGATTTTTCGGGCAAACAATGGTGCTTTTTGGAATCAGTGGAAAATTTGCTATCCGATGAGGTTTTCAAACTTTATAAAATCAAAAAAAATGTTGACAAAAAACGCTGTGGGTTATGGAAAAATTTCGCGCGCTAAAAGATTCGCCAACCGAAGAGAAAACGTAACACGAGAGTTGCTCGAGTCGAAAATCAGTGAGAAGAATGAGAAGAAGAAGCGACGGAGAAATAAGCGCGTCGCGCGCGTCGTACACGAGATTCACCGCTGAGGCGCGAACACGCGCAATTGCTTTCCGCCGCGCGATCGTCGGTCCGAAACGAATGGGTCGCGCCACGAGCCTTCCGCGCGCGCAAAAGCCCATCCGCCGTCCGTCCGTCCTCTCTCAATGCAGATTGCCATTCCACGCTGTCTGTGCTCGCTGCGGGAGCTGCGAAGCGAGGCCAACCGAGTCAAGGTTCAGACAGCCATCATCGTCCCATTAACTGGAGCTAATGCAATAAAACGACCTGCCCCACAATACTTATTGTCGAGTTTGTTTCGCGAAACGAGCGACTTAATCACCCAAAACCCTTTGAAAAATGTATTTTTACCATTTAGTTTTCTTTAAAAAAAATTGTGTTTTATTATCCCCGCTGTATATTTAAATATATTTCCCCTTTGGAAATGGTAAAAAAAATACATATACCGTAAATGCGAGCCGAAAAAAAGCGAAAAAATAGTTCGTACTTTAACTTAGCAAAAAAAATTCAACATATTCCAGAGTTTTGCATTTTACGCGTGTTTCCGTGTATTTCGCGAGTACCCGGTGCTAAATTTTTTATTTCTCATATTTCATTCGCTCTAAAAAATAATCGCTCATTTGTCATCCACGTTGCATATTTGTATGTCTCCTCTCAAGAAATTTGTAAAAAAAAAGAATAAATTCAGGCGAATTATAGCGCACTAAAGTAGTTCGTACTTTAATGCTCAAAAAAAAAAAAAAAAATACCCGAGTAACGTGTAACTGGACGACAAGTTTCCGGTTCACGTGAAGTTTGCATTTCCGGGGTATTTCGGTTGGTACACAGTGTGTACAGAGTATTAATGCGCGTCGTGCATAGAGGCCCACGAGATACGTGGCTCGGGTTTGCCAGACTTTTGTTTTCACCGGAGTTAACGCCGGTGCGACCCAATTCCCTCGGGCATTCGGACACCCCCTCCCCCCTCTCCTGCCCCTCCATCCCCAGTGGCTCTGCGGTCCTCCCGGTGATTCTCCGCGGCCGAAGCGGTTGAGAGGAGACGCGAGCCGGACGAGCGAAGCCCGCTGGCAATTTCGCCGGGAAAAAAGCACTCTCGCCGCACACTAGACACTCGCGAGTCGCGAAAGAGCGAAACAAAACTCGTTTCGCCCTGTGCGGACGCTCTCGTCCTACTTCCACACTCATCTTACCCGGCAATGACTAGGGCTGCTATATGAGTTTCGTATTTTACTTTCGGGAGTCCCTCCTTTTTTTTCTCGTGCATTTGCGTTGCCATTTCATTCACCGGGGTTGACACATTTTTTTCGCTCCGAAAAAAAGACGATATTTCATTTGGCGAAAAAAAAATTAGCATCGTGTTGCAATCTCGTTTGATTTCGACCGAGTATGAGCACGAAAAAGTGTGTTTTAATTAAGGGTTTTGACACACTGCAGTGTTTTAAAACCCTTCATAAACCCGAATCGAACGAAATTGCAACACGATCTTAATTTTTTTTCAACAATCGAATCATCGTCGTTTTTCTGGAGCGAAAAGAAAATGTGTCAACATTTTTTCGATGAATGCAAAGGCAACGCAAATGCATGAGAACAAAAAGAAGGGACTCCCTCCCTCGGGATTCGACTGCAGCTAAAAAATAGTACTTTGTGATACAAGGGCGAGAAAGCGGCCATTACGCGCGGAGGTTAGGAAGCGGCGCACTCGCCAAATCGAGTGCTACAACGACACGAGGCGAAGCCGAGTGTTGTTTGTAGCACGAGAGGAGGCGAGTGCACTGCTTCCTAACCTCCGCGGGACGGCCGCTTTGTCGCCCATGTATCACATATTACTTTTTGTAACGAATGTCAACGTGATGTCGCACATCTTCGTGCCTGCAAAGCGTGCGTGAGATCATCTTGTAGATAGTTTCACGCACGCCAATGTGTGCGTGAAGTAATGTAGATAACTTCACGCACCAGATGGCGTACGTGAAATTATCTACGTTGACATGAGCATAATACGCGATCTCACGCACGCTTTGCGGGCACGAAATGTGCGACATTACGTGCATGAGTTACAAAAAATGTACTTTCGGGAGTTCCTCCTGTTTTTCTCGTGCATTTACGTTGCCATTTTATTCACCGGAGAGTTGAAACATTATTTTCGCTCCGAAAAAACGATAATTATTCATTTGTCGAAAAAAAAAAAATAGCTTCGTGTTGCAATTACGTTTGATTTCGACCAAACATAAACACGAAAAAGTGTGTTTTAATTAAGGGTTTTGACACACTGTTTGATGATTCGACGTCAGCTGAAAAAAAAAACGCAATAATTAATCACAATATAAAAAACAAATTAGTACCGCATCTCGTTGCTATTTCGTTCAATTATCCCGCCTAAATATTCCCCCCGAAAAATGCTTTTGAGTCGACCGAACAAACGCGGGGTTAATCTCCGCTCTGTCTCTTCAGCTTCTCTATATTTTCCCCCCGCGTTTGCCGGGCGCGTCCTAAGCCTGAGCTGACTTCCTATGCGCGGCGGGTAAATATAGAAAGAGCCCCCGTGGAAGTGGCTCGTGTTAATTATCCACGCAGTATATATCCACACACGGAGGGATGGTGAGTGCGAGAGAGAAAGCGAGAGAGACATAGCACGTTCCCCTTGACCCGCTCGTGACACGAGCCTGCCAAAAGAACACGAGTGAGATTGACGAGAAGCCGAGAAGAGAAGCCTCGTAGGAAGGGGAACGAGAATTAGGAAGCGCCGCGGATAATACGAGGCAGGAGAAGGAAACGAGGGACCAGACACGGCGGAGTGGAAAAAGCTTCGAGGCTGCAACACCCGCAGCCTCGAAAAATTCTCTCGATATAATCCGCCCGACGTGTCGTCCTCGTCGTCGTCGCGTTGACGGAGAACAACTTTTTAATTCGAAGCAGCGTCGCGTCGACGTCACCGCACAACGCACACACTGACTCACCGCCATCATCACCAACATTACCATCAGCAACAGCAGCAGCGGACTCCAGTTCCAGGCAGCAGCTTCTTCACGACCGAACCTGCTTCTTCATCCACTCTCGTCATTCCTGACTGATGCGAACAAGAAAGCGCAGATGCTCGCGTACCACATTTCACATCTCACATTCCCCGGCGGAAAAGAAGAGGAAGAAGATGAAGAAGAAGGAGAAAAAAAGAACGTTAAAGGGATGGCAGAGATCATCAAAGTCAGAGTCAGAGTTGCATGACCCTCCGGTCCCGTATACTGAGGGGAAACGAAAAAAGAAAAAAAAAGAAATACAAGCGAGTTTAGTCGGAAATCTGATATTCTCACTCCGGCAGCCGAGTTTTCACCGAGCGAGACAGGTGTAAACAACCGGCGTGTAAACAAAGTGACAGCCGCGGACTGCAATTGTTTCCCCGTGAGATTTTTCTCTCTCGGTAAACACGCTCGATACCAAATGTCTCAAGTTCCCTCAGCTCGAAAAAGAATACCACAGTTCCTAGTAAAAAAAAAATGAAAATTCCGTTTCTATCGACCTCGGAAATTCAGACAAAAATGGTCCGCAAATTCTTCTCGTATTTTCTTATTTCCGGCGATTAATCCACTCGACTTTCTTCGCAAAAATAATATTAAAAAAAAAAAAACAGAATCAACTTTGAACTCTACGAGTTCGAAACTTTATATTTAGTTTCAGGGAGTCTTTAGACTAAAAGAATTACGTCAAAGCGAGAAAGAGCCAAGGAGCAAACACACAGTAAGTGAAGTGAAAATTAAAAGAACAAGAAAGAACTTAAAAAGTGCCAAGGGGTGGCTGCCAAGGAGGAGGGAGGGGGTAAGGAGGAAAGGAGGAGGACACAAAAGTCGGTATACTGCAAAGTCGCCAGTTGGTGCGCGTTAATCTCGACGAGTATCGCGCCGGGACCTTCGACCCCTGCCGAACCGCACCGGGACGTCTGGTCTGGTGAAGTTAATTTTTTTTCTTCCTCTTCTTCTTTAACCCCAGCACAGACGTCGACAATAGGGGGAGGGGGAAGGGTGGGGTGCGAGGGATCGTCGTTCCTCAGGATGCCTTCCGGTTGCCGGTTGGCTGGCTCGCTATACGTACGCTCAGTTTCCGCAGGAGAATTTTCCGCGGAGGGGAAAGAAGGTCCTCTTCCCTTTCACCCTTAACCCTCCAACCCCTCCCCTTCCGCCACCCGTTCCCGCTGGTCCCCCTGGTCCCCTCCTCTTCCCTCTTACCCTATTCCCCCCCCCCCCCCCACCGCCCACTTCCCACCGGGGATTATTAACGATTATCGGGCCGAGCCCCCAGGGGTAGGGGGAGAGGGGGAGGGGGGCGCGGGCTGATCCGAACGGTCGCGGATTAAATACGGGCGCGTTATTAACCGCGCTTCGGTGAGTCCGATATTGAAAAGGTAGAAGGGCCGCGGACCAGCCGGCGAAAATAAACTCTCCCGCTGCTGCTGCTGCCGCTGCTGCTGCTGCTGCTGGTCCTCCCGCTGGCTTTTACCCACATGACCGCATAACTATATCCGCGGGAGAAAGCGGGTGCCATTGCCTAATACGCCCCACGCCCCACGAACCTGAAAAATAAAAAAGGTACGTCCGGCGCGCTTCGGAACTTACATCGAGCTACGTTCGGATGTGCATTTGGAATTTGTGTGCGCAGTGTCTTAGCCCGGGGGGAACACGTTTATCTCCCGGACGCAACTAAATATGTATGAGAAGCCTCAGTTCGGGGAGACGACGAGCTTTCGGGCTCTGAGTCACTCGGAACACCGGACCACACCTGAAATTCGAGAAATATATGTTAATATACAATGAGCTGGTATTTTTGGACTCGTTACGTAAAAAAAAATGTTTTTTTTTCTTTTTTTTTTTTTTTTTTTTTTTTTTGAGAACTCGTTGGAATGGCAAGACTCATGATGAAAATCTTGTTTCTTGCAAAAGTAATTTTTTTCTTCTCATTATTCTCACAGTATGTTTAATAAAAAAAATTATTTTATTCATGTCCGAGGTAATAGAAAATATGCTGTAAACGAGACCACGACGGCTGATTTTTTTTACGACTCGTTGGAATGACACGACTTATGATGAAAATCGTATTTTTGGCAAACGTAATTTTTTCTTCTCATAATTCTCACGGTGTTTGATAAAAAAATTATTTTATTCACGTCCGAAATAATAGGAGATACGTTATAAATGAGACCACGACGGCTGATTATATTTCCGCTAACAAATACGACTGCGGACTGTCGGTTGAATGGACGCCTCAATAAATCCTTGTTATATTACAATCTCAGGGAATTATTGCGAATGTAATAATATATTAACCTCCGGGAGAGGCAAATAAGACTTCGAGGTGAGGAGTCTCCCTGTCTCTCTCTCTCGATCTTTCTTTCTCTTTCCTTCGCGTTCTGACATTTCCCCGGCTTCGTCTCACGGGGAATGCGCGAATAACGAAGAGGTGGAGCGCAAGAGAAGAGCGAAAAGCTCGCGGTCGCTAGTTACATTCGGGCGCGCCAAGGAGAGGAGTCTTATTTATTACCTCTCGCCTCGTCGAGATGTACCTAGACCTCCTACCCATCCGGCGCCCGCGCGCGCGCCCGCCACTCCCACCCTTCATCCTCACCTTGTACTTTCATAAGCTCCGCGCGCGGCACTTCGTCGTCACTCTTCGGGTCACGGGGCGCCTTGCTTTTATACACTCGACGCACACAGTGTCGCAAGCATTTTGCGCATTTTGCATCCCTGGCTCCTCTGGCCCCGCGGGATAAGCCAAGAGATTCAGCATGGAACGAAAACAAAATAAATAAAAAACAGCCCATAATTTACTAATTAGTTTTTTTTTGTGATCGTAGCCGAATTATATTTTATTTGAGTAACAGTTGCAATGTATTTAATATTTGTTGCTCCAACAATATATTTTATTTTCCTTAACATTTATTTACAAATCTTTCTTTCTTCGAAAAAAGGTTCGACCGTGAGAAATCTTATTCCACTTTACCCGATTAATTTGATTCAAAGAAAAAAAATGTTTATCACACAAAACACGGTTTGCGGCTCGTTCGGAAGGACTCGGTGAGTGCGCACGAAAAACCGAAAGATCTTGACCGACCTCTCGCATACATAATCAGCCGGTGGCAAGCGGCCGCGCGGCGCACAGCGAGATGAAGTCACAAGCGAAGAAGAGACGAGCGAGTGGAGAGGATGGAGATCAAGTGAGAGAAAGAAATGAGGAGAGGAAAAGAAAGATAGATGTTGCGCCGGGCGTTGGGCGAGCAGCAGTCGCCGTCGTCGTCGTCGTCGGGGGAGTAAGAAGACGAAAAAAGAACGCGTGACGAGAGGAGGGAGAACGCGGGGACTCTCGAGAGTCGAGCGGTTCGGGCGAGTCTCGAGCCCGGGTTTAGTCAAATGCACGCGCTCCGGGGGCTCCGTATAACTTGTCGACTGCAGCCCGTGCGCTCATCCGCGCTTCTCTTTTGTTTCATACGCTCGGCCGACTCCGGGGCTCCGGCAGCGGCGACGGCGGGTCCGGAGACCTCCCGGGTAATATGATTGGAGTCTACTCGTCGTCGACGTTGGACGTCGTCGTGCACCGGGTTCACACGGAGAAGTCGCTTCGGTATCCACTCGAGAGAACTTTCCGACCGTGACGACGGCCAAAAGGATGCCGAGAAAATTGTCGTTGCGAATTATTGAATTTTTTTTTTTTTGTAAAAAAAATAAAAATTACTCTGTCACATGTATGTGCAAAATATTCTTATATGATTCTGTGATATCTTATATAATTTGCTTAAAAAAGGCAGGTGCCATTCTGGCCATTTTTCTTGTGCTAATTTAATTGACAACTTTTTTATTATTGTTTAGTTTTTTTTTCGTACGGCTAATTAAATGCGAGTCCCAATCTGCAATTTTGGAAAAAATCCTGAGTCAACCGAATCAGAAAGACAAGAGAACGGGGGCCATTTTAGGACTACCCGGGTTTGACGCGATGACGTAACCTGCAAACTCTGGGCAAACGCGAGTCCCGCGGAATGAGAATGGGGTGTGCGCCGAGCAGGGATACAGCGGTGGGTCGAGGCAGCAGCAGCAGCAGCGGGCGAGAGTCAACACGGTCTTTTTTTTGGCCCCGTGACGTGAGAAGACCATTAAGCTGTTAAATCGAGGGTCAAACACGGTGCAAAAGCGTGTAACCGAATCTGTCCGCGAATTTTCGGTGTAGTACGTGGGACTCGTCACGACGACGAGCGATGCTGACCCGCCGGTCGTTTCTGCATTACCCGAGACTCGCGAATCTCCTCGACACCGGTTTACGTGCGCATCGTATATACAGATATATCGGTGCATTATAAGTTGCCGGAAAATAAGAAGTGCGCAGGGGATCCCGACGCTAGTTGCATGTAGTACCAACCCCGAGTGCTCGTGTGCGCATGCGCGGACTGTAAGTGCTGTGTGTAGAAGTTCTCGAGGCGTCGTTCTCACACGCCTCTTAAAATGCCTTTCCCACAGGTCGCCCCGCTCGAAAGGCCTCGACGCGAGCCAACACACATGCCGCGACGGCGCACAGGCCGCGTTGGCGAAAGAAAGCTTATAAGCGGCGAAGAGAATCGTGTATTAATTATAAGATAGACAGAGCGCGAGAGAAAGAGCGTTACATCGGGGGTTGAGTCCCAAAGGGAAAAAGACTCGGAACGAGAGGAGAGAAAGAGTGAAGAGAGAGAGAGAGAGAGAAAGAGACGCGAGAGAGGCGGAAAGTATGGGTGTAGCGTACATAACCGCGTGATAAACGAAAAAAAAAACCCAACGAAGCCATAAATCACTCGAAAGTGCCTTGTAGGAAGAGAGTTGAAACTTAAGAGGGGCGTTTTGTGCATACCGTGAATTAACCGCGTCGAATCGCCGCTAACCGGTCAATAGTCCTTTGCGCGATTATTCAAAACCGCGAACCTGGGAACGGGCGGCGATTTTTTCGGAATCGCGCGTGTCGGTAATTCGCATTCGATGATTCTCAACACTGATAAGACGATTTCCCGACTAGATGGGACGATGGGACACTTCCTCGGACGTCAAAATGAAGGCCATGTTGTAATCTCAAGAATCGCATCGTCGAAAGTCGAGTTTCCACCGGCCGAAGATTAACGGTCGCGTCACGACGCAGGGTCGGTAAGGTAGGTAACACAACTTATCTCGTCAGCCGCGCACCGCGCTCAGCGTCCGCAATTTCGAAGTGCCACTCGCGCGGATGGAAGTTCGAGCGCGCATCTTCGATGAGCTTTCCGGGGGCTAACGTTAGTTACGATCGTTCTCGTCGAGAGCGGCGAGGATAGCGCGAGTTGGAACGGTTCTCGAGAACTTCTCCACTCCTCTTTTCCCCCGAGGGGGCTCTGAATTATTCGCCACGAGTCGTTTGCCTCGAACTCCATATCTACGTATAACCAAAGTCCCCCCTATATCTTTGTGCTACCCGCGATTCCGCCATCGTCTCCTCCTCGCTTCCCCCTCCACCCTCTCCCGCTCCACCCCCAATTACGAGGAAAATTCAATTTATATTTCCGCCAAGTTTTACGATCGGATATCGAGACGGAGCGACGCGCGATGGACAATGTTTATATCGGCGTTAAAGTCGACTATACTCCCGAGTATTATACGTATATATATATATATAACATCGAATGCCATTGGACGTTGAAGCTCTCCGGGTGCACTGAAACATGCGCATCCCGTGACGCGCGGGGGTTATCTCGATATCACGATCGTCGCTGGATTCGCGCTCGTCGCGCCGGACGACGAGTCGAGACGAGCTCTCGTCGATCTCGTTCGCGCGTTGATCTGCGACGGGCGATCAACGGTGGAACGACGTCGTTATTACGCGCGCACGCAAACACAGCGCGCGGCCGGCGCGATAAACGCGCGGCTAGACCCGCGGCGCCAGGGAAATGGTTTTCTCGTAATTGTTAATTAGCACGCTTCGGACTGGACCAGTTTATACGCGAGACTTTCCGCGCTGTAGTTACCGAGGCTCGAACGCCCGGCGCATGATTGAGGGTGCCCGGGGAGACGGCGAGCGAGAGTGTGAAAAACAAGTTTCAAAACGTCGAGAATTATTTATTGAAAATTTTCAACGATTTGTTTGTCGACTTCAATTACATACTGGGTTCATTTTTTTTACCACGTTGATAATCTAAATTTCTTCTATTAAAAAAAAGCATTCGACACATTCAGACTTATCATTCTCAAAACATTCGAGGTTTGAAAATGTCGAGAGTTATTTATTGAAACTTTTCAACGATTAGTTTGTCGACTTCAATTACATATCTGGGTTCATTTTTTTCTTTTTTTTTTTTAAACACGTAGATGATCTAAAATCCTTCGATTAAAAAAAAAAAAAACAAAAAACATTTGAGTCATTCAGACTTATTAATCTCAACACTCGATTTTTGCATAATCATCAAATAAAAAAATTGAGGAAATTTAATGCAGCTACGAAGGGTGGATGAAATAAAAATAAAAATAAAAAAAAGTTGAGACAGAAGAGTGGAATAAATATCGTCGGCGTCATTGTCATAAATATTCTATGACGAGGAGCAGCGCGCCCCGAAGTAGAAAAGTTTATGGTGATAAGGATGTTATAGTTCGGAGTTGATGCAGTTTCAACCAGTCGAGTCACGTGAACTCATTCGCCTGGGACACCACCGCCGCTGCAGCTCGGCGCTTGTAACGCGAGTTGCACCTGCAGCGCGCGCGCTGCGCGTCTAACTCACGAACGTTCAAGAAAACTAATTAGCATAGCCGGTGCGGAGAACTGACCCGCTATCTCTCAAAGCCCAGTCACGGTAGATATAAAGCTTATATCACATGAATATAATCTCCGCCCGTAACTCGCCTCGCTCGCTCGGTTCCGTATAATAATAACACGAGTCAGGGAACGCCCGTGCTTTGTCTGCCTGAGCGCGGTTGTAATTCATCGCGCGGCCCCGTTTGGCCAAACACCGAATAGCTAAAACAGTTAAAATGCACCTCGCAGCGCGAGAGTCTGCGGAAAACGTTCGTTTCGACGTTTTCAAGTTTTCCATTATGACAACCGACTATCCGACCTGATTTTTACGACGTCGCTATTCCAGTCGCGTCGTAAAAATCATGGGAACCCGGGGGGAATTGTCTCTGCGTTTAATCAGGTCGCCGGGGGCATCTGTCGCCTTGATTCGCGACGTACACGGAGAGAAGGATCTGATAAAATTTACCAATGGATCTAGTAAAAATTACCAATGCGCCTGGTAATTGGCCGCCATAGCCGCCATCCAACGTTAAGTACGAGAACTACGAGAATTTTTACCATATATATGAACATTTTTACCATATTTCGTGGTAAAAATTCTCAAAGTTCTCGTACTTCTTGATAGATGGCGTCGTGACTCCCCTGTGCCAGAAAATAATGGTACTTTTTACTAGATATATGGTAAAATTTATCAGAACCTTCTCTCCGTGTAGCGACGGAATCGTGGAATCGATTTTATTGGACTTTTTCACGATCGTATCTATTCGTTTATTTTAGTTAATATCACGTGAAAATTAAAAAATTTTGTCGAAAATGTGTGGCAAGGTTAACAATTTATGATAAGTTGCACATTGTGATCCGTTGCAAAAAGTAAAATCGACATTTTTTCATGCCTTCATATTTTTTTCGTAATCAGCGATGACGAAAAAAAAAAATCAGGGAATTTTCGAATCAGCTGGAATTACAAAAAAAAAGCAAAAGATTCATCGGTGCGAGCGGAAATCGATAAGTCAGAACCGCGGCGTGCGAGCCGAGAATGAAATCACTATGGGCACCGCGCTGGCCTCGAATAAAAATCTCATTTCCGCCTGCGCGACGTATAGCGCGAGAGTATGTGAATGCGCTCGGGGCGATGAGCTTTTCCAACGCGCGTGCGCTAGAGCGCCAGGCGTGCACTCCCGGCGTTCGGGGAGTGCTACCGACGAGCGCGCGGTGAACCGCGTGTACCTACTTGCCGCGAGCCCCGTAAGCGATCGTAAAACGAGCTTAAATTAAAGCCACTCCCGTTGCGCCCCTTTATCGCGCTCGTGGCGTCGATGTCGATGCACCGGCGCAGCGCCGGCTGCAGCACCAATAGTGCTGGACGTTCTCGAGACTCCCGCACGACTGACGGAAGTCGGCCTGACGGAAGTCGACACTTCGCTCCTTCGATTTGGCGCAGATGCTTTGAAATTCATTCTTATAAATATATTTATTTTTGTGTGAATAAAAAAATAAAAAAACTTCCATCAAAAATAATTACTTATAAATTACAATGAGAAATGAGTCGGAAAAATAACTCAAAAATTATTTTAAAAAATAACGAGCATTAGTAAGTATTTTTTTTCTTGATACCACAACCTGAACAAAATTTTCCTCGCGTCAATTTACTCGCAACGTCAATCCGCGTCCGTTCGCGGAGTTTCGCGATCGCCGGCGCATAAAAGAATTTTTCCCGATACACAGTTCGATACACGTGGCTACTAAAATTGAAATACCCTCGACTTTCGTCTCGCGATCCCGGTATATTTTCCCCGTACGCAATATTCCTCGAGATAAAAGAAGCCACGTTATCCGGCCGCTGGTCCTGAACGATATATATCTCGTCGAGTCGCCTCCGCCAGGTCCATCTCGGGCTTTCTCCGTATATTGCGCCAAGTCGCCCGGTAGCTGGGTATGAATACTTTTCTTTTGTACAAACACGAAAGTACACTAAGGTACATTTCACTTTCAATCCGATGTTTGATTCTTTCTATATTCTTTCCTTCCTTTTTTCATTTTCTATTTCATGCATTGCCCGTCGAAACCCGCGGGGCTCGCGTTGCGATATCTCGCGCAGATCCGCGTCCACTCTCGTCCGGCCTCTCGCTCCGGACTTGCAATCATTTTTCCTCCTCGGATCCGCGATAGCGAAATAAAAAAGAAAAAAAAAAGAAAAGATTTGACCGTAGTGAAACGTCGCTCGTATAGAAATCTGGTTTGCGATAAGAAAATAAAAAAGAAATCATCAATATATAATAATTCTTCTATAATAGTAAATGTTTGCGATAATAATAAATAAAATTAAATAAATTTTGTCCAATCGACAAAATATTTTTTTTTGTTGGATTTAATTTTTTTATTTTCTCAGTGAAGATATCGTAATACGACTGGAACCAAGTCGATTGCAATGGGAATAATGTGTGCACGTTATTTCCATTCTACCTTTACATTTTACGTTTTCAATTGCAGGTGGTACGCCTGCGTTTTCACTATCTACACGGAAAGTCGAACGAGCACGCAGCTAACAAAACATATTCATCGTCGTCGTTGTCGCGATAGCGAGAACCTTTCGGAACCTCCAGCGCACCTCGTGGGTACACACAACACGGGACGAGCTCTGCATTCACTAATTCCGTCGGTTCAACGGGTAATCGATTCTTCGTGGGTCTTTTCAACGGGTTCAAATGGCTCGCGCGACGTGTACACCGAACGTCGACGTGAATCACTAATCACACGTTCTCGGTAAACATTTTTTTCATCGAAAAAAAAGTGTCCACATCTGGTATAAAATTCGTTACGAAATAAAATACAAACAGAGTCGCGTACGCATTTTTTTACGTTTTACAGAATACGCAAAATACAGACGAAGAAAAAAATAGTGGTAAATGCGAACATGTAATAGCATCGATTAAAAAAAACCAAAGACGGAAACCCCCTTTTCATCCTCTTTTTATCCCGGGTTCCAGTCGATATGGGAATTTTGCACATTTATTTATCCCGGCAGCAAATCTCATCTCGCTCTAACCGTTATCCACTTGATTTTATCGCGATACAATTTGTACGCACACACGATCAGGTGTATATACAATATATAGGTATACATTGTATATACATTTATGCACTATATGTGGGTTGGCGAATTTTCGTATTCATCGTACCCAAAGGCGCCCGCGGCGTCGCCGCTGTCACGCGAGAAGGGGGAAGCGAAATCGTTATCTCTGTATTCGCGTCGGCATATCGAGTGCTCGTTCCATTATCGCGAGCGAGACAGCGGGGACGCGAAGGCGAGTGGCGTACCGGGATGCATTCAGCGTTACATTCTCTCCCGGTGTGTACATCGATTACAAGCCGACCGAGACCGGCAGCGGGAGATTCGAGAGATCGTTTCCGCTGGCAAAACCCATTGTGGAGATCGTATACAGTTATATATCCCAAGCAGCACCGCGCGCGCGCTCCATCATTTCGAGAGACTCCGCAGTTTCGCTTCGAGTGCACTGCCAAGTTTCCCCCGGCGGAGCCGGAGACGCCGACCGTTTCAATTTCGGTCTCGTCATTATCTTATATCGAAGACTGATTGAAATACATTTTTTTTTAAGACCAGAATCAGATCGACCCAACCATAAAGTGGGTCATTTAAAATAAAAGTAGTTCGAATTCGTCGCCATAAAAAAATAAAAATATGCTATATTTGTGCATTGGAAACTTGCATTAATTTAAATAATATGGCAATTAATTCAACGATTCTATTTCAATGCAATGTTCACTGTATTTCATCCCATTGGAATGCAACGCAGCAAATATGGCATATTTGCTGCGTTGCATTCTGCGTTGCATTCTAGACTCAGATTGCACCGACGACTCATTTCAGCGGCGCGTCTCTTGGTTCACCGAGTCCGCGTCTCGTGTCGAACCATCGACCGAACCATCGACGCGTTGTACATACGTACGATCTGGTACCCGGCAGTGTGTACACCGTGTCTATCGGTTTGTACCATATAATACTAGCGAAATTACCCAGCGTGTACGGAAGCGTCGAACGGCGCTCGCTGCGAATTAGCGGGCTACGAGCAAAGTGCATCCGGATAATGCATCGTTCTCGCACTCTCGGGCCGTGCAGCGCTGCACGGGCGGAGAGAGATCGAGAGCCCAGCGCGGTAAGTAGTAGCTGGTAGGATAATCGAGACGAGATCCTATCGATCGACCGGGCGATAATTTAACACGGCAAATAAGGCGTGTAGCGCGTAACGAGCACGAACACACGGTAGCCGATCTTATCGGATTATATATACACAAGACATTTTATAATACATCGCGTTCATCAATTATTTATTAGATCGCCGCGCACGCACGGATATTCCAATATAGTCGCGAGTGAATTAATTTCTCTATTTTTCGCCGGTCGAATGTTAAATTGTTCTATTTATCACGCATTTTTTATTTCACAATCCCGGGGCACTTCCGCGTCGACACATTTTTTTTTTTTTTTATAAAATATTAAAATCGACGCGAGATTCAGAAAAAAATTTGCATAGGCGGCATTTTAAGGTTAAAATTGTATTTTAATCGCACACTTCAGGCGTGAGAGAATAAAAAAAATGGTTCGAAATTATAATTGAGCGTGACGTGTTTTCCAATCAGGGGTCAGTGACCTTTTTTGTGTAAATGTTCCCACGTTGCTTTTTTCCACGGATATTTGGAATTTCTCTCGGCTGTTTCGCCCTTTACGTGCATTTTTTCGGTTCTTAATCGTGCTCGATGTATGTACAAACAATACGTGACCTGTGGACTATTTGGGGATTCGTGCGGGCGGCACAAAGGCCGACCGACGGGAATTAAAGAAACGTGTCCGTCGAGTCGTGGGGGGTGGGGGAAGGTTCCCGGGGGCTCCCCCACCCCCTCTCCCTACTCGAGCCGAGGACGATGAAGAAGTGCTCGAACACGCGACGAGCTCTCGCTGTCCGCGCACGACGCGCGCGCTTCTAATATTCCCGCGCGCACGCGCAACGTGCGCCGACTCCTCGAGTCGGCGACGCGCGGGACCACCAGGATCGCGACGTCGTCGCCTCGCGCGCGCGGTGTATTACGCATACCGGTTTCTCTCGCTCATGCGCGGTTATTATATACGAGCCATCGGCTCTCTTTTACCGTCGGAGCTGACCGCGAGACTCCCGAGCGCCGCTGCGAACGAAATTCTCCGCTGATTATTATTCCTCGTGCAATTGAATTACACGAGGATCATTTGCAGCCCCGTATTTAATTTTCCTTCGCGATCATTTAGAAGGCGAAAAATCGCTCGTGATTTTCTAGCTTTGCAGGCGTAAAGTTGACATTTCACGGTTCGGTGACTGTAGACTTCGATTGGAGTTGGACATTTTACTTTTTAATTAAAGACTGTTAATGCGTTGTAGACTATTTTATTTTTTTGCATCTAGGAATTTACGTTTGATTAGCTATCAGATATAACTATGGATAATAATAATAATAATAATAATGGTAATGATAATGATAAATAAAAATAAAAATTAAATAAAATCGGAGGCAAAAAATGGCATTCCCATGTCACGCCCGATGACAACCTTCTTGCTGAATCCCGAGGAGATAAATAAATTCGCGTAATTATTTTCAGCTGTTGCAAAGTCGAAAAAAAAAATTCCTGTCCGCACAATCGCGAAGCGCGTTACAAAAGCTGCCCGAGCGGGAGCCATAAATACGTCGTGACCCAATGAACTTGACTCGCAGCCTCCGACGACGAGAGACACAGAGGTTGACTTTTTGTATTTTTATTTTTTTGTCCCATCTCTCTTTTCCCTCTGCAAACGCCAAAAACTTCAGCATCCCCGGGAATCAAAGTTCTCGGAACATCCTTCGCGACGAGGGAGAGACGAAAGCGAGAGAACGAGCCGAACGTGAACGCGACCGCGTGGGACGTTATTTATTCCGTCGCAAAGAAAGAGAGACGCACGGCTTGTTATAGGAGGCTCCGTGATTGCGAGGTTCGCCCGGTTCTCCCGGTCCGCGCGCGCGCCGCACGATGAAAGACCCCGAGAGACTATATAAAATTACAGACCACACGAGCGCGAGCGAATGACTTTTCGCGTGTGTCTCTTTTGCTCGTCTCGCCTTCCTAAATTCCCGTCACACCGCGGGAGGCAAAATCCCCTTTGTCGTCGCGCGCGCAATAAAACGCGAATAATCACTGGTGCCAGGAATCGCTGAGCCGTCGGAGTCGCCTGACGCTGAAAACAAAAACACGCACGAACGTTGACGGACGCGATATTTCTTTTGGGCTCCGAAACAATTTTTCAAGGGCTCAAAAAATGTCGATAAATTTGTGACTGAATTTCGCGTGGGAAAGAAAATTCTATTGTATAAACACAGAAAAAAGGTGAAAAGATAAAATTTAGATAAGGGTTAATTAACAAAAATTGTCTTGAGAATTAAAAATCTTGAGGATCACGCGAAGGGCAACAATTTGCCAGTCAAAATGTCAGACCTTCAAGTACCCACCTGACTTGACACGAGTTAAACGTGCAACGATTGCTATCAAGCACTGATAACCTTGAGAGAAAAAAAAATAAAAAATAAAAATATATAAATAAGACAGTCCACAAAGTATCCAATCCCGCCCTTCATTTGCGTCCACTTGTAGTCGCTGATAAAGTTCACCGATGTTCAATTCAGCGGAAATACCTCGCGCGATCGACCGCGAGGGAGATTTACACGGATGTGTACACGAAAGAAAAGAAAAAAAGCGCCACACACAACACAGAGCACTACACGAATTATATACATAGCCGTGGAGCGAGAAGGCGTGTAATTGAGGCGCGTGCAAAGCCACCAAAGCGAGGACGGTCACGCACGCTTTATCCACTAATTAGAATAAATTGCTCGGTGACGAGATCCCGACGTTATCGAGTCCATATATCTCTCTCTCGGGCTCGCGGGCCACTCTCATTCGTCCGTCCGGGCTTTCTTTCTCGACTTCGAAAAGGGTAGTCGCGCACTCTGCGTGGCCTCACTCGCCTCCTTTTTCCTTTATTTTCCTCAACGAGCAATTACGCGAGCTTCATCTCGATTCGTTAATTTTTTTTTCTCGTCTCGCCGAACACAACCGCTTTATGCGTCGTGGCCGAGGATCACGGAGCTTCCGGGAAGATCGAGCCGTAAGTAGTACAACGCATTACGTACATATGTTAATTTTAACGACGGCCACTGTACATAACGGTGGCTCGAAAATTATGCGGTCACTGCCGCACCACGTATTGACCCTCTGATAATTTTACTCAATGCAGTAACAATGCTGAGAATTCGTCGATTGAATGAAACAATATTTTCAAGATTTTTAATAATTTTTCAGGGCTGATTTGACAATGACTTCGCCTGAATTCTATTATACAGTTATGCAGCTGAAGTTAATAACTAAAAAAAAAAGTTTTCACATAATTGAAGCACACGAAGTTTTTTCATTATTATTATTATTGTTATTGTTATTATTTTTTTTTAAGCAACGTATTCATTCCGGAGTTATCTAACCATGGCATATACATATATCACGTATTACAAACTCTGAGACTGGGTGATTCAAGGGACGATACAGACTGCACCAATCTCAGTTCTTTATATGTATACCGCATGTACCCTACACCGGTACAGGGGACTCCTGGTTCATGCCGGTCCGGGAGGACTATGAAGACTCTGCATTTTTTTTCGTCGTTCCGCGACCTGAAATCGAAGTATCAGCCCAGACTTTCAGATCTACTGGATTCAAGCAAAAATAAGCCTTTAATTTTATTACAGGTTTTTTTCGAAGAATTTGGCACGAACCAAGTGTCGACTGTACTAAAAACAGCGGAGCGCGCGCATCTTGCGAGCGTCAGAATTTCGCGCGCCGTCTACCACATACGAGCCGTACGTCCGCCCTGCGGGTTAGTTAACCTTTTTCCTGCCCCCGTCGACGTCGCCTTCTATCATCTCTCGCGATCTCGGTGGCTGCGCTGAATCCAATCGGGGGTACAGATTGAAAGGGTGGCTTCCGCCCGCCAAACCCCGAGAAAGGAGCCGGATCTCCCCGAACCTCTTCCTGGCTCCTGATATTAGCAGCCATCGGATTAAAAGCCTGACGCGGGACTGGTTACGTTTCCGAGTCCGGACGATTGCACCGAGGTCGTCGGATTGGAAGAAAGCTGATAGCGCTGTTGGCCGGCTTCCCGGGACTTCGATTAATGACTTTCGATAATTGGACAGCGGGCAGTGTATTCGTCCATCGGAGCTGCCCGTAATTAATGACCCGGTGGATGACCAACTAGTTTTTTTTCTTCCTCCTACGATTCCATGTTGTCACCCAATTCGTGTCCGGAAATTAGTTTCGCTGAATCTGACAATTCGCTGGACGAGACGAATTATTTTGCTAAAATTTTTTCAACGATAAAACTATTTTTTTAATATTTTTTAACCCGAAAAAATATTTTTTTTATTCAATACGAATTTTGTTTTTTGCTTTAATGAAATAAAAATAAATTTGGTGACACCTGAAGGGCGAGAATTATACCTGACACGTTGCTGTTCATTTCATCAGCTCATCGGATTTTAATCTTCGCTCATTGTGGCTCGTCTCTAGTCCACTGGGGCATTAAGATCTCGTCGCCGATAACGATCTCTCGGCGTGTGAAAAAAGGTAGAATGACGAGAGGCCGAGACGGCAGATGGTTCTTCGAAGGTACCAAAAGGTACAAAGAGGCCCCATCGAGGGCTCTACGAATTCTCGGCAGGACAACTTTATCGCACCTATAGTAACTGCGAAACGTAGGTACCGCCGATGCACCCGATATAATATCGTAGAGTGTGCAGTTCGCCACCAACACGGGAGCCAGAGAGCGTTTTCTTCCTCGCTGCACTCGGCGCAAGCGTATCCGGCAAAATCCTATCTGCGATCTGTTGTGACAGTTGAGCGATAGCATAATAAGTTCAGTCAGTTCGAGCGCTCGGGTTTCACACGTACGGCAAAGACGCTCGGCGGACGTCGAGGGAATAAGATTAAAACGAGAATGGGAAACGTGTGCAATGAGCGAGCGCTTCGGCATTCAACGAGCACAACGCGCGCGCGCGGAACGTACCGAGTCAATTCGAGCGCTCGGGCTCTGCTGGCTCATCTCGACCCCTTTGGGGCGACTGAAACGAGATGGATAATGCGTTTGGCCGTTGCCTTAGATTAAGGGCTCAATGCCAGAAACATCGTAATTGGAAAAAAAAATCGCAAAAACCGTAAGGGACAAAATTAATTTTTGCGTTTCTTTCAATTCGAATTTTCTACTTTTCGGGCAAAAAATTATGCTTTTCAGAATCAGTGAGAAATTTTCCACCGGATAGGGTTGTCAAACTCTTTGAATTCGATAATATCTACCGCAAAAAACGCAAGGGAAAATTTGTGATTTTTGAGGGTTCGGCTTTAATATTCTTATGAAAAATTTAAAAATCGAGGTACCGCGTTCCGCTTTGCGTCATTCTCTTCGTTATTGAGTTTTTTTCCGAATGAAAAAAGAAAATCCAGATTCCTTTTCCCGAAGAAGAATTACATCGATTTTAGTAAAGTGAAAAAATGCTAAAAAAGTCGAAAATCATTTTTCGCGTTTTTCTTCTCGAATTCTCGATCTTTCGGGCCAACAATAGTGATTTTCGGATAAGGTTTTCAAACTTTGCAAAATCGAAATTTTTTTATCTCGCAAAAAACGCAAGGGCGGAATTGCAATACTTTTCACCTGGGTCCGCGCGCGGCGGACAATTTGCATACGATTCGCGCGAAGGGCTCGCGAGCGGCGCTCGAACGGCGATGGAAACAAATGGTATTTTTATGCAAATATCGAGAAAACGCAAACCGCGCGGTCGTAACGAGTCGTCGAGTCCGACGCGACGATGGAAATCGTACGTCGGCTCGCGACGCGAGGTATAACTATACCGAGAGTTTTGTTTTACGACTCGAAAGACCGAGAGACGAGTTTCGTAACGCGCGTGCGGTTAATATTTGTCGTACGGCCGAGCGGGCGCCGTATTCGTCGTAAAGTGGCTGCCCGATTCTCCTCCGGTCTTCGGCTACCAATAACGTGCAAAGCGGTCGCTTTGCACATTGGTAAGTTCGACGTTCAGTCGCCTCGTGGTTATAATGGCTATTTAAATATCCGTATTACCCGCGAGTGTCGAGAAAGGCCGATGAATAAAGAGGAAGAAGTATCGTCGTTTATCTTCCCACAAAAAAAAACGATCCCTGCAGCAGCCCGGTGCAATGACCAATCGTTGACTTTAACGTCGCGTCGACCCCGACGATTTCGGGCCCACGCTCAGAATCCACATAAATATGTAGATACGCGCATCGATGGTAAATTGGAGTCCGTGAAAGACACTAAATAAAATCGGGAAACTTTTTTGTGTCCGAACTAAAAAGCGCGGACAACTCTCGTCGCGGTTCTCCTGTAAAAAGACTCTGAAATGCCGGATAAAGGAAGACGTATGTCATCTTCGTCATAATTATTCCGAACCATTTAAAAGAAGAAGAAAAAAAAAAAAAAAATTCTCTCTGCTACTTTTCCTCCTCTCTCGAGGCTCCGCGCTCTCGTCGCGGTTAAGTTATGGCCCGTGGCCGACTCAAAAATCCATATATCAACTCCCACGATTATACGCTGAACCTTCGCGCCGAGCACCGCATTATTATTATTTTTTTCTTCTAGTTTCTTTTTTTTATCTCGCTCGAGAAGTGCGAAAAGTTTCACGAAGCGCGAGAAATTTACTCGTCCTCTGCGCCGGACACGCGTGGACTCTTTGGTCTCTATTTTTTTTTGAGGATAATAATTATCGCAAGTGCGCGTGACAGTCGTGAGTAATTTTTTTTTATTGGCGCATCCTCTTTTTTCGACATAATAATAATAACAAAATAATCTGGCTGGCTCGATCTCTCCGTCGCTCTCCCCGCCCCCAACCCCAGACTCTCTTCGACTCGTGGGACGCACTCGCGGTTCAACCCCTTCGTGTCCGCGCGTCGGTCGGGCAATTTTATACGCGCAGAGTCTGCACACGAGCAGCACCGAGCGGACCCCCCGCGTACCCAGAGACGACGATCGCCACGGGGTTTCTTGTGCGTAACCGGAGAGCTGCTCGAGGACGTTTTTAGCATTCGCGCGTGCCTCGTCGCAGTCGTCGCGGTCACGGGTAAAGTCGGAAAGCCGCGGCAGCAGCCGCCGGACGGTGAGACTGAAACGAGGTTCGGCTACTTATAGATTTTTCCATCTACGCCGAGAGGGACGCGTGAGCCTTGAGTCTCGCGACCGAGAATTTATGCAGCGAGCAAATTTGTCGGGGCGTAGAATTAACTCGGACTCCGCGAGGAGCCTGAGGAAATTTTGCTGCGAGGTAATTCAACGTAATTGGCTCGAATGGCAAAGTCAACTGTGGCCACCGCAAAATGTTTTCTCGAAAATTTCCATTCACCGCTGAAACCGAGATCTGACACCGAGTTATCTGAAAATTATATGTAAGCGTCGAGACGCTGCGTCTCTTGATTAATTAAGTGGTGCGGCAAGCTCAAAATATTTTATTCTTTCCGTGCTCCAATTTTTCTCACCGTGCTCGACATTTAGAAAAAATAAAAAAAAATTGAATAAAATAAAAAGAAAATAAAAGAAAATAAAAAATCTCCCCCTTTTACTAGCCCAATTTGCTTCCACAATCGCAAACTCGTCGACCTACAACAATCGACGTCGGCTCGTCGCGATAGAGTCGCAGCCTCCTGTTCCCGGTTAAACACATCGTTTCCCGTTAGCTTTGCGGTATATTCCCCGGCTTTACACGTATCTCTTTCACTCCGTTCGCCTCGGGTGCATTGTACACGAAAACCTTGTATACATAAACCCAACCCACCCACATACTCAAAGACACAAACGCACAGAAAACACACACATCCGTTCATACGTCAACTTGTCCCCGGCGCGTTTCCCTTTTCGCCCGCCTGAAGTGCATAAACTTTTGTTCTGTCTTCTGACGGCTGTTCCGTCGGGACGCGGAGCATGCGAATAAATTCACGGTCGAGTCGAGGCGCGCTTATTTCGTTGCCGCCAGCAGGCGACTCGCGCCCTCCTCGCGGCAACCACCGAGCTCGAGGCTCCGGAGAGCTGATATCGCGACTTTCGTACATAACACACGCGGTTATGTACCAACCGGTGGGGTCCGGGTTGACGAGGCAGGAAGAGAGGAAGAGAACCGGCGATAGATATACAGCGAAACCACCGAGCATCGCGTCCCGTGTATCGCAGCATCCACAGCGAGGCGCCCGGAGAGTGTACTATATGTTTATATGTTTAACCGTATGTACCGCGATTGTAGGAGCAACCCGTATACACGATGCTTTTTCCGGTACATGACTTTCTACGAGAGATCTCGGAGCTGCGAGTCGACGAGTCTTCCGTAACGTACGACCGTAACACGCACCCGGACTGTCGACTATGTGTACGCCGAGTACCGAGCGATGTGTATTACCCATCGCCGTGCGCAACGATCCCGAGCGACGCGATCCTGTGTACCTCCCTGGCCTCCTCTCTCGTTTTCCCATCGCTCTGTATATAAACGCCACGTGATGCAACTTCATGCAGTACGTCACGTGCGTCGCTCGTGCATTCGTCATATGGAGATGTATGAAGGTTTTGGAAAATTCATATCTCGAGGATTCCACCTTGGTTATATTAATTTTTTTGTGGAGAGGCCCCCCCTCTCCACAAAAAATGGTGGGAGGGGGGGAGATAGATGTCGAATTTTGGGAAAGAGGCGATCGAAGGCCTTGGGAATATTTTGGGATGAGCGGATCAATCGATTTTATTTTGTGAAATACAATAAAATAAAATAAAAAAGCTGGCAACAGTTGACGAAGAAACAAGCCCGGCGGAACGATTAAAAAATGGAAAGGACAAAATATCGCCTCTCGCGTCTGTACAAAGGTGCGATCGGCCGAGGGTTGGAGTGGGGGGGGGCAAGAGAAAAAGAGGAAATAAATTTGAAGGAAAGTCACTGCAGTCGCTATTCAACGTCGTAAATCGGCGATCGGTTAGTCATTAAGGGGCGGCTTGAGAGCGCTTAATTATCGTCCGGTCGATCGGAGCCAGGATCGAGTGCGCCGTTTCGATGAAAAAAAAAATAATAAAATGAAATAACTCGACTATCCCGCGGCGACAGAAGCGGCGGCAGAAGCGTAAGGCGCAATTGCCGCCGAGAGTCTCTCAGCCGCCGGGGCTCCCATTCTTCAGTTTATTTCCTATTTCTCTTTCTGCAATGCGGTGCACACTGCGCGGCGATATAGCAGCAGGATCGAGAGGTATAGAATACTGAGACCGAAGTCACCGGCAGCTCTCGAAGCTCCCGGTTGCCCGTCGCAATTAAGTACTTGGCCGTGACACGACGACGCGACGCGAAATCCCGAGCAATGCGCTGGCTGTATATTATATATAACACAGACTCTCGGCTTCGAGCTCGAAGGCGTTTTCAATCCTTCGCAGCTGCTTTCCCCGATAATAACGTCTCCCCGCTAATAATTGCATCCTGGCGGAAAGCAATTATTTAGTAAATTTATTAATCTCTCTGTCGCGACCTTCTTGACCTTCGTCGTTCTCCTTGATTTTCCACAGGTCGCCGCGTCCGTATAACGAGTGCCGGTTGTTGCTTTATTTATAATACTAGGCTAATCACACGCGCTGGCGCGCGTGCCCGGGTTACCTTTGCGCTTGTTAAATTTGTCGTTTTGCTTGTCAGAAATCGTAGATCTGGCCACCGGGCCGAAAACGGCCCAAATCGGGGTCACGAACTTTATTTTTTCAAAATATCGACTTATAACCTATACCATCGTTCTCAAGTCGCATATTCTACCCCTGAAAACACTGGTTACAACCCTTTTTTAGTAGATTTTGAAAAAAAAAAATTTTTGGTCGAACAGTTTGTCAGAAATCGTAGATCTGGCCACCGGGCCGAAAACGGCCCAAATCGGGGTCACGAAATTTATTTTTTCAAAATATCGACTTATAACCTATACCATCGTTCTCAAGTCGCATATTCTACCCCTGAAAACACTGGTTACAACCTTTGTTTAGTTGATTTTGAAAAAAAAAATTTTTGGTCGAACAGTTTGTCAGAAATCGTAGATCTGGCCACCGGGCCGAAAACGGCCCAAATCGGGGTCACGAAATTTATTTTTTCAAAATATCGACTTATAACCTATACCATCGTTCTCAAGTCGCATATTCTACCCCTGAAAACACTGGTTACAACCCTTTTTTAGTTGATTTTGAAAAAAAAAATTTTTGGTCGAACAGTTTGTCAGAAATCGTAGATCTGGCCACCGGGCCGAAAACGGCCCAAATCGGGGTCACGAAATTTATTTTTTCAAAATATCGACTTATAACCTATACCATCGTTCTCAAGTCGCATATTCTACCCCTGAAAACACTGGTTACAACCTTTTTTTAGTTGATTTTGAAAAAAAAAATTTTTGGTCGAACAGTTTGTCAGAAATCGTAGATCTGGCCACCGGGCCGAAAACGGCCCAAATCGGGGTCACGAAATTTATTTTTTCAAAATATCGACTTCTAACCTATACCATCGTTCTCAAGTCGCATATTCTACCCCTGAAAACACTAGTTACAACTCTTTTTTAGTTAATTTTGAAAAAAAAAAAAACGTTATTTGACAGAACTGTCAAAGTTATCAAGGACAAATGAACTTGGACTCGGTCTGAGAGTTCCAGCCAATCACAGCTCGAATAGTTTGCTATCAATGCTTTCCGTTACTCATGAACTTTTTAAAAGAGGGATTGGAAGAAATTGGAATAAATTCGGCTTTGACGGAAATTAATGAATTCCCGGTGAAATTCCATCGTTGGTTTTTTTGTCCATTGCGAACTAACATCTGGTGACATTTTTGGCTGAGATTTGTGAGAATTCGGTGTCGCGGTTTTTGGGCAAAAACTGACCTATTCACGTGGTTTAAAATCCTTCTTACTCCACTTTCATATTCTAATAAATAATTCTGCCCAAAATACAAATACACAAAACGCATGAAAATACAATATATTCCACCGATTTTTCAATCCACTCACAAAAATCACCCATAAATCGTATTAATTGCACAAAAAGCCCGAGTGATAATTTAACTCCTGGCTAAAACTCGATGCGACGGATTTTGCATTTGAAAAGCGTTCGCGCAGAAAGTCCGTGGCAAAACAAAACGCGGCGCGGCTCTCGCGACTCATGACAGCTCGCATTATGAAGCCCGGCGCAAAATATTTTCGGGGCGCGACCGTCATAACTCACCGGCGTTGCTGTTTCGTAGGCGCGCTCGCGGGTTTTGCGTCGGTGGCGGTGGATCCCGTACGCTCGTTTATTTCGCGAAGGCCCCGTCATCCCCTGCGCATTCCCGCTTCGTGCCGCATCCACTGGTTCTAAAGTAGTAGCGCGTTCACCCTCGGCTTCCCTGTGCCGCGTGGCATATATATACAACCTGCGACCTACACAAGTTTTGTCCTTCCTTTCGCTCCCACCGCGTCGACCTCCTTTAACACACTCGTGGAAAAAAAACGCGACGCGAAATTTGTCCGACGTTTTCGGCGCAACGAGTAAACGTGTAACGCGCGAAAATTCACATCCCCGGAATCCGCCTATTAGTATCATTTGGGCATCTCAACGCCCTCCAAGCGAATCCTTTGGATATCCTACGAATCGAGGGGCGGACAAATTTTCGACGTGAACACGTCATTTTCTTGCGGCTGACGTCAGGGGGTGTCAGGGATAAAAACTGCTTGCGTAAAAACACGTTGGATACGGAGAGCGAAGGACGGATAAACCCCGGGAATATTGGACGGGAGACGAGGATCCGAGGGCGGTGAATATAGAGTGACAAGTTTGACGTGTGTGACTCCGGCACGTGAGAATCCCACGTTTTTGCACGATGTACCCGGTGGAAATCCACTCGGGACGCTCGTATCATCTGCTATTCCGCCGAGAGACACGTGGACGTCGTGTATACGGAAATAGTTCGTGGAGGGGCCGCTAGGTGGCAAATTCGGTTGAATCTTCTCGCAAGCGAAACGCGACGCCCTTTAATGATAAACTGTCCGGCTTTGAATTAGGCAGCCACGACTTAAATCAGGTTCTTCGTTTCATTATTACGAACTCCTTTATCGTGAACTAACGGAACAGAGACGTCAAGTATCAATTTCGCCACTTTCCGGGGTTACGCAATTTTACGGTTGGTTCAGTTTGGGTTCGACGCCGCAAAAGGGGCATTTTGGGTCCATTAAAAAGCACAAAAAAATACGTACGAAGGTAATAATAATCCATTAGAATTCTCGCGATAATTATATATGCAGCACCAAGCGCATTTATAAATAGCCGCGAAGCCGTCTAATTTTTTCGATACGCCGCGCATCGCGATCTCCAGGGGGAAAACGAGTGCAAAAAAAAATAAACCGCGGATGCTAATAAATATCTTTTTAATATACGCTCACTCGTCTTCGCTCCCTCCTCCCGCCTGCCCCCTCGACTGCCACTCGACCACGGTTCCTTCACTTAATCACGTAATTACGCACATTAAAGGCAGCGTCGCTCGCTTAAAGCCCCGTGGAACCTCCGATGCGCGCCCGTGTAGGTACCAATTTAATTTCCGAATTTCCAGGGGGCGGCAGGGGGGCCGAGGGGGCGAATTACCGCGATCGAGTGAGAGGTGCGCGAGCGAGACTCCACGGTCCAACGGCATCGAGAGTGCCGGCTGCCGGTGCTGCTGCCGCTGCCGACGACGAGAAGCCATAGCCGAGAGAGCCGACGCCGCAATTCGGGACCATTAGCGAAATTACTCGGGGCGTCGGGGAACGCGCGTCGGTAGAGCCATTCAAATTTTTTTTTTTTTCCTCTTTTTTCGTTCGTTGGAATCGAGACTCGCCGGGATAAAGACTGATACTTACGCGAACACTTTGAGCCCTAAAACAATGAACGATCATTTTATCGAATTTAGAATAGGAACAAAAAAATGATTTCCTATAAATCGTCGGGCACGTGGAATACAAAATGTTTTCTTCGACAAAAAATAATGGAAAAAATCCCGAGAAGCTGTTAATAAATATTTTTGACTATCGCGTATCCGACCAACAATTCCTCGCCATTCTCCTCGCTCGTCGGGTCTCACCAGTGAGATTACAAAATTTCCATGCGCCCGCGTCGCTCTCTATACTATCGCGATTGCGTTTATTCAGCCGACTGTGCATTACATTCGCGCCAAGCGGGACGTATATTCGACTATTACCAAGGCCTTTTTATTATTTTTTTTTTACCTCGCCTCGAAAAAACAGCGTAGGAGTCAGTCGAAACGCAGCAGCCAGAGATCGAGCTCGCTCCTCGCGATTTTATAACCCTAACCCCGACGCGTACCAAGTTTACAGAGTCCGCATATTTATGGCTGCGAGCTACAGGCTAGAATTATCGGTGAAACAGCCGAGCGACGTGAAAAGCAACGTTGCACACGTGACCGGGGTCAGTCGGAGCAGCACACGACGCGATGTTCCCTCCCCTCCCTCCCCCTGGACCCGCAGCGAAAGAGAATTCGCAGCGACGAGACGCTCGGCATCGATCTTGTCTATTCGGTAAATACGTCGGGTCGCCCCCTTCGCGCTCTATAGTCGAGCCGAGAGCCATTTCGATTTTACGAGCCATCGCGGGAACTCGTGACGCTGCAATCTCCGAGCCAAACGCGCGGTTATTATCTTCAGACCGTCCGTTTACGCCTGTGCAGCCACCACGAGGTGGCAGCAGTGTCGTCGTCGTCGTCGTATTGTCGTCGTCGTCCGGCAAATCGACGATCAAACTCAAATCGCATGACGCGTTCGAATTCGCCTATTGGCAGAAGGTCCGAGTGTTGGATACGCCGGTCCGAATGTTGAATACGAAGATCCAAATGTTAGATACTAAGATCCAAATGTTAGATACTAAGATCCAAATGTTAGATACGCAGGTCCGAGTGTTGGATACGAAGTTCCGAGTGTTGGATAACGAAGGTGCTAGTGTTGGATACGAAAGTCTGAGTGTTAATTGGATACGAAGGCCCGAGTGTTGGTTACGCTGGTACAAATGTTGGATACGAAGGTCCGAGTGTTGGATAATGAAGGTCCGAGTGTAGGATACAAAGGTCCGAGTGTTGGAGACGAAGTTCCGAGCGTTAGATACGCTGCTAAACCATCAGCTATGTCCAGGACATCCGCAGTGTCCCAGGTGGCGTTTGTGGTATCGTGGAACGAGCTTCAGTACCACTCGAGGCCAGCCGAGTTGCGGGCGGTGGTCCTATGCACCTTCGGGACATTGCTGGGCATTGGACTCGTGCATTATAAGCGAATCCTTGCCAAACGCGTGCAACGTTATTATCGTCGGACCGTCATTCGCGTTTGAGATGACGGCCACACGATCGTTCGGCCGATCGGACGATCAAACGCGCGAATCGACTGACGTATTCCAATTCGAAGGTCCAAATGCTGAATGCGGAAGGCTACGACGCTGCCGTCTACGACGTCGCCCAATCCCAGGTGCTTGCGGCTGGAACGAGCTGGGGTTCAGTGCCATTCCGGACAGGCGAGCTGCACGCAGTTCTATGTACCTTCTGGACATTGTTGGACTCGTGGATTATATAGGCGGACGCGCGTTATCCTGAAGTCCGTTATCCGATTACGCTCCGGGTTCTGTTCGGGGCGTAACTCACAGAGCTGGAGAGTTCGGCGGGTCGCGGATTTGGAATAGATTGCATTGATGGGCTCAGCCCATGTGCGTGTGTTGAGTGTTGTGTGTGTTGGATGGTCCGCGGGCAGACCGCAAACATTCGGGAGCTAAATGGTAAACGACCACTCGGACGGTCAGCCAGAATACTCGGCGAACCGTGAACTGGTGTAAATACCCAATTTCTGGGGGAAATGATAAATCGGATTGAACGAAAAGAAACGTGTTCGACGAGACTTGGTTTTCGATCGTGTCACATTCGTCACTCGTCTTTGGTTCGCCAGGAAATTGATGATGGATGTGATCCAAAACGATCCAAACCTAAAGCCTTGAACATGGTCTCACTCGTCCAGGCAAAGATTTACGGACAGAAACATATGGAAGCCTTGATAAAAAAATATCTTCCATGTGGATGAAACTGTAATTTGACTATTTTCGCAAAATTTCACCGCAGAGGTCAACTGGCAGGACACCATCATTAGCAGCTTCGATCATCGTTGGATCGCCAAAGCAATTCACCCCAAACCCAAGAATCCTGGAACATCAGATGGTCTATGTGGCCTAATGGCGTATCCATTCGAATTTAACGTCAACGTCCGCGTAAACACGCAGCGACCAGCGCAATTTCAGCTCGCAAACATCGGGACAGCTACATAGAAGCCGCTCGACGCGAACGGAACGAACTGGCGTTTCCGCTGTTATCCTACGACTGCGCGGAGCGCAAACTTCGTGCGCGCGGCTACATCGGGTTTACGCAACGCGCTCCGAGGGCTGCGTAAACGTTTCATGCATTATGGAACGGGAGAATCTGAATGCCGAGTCGCTCGCTCCGTTCGCTCGGCGCTGACAGTAGGACGGAGATAGGCAGACGCGGAACTGAGAACGCGGAGCTATACACGACCGAAACTCTGTTCCTTCTGGCGCGGCGCGAACGATGATGGAATTTAATTCGGTATGGAGACTCGAGGGTCTCCGGGGCAATCGTCACTCTCGACAAACCAGAAACCAACCCCCTCTGGCCTCTCTTCGCTTTCACGTTCTTGCCAATCCCCCCAACCTCCTCCCCCCGCTTCCTACCACCACCTCCTTCATCCCCTGCCTTTCTCATCACCCTTCTTGGCTCTCGCTTTCTTCCCCCCGCGATTGTGCAACTTATTTGGCTTGCTTTTTGTAATCCCAAGTCGAACCCCCTCAAACTGTCTCTCTTTCTTCTCGGCGAACGAGAAGTCGTGAATCACAGCTCCAGCAACGAAAAAGTATCGAAACTTATTCGTTTAAAAATTCAAAACATATTTTCAAGCGTTCCTGAGAGGGAACTGATAACGTTTAATCATTTAGTGATAATAATAACAACAGTAGCAAATTTCCAACTGCTCCAATCAACTCGAGTACTGCGAAAATGTACAAAGCTTTTGACATCGAGACAATTTACATCGCAGCAACCAAACGAATTCAAAATTCCCCGACCAGGCGACTAGACCGCGAGTAAATCCTCGGGTTGGTCGAGGATACGCAGCGACGCTACGTGCAATCAGAGTAAAGCCAGCCAGGGTGCCGCATGTGACTTGTACTACGTGCGGCGACCCCGGGACTCCGCTCGAGTCCGGACGCGAAAGGATTGTCACGACGGGTCTTCGGAGAATCTCTCCGACCTCCCGGTTCTCGCATACGACTGGCAGCTCGCCTCTTCTTCCCACCAGGAGAAAGCCCGGAATCCCATGACATTTGGTTGTCGCAGCTCAGTCGGCGGGCAAACGAGAGTGGAATCCTCGGGGCACAAGTGTATGGAATACAAACCCGGTGGCTGCCGAGGGCTCGACACTCAAACGTAGTCGGATAGTCGAGAGACAAGAAAAAAGAAAAAAAAAGAGAGAAAAAAAAAGAAAGGAAATCGACATGTCTCGTGGAATCCACTCGGAGTACAGGGACTAGGACAACCTGCGGGAAAAATTCCATACATCGTGGAAAAGTGCTTAACCCACACAAACGCGACTCCTGTCCCTTTGGCCCTGGCGCCGAGCTTTCCGTGTTATCATTGGACGTGCCACGAATCACGAGCTGAGCGAGCGGTATAACACAGAAGTGTGGAATGAAGAAGTTTGCACACCGCCTAGCGAGGGGTGGGGGAAGGGCAGAAATGGAGAAGAAACGAAGGAAGTGGGGAAGGGTGGAGGAAGCAGCGTGGAAGCTGGAAGAAAAAAAAAGAAACGAAATCGACATGTCTCATGGAATCCAGTTGGAATACAGGGACTAGGACAACCTGCAGGAAAAATTCCATACGTCGCGGAAAAGTGCTCAACCCACACGAACGCGACTCCTGTCCCTTCGGCCCTGGCGCCGAGCTTTCCGTGTTATCATTGGACGAGCCACGAGCCACAAGCTGAGCGGGCGGTATAACACACACGTGTGGAATGAAGAAGTTTGCACACCGCCCAGCGAGGAGGTAAGGGCTGCGGGTGTGTGGAAGGGGAGGGGAAGGGCAGAGATGGAGAAGAAGAAAGTGGGGATAGGAGGAGGTCGCAGCGTGAAAGCTGGAAGCCTCTCGCTTTATTTGAGGAACGTGCCGACGGGATAGCGCGAGAAGCTTTCGGGTAAAAATAGCGGAAATTGCATCTCGAGGGCCACGGAGCTTCCCGCTCGGCTCTTGGCTCGTCCCGAACTCGCTGCTGCTGTGTGTGTCGTGCGACGACGGCAGCAACAGCAGCGGCGACGACTCGCGTGCGAGTCGCCGAGTCTCTGTACGTGACAGTCGAAACCCCCTGGCAATGGGCTCGGGGGGGTGGGGGCGAGAATCGCGAGCGAGGCGGCGAGGAGAGCGGCGAGCACACAGAACGTCGGCACGCGACTGTGTCGACCCAAGCTTTATCTCACTTTTTCGCCCGACACCTTCTTCATCTTCGCGACGCTACCGCCGAGCAACGATCGTCGTCTGCCGTGTCTGCGTCCACGCGTGGCATTCGTACACGTCGAGAGGGAATAATACATATTTGTGGACGAGGCGTTGACTCTTCGCGGCTATTAGAGTCCGTTCCGGCGGCTCCCAGCGCCAGACACCGTCGCGTCGGATCTCTCGGGTGCCGGGGGAGACGGAAAAAAAAAACAAATTTTTGCGTTTTTCTCGTCGAATTCTCGATTTTTCGAGCAAACATCGGTGATTATCGGAATCAGCAGAAAATTTGTTTTCAGTCTTTACGAAATCGAAATTTTTTTGTTGCAAAGACGGAAGTGGTCCCTTAAAAAAATGTGCGATTTTTGAGGGTTGTCTTTAAAACTCTGCAAATAGTTTAATAAAATCGAGATATCGCGTTCCACCTTGCGGCAATCCCTTCGTTAAAGGGTTATCTTTCGAAAGCAAAAAGAAAATCCAGATTCCATTCATCCAAAGAGAAATTACAATTCACATTTTTTTTTACAAAGTAAAAAAAAAGTGAATTTTCGATTTTCTGTGCAAACAACGATGCTTTTAGGAATCAACAGGAAATCTTCCGACCGATAGGGCTTTCAAATGGGCGTCATTGTTCCCAATAAGTACAAAAAATACATGTTTTAAAATCATACTTACCCATCCGAAAAGGAGATCTTAAAGTGCAATACCAGAAAAGTCTTTTGTCGTTGTCGTCGCGCGGCAAGCGGGATAAGAAGTCCGAAACAAGATTCTCAAGGAGTGCGGACCAGCAGAGAAGCGCGCAAGGACGTAAGATGCAGTAGTGAGCTTACCTTGTTTACGCGAGTCCGTGTAACTTAGTCGCGAAATACACCACGAGAGGGAGACCCGGAACGACGATACGACAACCGCGGCGCTTGCTTCTCTGTGTCGGCTTTTTGGGTTAAGATACGCGCGGGGACGTAAACAAGGCGAAAGCGAGACAGTCGCCGAGCAGCCGAGTATATTAGAGAGGAAAAGTGGACTGAGGAGCTGGGAAAACTGAGACGAGAAAGCTCACCTTCTGGGCGGATCTCAGCCGCAGGCTGACGCACACAGAGCGAGTCAGAGGTGTAGACCTGCTCGTCTGGTGTCTCCGTGCTAAATCCTCGTTTTGGCCTGAGATTGTTAGACGACGACGACGACGACGACGACAACGAGACGACGAGGAAGAGTGTCGGGCGGACGACAATTTTCCGACGACAGAGGAAACAAGAAGCCAGGGACAAAGCAGGTGGAGAGCAAGAAAATTGAGAGACCACGGGCGAGGCGAAGCGAGAGAAGATAAATAAACGAGGCGATATTATTTCTTTGAATGCAGTCGGTGATTGCTGGGAGTAAATACGGGAAAAATAGCTGCGATTCTAGTAAAACGTGACATTCTTAATTAGCAACAATAATCTTGAGAGCATTTTGTTGACTACATAATTGAACCAACGTCTAAACACTTAACCCTTCGTTTTTTCCGTCCTAATTCAACGTCATTTCGTCTTGACATCCAAATGAAAAGCAAGACTCAACAACGCTCATCGATCCCTAGGATCCAATGATCATTACCCTATGACAACCGCCGCCAGTTTTATCCATAAAAAAGTCATCATCCGCTTATTCCCGCGCCATAAAAACCTATAATACCGATCAGCCGCCACCGCGCAGACCTTCCGGATAATCCCCATCGCGGTGTTGGCGGCTTTCACATAGAGAACCGTCGTCTCTGGTCTTCGCTCTTGAAGCCCACACGACGCGTCCTTTTCCCGCCGCGTTCAGACGTCATTGGTCATCTCGCTCGTGCTTCTTATGGCGGGGGCCATTTGCCGGCTGATGCGGCGGACTCGCCGGCACCGTTTAACTCGGCGCACGACGACAGGAAGCTACCAGAGGCAAGAAGAGCCCAAGTGGGCTCAGCGGGAACGGGTCCAGCATCAGCATCAGCCGCAGCAGAAGCAGCAGCAGCAGCAGTGGCGTCGGCGGTGGCAGCAATGCAATCCGGACGTTTCGGACGATTAAATTCAAGCGCGAGCCGACGACGGGACAAACGGGCCTTTAAAAGCCCTGGAGGGCTTTGAACGGAGACGGAGAGACGTCACGATGTTCGTGGACAACGCAGACAGCGCAGGGCCAAGTGTAACGTTTTGTAGAGTGGCTGGGGCTTGGCGGACGGTCGGCCATCCGGGACCGGACAAGCCCTCTGTGCCTTAATCCCCGCGTGCGATCAACGCTAATTGTCGACGTGCGTTGTACATCACTCTCACTCCTCTCTCTCACACAGGCACGGACCACTGACTGTACAGTACCTTGATTTGCCAGGCTGCATGTGCATTGCCAGTCTCCTGATGTCCACACATCTTGGGCCACGGGCGCCGGGTCTGAGATGACTCGTGTCATCATCAGGAAGACTTCATTTGTCCACCTACCATCTTGGTAGGTGGGCTCGGTTCCACCTACGGTTTGTTTAGCTCGGGCCTCGGTGATTCAATCTTTGGTTCAGATCACCACCTCGTCGTTTTATGATTTATGATGGGTGGCGTCGCTGGGATGGAGCATCTCTCGCCGCGACTCTTGAGTGTGATCACCTCGGTGGATGTTTTGTGAAGGTGCAGCTGGGAGGAAAGACTGATTTATTGGCTCGCAGCGGTTCACTTGTCATTGGCTTCCTGGAGTTTTTGTTGAAGCGGAGATCAAAGTTTTGTAGCAGAGTCGAATAAATCTTGAAAAAAATCCTAATCGTTGCTTTTTGTTCCTTACCAGCAAAAGCCACGTTCCAGAGCAAAATGACGCAATGAGAGCATAAAAATTTCGCGCCCATTTGGAAATAAAACGTAGCTACCGTTATGGCTATTGTTAGCCATTCGACAAAGGCCCATAAAGACCCAATAGGCGTTCAGATAAGGCGTCGATACATTTGCAAACCGGCAAAGTCACAAGTCTCTCGCGCCGGGCAATTGCCCGATCATATTCGTTCGACCGGGTGCTACATCAAAACCCGGCGGCGGGGTTTTATCGAGACGTGAATCAGGCTCGGGTGGGCGCCCGATGCAGGAAGTGCTTTTAACGCCGTCCAGTCCGCGCTGTGTCCGCGGGGGCCATTTGCATTGGACGTACGTTACTCGTCGGCCCGAGCGGCGATCGAACGCCACGGTGACAGGCGAGTCGATGGCGCCATGAGATATGGACTTTTAGGCGCGAAAAAAAAATAGAAGAAAGATTTAAACGCCACGTGACTCGACTTCTCGAGGTACATTGTAAGCGTAATTTATGTCGAAGAGAATCGAATAGAAATTAAATGCGTGGGACATCGCTGGGTATTTATCATCGGCCTAAGTGACAGTCACTGGCCACCCAACAATAATTGCCTTGTAGTCAAAATATTTCTTTAACTTGGAATTCGTGAAAATTGACGCGAATATGGAAGACAAATCAATCTTTTCTCCAGCAACTGCCACGAGAATAAAAATAAAAATGTCAAATAGAAATGAAGAAAAAAAAAAAATCACGACGTCGCTATCGCCGGCAATTTGCTCGCCGAACGTCGAGCTTGAACGGTGGCAGAGGGGAGGAAGCAGAGGAGGGAGGTCTCGAAGACGGGTTTACACGCTATATATATTCGCGATTGTATCGCCGACGCCAGTGTGAATGTCCTGTCTGGTAGTTAAGAAGTTGCGCGCGAGTCGTAAGAGCCGCCGAGGAGCGAGAGAGAGCGAGAGAGAGACGGATAGAGGCCGAGTTGGAGCCTTAGGGGCAAAGTTTTATTGCGACAAGTGCGCGCTGCTCTCTTCTGCGGTCTCTCCCCTCCCCCTCCTCCCTCCCCCTACCGTCACCACCACCAGCAGCGCAAATCTCTCTCTACTCGTTTATCCTTCCTCCGTGCCTATTTCTCTCTCGCTCTTCGCTCTCGTACCGGCCGCTCACGGTCCTCCTCCTCCTCCTCTTCCCTTATTACCGAGCTGCCGACTTCCGGTCAACGTTCGACCGGCGAGCCGGCCAAGTGCGTCCACTGAATTGCGATTTGTATCGCTTGAAGTGGACACGACCGAAGGGACCGACGGTAGCGCGTCGGTGAGTCTCAAACTGCGTCATTCACCGAAGCTCTCGACGCGCGGCTGGACGAGCTGGACGTGAGGTGGACGAGGCTGGACGAGCCTCTTGTCAATTCCCGTTGCTGTCACTATTGTCAGGCGTAATGTACTCTAATTCGAAACATTGGATGGGCACCGCGACTGCCTTAGTCGTCGTCGTTGTCGTCGTCGACGTTGGAGCTCCGACGACGCACTGTCCACGTCTCGCTGCCGATGCAAATTGAATCCGTACGGCAAATGTAACGTTGAGGTAGTACGTACCGCGATTTGCCGTGAGCGCTGCTCACGCTGCGACTGGAGGTCGGTCTAAGGCCACTACACGAGGGCGCAAAATGCTCGGGCACGAAATCCTAGAGCATCTCGCCGGATATCTCTGACTTCGTGCCATTTGTATTCAGAAACCGTGGATAGCGATACCGGGTACCGCGAGCGCGACTCGAGGACAACTCGACAAGCCGAGTTTTAAGCGCCAAATCCGCTTACCGAGAGCGAGAGGATCGCGCGGATCGCAAAGTGCGCGGACTAGTTCGAACCACTCCGGGTTACAACCGGAAACAGCGAGACCGAAGCTTTGGATAAAGACGGCAAAATCATGAGAACTGGTCACGTGGTCCAAGATTCTGTGTTTCCTGTATCATCGAATTTATCGTTTATCAGGAATCAGGAAAACATGAGGAAATGAATTTTTCAAAAATACAGGAAATAAAACAACCGGAAACAGCGAGTTGGAAGCTTTGGATAAAGACGGCAAAATCATGAGAACTGGTCACGTGGTCCAAGATTCTGTGTTTTCTGTATTATCGAATTTATCGTTTGTCAGGAATCAGGAAAACATGAGGAAAAGAATTTTTCGAAAACACAGAATATAAAAATGCTGATGGCGAACCTTATTGGTTCGAAGTAATGGACAACTTTCGCTTCTAAAATATCAAGAATCGATCCTAAAACAATTCTAAGAAGGTCCTAAGAATTGATATATCCAAAAAATAATTTTTATTTTATTTGCATTGAGTAGTCAAACGATATAATCATTGAATCATCCCTCACGTCAACAGCCATGTAATTATCCTTCAAGAAGGTCCGCAATTTACCGTATATCAACGGATCAAAACGTGCATATATAGACACAGCTTATATATTCACCAGTTGACCCCCGGGGTCTCGGCAGTTACCGTTGACCTCTCATGGCTTCGCCGGTGGACACGTGACGCAAACGCGTAGGACACCTACGGCCAATGGCACCCGACGTGTATTTCGCCTCAGGCGAATATACGCAACGAGATAAGACACGCGATGACAGGTCACGAGTGACGGAACCCCGCGGAAAATCGATATTTATGTCCGGTGTCGCGGAGGCAACGCGCGCTATCGATTTGAATATTGCACGTAGTCGTTCGCGAAACGATGCATATTCGTCGTCGTCGTCGTCGTCGTCGTCGAGGCGTCGCGTAGCCTCCGGAGAATTTCGTCCCCCGACCGCAATCTTTCCGCAGATCCCGGAGAGACATTGACCACGAGATTCCTCGCTCCCTGCTTTTTCCTCCTTCTTCGTTCCTTTCCTTCCTCGTCGCCGGGTCTCACGTCGCGTATCGGGTATTCCGCCAGCCGTTTCGTCCGACCGGACAATCGGTATCCGATTTTTGCACAGCACTTCAGGTTTTTCCACGTTTCCATCCTAGCTTCATCTCACTTTACGACGGAGACACGACGAGACAAAAACGACGAGCGTGTCTATTTATTTTGCGTGGGCGACACTACCGATCTTTCCTCAAATCACGTCGTCGACTCTGGCGACAAACGCATCGTGGTGAAGAATTTTGTGTGGAATCTGCAGGAATTTTTGTATGGAATAAAAAAAAAGAATTATATTCCACAACTTAGAAATCGGTAACAACGTTTTTAATGTCGAATGACCGATTTAAATATTAGAAATGGTCAACCAGATCGAAAATACTTGTGAACATTGTTGAAACATTGTTAGATATCTGTTGCAACGTCGGGACAAGGCGCTCGCTTCGACGAAGACAGAGAGAGAAATGCAGAAAGAAGCCGGAATACTTTCCCTCCCGGTTGGTATCTCGATCGCGATCGCGATCACGCTTCGCCGCCCGGCGCGACTACTCGCGGTTATATCGCGACTTAACAACGAGTGTTTACCTCGATTACCGCGATGTACACCGCGCGGTTATATCGTCTCCCGCTATCTTTTCGGGCTTGAGCGAGGCGGACTCGGACTATGTCGAACTACCTCGCAATCGCGACGATCGATTGCTCCAACCGCGAAGCTTCCATGCACGACGGATAACGATATACACGTCGAGTCGCCGTACAAGCGGATTCGCTTGATAATCCACACTATTCGTGTTCCGCGAAAGCTGCGACAGGCGAATTTCACTATCTGTCCTCGAAAAACAGTGAATAGCTATTTTCGTAAAAAAAATCAGTCTGCAATTTATTTATTTACTTATATATTTATTTCTTTATTACTCCAAAAATGATCTCTGAAGAAATAGGTCAGCGTGAATAATCTAGATTATAAATTCAAGCTAAAATAATCATGAAAAAAATTGTACCACAAAAGTTTAAGCCGCAAAGGCGGCTCAACTCTTTAAAAAAGAACCGCATCGCAATCACCCACATCTTAAAGGCTCATAAAGCTGCCGAGAGTTAGAAATGAGCGCCATGTGCCCTTTGGGGGTGCCCGGAGTCGTGTGGCCATACCGAATTGGCCGATATGACCGGTGCGACCGATAACTCGCGCCAAGATTGAAGGGAATCCAAAGTGCATTGGGGTTGAGGGTTCGAGGGGGAGAGGGGGGGGGGGGGGGATTCGTAGGTTCAGCGCGCTAATCGGGCGAGCGACACTCCCGCCTTTCGTTATCGCTGTTATGGCATCTCATGTCCCCCTCGAACCCCCCCTCCCCATCTCTCTCGATATCCCAAAGCCTTTGTCTCTATTCGACTCATGGCCGGGCATATAATTATTCCTGCGGGGCAGCCCTAACGACCCCAAGAAGTTCGCCGATCGCGATACCGGTCGAATGCGCTTACGACGCGACGCGACGATACAGGAGGCGGAGTTGTATCACCGACTCTTGCCGCTTTATCCCATAAACTCTGACTTTCAGCGGGGCGAGCGAGACAGCGATATCCATTATGTGCTCGGTATCACAGACGAACCGTGCAATTTGCCGCACGTGCGGGTTTACTTATACGTCATATATAAATATTCCTATAGACTCCAGAATCCCAAAGATGCATCTGCGGTCGATTCACTGCGATTAATAAAGATTCATCCGACGTATCGTAAATTGCTCACCGCTTATCACAACAAATACGAGGATTAGTAAATTTCTTCAATCCTTATCCCTCGCTCTCATCTTCCACGACTTTATTTCACTTTGCTCGCTTTCGCAATCGCACGAGCAAGATCCACACAAAATCGCGTCGCGATATCATCGCAATAATAATAACAATAACAGTAGAGAATTCTCACCTCTTGACGTGTATCTATATGCATACCTTACGATATGTATTTCAATTATTCGCCAGTTGCTACTTTGAAGAGCCGGCGGCGGAAAAAAATGAAATGAAAAAAAAAAAAAGAAAAAATCTCCACAGCCCTCGAGGAGAGTTATGAAGGCCTCGTTTGGATCCACTGGAGTCCGGGTTGGTATGAATACGAATCGCCATTTGCGAATACGGAGAGCTACTCGCGTTTCTCTACTTCTTCTTTATCCTCCTCCTCCTCCTCCTTCTCTGCCTCTTACCCGGCATTCACCGGCTTCGAATATACTCGCATAACGTCGTGTACAGCTGTGCTATATATATTCAGCGCGTTCTTTTGCTTCTTATTATTACTCTTTGACGCGGACCTCCCTGGACGCGATCCGCTCCGGGGTTGATCGATGAAAGGATCGAGGCTCGCGTGCTGCTGCTGCTGCTGCTGCAGCTCCCTCTCTCCGTCTCTCTCAGCCTCTCGGTTACTCTTGGCCTCTCTGCCAAACGGCAGTGGCAACGGGAGCTCCGCTCAACAGACCGCAAATGCTATACAGGTACAAGAGACTCCTGCACACTGAGGATTAAAGCACGAACATTGTATATACGTGCATGGAATGGTCTAACGATATAACTATAGCCATACATACATATATACATACCCTCTGGTTGGTTGGTACCCTGGTTGGTACGTACAGAAAGGCCAGAACACAAACGCCTCGAGATATCGATCCAGCCATCGCCTTTCACTAGCCATTGTCCACGCTTTGTACGCTCAGTGCGCGCTCCGAGCGCTCAGTGCGCTCTCCGCGCTACGTTGGGTCTCTATTGCGGCTCTTGGATATACCGAGGCGGCTCCCGGCCGCCGCGCGCTGCGTTACGTCTCGGCAAAGGTGACCGCGCGCCGTACCGTCTGGAAATCTAACTGCCGATAATTGCCCCCGAAGCCGTCAAGTAATACGCGCCGACTGTAATAGCATAATAACCCCGGGACGGGGGTTAAAGCGGAGATCAGATTAAAGGACACCCGGAGCATTCGCGGTCCCGGTAAGCGTTCGTCTATGAGATTGAGCCGCCTTTGGCTCGTGCCGAGCGACTTTGCATCGCGAGGCTCAAGGAGCCATGAACTGATCTTATCGTGAACCTGGCAAATTTGGGTTCTTTTATGTCGAACATGGACTTTGTTTAGCTATCTCGGCGGGTGGAGTGAAGATTCATTGATGCATTCGAAGGCTGAAGACATTTCGCTGAGCAAAACATTTTTCTGGTGAATGTTTATTATTAAAAAAAATGTACGATCATGCATTAATCCATTCGCAGGGTTTGACATCAAAGCAGGCGTAAAATATGAATCGTTGATTACTCAGTGACAGATAAATAAATAAATGAACACCTAAGCAAAGCAAATCAACACTAAGCCGACGACCAACTCAAGTTCCCACTTTCCCTCCACAAACATCAGTCGCTCACCGCTCCAATTTCACGTCCCAACTGCAAAAAGAGCACCCCCTAAGCCACCCATTCCTTATTTTAAATGCACACATAACAAAACACCCGTAACTCTGTTTTAGGGTCTGGTTTTTCAGGCCTCCAGGCTCGTCCCGTGTCTCTGCGAGGTAATCGCACATTCGCCCGTGTACTTTGCCGAGCGTTTACTTATACATAAGCGTAAAGTGTCGAGTACCCTGGACAAAGGACGTAAATTCGCGTGGCTGAAGTAGACGCGGTCTACGAGCGCGCATAGCCAGGGCTCGTAGACCGCGCGCTCAGCGCACGAGAAACGCCTACGCGCGTTTACGAGTCACCGAAGCATATGCAGGAACTCGGTCGACGTAGTCGTCGCCAGCGCCGCCGTCGTCGTCGTCGTCGTCGTCGTCGCGAGCAGAGAGTATAAGGTATACGTGGGGCTTCGCGACGCAGGTTTACATACTCCACGGTGGAGGTGGAAGAGGGAGAGGTGGGAGGAGTGGTAAGAGGGGCAGAGAGGGAGAAAAAGAGGGAGGGAGGGGAAGGGGGGAGGGATATGGTGGCGTAGACGTCGCCTCGTAAACTCGCCCCGCACCCCGGTTATTACAATGTGCACAGACCGAGGACGATAAGTCGAGGCCGCGATAGCTGTTCACAACTATACTTTGAGTGTACATATATACATAACCTATACAACCCAACCTATACGTAAAACCCGCGACAGGCCAGAACGTTCGAGATAGCTGAAGTCCAGGCGAAACTGCACATTGCATACGGCGCAGCCAGCCAACTCGGCCGATCATCGCCGATCGTAAAGATCCCGTGGTAGCCGCTCGTTCGACGCTTTCCGCGTCGTGAGCTTTTAGCATACGCGTTGTCGAGTATCACGTGTTGACTGCCCCGGTGGATATACCGCGGTCGTATTATATCGGAGATACCGCGGGGATGGTCGTAGAAATCGAGAAGACTGCGAGGAAATAAGAGATATTGGTTGGTTGGCCGGGTTAGAATGTTGGTGATTGAGACTCCTAGCGGAGGCTGAGGGCGATGATTGATCCGGACACTGATTCGCGGGATTAAGGAGCGATCAGCTGGGTTTAATCGGGGATTATAAATTAGGCTTCTAAGTGGAGGGATTGGAAGTGGGAGGATGTGATTAAAGACGCTTTGAGAATTACGTGGCGCGTGTTCAACGGGTCCCCTTGGGTGAAGGTGACTTGAGACAACAACTGGTTTCAGGATCATGAACAGTCGGGACGTCCCAGAGCGGTCGCGACGGTAAACTGCTGTGCGAGGAGACGATTGTGACTGTTTTAGATTACTCGGACGGTGAGAAATAAGATATCGGGTTACCGAGGAAGCGGACGACGACGAGGGAACGCGATATCGAGAAGAGAGTCGGGTTGTCGAGTTACGGAAGGTCGGGTAACGCCCGCGCACGGTGGAGTCTGCGATGCGCCGGATCTGAGATGCGAAGGAAACATGGATGCTGAAGGTTCGGTTGGTATGTTGCGGTAATCGTGGATTCCGGCTGTCTTCCTGATCTGGAAGACACCAAGGAAGCCATTGGGGAAGCCGAGGAATTTCTAAGAGAAAATGTCTAAAAGGACTGTGATTTTTTTTTAGCTAATCTGTGAACCTGTTCTACCATCAGAGACTTCACAAGCTGATGTCTTTGATATTAATCATCTTCTAAGAATTTTTCGTCCAGTCACAAAATTGTATTTGTCAAAACCTGCTGTGCTATTTGTCACTCAAAAGACACCGAAGATCCAGTCTTTGACATGCAAGCTCGATGTCCTCCGTAATTTCCTCCTTCCTGTATATTTCTTCATCCACCTTCGTCTTATCTTCCAGCGATGAAAAACATGGATTTCTCGGGGAATTCCGCGGATGTCTTCATCCAAGCAAGAAGCGGCTTCGGCGAGGCTGGCGTTTCCTTTGAGCGGAGAGAAGAGCCGGACGCGGCGACGGTAGCCGTGAGAGGGAGCCGCGTGTGGAACACAACAAATCAGCGGGAGTTGAATCTTCGCATACGTTCGGATGTCGTACACTTCGCCTTGGACATCTCGGGAATGCCTGTGTGACGGAACAGAGGCCGCTTGAACGCGCGAGTGGCCGTCGCGGATGCTCACATCCATACTCACATCCACACAATCCACACACATGAAGACACACACTGGTTCACATACACCTGCGTCAGTCGAGCACTCAGCGAGAGGTCCAGGTCGTCCAGGCAAGATAGTCCGAATACCCGACAAGATTTCTGGCTGCTGAGACTACTTGGCTAAGCGGATGCTGTGTGCACTGAGCCTCCTCTTCCTCTCGCTCTCTCTCTGTATCTGCCTGTCTCTCCGTTTCTCCAAGCAAAGAGCAAGCGGAGTGAAGACCACGGCCACGAGGGTGAAGAGCGAGAGACCGAGAGACCGGAGAAAACTAAAGGGCCTGCCAAGAGGGTACGCAAGCAGGTGGTACCCACAGTTGCGGCCACTCTGAGCCCGTCGTTCGCCTTGTGGCCCGTCGACCATTCAGCCAACCCAGCTATATGAGTCGAGTCCTCAGTCTTCGGTCTTCGCAGTGTCCGTGCTCGTCCGATAATTAATAAACCACTTCTTCGGCATACCAGGCCCCTGTGCATTTTCTTTCTTCAGCTATGACTCGCGAATCTGATTGGGTACAGGCACAACTCGAGGTCTTGGTCTTAGTTTCTTTCCAGTTAGCTTTTTCCACTCAGCTTTCTTTAGGTGACCGAACACTCTGCGCGATGAGGTTGACTCGGTTGGTCGGCAGGAAAAAGTCATGAAAAAATCCCACTAAGAGTCAGCTAAGGTGGTCAACTTCACTGTGCGGTAATGAAAGAGTCTTTGGATTTTCTCGTTGTCTCTTAGCTTCTCTTCTCTACCGAGGCCGTCTTTCATATCTGCTTCCTTGCTTTCTTCGTGACTTTCCAGAGGCATCACCGACCTTTTGTTTTCTATCCACATTTTTCGGCGACCATTTCTTTTGGGTTCTTGTTCTTGGCTGGCCATGGTAGACGCGTTCCCAGCGAGCGGACCGAGAGGCGGACGGGAGAAGTCGAGGGAGTCGACGAGACTCGAAATTCGTAAGAGCCCTGCGGGACTCGCGGTGGCGGTTGCACGAGCTGAAAGTCGCCCGCGGCCTGGGAGGCGATTCATTAACCAGGCAAAACACTAATTGGTTCGCTTCCACGAAGCTCGTTGCGCGTTTGTAAAAAAGCGGCGCGGCTGTGCGGCGCAATCCCTTTGGCTAGGTTTTCGGTAGGACCAACCACGCGCATGTGACTCGCTGTTCTGGGTAATTACCAGTCTCATTGGTGGAACTTTGTTGGATACGACCAAGAGGCTTGCCTTCTTTTTTTCGATTTTGGTAAAGAAGATAAATAAAAAGTCCTAAAACATGTTTTGACCAAAAGTCGATGTGCTGAAAAATGAACATTGAATGAACATTGAAATGAGTCATTTCAATGACTTACTGAATCTTTGTTGAATGCAAGAAAGAATCTGTCCGGAGATGCAAGATAAGACGAATAAAGAGGCTTCAGCCTATTCTTGCCATTCTTCACTAAAAATCGCTTATGGCACGACTCCAGACGCACAGTAGCTCGTTTTCTCTAGCAGAAAATGTAACGCGAATGTTAGGCAAAGTGAAGTGTCTCGGGTAAGAAGCAACAGCTGGCCCTCTACCCTTTCTGCTTTGCTCTCTCCCGGACTACCGACATCGTTTATCTCGGCGCACCGAAACAGCACAGAAACGTACGTGCACACATGACAAACGCGCTTCATATTACATGTACACGTACACACGGAAGGTACACAGTAACTTGTTCGTTTGACGGATGATCCCGACTCGCGTTGTTCCAACAGAGTCTCGTGCGATTATTTTCAAGTAGAAAATGCCCGAGACAAAGATTGAGCGAAACGAGACAGGCAGCAACCACACAACAACCGCGAGGGGTCCATCCCCGAGCGATGGATGAGCATGGAAGCAAGATCGAAAGATACAAGAGGCTGCATCAATTTTCAATGCCAAACTTTGATACCCAAAAAAAAATTAAACTATTGAATTCTCAACTGCCTACATTTCTTGTTATATCCAAAATAATACGACCAACACTGACATCTGCGAAAATTGAATTTCGCGCCGAATTCTGGTCTCCGACTCGGAAGTCGAAATAACAGATCCGCTAATATTGATGGATGAAGCTTCTTCCCTGCAATCAATTGCTAATCAATGATAGATCAACTTCGCCCGCCAATCGAGGAGGCACAAAAAGCAAACACGACCGCATTTGGACAGAGTTCGGTGAGATCGTGGATCGAAAGACTATCGGACATGTTGACCGTTGATACAGCGAGGGATACCACCGCCGCTGACGCTGTCCCTGCTGCTGGCCATGGCGATCCTGCTGATGTTGGCGGCCGGCGGTCTCCGAGTACGCCCACTAAATCACCGGACCGAATTCCATTTGGCTTTCGGGCCTCTCCGCAGAGTCAACAACGTATTTACCCGTCCATTTGGTCCTTTTGCGGTCGCGGCGCGCACACACAGACCTCGGATTCTCCTGCGCTGATCCCCCTGTGCCTCCTCCTCCTCCTCCTCTTCCACCTCCTCCACATGTGCGCGCACACACTGAACGCTTCATTTTTTACCGCTGCCACCGTAGCCGGTTGCCGGCTTTGCAAAACGTGCGCGCGCGACCATCGTCGACAGCCGAACCCGCGCGCCACGTTAAATGTCTTCAGCTTAGGATTATGATTGTTGATGATGCCTCGAGCAGCGGTCCGAGTGAAGAGACAGAGGCAGAAAGGATTGGAAAATAATGGACTCAACGTTCTGTCGCTACGTGAATAGAATGAAAAAAAAACATTTTTTTTAATATTAATTAATAACCCATAAAATAAAAGAGCACTGGTTGAATCACCTAAATACTGCAAAATACATATTTCTGCTATTTCCCAATGTCGACCCCCCTCTAGACTCAAACCCACAAAACTTCTTCAATTAATTTTCTGGTCAACAAGATTTTCCCTTCAATGCCAAAATCGTAAACCACCCGCGAAAACCTTTGACGCCACCACTTTAGCCAACAATCGTCATCACAACCCACCCCGCATTGTGGTCAAACTTTAAGTGCACCGGGTTCTTGATCACGAATTCCCACAACTTAGCCGCGACGCGACGCAGAAATTGCGTATATAAATTACAAAATACACTGGACCTGCACAAACAGCGCCAATAGACATACACACGTGCTTCATACCTAGCGCAGCTCAAAGTGCATCCACCTCACAGTGTCCCCGGCGTAGAGCGCGCGTCATAAAACATCTCTCGCATAGTTCAGCGACGAGGCGACGCGCCGCCTCGACTAATACGAGAATAGCATAGAAGACAAAACCGTCGTACGGCCGGGAGCAGCAAAGTAGCGTCAGAGTCACCGAGCACCAGTGGCTTTAGCCTCGCAGCAGCAGCAGCAGCGCAGAGCCGGTGAATCCACAGCCCCAGGAGCGCCTGGCACCTCTCTCGCTCGGTCTCACTGTCGCGAGGGATTTAACGGCTCCGTTGGATTTCGGCGCTGTCCGGGAACACTTGGGAACAGAGAGAGAAACCCGCACGTCCCTTTTTCCATCTTTCTCGCTCACCGGGAGCGACACTAAAGCCTCGGCAATAGAGCGGCTTCAGGGTGAGAGGAAGGAGACTCTGGAATATAACGCGATCCTCCCGTTTCGGAAGCCTCGAATTTTCCATCTCTCCGTCTCACTTTGTCTCTCTCTTTCTCTTTGGCTTTGGAAGGCTCGTTGCTTTACGAGCCCTCCACTCGAGGCGATCGCGAGAGAGACGTCAAGCTCCCGCGTAATATCGGGTAATCCCTCCTATTCCACGGTGGGTACTGGTTGCGAGAAACGACGGAACGGTGGCGCTGTACGAGCTCCCGCCAATCAGGCGACAGAAGCGAGTGATCGTGGTGGCGGTAGTGGGGAATGAGAGGAGAAGTGACAGGCAGCGCCACTGCGGCTTCTACGCATTCCTCGTGTAAACTAGCGCGTAAAGCGAAGACTGTGACCTGGAATAACGCGAGCTCCTGTTTCGGGAGACCCGAATTTTCCAACTCTGTCGCTCGTTGCTCTACAAGCCCTACACTCGGGGTTATCAGCAGACATCGAACCGTCCGTAATATTAGGTAATCCCTCCGATTCCTGGTTTGGGTGCCGGTGCGTGAAACGACGGCAGGAGAGTGGAGTGGAGGAAGGAGATGTGGTAGGGGGCGCTGCTCGAGCGCTCCCGCCAATCGGGCGGCAGTAGCGTGCGTGGAGTGGGACCAGCAGTGGCACGCAGCGCTACTAGCGGCCTGTACAGCGCCCTCTACGCATACCCCGTGCGAACCAGCGCGTGTAAACCAAGAAAACTGTGACCCTGCAGAGGCGGCGGCGCATGTAGCGCGAGGAGGGTACTCCACAAGCGTTTGATATGCGCGTCGCGCGATGGGTGGTCGGTATAACGGCGCGAAGTGGGTACCGTGGGTCCTCGTCTCGCCCCGCGTTACCGGTGCTTAGGTGGCTTAAGCCGGCAATTCCGTAACCGACGTGCGCACCGCGCACCCCAACCCGGCCCCGAAATATGCCGCACACCTCTCGAGTAGCCGGGGAGGGAACTCTGAGGACGGGAGAACCCGGGGGCTCAGCTCCTCTCCGCTCTCGTCTTTAACAGCCCACGACTCAGCGCCGAAATTAAGCGGAAGTCTCCGAGGGGTGCCTTTTGCCATTCCTTATTCATGCGTATATAGGTATGCGAAGAGGGCGCGAGCTCACGACGGCGAAAGCTTCTCATCACTCGTGGCGTATGGTTTTCCTCGTGACGGCGGGATTAGCGAGGACAATGTCGGAGTCGAATATTGAGATTGGAGGCGCGGTCGACGATTTGTTGTATTATTGAGGTCAGGTTGTGGACATTTTGAGCTTGCGATTTCGGGTAATATATACAAATGCTATTATTATTATTATTATAAACTAAATAACAAAATATTCTTTGCCCGAAATCTGTGGAGTAAAGTTTGAGTCTCGAAATTCCACGTCCATCTTGATGTGGGACCAGAGACGAAAAAAATCGTCTCTTAATTAAGCATCTGCGTGAGTTCATTACTCTCGAGTGTCATAACCCTGGAATAAAATTCGTCTCTGTCGCGTCCAACTACAACATTTGGGTTGGCTCAATTAGTGTAAAAATGCCGGTTACACGGACGTGTCATCTGGTCATCGTGAACCAAACCCCCGAGTGGCTACCGTAAAACACTTGTAAATATGTACAATGAGTATGACGTACGAAGTCGCACACGTGTTGTGGCGCGTCCACTGAGATGAGGAACCCGTAGAGGCTATGACGTGATGTAAATGAGAAACCCGAGCGAGAGAGAAGTCGGGAGTCGACGCCGAGTGCGACGCAGACGAGAGAAGTTGGGAATAGGTGGACGGGCGATAAAAAAACGGAAAAAACATTGAAAAAAAAAATTAAAAACGAGCGACGAAGAAGAAGGGTCTATACCGACGGTCCGATGGAATTTTAATGAGCTACGTTTCGTCGCTCGTACTCTCTTCCCCTCTCGTTCCTGTCCGATTCATGGAGTGACGCGTTAATGCCTTCCGAATGTAGCTGCGTACTAAACCCCACCCCCCTCTCCATCACCCTTCCCTCTCGCGAACGCGCTTGTCGAACGACCGGCAAACCACTCGGCTCTCCAATCTCGACCAATGAACCGAGATCTCGCGGTGACCGTGGCAAAACACGCCACAGGCTGCGCGAGACACTTGGCGTTATAAACATTGCGGGAATTATATTGCACCGGTTAATTAGGCCACAGATTTACAAGTCCGCGTCGCTGATTTATCAAGCAGACAACATAACATGATTTAATTATGGAAAAACATTTTACCACCGTATTACAACACTTTTACAAGGTTTCAAGGCATAGACAACTTTCCACATTTTATCAGCTGACATTTTTGCTAGATTTCTAATTTTTTTACACGATAAAAAAAATTCCAACTGATTTCTTGTTTTTTATTTCAATTTTATTAATTTTTTTCGATGTCGAGAAAATCCCCTTTACACTTCCATTTCTTTTTTCTTATTGGAGGATTTATCTTTCATAAACATTATAAACATTGCGGGATTCATATTGCATCGATTAATTAGGCCGCAGATTTACAAGTCCATGTCGCTGATTTATCAAGCAAACAACATAACATGATTTAATTGTGGAAAAACATTTTATCACTATATTACAATACTTTTACAAGGTTACAAGGCAAAGACAACTTTCCACATTTTACCAGCTGACATTTTTGTTAGATTTCTAATTTTTTTACAGAATAAAAAAATGTTCCCAATTCTTTTTCTTTTTTTTTCGATGTTAAAAAAATCCACTTTACACTCTCAACTTTTTTTTCTTATTGTCTCAAGTGATACATAGCACCAGTGCGGAAGCAAGGATTTATCCGGGCATCAGACCATCCGATCTGTGAAAACAAACAAAAATCGTAGCGTCGCGATAACTTATGCTCAACGTGGGCGCGTCCGCTTGTCTCCCACTCACACACATACACCTACATATACATATAGAAATTTGTGTGCGTTTAGAGCCCGGGACACTTCTACACAGTATAAACGGTTACGAAGGTGCGGGAGAGCCGAGAGCCACGCGACGAAAGGATACGAGTGGAGTGCAGCTCTGTTTCCGTTCGCGGAGCCGCGGCGGAGAGGAGGAAAAAGAGGACGCGGATAGACAGTGAGACGACGAGCCAGCCGTAAAAAGTCGCTCGAACGAGATTTAGCTCTGGGCGCGGGGGCGAAAATCCTGAGCTACCCAAGTCTCTCTGTCTCTCTTTTGCTCTCGTTCCCTCGTGATACGAGCTTCGAGCCTCCTTTGCTGCTGCCGAGCGCGCCGCGTACGTACAACGGAGTTTAGTATATATACACACGGACGGGATAGCAGGACTTTGGCACGTCGTGTTCCGTCGTGATGCCCCGATAACCGTGAGCTCTCTTACAGGATTGTAACGTCTAAACTGGCGGGGATCGCTCGACGTAAAAGAGAGAGAATGAGAGAGGGGCGGAGCGGTAGGGGGGAGCGAGAAGGACGGAGGGCGGGAGGGCGGGAGGGTGGGAGGGAAGGAGAAAGAGAGAGAGAGAGAGGGCGAGAGTGACGGAGAAAGAGGAGCAGGGCAACTGCCTCGTCGGAATACGTGCTTGGCCATTTGTCACCGCGAGACTCGGCGCAGCGCTGGCGGCACAGCCCCACCGAGAAATACACGTATATGCGCTACAATACTGCACCACTGCCGCTGCACCGGCCGCCGGGGAGAAGCGGCTACGAGTGCCTCGCGCGCGATATAAATAGGTTGCAACGCTGACAAACGACCGGCTCCTACGACAAAATAAGCAAACACGATCTCGTTCACCTTTTTGGTCTTCCTTTTTTTTAACTCTTCGCACTGAGTGCGCAAAGGTTTTGGGAGAGGTGAAGATCGTCCGAGAAATTGGTCTGGTTGACTATCACGCTGGGATTAGCGGAAGCTCAATCTTGCCCAGCGAGAAACACGGATATTTGGGATTCACGTGTTTCGAGCGGAGCTGGTTGATGTCACGGAAGGTCCTCGAGTTGACCGGGAAACTTGAGAGCACAAAGTGGCAAGTGGCGAGACCCGCCCTGACGCTCCGGTTGCTGTTAGCGCTGCTGCTGCTCTTCGTCTACCAGACAGAGGGGCGAATCTCGAGTGAGTTCCCTTAGGGATAGACGCGAGATTAAAATGTTTGACAGCTTCCGCGGGTGAGTTTAAGCTACCGTGGCGGCCGCGTCCGGCTCAGTGACATCCGTCTAACTTGGATCAACTTGCGTCCGTGTAAATTTGTATTTTAAATAGATGCATACACAGTTTCTTAAGAATTCTTATCCTGGTTCACTGCGTAGAATAAGGAAGATCCTTTCAGTCCCCTTTATTAAAAAAGTATGTTTATATTGATTTTTTTTAGAATTCATTTTTTTATTTTTATGTTATTACTTTTATACAAATTAAAACTAACGAGCGAAATGATTAATTAAAGCCTCGATTATTGCAGAGTAATTAGTGAGCATCCAAAATATTTCCCAATGACCCAACCAAACATATGAACCATCCCCACGTGCTGCTTCCCGTCTCGTCTTCGTCTTCGGCTCAAAGCATCTCGCGGGTATTTAACTTCGACGTGCACGACGCATTCGTCCTCCAATTAAACTCATTATTTTTTTCCGGAAAAAACGACCATAACCACGCCCCGCGTACGTCCGGCGTCATTGACATCGCTTGGTCTCTCCATCCTCCCCTTCGTCTACTGCCGTCTTCGGACTCGATACGAAGACTTGAAGGAAAAATGTAAAAAAAGGAAAAAAAAAGAAACACGATCGTGAATGGGAAAAAAGAAACAAAAAAAAAGGGAAAGGAAAAAAGCAGGGAACTTCTCGAGCAAAGAGGAAGAGGAGGCGACACTCCGCTCCGGCAAAACGGAAGTGAAACGTTACATCTGGCTTAACAGGGACGGACGGACGGACGCGGGATGGACCCACGGTTTTCTCGCTCCTCGTCGTCGTCCGCGACGACGACTCGTTCGGGGCTATATTTAACGGATTCCACCGGAGCATCGACTCGACGATTTCTCTGGCTGTACCGTATTATACAGCCAACACTGCAGGAGCCCAGAGTCGAGTCGTACGGGAATCTCCGGTTTACGCGATAAACGTCGTCGAACCGCGACGACACATTTACCGCGCGGACAGCGTCGCGCATCCCGAGCTGCGACGATGACAACGACGTCGAGCTCCTCCTCATTTCCTCGTGTCAACCGAGAGACTCGCACACGCGACCTTTCCTCCTGCCTCGCAGCGCGTTGTACATGCGCCACGAGGGTGTAAATGGAGAAAAAGACGATGAGTGAAGCCTAGCGGCGAGACTCGCCGCGTAGTACATAATAAACCGTGAATAGTCTTGCGTGTCCTCCGGGCGGTATTTCTCGAATGGAAATTACGTCGTGATGGATCGAAATTATTTGCGCAAGCGACGACGAGTTTACGGGTGTTTGAGGAGACCCGACGGGTAAGAGACGCGCAACGCTTAAATAGAAACGCGGAAAACCTTGGAATTGTGTTCTCGCGATGTTTGGAATAGGAAGATGAGGTGGACACTATTTTTTTTTTATTTCACAGAGAATTAATATCGAGGTTCAAATTCACCAGAAATGAGTTTAGCAGGGATGTTGAAAAACTAGCAAAATATTTTTCGCAAAATAATTTATTAATGTTTCGAAAAAATTTGAATAAAAAATATTCGCGACGCACTTTTCTTCGTATTGCAATAAACACGGAAGAACGTAAAGTCTGACGAATTATTTTCATCATCCAATTTCACAAATCACACAAAATATTTTCCTCCTCTTCCTGGCGTCAACCAATTTTTTTACGAACATTCACATTTTTTTTATCCCAGTGTAAAACACTCGGAGTCTCGGTTACACTCGATTTACACCGGCGACCGGTCGTATTTATTCTTTTTTATCGCGAAAAATATTTGCGAAGCAAACGCAGCGAGCAGCGCGACGGCAGCAGCAGCACAGTTAATGCCATTCCCGGCGTTTAATCCCGGCGCAGGCGGAATCTTAGCGGAAAATTAACAAAATATTTTTCGCAAAATAATTTATCAATGCTTAAAAAAAACTTGATTTAAAAATATTTGCAACCCATTTTTCTTCGTATTGCGACAAACACGGAAGAACGTAAAATCTGTCAAATTATTTTCATCATAAAATTTCACAAATCACACAAAATATTTTCCTCTTCTTCCTGGCGTCAACCAATTTTTTACGAACATACAAATATTTTTTTTATCCCCGTGTAAAACACTCGGAGTCTCGGTTACACTCGATTTACACCGGCGACCGGTCGTATTTATTCTTTTTTATCGCGAAAAATATTTGCGAAACAAACGCAGCGAGCAGCGCGACGGCAGCGGCAGCGCAGTTAATGCCATTGCCGGTGTTTTAACCCCCGGCGCAAGGGGAACCCTCGCGAATTGCGTTTTGTTTTCCATATACAAATAGGGAACACGTCCCCTTGGCACCCGGCGCGGATTGGTTTGTCAAGTTGCCAGAGTGAATACGTTTCGGCGGTTCGCGGCGAGGGCGAAGTTTCTCGCGCGGATTCCGCCGAGCTTTAGTCACCGAAAATTCCTGGAAGCGTCCGGCCCGATGAAATATCGCGCTGATTTTCGAAAGGTTCGCTCTCGGTTGGTTCGCCGCCGCCCGCTGCGTTGTTTTCGCGGCTTCGCCCGCCTCTCTACTCTCTCTCCTCTTACTCCGATTTTCCAGGCATTTTCCAGTGGAAAATCTGCCAGTCGGACTCTTTTCCACTCGCCACAGGCCAAATGTCAAGTGCTGGAAGATGAAAAGTCACGGGGATCCATTTTTCCAAGACCAGCCTAAATGTCCATATTTCACGTGTTTGCCTCGTGGCCATTTTTCTCTCTCCTCGCTTCTCACATTCCGCGTGACGTGAACTGCAACCACCACGAAAATGCTGCGAACACTAACGAACGGACGGGCGAAGTGCGAAGAAAAAATGAGCTCGTGCGAGAGAGGCGAGGCGATAAACCAACATTATAGCACCAAGCCGGAACGGGTTCGCGAAAGTATCGCGATAAATCTGAATGGAAGCGAGATTTTATGAAAACGTCGCTAGGGTAGTCTGTGGAGAGGGGGGAGGGGGGGGGGGGGAGTATACTATATGCTACGCGGTCCCTGCGACGGTAGCAGTGATGGTAGCCAGTGGTTATAGGCAGCGATAGTGGCAACCGAAAAGCCCGTAGTTCGCGTCACTCGTGAAAAAATTTACCGTCGTTCCCTCTGGGCGACCGGAACACAGCTCTTCCGTTGTCTCGGAAAGTTCGCGACAGTTTTGAAGATAATTTATCGGCGCTCTCTTATTTTCATCGTTGGCTCGTGGCTCAACGCTGGAAAGCTGCTCTCGGCGCGGGCCGAGTGGCTCGCTTAATTACTATAGCTACTTGGGGGTCGGTGAAGGAGACCCGGGTCACTCGACTCAATTTTATCATTTTTATTTGTTGGCATTTCATTTTACGCACAGATACAATATATAAAATAAGAAATAAATAAACATTCGCATCATTGTTAGCCTGGAAAAAATTGTCCGATGATTGGAGAGACGCGAGACTTGGCAGATATTTTCTTGAATATGTATCAATAATTTTCGAATAGGAACCGGCATTGCATTATCCGCAAAAAAAAATTAAGGGCCTTTGAATATCGGCCGGAATCGCCAGGTCAGAATCGTATCGTCGTTCCCCTGGACAAATGATCCTAAGCTCCGTGCCAAATCGCCCCGGGCGCCGTCTCCGCGTCTAGGAAGCGCCTGCACTATCATCCCGTGTCACCGAGTCGCGCGAGAAATATTCCCGTTCGGCCGCGCGCGCCGGCGAGGCAGCCGTAACTCGTTTCTACGCGAGCAGCCCCTCTCCTCCCCTCATCTCATATATATACCCCACAGCATATATATACCGCGAGGAAAACTTGTTCCAGGCGGCCGCGGCTCGTGGCGTCGTGAATATCGCGGCCACTTCGCGACTCCCCATCTCTCCGGAGTCCCGCGGGTGGAACGGACGCGGCGAGCGAGAGACCAGGAGACAGAGGGCCGAGAGCGGAAGGCATCGCGCGGGGTCCTCGACGAAATTTTCGGCTAACACTGATCCACGTACCGGAAAGATAATGCATAATCCATTTCCGCGCGAGCGCGGGACGAGAACGGAGAGAAGGGTGTGGCAGGCGTACAGCGAGAGTGGGTGGTTGATGGGAGGGGGGAGGAGGGTTGAGGAAGAGCTGGGAGGGGTGTGGTGGGTTGAGAGTGAGCAGGGTGGGGGGAGGCTGGAGTGTTGAGAATGAGCAAGGAGGGGTGAGGGAGGAAGGTTGTGGATGGGCAAGGTGGGGGGTGGGAGGAGGGTTGAGGATGAGTATTGAGGGGGAGGTGGGCGAAGTGGTAGTGGAGAATGGAGGAAGCGGTTCATCCCTTGGCTTCTCACTCGCCGTGAGACGGTGCAGTCATAAATTTTCAATAATGCAAATGCCCTCCAGGCCCTTTTCGGCAGAGGGCGCGCACCACTCGCGCCGAACGCGCGAGCTGGAAGCGGCTCATCCCGCGCTAGCGCCGCGCACACGCAGCAGCAGCAGCAGCAGACCAACGGGTCTTTTCACATTCGCTGTAGTTTCATCCCTTTCCGTCTCTGTCTGTGTGCGACGCTCTCTCGGGCTTCGAATACGCGGGTAGCGCGAGAAGCCTTTCGAGTTTAGGGCACTTTAACGAACGATGAAAAGCCACGCGGGTTTACTTATAACCCAAAAGCGGAGCCAAGGGCGCCTGTACAGGGCGATTCAGAATTGGTTCGATTTTGCTTTCTGGTCCAAGACGATCGTGTTCAAGGTCATCCCGATCCGAGGTACTCGATCACTTTAGACTGTGGTATTTTTTTATTATGTTTACTGTAATTATCGTGGCTCCGGGGGAGTGTTGAAAAATAATTATGAATCACCCTGTATAGGGATTTGATGGGACGATGATGCCGAGGACGATTCTCCCTGCTCCAGGCTAAATCCTCGACGTCACGAAATATTAAGGCAGTGATCCGGGTTGATAATGAAAATTGACACCGGTTAATTCCTGGATAAGCTTTTAAACAGGCGCCATTAGGCTTCTGCGCCTGCTCAATCGTTTTATTCCTATTTGTTTAAAGTCCAAGATTCAGAATAGCTCGCTAACGAATGGAGTGGCGAATATTCCACTCACGATCGATGTACACATATATCAAGCGGTAACCGCGTTGGAATATAAAATCGCCGGTCGCACGTTGTCGACGTCTTGCACCGAGGAAGCCCCGGTTCTCCGGTGGCGCGCGAGAGCTCTCGAGATCCGGAGAAAGAAAGGCAATCGAACGAGAACTCGTTACGTCCGTCGATAGCCTATTAAACCGTCAGAGCCTATGGCCGAGATCCTAATTGCCAGGCGTCTCGGAGTCCCTGGCGTCGATCCAAAAATTTTCAACGTGCTCCACTTGAAGTTTGTTACGTTCCGACGGTGCCGACGGAGTTCACTACTCTCTTTGGCCCTGCAACGTTCTTATTCAGTCGTTCGTGGCTTTTTTCACTGTCTTTAGATTCACTCAATGCACTTTTCATTCATTGAGGACAGCGATGGCGATAAATGAAATAAAAATGCTTCAAATTGCCACCAGACGTCACAAGTCAGTTTCTGAAATCCTACAATTTTATAATTTCATATCAAGTGTCAGAAGCGAATGATACATTATTTATTTGTTATTTATTTAGCTTTTCCAAAAGCCAACGAGTATTTTTCGAACACAAAGACGAATTTTTCTCCTGTCAACGTCATGAACCATCCACGTCTCGTCATCCTTGACTCATCGTACCCCGAACTTGACGTACGCACCCCACTTCCGTTTTCCGGATGTGACTGAAGAGTGCAGCACAATAGTTCACAGGATCACCCGAGCCCACGTGCACACCCACATTTATTACCAACTGTGAGGCGAACGACGACAGACAGACACATAACAGGGACCATACGACATTTCATACGATGTATAAACGTGCGAGTGCCTCGCGAATCCGTGCGTCATTGGGGTCCGTCCCGGTTGGCTGCTGTAACCCGCGAAGCACGAATCATTAATTCGCCGCGCGGCGTTCAGAGGCCGTTCGAAGCTCCACGAGTCGCGAGCCGCATTCTCCGGGTTCACCGAGCCCCGGAGACAACTTCTGAGTCGCGAACAAGTGACCCCTCGGTTCCTCGAACGTGTCGGCAAGTTCGAGAATAACGCCGACATCGAGCGGCCCGAGAAATCGCTGTTTAATGGCACGTAGAGTGGATGACGACGCCGAAATAGTAAATGAGGCCGAGGGGGAGAAAAAGGGATGGAAAGAAATGGGACGGGCCGACTGAGAAGATAGTATAAGGCATCGAGAGAGTCCACGGGACGCTTAGCAAGGAAAAGAGAATAGGGGAGAGCCGGAAAGATGTGCCGAAAAGTTTTTCCGACCCCTCAGCCTGCGATGACTCACGAAACAAGCAGCTAGAAACTGAGATTTATGCGATTTTGTTATTCCTCTTCTTCTTGTTCTCGGATCTCTTGTCCCTTCCTTGCAGGACACGCGTAACCGAATTTCCTTCATGCTCCTCGGCCCATCGCCGCATGCAACCCCTGATAGATACAAGAAGGGGAAGAGGAGGAGGAGGGGTAAGTCAAGACGCTTGGATGGACAAGAGCCATTCCAGATCAAAAGTGCGAAGAGGCGTGGAGCCTTATTGGTGGATCGTGATTCCGGTTACTTTTGTTGAAAAGCTTTCAGTCTCTTAATTCTCAAAATCTAGTGAAAAAAAGACTGTTTAGAAGTTCATTAAATGCTCCTATTTTGGGCTCCGGGGCTATCCTGATGCAAAGCCGTAAAATGGGGAAAACGAGAAGTTGTTTACGTTGGATCTTTAAAATAGGATTCGTTCCCTTCTTCACGAGGAAATTATAATGTCACAGGTTATTCTAATCGATTGGCCATTCCGGATCAAAAGTGCGAAGACTCGTGGAGCCTTATTGATAGATCGTGATGACCTTTGTCGAAAAGCTTTTAGTCTCACAATTCTTAAAATCTAGTAAAAAAAGAATGTTTGAAAGTTTATTAAAAGCTCCTATTTTGGGCTCCGGGGCTATCCTGGTGAAAGGCCATAAAACGGAGAAAACGAGAAGTAGTTTAGGTTGGATTTCGAAAATGGGATTCGTTCCCGCTTTCACGAGGAAATTATAATGTCACAGGGTATTCTAATCGATAGGGCGAGAAGGCCTTTGAGCACTGCGTGTGCGTTCCCCTTCGAAGAGCCCCTCAGGACTGCCGCTCGTCCTTTATTCCTTCTTGAACACTACTTACGACACCGCTGTACACCGCCGACGTCGTAAGAGGTTTACCTTTCGACAGTGGAGGGCGCGATAAAGAACGGAAAAAAGAACGCCGAGGGATCTTCGGGTCCCCCTGGTGGGGACGAGGCGAGGCTGACTCGTATAGCCGCAGGCGTTTCTTCTTCGATATACCAGTCTTAAGGAAAAACAGACCGCCGCCAGATGCCCCGGTAAATTGGCACTAGGAGAGGTTCGAACCAAGTACAGTGGGGATGGGAGGCAGGGGGACAGGGGGGAGGGTTAGGCGAGTGCGAGACCGAGTGATATACGAAGCTGGATGGATGGATAGAGGACCAGGCACCGGTTATACGGCAGAGCGACGAGTGTCTGCCCTCTGTCGGCTCATCCCGTCCCCGGGGAAACGGAAACAACCGAATCAGGCAGGAATTTAACTCGCGAGACGGGAGCGCCTAGGGTACCGAATACAATAACGTCGTGTTCGCTTCCGTTCCGTCGTTGAAGTGCCCATAGGTGTGGAGGAGGAATTTACGAACGTGGATTGGATGATAGGAGGCTTCATCTGTTTTTTGGCCTGCAGCATTGAAGATGAGAAAAGCAATTTTGATGTATATAGGCGAGTGTATTAACTTGGATTTGAATTAATAGAATCGCAGAAATAGTTTAAATTACGTTTTTTACTTTCATCTTATGTTACATCTACGTTTTACACGAAATTATTATAAAAATACATTTTTAGAAATTAAGATGATAAAGATTAGTTTTGATCTCTGCTACTTGGCAACGGAAGTGGTTGCTCGTTATTACGATTGCCAGTAATCCGCAGGAGGCTCGACTCTTTTTACCTCGATTATTGTGCCATCGGGATTATGAGTGTAGCACAACTTGAGGGTACACACGGTGTCTCCTTTGGGTCCGCACCAACAGCGATTGCATCCGTCGGAGTAACGTTTACCGGCCACGCATTTCCTTGCTGGAACCTCAGGACCATCTTAAAAAAGAAAAATTCACCGAGAAATTACGTAATTATTCACAAAAATATATCATCACTGTGCTAACGTTTTTTTTTTTTTTTTTAATTAGGATTTAAACACTTTAGAGCCTTAGAACATCTGGTGTATTTATATTTTATTTTCTGAAGATTCACACGATTTAAAAATGTATTATTAATGATTTTGCGTGAAAATGTAAGTTTTTTTGTCCTATTGAACTCACCATTGACTGTTGGAGCTGCAAACACTGCCACCGCAAGCACGAAAAAGAAGAAAAGTGTTGCGAGAAACTTCATGACGAATGGAATTTTTTTTTACTGAATCGTGTCTCTGCGTTTTGACAGTTCGATCGCACCAGGCTGAGTGTGGCTTTGTAACTGCTGGATCGTTTTCCCAACCGGCTTTATATGAAGCTCGAAGTTGTACAATTTGATTGTGTAGCGGCTCGCGCGGCGATAAGGTGGCGACAAAAGTCAACGTTGGGTTACGCGCATAATTGGTTGGGTTACGGCAAAGTGGCGATAAACATAAATCTCGTTTATCGCGGTGAACTCTTGAATAATTACAACGCTCTATATTCCGCACTCGGGAGCGTCTGAGATTTCGTCGTACGTCACTACGACTGATATCATTTGGAACTTCGACACCAATGATGTGATTTCACGTGTTTCTTATCTCGGAGGAAAATTGTTCCGGCAACGCGCGTCGATCTCTCGATACTCAAATACTCGGATATTTTCGGACGTGCGCCACCGACGTCTGCTCTTAAGTCAATGTTACGCAGCTACGCACACCCTCCACATTGTATTACGCGCAAATATAAACAGCGCCGCCAATTGTTGCCAAAACGATCGCGCGGTCTTTACCACAAATTCATTTGCGAAAATGACAATCGACTTTTTAAACACATGCGTGAATAAATTGTAACATTTGTTTCATTTATGTAGGATAAACGTAGTAAATATGGACCGACTCTAAAAGTGAGTAATGAAATTTTAAGGAAAAGCCATTTAAATGTTAACCAGTTTTATATGCTGATTTTTTGTTTACAAATGACACACATATTTCTATGCACCAAACATGATTAAAGCGACGGTAAAATTAGGTGTCGAGTCGTCTGGAATCCGCCGGTTCATGATAACGATGGCATCCTATGAATTCAGCCAAAAATCTTCGGGGGCTTCTACGGTTTCCTGTCCAGGGCAAACCTTGAAAGTGCAAAACTGGTAGCCGTTAGGCTTGCAGCCACACCTATTACAACCGTCGAAGTAGGATTTTCCTGGCACGCATCTTCTTAATCCCAGCTCCTGTTCGTCTGTCATGCAATAAAAGTAATCTATAGATAATGATTACCATCCCACGATTTTATCTAAGCGTTTAATGTTCCGCAACACATTAATATTATTAAACTCGTGTCAGTTTGAGGAAATCATGCAACGCTAAATGCCATTTCATTAGCCTCGGTGACTGAGATAAAAAAAGTAATGCAAGGCGTGTCATGAAGCTTTGAGCAAATCTTTAAAGAACTCACCGTCAGAAGCCGGTGCAGCGAATACTGACACGGCGAGCAGGACCACCACGAAAAATAGGGCCAAGAATTTCATGATGCTGGATTATCACGTCTTCCTTCGAATGTCGACTGGTCGAGTAACTGCTAGTGACTGATGGCTGAGCCCAAAAGATTGGCGTTATATATAGAGCCTCTTCCGCTATTATTCACTCGGTGACGACGTCGCAAAAACCGGTTATCAGATGGATCCTCTGAGCCTTGAAAATTCCGTCTCTATGTTTACTTCTCGTAATCGTCGATGAGCGTTCTTAGAAGAACGTTGACACTACGATATGAAAAAAATGTTGTGCCTCGCGCGGATTGCTCGGGTCTGTGTGACAGTCAATTGGGATAAGACTGGAGGAAAGGCCCAAGGTCACACACACAAACGACTGCGCTTGGCCAACATTGTAGCGTGTAATTATCGCTGAATAACGAACGTCCTCTCTAAATATAGAAAAAAAAACAAACATAAAGTAGGAAAATCCATCATGATGGTTCTTCTTGCTGCATCTGCAGACGCAGATGCAGCACATGTCTTTGTTCCCGCACTACGCCCGATTGGAGATAGCGATTTACGAGCATCAGGCATACGCCACACGTCCGCACGGTTTACTAATAGCGTCATGAGAATTCACACTTCGCCGCCTCTTTCTCATTCGCGTTGGCTGTGCGTTGGTTGCCAGCGAAGTTGAGGACTTTGTCGGATCGCCGAGCCCCGGGAATCCTCGACAATATCTCACCTGGCTTACAAGGCTTGAATAGCAAAGCGTTGGTTTGCAGTGCGGATCTTGTCCCGTAATCAGTTTGTCTTCCAACTTTTGTGGAATCGGTAAATACCGACTGTCGGTTAATAAAAGTGATGGGATAAACACAAATCAGTCGTATTGGCCAAATTATTATCTTTCTTTTATTTTTATCGCAGTTGTGTATTATAATGCAAATATTTTTGTATATTTACATCACAATCCGCTACTCGTGGAGCCGGCACGAAAGTCAGGCAACCCGTAAATCATGTTGACCTTGAAAAAACCGATACAGTCCTTAAACGCTGCACTCGTGACGTCTTTGGAAACTCCGAGAGTCCGAACCTTGGCTTGTAAAAACAAAAACACAACATCGGCCACGAGTCCACGTAACCAATCGAGGCTAGATTACGTTAGACGTGTTCGACGAAGGAGCGATTTGCTTACATCATTCGCAGTTTTTTTTGGACGAAGACTAACGTGACTCACGATCAGTGCATTAAAATACAGCTATGATGTTTGTTTATTTTTGTTCGTACAGCATAAAATTAAATATGAAAGTCGTATGTTAACATGATCAGTGATATCATCATCGGGTTCATTGGGAAATCGCTATTGATTAGTTCTTCAGCCAAAAATCTTCAGGCGGTTCTTCAAGCTTTTCTTTGTAACACCCGGCTCGGGTGCAAACCGGACGCTCACGAGCAATAGGACCGCACCAACAACTATTGCAACCGTCAAAGTAAGATTTGCCTGGTACGCACTTTCTGGGTTTTGTCTTTATTTCACCTGCAAACATGTCGACACTTCAGTTAAAAAATGTTAACTGCACAAAGATGCATTAGCTTTTAATGCATTTTTTAGATTGATTGACTAACCTTCGGATGTTGGAGCTGCAAATATAGACATAACATGTAGTAACGTCATAACAAATATGACCAAGAACTTCATGGTTTTGTGAAAAGTTAAAATTGCGTGAGGATTTCTGTGTCGTCCTTGCTAGGTTCGCACAGGCTCGCCGTCAATTTGGCTCTGAAGGAGCAGATGATAAAGGTTGGTTTATAAAGCCAAAGTCTGGTTTTTCCCGCATAGCTGCTATAAGAACCGGTTATTCTGCGTGACCTTTGAACCTGGGGAAGTACCTACGTGTGCGCCACCTCGCTCTGTATCTCCAAGACCCTTGACCCCGACACTGCTTTGACTGATATCCTAAGAAATGTGCAATTATAGAGTAGTACTTATTACTAAATCGATGTAGATGGCGCAGCCGAGACTTTCAAGGGAATTTCAGAAATTGGACACCATTCAAAAACCAAAACGTTGTTTATTTCTTTTTCGTACAGCAGAAAATTCACACAAGTTATACTTCTCTAACCACAAATCGGAGTTAAATGAAAACGGATGTCGCACGTTCACATAATCAGTAAAATTATCATTGGGATCGTTGAAAAATCGGTACCGATTAGTTCTTGAGCCAAAAATCTTCTGGCGGCTCTTGTCTCTTTGGGTAGTCGTGTGGACTAGGTCCGAAACACGCGGCTGCGGTGCAAATCGGATGCTCACGAGCGACACGGCCGCACCAACAATTGTTGCAGCCGTCAAAGTAGGATTTGCCTGGTACGCACTTTCGAGGTTTTGTCTCAACGTCATCTGCTAACATGTCAACACTTTTGTTAAAAAGTGTTCATTTTATATATCGACACATGGCTTTCTACAATTGATTGACTAACCTTCGGATGTTGGGGCGGCAAACGTGGACATGACTAGTACTAACGTCATCACAAATATGACCAGGAACTTCATGGTTATTTATAAAGATAAAATTGCACGGGAATTTCTGTGTCGTCCTGGCTAGGTGCGCACAGATCCACTGTCAGTTTGGCACTGCAGAAGCACATGAAGAAGGTCGGTTTATAAAGCCAAATCCCGGTGTCTTTCGTAGAGCTACTGTAAGAACCAGTTTTTTGCGTGACCTTTAGACCTTGGGGAATACGTGCGCCTCACCTGGTTCCTTATTTGCAAGACGCTCAGCCCCGACACTATTTTGACTGATATCCGAGACTTGTAAAGGAACAGGAATTGGACTCCATTCAAAAGCCAAAACGTCGTTTATTTCTTTTTCGTACATCATAAAATTCACAGAAATTATACATTTTGGCCACAAATCAAAGTCTTAGAAATATGGACGTGGTACATGTTCACAAAATAAGTAAAATCATCATCGGGATCATAGCAAAAATCGGTACCGATTAGTTCTTGAGCCAAAAATCTTCAGGCGGCTCTTGTGGCTGTAGGTATTTGTTTGTAACAGGGTCGTAACACGCCTTAAGGGTGCAAAACGGATGCTCAGAAGGAACAGAACCACACGAACAGTTGTTGCAGCCGTCGAAGTAGGATTTGCCTGGTACACACTTTCTAGGTTTTGCCTTCACTTCACCTACAAAAATGTCGCGCATAAATACGTTATATCTCAATGCAGCTTAATTTTTCATTACACATCACGACACGTGGTATTCAAAATTGATTGACTAACCTTCGGATGTCGGTGCCGCAAATACGGACATGGCCAGTAGTATCGTCATGACAAATATAACCAAGAACTTCATGGTTATGTATACAGATGAAAATTGCACAAGGATATCAGTGTCGTCCTTGCCAGGTACGAACGGGCGCGTTGTCAGTTCGATTCTGAAGTAGCAGGCGAAGGAGCTCTCTTTATAAAGCCAGAGTCCGGTTATTCCCGAGCTGCACTAAGAGCCGGTTATTTTGCATAACCTTCGGACCTTGGAAAGTACGTGCGCGTCACTTGGCTCTGTATTTACCAGACCTTTTCAGCCACGACGCTATTTTGACTGATGTCCACAAAAATGTGTAATTACGAAATTAGTGCTAATTTTTATTTTTAGCATGATGATCAGGATTTGTGGAGACTGACAACGCTATCCGTCCTCCAGACCAAACGGTCCACATTGACTAAACGCGAAGCGTTCCGAGTGTGAAATATGAATATTTAATAAGGTTATATTCATCGCTACTCGTTGGTGTTTTTTCGGGTGTTAAAATATGCGCCCTGGCATTGCGAATAAATTTGAATGTAAATCATAACGTAATGAAGGATTCATTTATAACAATGCGAATGGTTTTAAAAATGTATTTACTCTTTCGTGCATTCTGTTCATTTTACGTGCATTGATTTTTACAAATCGAAGTCAGTATTGAGACAATAATTGGTACATTATCGTAATCATCTATTCGTTACACTTTACCGCTGTGAAAATCAGTTAACTCTTAGTTGCTCAGCCAAAAATCTTCTGGGGCTGGGCTTGTGGGTTTCCCAGGGCAACCCATGTAAGTGCAGTAGGGTATTTTAGTTGGACGAAAACCGCACCAACATTCATTGCAGCCGTCGAAGTAAGATTTGCCGGGTGCGCACAACCTTCCTTTTGCCGGTTCGCCATCTGCAAAACAACAAAACCAAATTAGTTCAATCGTATTTAATTATCTAATTTCTTATAAAAAATATTAAGTAAAAAAATGTAGTTATGAAAAATGAATTGACTTACCAGTAACAGGTGGAGCTGCGAATACCGACAGGGCCAACATGATGACCACCGAAAGCATTGCCAAAAACTTCATCGTGAAGACAGCTGATGAATGTTGTCTGCGGCTTTAAAAATTGTCTTCTCGTGATATGCACACGATTCGTCTCAGCTTGAAATTGAAAGAGACAACGAAGCGGCTCGCCTTATAAACCAAAAACCATTTCCCATTGACCCAAATCAGGAGTCTGTTATCTCGGCAAAAAAAATCAGACCCCAGAAAAAATACGTGCGATTAGACGCGTGTCGTTTTCGGTACCTACGGGACCTACAAGCGCTGTGCGATTTTCGCGAATATCCATAGACAAATATAATTAAGGCGTCTTGACAATCGTCTGACAGCGCGATAATCAGCGGTAATGCTGATTGGACCAGATTAACGCAACGTTATACGACCACCAAATGAAAACTTTCCACGTCCTCTAGTTTCTACTATACTCAAACTCGTAAATCATTTTCGCTATCGCGACTGAAAGAGCGAGAAACTCCGAAATTCTATGCAGATAGTTGGCGGCGAACCTCGAAATCCAGAGCCAGCCACGATTTCAGTCGCTCCCATCTCTTTTTGCGGGCGGCCGTCAACGAGATCACACGTTGGTCTTCGCATCTAAAACCGTACGTACAATTTATCAAAAAAATGTCTCACTCTCAATCCACGCTGCAATCACCGTTGAATACCTAAAAGAAAATTGGTAAGAACCTTAAATAACTATCTTATATTAATTTTTTTAATTCAATTAACTTCGTCCTATTGACTTTCACCCAAATAAAAAAATATATAATCACACAAGCCACCTAAACTATTCTTAATGATAATCAATTTTTATTTTCCATTTCCAGATACATTTCCGGTTACGCGATAAATAGCGCCAAAACATCGTCGACAAAACGACGCAACAAACCGTTCGAAGACATCGAATAGACTCATTGGATCTCGGATCGTGCGCGTTGGTCGCCCAGCCGCAGCGCGTTTATATTTGGAAAATCGTGTCTTCAGCGCCGTCGTCCCCCGTTGATTGTCCGTGGCGGTGTGTGCGGCTCCGGTCGTCGTCGCTGCGGCTCCTGCTGGTATTCCGAAGACGCGGGCGCTCGGGCGCTCGCGCGCGACTCAATAGCAGGAGCAAACGGAGGTAAGAGCGCTAACGAGACCCTCGTGCCGATTAACATCGGCATTTTAACTACATGTACGCGCGCTGAGAGGCCGCCGAGAGGAGGATGAATAGAGAGAAGGAGCGAGAAAGAGTCAGTCGGAGCGAGAGAGTCAGAGCTATTGCATGCAACCGGGCGCGTTTGTGCGCTGAGCGAGCAGCGAACGAGCGAGAAAGTGAGCTCGCACGTTCTCTACCCGGGACCCACACGTGGATACTTAACGGGCCTCTCTCCAGGGACTCCTACGCGTAATCGTCTCCGCGACGAGTGTACATATAACCCGCGTGCTGCGAGCCTCTCTCTCTCTGTCTCTCTTTCTCTCTCTCTTTCTCCCTCACCGTCCCTCTCTCTCGCTCCGCTTTTGTACTGTGTGCCGAGTTATCCGTCGGCTGTGTCGAGACCCGCGCCTGCCCCAGCGAACCAAGAGAGAGAGGGAGAGAAACGGACAGAGACAGATGGAATGAGAGAAAGAGGCATTTGGACTGAGAGAACGAGAGAGAAAGACAGAAAAAGGGAATGAGACACGAGATGAAGGGTATAGGTATAGATACAGATAAAGGTATAGGTATATAGTACAGTAGTAACACCCGTATTCCCGGGACACTTAGATCGGTATCGCAGCACCGTGGAACACACGTGGGACGGTGCCCAGAATTCCCGCGGCAATATACTGCGTAGCTGCCCCGCCGAGCTCGCCGCTGCCGATCCCCGTGCGCGCCGCTTACGTATATACGATATATACAACGCACACACGCCGTACGGATAATCGCCGGGCGCCCAAGCGCGCGCGCGTGCGCACGCGCCAAAGTGTAGGAAGAGTCACTTTTACTCCTGCCGTGTGTCGCGCGCGCGCGCCGGTCGGCGGGACGAGCGATAAGTGACGACGGGGACACTTCGAATACAATCGACTTCCGGTGCCTACGCCTCGGGCGGGATATCGAACACCCGCGAGGCTCTGTGTGACATTGGCCGGGAAAAAATTGATTGGCTGTGTTCGATTTTTTTATTATTTTTTTATTCTGTTTTTTTTTTGTAAGGCAAGTCATGGGAAGATGAAGAAGGTGACTTGATGTAGGTCGTAAATCGAATAGAATGACTCTCTTAGCTTTCCACCTACCGATACACTCATTGTTTATTTATTCTCTCCATACACCAATAACATTAATAAACGCATAAACCTTTCAACCTATCATCGCTAAGCAGGACCTCGAAAAAAAAAGTGTCACGATTACAATTTCTCCCCGCTAATTTTTCCTCAAGCGGGATATCGAACACCCGCAAGGCTCTGGTGAAATTGGCCGGGAATAAAAATTGATTGGCGTATTCGATTTTTTTTAAATATTTTTTTATTCTGTTTTTTTTTTTAAGGATTTTGTCATGGAAAGATGAAGAAGGTGACTTGATGTAGGTCGTAAATTAAGTAGAATGACTCTCTTAGCTTTCCGCCTACCGATCAACTTATTATTTATTTATTCTCTCCATACATAAATAAAATTAATAAACGCATCAACCGTTCAATTATCATCGCTCCGAAGGACCTAGAAAAAAAAAACATGTCACGATTACAAATTTCCCCCGTGACCTGAACTAGAATTATAATTCCCCCGTTTTTTTCTCCTTCCTCCAGCGTAATCGTTTTAATTCGTTATTACCATAAGGGTCAAGACGTGCGTTGCGGTTCCGGGAAGCTCCGGCGTAACGGGAACTAATGACACGTACCGAGCGAAGACACGAAGCGACGCGAGAAGCGGTAGCCGCGGCTTCGAGATTGATAATTCTCCGGTATTTACAGAGCCGAGTTTTTCGTCGTTTCTTTTGTGTGCTCTGCGCGCGCCACGCGGCGGGAAAATATGTGCTAAGCGCCGAGCGCCTAAGTGAGAGGATGGAAGAAAAAGAGGAGGAGAAGGCGAAGGGGTGGGGGCAGGTCTCGGGGATCTGTGAACACTGAACAACGCGAGTCGTGCGCGAAGTCAACGTACGTGCGTTGCGTGCGTACGGAACTCGCTAGTCTAGACTATAATCCACGCGTACGTATATATATATATATATATATATATAAATACATACATACACAAGTTATGCCACACGAACGCGCTTGCGCGTTGTATACGTCGCGTACCGCGTGGATCTCGCGGTGGCGTCGCGCGCTCAGCACGTGGAATTATACGAGGTTTATCGCTTCCCGTCGCAATTGTCGCGGCGATCCAGAAGCCGAGGCTAAACGATACTTTTATTGGTCCTGTTACCGGATAATTGCGCCGGTTCGCCCACCGCAGCCGCGACGACGACACCGACGTCGGCTGAGGCGGCGGCAGCGGTCGCGTCCTCTACGGTTAAGCAGAAACACTGACACTCACCCGGTTATGTGCCGCCGTCGCAGGCGGAAGCGGCGACACGACGAAAAATAGCTGCGCGCCAGCGTCTTATCCCTTCTGCTTCTCCCGCGATGCTTCTTTTTTTGCTGCGCCAAACGGAGTCACCCCACTCCTCGCGGTTACTCGACGACTTCAAACGACGCGCGTGGAGGACTGAAAGGAGGATTGACGTATGTTGACTGGCGGTTTGGGGAGGTTTGTAACGTGGAAAATGAGCGCGAGATGTTGGGATACTTTTTGCATTTTTCAATGTAATTTTATTTATTTTTTTTTAATAAAACTAGGCTAATTACACGCGCTGGCGCGCGTGCCCGAAATACTTTTGCGCTGCTGCGCTCTTATAAAGCTTTAAAAGGGTAAGTCGCAACTGAAAAACCCTTGTTTTGTTGGATTTGAAAAAAAAAAAGAAATTTGTCGTTTTGCTTGTCCGAAATCGTAGATCTGGCCGCCGGGCCGAAAACCGCCCAAATCGGGGTCACGAAATTTATTTTTTCAAAATAACGACTTTTAACCTATACCATCGTTCTCAAGTCGCATATTCTACCCCTGAAAATACTGGTTACGACCCTTTCTTAGTTAATTTTGAAAAAAAAAAAAATTTGGTCGAACAGTTTGTCAGAAATCGTAGATCTGGCCGCCGGGCCGAAAACCGCCCAAATCGGGGTCACGAAATTTATTTTTTCAAAATATCGACTTCTAACCTATACCATCGTTCTCAAGTCGCATATTCTACCCCTGAAAATACTGGTTACGACCCTTTTTTAGTTATTTTTGAAAAAAAAAAATTTTGGTCGAACAGTTTGTCAGAAATCGTAGATCTGGCCGCCGGGCCGAAAACCGCACAAATCGGGGTCACGAAATTTATTTTTTCAAAATATCGACTTCTAACCTATACCATCGTTCTCAAGTTGCATATTCTACCCCTGAAAATACTGGTTACGACCCTTTTATAGTTACTTTTGAAAAAAAAAATTTTGGTCGAACAGTTTGTCAGAAATCGTAGATCTGGCCGCCGGGCCGAAAACCGCTCAAATCGGGGTCACGAAATTTATTTTTTCAAAATATCGACTTCTAACCTATACCATTGTTCTCAAGTCGCATATTCTACCCCTGAAAATACTGGTTACGACCCTTTTTTAGTTACTTTTGAAAAAAAAAATTTTGGTCGAACAGTTTGTCAGAAATCGTAGATCTGGCCGCCGGGCCGAAAACCGCTCAAATCGGGGTCACGAAATTTATTTTTTCAAAATATCGACTTCTAACCTATACCATTGTTCTCAAGTCGCATATTCTACCCCTGAAAATACTGGTTACGACCCTTTTTTAGTTACTTTTGAAAAAAAAAATTTTGGTCGAACAGTTTGTCAGAAATCGTAGATCTGGCCGCCGGGCCGAAAACCGCTCAAATCGGGGTCACGAAATTTATTTTTTCAAAATAACGACTTCTAACCTATACCATCGTTCTCAAGTCGCATATTCTACCCCTGAAAATACTGGTTACGACCCTTTTTTAGTTACTTTTGAAAAAAAAACAATATTTGACAGAACTGTCAAAGTTATCAAGGACAAATGAACTTGGACTCGGGCTAAGAGTTCCAGCCAATCACAGCTCGAATAGGTTGCTAACAATGCTTTCCGTTACTCATCAACTTTTTAAAAGAGGGATTTTATTTAATTTTTTATGTAATTTTATTTCATTTGTTGTCAGGAGAACATTTTTGGAAAAACTGTTATTGATTGTCTAGTCACAATTATCGTGGCAGTAAATTAAATTACCCTCGTGGACCTAAAAAAAAATGAATTGTTGTCCTGTTTTCTAGGATTTCATACCCAAGAAGGTTGCTGTCGGGGTCAGGTGGAAGAAAATCGTCGAGGCCTTAATTCTCTTTTTCATATCACCTTTAATTGGAAGCACCGTTAAATTAATATCCACATCTATTTCAGAAAAAAACTATATAAATGCAAATAAACGGACCTGCATTCCGGTGGTCATCGCTTTAACGTCCCTTATCCTGCCTGCTGCCCACGAGTATCACTAAACTCTCATCAGTGGCGACAAACTGATTATCTCCCGTGCTCATCTGCGTTATCACAGCGAGCATTGCGCATGCCCATAAGTTTCCCGTAATTGGGAAGAACCCGCGGTTAGCTTCCAGTCATTTCCAGTCACTTCCAACGCTGGAATCGTCCGGACAGAAATCCAGACGACGAGATTCGAGTTTCCCTCCCAGTGTTTCTTCTCCGTAATTTCAGAACACACACTGCGAACGCCGTAAAACCGGCCGTAGCTTTGGTTAGCGATTAGGAAGTGAAGGATCTAAAAAAAAATAAATTAAAAAAAAACATGCTGCATACTCGAAACTTAATGCGAATCTGGTTCACCGCGAGAGAGAAAGAAAACCTCGAGGAGCTGCAGACCCAGACGCACCGGCCACGAGCGAGCAGCACAACATCTCATCGCGGGCTACGACTACAGGCGGACGTAAAGATATAACGAAGTAACGAAACCGGTTTCGGCGCCGGCTATACGAGCGTCAGCAGCATCGGCAGCAGCAGCAGCCGCATTACAGGAGGGCCGCCCCTTTGCTCACTCGATTTCTCGTCTTTGTTTACGGCGGCCACCGGGACGACTCCGCGAGCCTCACGGGGTGCGCACTTCTCATGCTCCGGGACCGTGAAAAAAAAAGAAATAAAAATAAAAACGTCGGAACGACGGGGATCGAGCGGAGCTGGAAAAAAGAAACGAGCGATAAGGAAGACGCGATGAGCGAGATGTTTATTTTCTCCTTGGCTTCCACGCGCGTTTACGTATATCTATATACGTGTAGATATGTGTATATGGTCCGTATGGGTGGACGTTTGTGTATATGAATCGGCAACATTGTATCGTCTGAAAGTCTCTGGTCGACGATTATATTTTTACGGGGCATCTGCGCTAAATTACACAGTGGGACGCGAGAGGTAACCAATTTGGTGGGAAACTGGTGCCAATTACCGATGAGGAACAAAGGCCCCGCGTTTGGCGAACCGCAAAGTCGAATCGAACGTATTAGCAATTTGTATGGATATTTTAGAAAGTTTGTTTCTTCTCTTCGAATTCGAATTGATTGACTCTACCAGAATTTCCTAAAAATGTATGGGAATTCCCTTACTAGTTATTAAAAAATTCAACCTTAATCCCCCTCAAAAAGAACCCTCATTTTCCAAAAAGGTTTCTTTCTTCTCTCCGGATTTGGGGTCGCTTGACTCTGCCAGAATTTCCTCAACATTTATAGGAATTCCCCAGCGATTAAAAAATTCAACCTTGATCTTCCAAAAAAAATCTAACCAATTTTCCAAAAGATCTTTCCAAAAGATCTTCTCACCCGTCACAAAAAATTGTTTTTGTCCGAACGAAGAAAAACAAACTCGCTGAATGTCGAAATCGAAACTCAGAGGCGAAGGAGCCCGACCCTAAGACGAAGAATAGGAGGAGGAAGAAGAAGAAGCGACCAGCGTGAATCATCGCTGTTTCTCGTCTGCCCTCCTCTCGTCCTGTCGCCGTCTCCCCGGGCATGAATTTATATAAATGGCGCACGTACGTTCCAGCCACGAAGAGTGAGCGAGAAGACCGAGAGAGAGAGAGAGAGACAGAGTCCAGCGTCGGCAGCACCAGAAACTCCACGGCGCAGCAGCAGCAGGGCACGGGCTTTAATCAAGGATAACAGCTGTAACGGCGTAATCAGCGGCAATCGCGGGGAGCACCAAGCACAACTATTAATATCCATTTGGGTAGCAGAAGCGCGCGAGCCGGGAGAGAGAGACGCAGGGCCACCAGGCTGCCCTGGTCTCTCCCTGGTTTCTCCCACTACTCGTCGTCCACGACCCTCGTCCCGTCTCTCTCTAATTATCGTCACTCTCGCTTCGTCTCACTCGTTGCTGCATCCGTCCTCCTTCCACATCCGCGCGGGGGGTACGGATGGGGGGAAGGGGGCGGGGGGGAGCGCACGTCGAACCCTTCGCGTTCGTCTCTTCCGAGTCTCTCCCTGCGTCCTACAACCCACAGGCAAATCATCTCGTCCTTTCGCCGGATCATCGTCCATCCCTCTCGAACGTCCTGGGGGGCGCAATGGCGAAAAGGGGTGAGGAAGGGGAAGGGAAGAGGAAGGGACAGGGAAGGGAAGGGTAGGAGAGGGGGCAGGCTATCCTCGTCCTTTCCACCCCCAGCCCCCTCCACTTGTCCCTTCGAAACAGGCGAACGAACAAATCGTCGAGGGTCGCGAACACGGCCGAACGGATAAAGAAGAGCAACCCGAGTTCGAGTCGTTTGCCGCTCAAACATCGACGAAAAAGCGAGCAAAAGGGGAAAAAGCTCGTTTCTAACGCGTTTTTGGCATTTCCTCGCAGTCAACGGGAATCATGACTGTCGATGTCTCCGTTGTGTTTTTATCCTTGAATTCTCGTCGTGTCTCTTCTCTCTCGTTTTTTTCATTCGTTCACTCGTTCGCTTCGCGGACGCATCGCGGCGGGACAAAAAAACAGGAGAATCGATACACGAACGCGCGTTCGTTTGTGTGCAACGTCGAAACCGGAAATTGCTGCTGTCGGGGGATGAAACGCGCGGCGCGTGCCACACGCGGAATGTCGAATGACACACAGGAGGGGGGCAGAACAATTTTAGGAGCTTAGCACTCCGCGGGGCTTTGCCAGAAAATTGGGTTGTTGTTCCTGTTTTTTTTTTATTTTTATGTTTTTTGCTCGGGTTTGTTTATTTTTTATTTTTATTTTTTTTCAGTCGCCCACACGTCGTGTGTGTTTTCGCGGGACCAGGTTATGTCGGCGTGATATACGGAAAAGGTAGAAAGGGGTTGACCACGGGGGGCGAAGAGGGGGGTGGGTGTCGAAAGTCGTGCACGCGCTGGTTTTCCCGTCGGTAATTGTGCGTTGTAACGTTTTTCAGCTGCGCCGCACAGTCGACGCTCGTCGTCGCCGCACCCAGAGGGGTTTTTAAAGTATTAGCGCCCGGTTCGACGCACTCGTCAGTGGCTCGAGCGGCGTTTCAGTCATGAAATTCGTGCCGGGGATGACTAACGAGTTTTTTTTTTCGGCCCGAGCACAATATTAATCTCCGGCTATCTGACGCGACTCTTCCTGCTGTTGCGTCTAGCAGTTGCGGCGAAAATTCGATCGGGGAAAACAGTCGTTGAACTACGTTTACGATACTTCACCGTGTTTAATGACCTCACATTTTATGGAAGTGGAAGTTCGAGGGACGCCAATTGGGGTTCGAAGTTCCTGCCTCGGCGAAGCTGCTTGTCGAAATTTTCCACGTGTTTACTGGGGTAAAAAAATGCCTCTTCTAATTTCCCGACGTCACTTCGACAAATTGACATTTTGGGTTTGACTTATACGCTCGGTTATAAAATTCGTTTGAATTTTTTTTATAGCCACAAAGTCTTTTTTGGATTCGACTTATTCGCTCAGTTATAAAATTAGTTTGAATTTTTTTATTGCCGCAAAACTCAATTTTTCTCCACCACAAAAATTTGTCATACGTCTCCATATCGCGACCCCCAATTCCGAACTCGTCGACCGACTTTTTCACCCCCCCCCCCCTTCCCTTCCCCTCAATGAAAACCTGCCCCAACATAAACTCTCCCTCTCCCCTCGACTTTATTACCATTAATGTATTTTTCAAAAACGCCCCCGTGTTTTTACTTCGCCTCCCACGTCTCTCCCCTCGACTTCCCTCTCGAGAGTCCAGGCGGCTTTCCGCGCCGTCGAAACAGCGCGGAAAGCGCGTCCCGCGCGCAACAGCAGCGACGACGTCGTCGGACGTCGCTCGCAGAGCTTTCGCCTCTGCTGCTCTGCTCGCTCGCGCGTGAACTCGCTCGCTGCAATTTCGCGTCCCTCGCCGGTTCCTCGTCGTCCCCGGGACGAGCTTTCGCTCTTTAAGCTCTCGCAGCTTGTTATAACGAACTTTCGGAACTAGCCGAGATTTGCATGCCATTACGTATACAACGTATACTACCCACCACCACCACTACCACCACCTTTGGGGCTGCTGGCAGCAGGGAAACGGCGCGGGCAGCGCGCGAACAGCAGCTAGAAACTCTCGGCGACGCTGAAACACCGGCGGTAGGCAATAATATATATATGTAGACTCGGCGCATAGACTCCGCTTCCGCCGTCGCCGTCGCCGCTCGGCTACACAACACGACCCGGCGCGCGTTATAATACAGTGTAGACTGTAGAAGAGAGGCGGGCGAGCTCGACGAGCGACGGGCGGCAATATCGCCCGGGCATTTTAAGGAGCTTTCGAGTGGCGTGCAATTTACATAAACTAGACTCCCGCGGCGACAAAACCGACCGAGCCATAAACTTATAATTCTCTCTGTAATAAACAGCTCGCGGCTTGCTCGCGATGCGCGCGCCACGCGCGGCGCTTCTCGCGGATCTCCCCCCCCCCCCCTCCCTCTGCCCCTTCCACTCGGCCCTTCGCATTCCACGCGCTCGAGATTGCAAATCGAGCGGCGTTTCTGGCTTCTGGCTATTGAGATAATTTTTTTTTATTGAAAAAAAAAAAAAAAAAAAAAAAAAAAAAAATGTCCCGCATGCTCGCGTCTCGATGTCCCTTGTTATCGGTCCGGTAATTCCAACGTGTCGAGAAACGATAAACAATTACCGTTCGGTTCGTCCGGTAATTTATCGGCTATCGGCGAGATTTCTTTTCTCATTTTTTTTTCTTTCTTTCTTTTCTCCTCTTCGCCGCGAAGTGCGCGGAATACGCACCAAACGGGTATTTAAAATATGCAGAATATTTCACGTAGGCGGTTTGGGACGCGGATAAAGTTGCTAATTAGTTGTCGCTCTCGATCTTCGAGGCGACGATATTATTTTGTGTGGGTTTTATTTTTTATTTTTCGCTCTTTGTCGTTATTATTCTTGAGCCTGGAATTGGCGATGATTAATGCGCCGCTGACAGAGGATGCTAAACGCCGATGAGGGAGAGCACGCGAATATCGATACATCAAATCGAGTCTCTCTCGTGTAATAAATATATATATATATATATTTATTTATACACCGTGCAGCGTTGAACTGTGCCACACATATATATCGATTTATTCCACAGTTCGCGATTAATAATCTTTCGATGCTGCCCGCTCTAACCCACGTGAATATATATGTGAATATGTGAATATTATGTATGACGTAGTCGTGTACGAGTCTTATGCACACAAAATTCTATTATGCTATACATCATCTATGTACGTGTAGCGCCCGTTGCGCTTCATTATTTACGATTAATTTATTCCATTAAGATCGCGGGGAGAGCCCGCGCGACTCCGATAATTGATTCGCCGAAAGGAGTAGCCGTTCGATAACTCTTCGCAGGCTTCGTCGTCGATGAGCTCCGCGCGGTCTGAGCAAAACGAGAGAAAAAGGAAGAGCAGCCTGACGCCGGGACACGTGGCCGGAGTCAGTGACTCGTCTCACGATCTGTGATAATCTAACTAGAATTGTTTTTTTTATATTTTATGAAATCTATTAATTTATCTATTTATTAGAAAATATTTTATGAAATGTATTTATTTATGTATTTATTAGAACATATTTTATGAAATGTATTTTTTGTGTATTTATCAGGATATATTTTATTTATTTATGTCAGCTTAATTCGACGTCACTGAATCTATTTTTGACATTCTCGTTTTTAACTCGTCTGCCCCTAAAAAACGTGACAGCCGCTTACGATGATCAATTCCGTCCGCTCCAGATCGTAAATCACCAATAAACACGTGCAACGAGTTTCGTCATCGGATTGGAATAAAAAAGGGTTTTTGTCGAGCAGCGAGGGAGGACGGGGGGGGGGGGGGGTGGACCACTCGGTGAGAGTTGGGAGAAGAAATGTCGCGATGTAGAAGTTCCCGATACGCAATTAAAGGTAATTAAATTAATTGGGCCACGAGACAATCAGGCCAATTACGATACCAATCAACGATCGCGCCCGCGCGTTCCTCGCCGTCGCCCCCCGCGCGCTCGACACTCAACGGCTGTGTGTGCGCGGTACGGACGTTGGTGAAGGGGAGGAGGGGAGGAAAGGGGGAGGGGGGTGAGGGCTTTTTACTCGGATGACAAACTCCCTTAATTACAGGGCCGAGGCGCCACATGCACCCTCCTGAAATTAGTGCGCGGTGGTCACTACTGCCAGCAGCTGCCAATTTCGACCGACAGGTATAGTACACGAAAGGCCTATTCGCGGGTTTGTGCGAGAGAGAGAGAGAAGGACGGAGGATAACCCGGTGGGTCGAGAGCGACATAGACGGCGCGGGGTGGGCGAGAGAAACCGAGGGACACGACAACAGCAACGACGGGACCCTCTTCGGAATTACCTACACCACACGTAGCCTCCCATTCACACTCGTCACGAACGCTAAAAAAAAGTACACATACACGCCAACACTTCGCTACATGCGATCGGCCGTAAAGATAAAATTCAAAATTAACTGCACTCCCGGATTGAAATATCGATCCTCGCGATTCCTCCTCCTGCGACGACGAAAATTGCAACTTTGCCTCGGAAAAAAATAATTCACGGATTTCACGATTTTTTTTAGCAATCTGCTTTTTTTTAATAAGTAATAAATTTATTTTTTGAGAACGGAGAGGCGTTCGAAAAAAGCAAAAAATAAAAAAGGCGCGTCTCGTTCGTCGAGCCTGTGACTCGACTTATCAACGGTCGAAAAAGGCGTCCAACACGTGTCCACGTCTACATCTGTCCACGGTTAGAAAAAACTGATTTATGCACGCGACATTGTCGCGAGATCCTTTTCGGCGCCTCTAACCAACGCTCTCTGTGTCTACATGTATGAATTTCACCCTGGGACAAAAAAAAAAGTGACAGTCCCACTTTCATCTGGCTTATCTTCGGCGTTCGCCCCTCGTGACATCTCGAGGGGGGTCGGGAAGGGGGGAGAGGGGGGTGGCGATTCGTAGATGTCGATCACTTGGTATACAGTTCCGGGCTCTCGGAGCTCAGAATCCGCACGGTCGAGTGCACGCGTTGAGGCTCACGGTTGACGCCGAATGGCACGAGCGAAAATTCATGGAGAGGGGGTGGGGGGGGGGGGGGGGGGTGAACGCCGGCGATAGGGGTAAGAGCATAAAATTATCCGCGCGTCCACGCGACCTGGGCGGATCGCATAGGCCTCGCGGTATTCGTTACTAATGGCTGTTCTATTTAGCAAAAGCCCCATTGGCCCTCGAGGGACGTGTCATACGTCACAGTCGTACCCCTCCCCCCTCCCCCTATTCGCCCTTCATGCCACCCCTCAGCCACCCCACGACTCGTGGCAATCTGACTTGCGTTCGGTTGCTCTCATTTTTAGTCTCTCAGTCGCACGCGTTTCGACTCCAGTCGGGGAGGGGGGGGGGTGACTGACTGAACTCAGGAACTCGAGGCGAGATGCAGCGTTGCCGGGGACATAGAACTCTGCACTTCCCGCGTTGTTCCGCCTCGCCCAGCGAGTCTGCGACTCGTCTCCCTCTCGGAAGCGTCGACCTTCGCGCGCGCGTCGACCCCTCGATCAACGTCAATCAACCGTTAAACAACAAGGCGACGGACAAAAAGGATTTCATTGTACTGCCCCGCGCCCTTCCCGAGACTTGGGAGCGAAGTTAGACGCTGCCGATAGAGTCACTCGCGCGATCGAACGCGATTCCAATGCTTCGGCATCGCACAAATGCGGGACGGGCGTAACGGTGGACACAGTGATTGGCCGTTTAGGTTCAGACTGTTTTTTCCGTTTTTTATTGGATAAAAAATAAAATACTTAGCCATCTAAGGACAAATGAACATTTTATTAAAGATCGTTAAATTGTATTATTTATATTTTTTTATATTGAAGGACTCCGGTCGATTGCCTATTGGCCTTGCCTGTATTGTTACCAACCATAGTTACAATATTTAAAAAATCATGTACCACAAGAGAAAAAAAAAAGAAAAAAAAGTGTACAACGTATTGTCAATAAAATTCTTTTACTATTACTTTTATTAAAGATCGTGTGTAATTTTTATCTCGTTCTTGTAAAATGGGGGAAAAAATGTGTGTGTGTGTGTGTGATTTTAAATGTCTCTTTAACAGTTAAAATTGTTGAACATCGATTTTCGGTTCGCTCGGCCACTCAATTTTTTTCTCCTTACTGATAGTGAAAAACAGCAGAGACGAGGCAGCCACCCTCGTCTCGAGGGCGGTTGCCCATCGAGATAGTCGGTCGTCGACGGTCAGAGATTCGTATCTGCGTCGAGGAAGACACGAGAGAAGGTAACTGCCGCGTTACACGCTGTTCGCACTGTGCAACACCGAGGGCCTCAAAACCTGTGTACACACGTGTCAACTACGCAGGTTTCCCGGCTTTTCGCGCGCTCTCGGCCGGGGCGAGAATGGGGTGGAAGTCGGGGGGGAGGGCCGCCGGTCGCGAGAAGCGCGCCCGTCGAGTGGGCTCGGTGCACGCCCGAGATGCGAGACGAGTACGTGCCAATGGGTCTCGGGCTATCGCGCGCCACGTGAGCCAGACACTATCGACACGAGTAGGTAACGCTCGTCCCGCGTCGACTCGGCTGGAAGTAACCGCGGCGGCAGCGGCGGCGGCAACGCGCTCGAGCTATTTTTATGGTACTTAGCCTCTCCGACCGGCAACATGCTGTACCACTTGAAAAACACTTGTGCGCATTCCGTTAGGTTTACGCAACGGAATCGCGTCGAGCCGCTGCACCCGTCGATGCAAACGAGAACAGGGGGGATGAAATACAGTGTAATATAAATTTTACAGTCCGTTTTGCGCCGTAGCCTTGAACCCCGGGAAAGAAAGGAGCTGCGAACTGCGTCCTACGATAAAATTCACCGATTTTCGCGATTTTCTCTTCGAATTTTTTATTTTTTGAGTAAATAACAGGGTTTTTAGGAATCAGTGGGAAATTTGCCATCGAATAGGGTTTACGAGATCGGATTTTTTTTTTCGCTAGAAACGCAAGGGTCCTTCTAAAAATTTGCGATTTTTTAGTGTTCGACTTTAAAATTCTGTGAAAAATTGAAAAATCGAGATATTGAGTTATTGAGTTTTCTTTCGAACGAAAAAAGAAAATCCAGATTCCAGTAATCCAAAAAAAAAATTACCTTGATTGTAATGAAGTGATAAAATTCGGAAAAAGTGAAAAATCATTTTTCACGTTTTTCTCCTCGAATTTTCGATTTTTCGGTCAAACACCCATGATTTTGGAAAAATACTTTTTTCCGCAAAAAACGCAACGTATAGAAAGCAATTCGAGTAGCCGGGTTCCTCGCGTGATTGCGAAGTCTTCCTCCTTCCCCAGGTTTCCTGCTCCGCTTCAACCCCCAACGTAAAATCTATCCGACCGATACACGCGAGCCGATTGTTAAAATAATTCCGTAGCGAATAACGAACGGTCGGCTGATCGTCGGGATAATTTGTTCGAAGTGGCCGCAGTCGAAACGGCGTCGGCCACGAGATGTGTATAACACGAAGCCGACTATTAAGGGGCAACACACCGAAAGACTTGACGAAAATTCTTACACACGAACGAGGGTTGGAACTAACTATTGCTTCTCGTCGAAGTTCTCTTACCTCGTAAAAGTGCTTCGCGGTTTCCCCTCGGCACTTCCGCGACTTATCCCAACCAGAACCCAACCGACAATCCTTACCTTCCGCTATTTATTTCCAGGGTTCGCCGCCTCGGGGCTTCGATTCCTCGTAACGTCGGGCTCACATTTTCCACGCGGTTCTCTCACCTTTTCGTACATCGCCCAGCAAGAGGGACGGCCCAAAAAAAAGAAAAAAAAATGTCGAGTGTAACGGAAGTTACGAGTGGGCGTCAGTCGAACGTAGGACCGGAAGCTGCGTAACGGCGAACCGAAACACGCTGCTTCGGCGCGCAGCGAATTACATCGACACCATCGGCAACTGCGACGACGACGACGACGCGAGAGGAAAAAGCATTTGCGCTCCGACTATATGAAACGGAATAGTTGAAGGGAGCCGAGCGGAAGGAGGAGAGCGATAAAGGGAGGAAGGAGGAGAAGAAAAAAAAGAATGTGAAGCGGAGAGCGTGCGACGGATCTCGCACACGACTGCTATCGACATCTCGAAATTGCGACGCTCGAGTTCCATTGTCACCACCACCACCAGCCGTCTTCTTCCTTCAATACATCCGAACAGTTTCCATTCCCTGCGTCGTCGTCGTCGTCGTGAGCCCCCCGCGTTTTTCCTCTCGCTGTGCCTTCACATCATGCACATATTTCCTGGGTGGAAAAATCTCGAGACTCCGCGACGACGTTCCCTCTGTTATATAATAAGAAGATACGCCCGCGAGGACGCGGCAGACGGAAGGCGGAAGAAGATACCCCGGACCGAGAGGGACAGCGACGTGCACCAGGCGTCGCTGACTTCCATTCCGCAGACTCTCGCGTTATTGGAAAGGGTAAAGGAGACAACAACGTCCCGTCACGTGGCGAGGAAGACGTCACCCTTTCAGCAGTCAATACTCGGGCTTCTTCGTCGGTGATAACATTTTCAACCTCGATTCTGGTGGAGCTTTGGTGCTGATCCTTCTGGCAGTTTTCTTCCAGTTACAGCTGGACTGATGATTCTTCTTTTTTTTTAAATAAATTATTAGGAATCAGAGTCACAATTGATGACGTTGATGCTGGAATTGGCAGCGACAGCTGAAAATAAATTTGGTGCTGATGGATTTAAGGGAATTGTAAGAAAAAAGATGCAGAAGGTACTCATGTGTTTTCTCATCAGGTATACAAGAATATTTTATTCGTCGAAAGTAACAAATATACAATTCTTTCAAATAAACATTGACGCGTTTCACTTTACTTTTTTCGTTTTTTCTCAAAAATCGTTTCTTTAAATTAACATCGTGTTGGATTTGCCGGGCGTGCGTGCGGCTCGCTGTCCGCGAGCTCGTAGCGAGGCGACGCCGAACGCTTCAGGGTTGGTACCGTCTATTTCTAGTAGGAATAGAACGCAGTAACCGCGGTATTGTCGACGTGGAGATTAAAGCACTGAAGCCGGAAACGAATCAAAAGCACCGTCGCGGGTGAAATCACAAACGCACGTAACAAAAATTGAGATTCAAAAAAATTCAGACGACCCAATTTTTAGGGGTGAAAATAAAGAGCAATATTTTCCCGAGAGTCTCTCCGGGGGGGCTTTCAGTCCAATGAGATTTTGGCACGATTCGCTAAAACCAACACTGCGGGGTGTAACGTGTGGTGTGTGTCACGCTGTTTTACATATTCGCGTGGTGTATGTGTATTTTTTTGTTGCTCTCTCGCTCGCATTACTCGTTTTTTTCAATAACAAATCAACAATACTCCGCGATACCGTTCGACCGTATTTTTTCTGTTTTTCAAACCTTCTCTTCTCTCCGTTTCTTTTTTTTTTTTTTTCATCGACACGTACCTTACCGAATACTCCTGTATAATATAATGGTTTTTTTTTTCGACCACAACAACGAACGTCGCTGTTCGCTCAGCCTGTGTATATTTATATTTACTTTTCTTCTTCTTTTATATGTACATATATCCATCTAAATGCATATAGTTTTCTCTCTCTTCTCTATTTAATTTTTATTTCGCCTCCGTCGTCTAATATTAAACGTGTTCTTACTTTTTTCGATTTCCGTTTATCTCGTTCACTATACTAACGTAACCGGGGGGGTTGTGCTCGCGTCGCGGCAGTTCAGTTCGGATGGAAACCGGGAGGCTTTGAAATCTCGGTTTCCTTTTTTTTCAATACATATATTTCTATATATATATATGGGTATTCCGCGTTTCTTCACCCCAACTGAGCTGCCGACGGGCGAGATCTATATTTACAATTTTCGACAGAGCGCGAGCGCGGGGCTCTCGTCGCGGCGTCGAGAGCGTTTTTAAGGCAGTGTTGCGATTGGCCGCTGCCGCTCCGAAAGTCTCGTGGAATTATTTATCGTAAACTCTTCTCTCGTTGCTCTCGTTACCTTGGAACATTCCCGTTTTCGTTTCGCGTTGGCTGGCGACCCCCTTTTTTCACTTTCCGACTCGTCGTCGTTCGAGTTCGTCAACTGTATCATTCGTCGATTCACTGGTCGCACGTTATAACGTTTTTTTTTCACTGGTCACTCGAGCTGCTCGATTTCGTCGATAATTAGTAATCACTGTGTGTTTTCCCCCCGTTTTTATCACTGGCCGCGTCACCGTCAAGCGAGTTCGTGAATAATCGCGGCACTGGCGTTCGGTCTCTGTGTTTCACATCCTTCGGGGGGTTCTTCTCGCACTCCGAGTGGCTCCTTAGAGCCAGGCGCCGAGCTGAGCCTCGAGAATCGTTGCCGCGTCGGTCCTTCCCATGACCCTGAGATGATTGAGCAGATCCGTGACCGCGCTCGGCTCGCGGTGCCTCGCCTCCCACAGATCCAGGATGTGCTCCGTCGGACTGGCCTTCGTCGCGAAGTAATTGATATACCTGGTGTAACAGATCGTCGAGAAAAAAAAAGAAACAAATCGTATATTAATATTCACGAGGGTCGAGAAGTCGTAATTCAGCGAATAATTAAAAATCGGCGAATTTCTTGTTCCCGCCAAAGTTGTAATAAATTCCAATAAACATTTTTTTTTTTTTTTCATATCGTATACAAATATTAAAATTGAAAAAATCGATTAATCATTGAATGTAAAAATTAGCTCTGAGTTTCTCCCGAATTTTTGTACCATCCAAATAGTACATTAATCACCTGTCATTCCACTATAATAAAATTAAAGAAAAATTCCAGTCACTCACCTATCAACCTGAAGTCTCTGCGCGAGCATCCGCCAGTCGTTGCCGAGCGCGTTCGGCGGGTCGAGACACTGACAAAGCTGCTTTCTCAGCGACCTGGTGAACCGGAACGGCCGTAGCGCGGACGAGTCCGTGGTGGCGTTATTGGCGTGACCGCTGCTGACGACCGTCACTTCCCGCAGCGGCCGGGTCACGCTGCCCGACGACACGAGCTGCTTCGCGCCGTCGTAAACGATCCTGAATACCTGCCGCGTGTCCGAGTTGCCCTGCGACACCTGAAGCTTGTAGCTCCTGGTCGTGGACGGCCCGAACGCGGTGTCGAGGCCGAAGGTCACGTGGGTCGTGTTCTCCAGGCAATTCCAGACGTCCCGGAAACTCACTTCCTGACGCTCGGTCGGCGATTTGCTCTGCCACTCGTTGCCGACTTCCTCCAAACTTATGCGAAGCGGCTCGCCGTTGTCCTGGAAAACTATCGTCCTCGGCTTGTCGAGAAGATAACCGCGAATCTGCGACTCGCGGTCCACGATCGTCTTCATCGCGGCTTTGGTGTCCTCGACGGCGTAAACGCGAACGCAGCACTGACCGGTCTGACTGGCGAACAGAGCGAGACGCAGTCGTTTCGTCGCCATAGCACCGTCGATGCTTTGACCGGCGAGAACGTAACCCCGAAGCTGCTCAGTGACTATGAAAGCCTCGGCGTGATCGAGCTGAGTGAAGAGGGGTGTGTTGATGGTCTCGTTGCCCAGGGTCAACACCCTCGTCCACGTTATCGGCTGGTCCTTCGCCGCCGCCGGCGACACCGGCGTCTCCTCCTGGGCGTCGAGGTCGTCGGTCGCCCAGACGCTTAGCTCCCAGGTGGCCGGATGCAACATCGCGCAATGCTCGAACTGCAGTATCGCCGGCTTGTTGAAGCTCGCGCTCGACGGTCCGCACGTCACCACCGCCGAGAGTTGCGTTATTCCGTCTGGCGATAGAAGAAAAGAATTTTTTATATTTTTTTTATTTTTCATGTTACTATCACCTGATGTGTCGCCTATCTTACACCTGGTCTTTTTGCTCGAGGGCCTCTCGTCTCTCATTCTTATTCCCGTCTAACCTTGGGTTACACGTCTACTGTGCTACGGGCACCAGCAGCAAAAAAAAAAGCAACAACCCGACATTCCCTGGTGGCTCGCGGTGTGGAGTACGTGACGTTGCGACAAAACGTGGATAGAGACTATAAATTGTGTCCCCGAGACACTCAAAACCCAAGAGCCGTTTGTCTCTCGCGCGCGCCAACGGTGAATCTATCGCGGCGAGCAACGCTATACGACTTGACTGTACAAGCGAATGTCGTCCGGTCGTCTATTCTCGTAGATAGAATTTTAATTCGCGTCAATCGGGATTCGAATTTTTTTTAAACCTTCTCTCTCTCCCCGCCGATTCCCCGGGCGACTATTTATTTTATATCGTTCTATTGGATTTCTCGCGTAACGATGGTAATCTTATTTTCGCTTTCCCCCGAGTACAGAGCCCATAGAGAGTGCGAGGGGTGGGAGGATGGCTGGAAGAGAGGGTGGAAGGGGGGTTGGAGTAATTTGGGTCGCTTGGGAGCCGCACGAATCGCAAGACCGAAAATCCTGGGAACGAACATGGGAAAAAGAGAGGCTGGGTTGCATGGAGCACTCGGTATCGGGGTCGCGCATGCATTTGCGGGTTGGGGCCGGCGAATCCAGGCGGCAACGCGTCGTACACCCCGCAGCAGCGGCTGGAACTAAACCGACGGATGGGGCTCCGGGCAAATGAGAGAGAGTGAGAGAGAGAGAAGGATAAAAAGAGGGACAGAAATACAGATCCTATTCATCGTGGACGCTGCGTTGCGGAACACCAGGCGAGGGCAACGAATATACCGGCTCCCATAGCCGATCGACTCGTAATAAAATTATCGCCTGGCGTTATTCCCGGCAGACAGAGGGGGGAGGGGGGGGGGCGTGGTTGGTGTTTAAAAAGCGTCCAGCTCTCCTTTTTTCCCCCTACGGTAACGCATCCCTGGTCCCTGGCTGTACCATTCATTCTCCGTGTGCTATACGCATGGTTCGTGAAACCAGTCCGAGGTTGTACGGAACGAAACGAGAGACCCGCATGTGAAATAATATTGTGTACACGGCTGCATTCGAGTGTGAGCGAATCGTAAAGAATAAACACACGTGAAAGCAGGAAAAAATATTCCGGGATTATTAATGATGAAAACTCGACGACAATGACAATGGCGGCAGCTTCGGTACGTCAGTTTAGGTTACGGACAAGTCCCGAGTGGTCGAGTTAAACGGTCGATGATCGCGATGTGTCGAGAAATATAGTGGTCGAGTCGTGAACGTGAAAACAAGCTAAGCCGATGGGTTTACGATAATGGAAGCTTGTAACTTGGAATTTATGACGCGAAAAAGGGAACAAGAAGTGGGCTGTGTCAAGAAACAGGGTGTCGATTGGTCGAAGATTCGCACCCTGATGGAAAACCCCGTCGCGTTACATATACTGGACTGGCCCTGATCAGGGCCACGTTGGCCTGATTAGGGTCCTGCCAGGGCCCGACTTGGGCTGTGACGCTATAGGATTTTCCGTTAGGATATCCACACATAAGCTTAGATTGTGCAGAGGTTGCACACAGCCAATAAGGATTTAATAAAGGGTCATGGCTTTTAACTCACCAGGTAGACGTGGCCTGAATCGATCCTCGTTCAGAACCGCCAAGTACAGCTCCTTCCTGAGTGGCTTGGGGACCGCTCCCTCCGGCACGGACATCGAGATACCCGAGTCCGGGAGCACGAGTAGAGCGCCGCGCGTGTTGACCGCCGCCCTCGCGACGTTGCCCGTCTCGAGTTTGGGCAGCCTGACGCTCTCCGAGGCGACGTTGTACGTCGAGTCGGAGGACGGGTAAGAGCTCGTCACGCTGTTCTCGCTGTCGGAGTGGATCTGCTTGTCGCTGCAGGACTCCTGGGTCGAGGTGCTCGGGGTCGGCGACATCGGCGAGGGTTGCGGCGCTATCGACAGATGCGGTACGTCATAGTGATGCTCGGAGAGCGAACGCGAGAGCGAGAGCTTCGGGTCGAAGGGATATTCGTAGCAGGCGGGCACGGTCGTCGCCGTGACGTCGGGCTGCAGGCTCAGCTTCTTGTCCTGGTCCGGAAAGAACTCTGGCTGAAATTCTGTAATCACAAGAACGATCGGTTATGGTCATCGTCAAATGTCTCTGATGGTGAGTCATAATTATGTTGAAGTTTGCATCGTTGTTAACCAGTAAAAATAAAAAAATAGAATGATTTTAATGAACCCAAAAGATTGTACTGGATATAAAAAGTTATTATGACGATTGTTCATAATGAAAAATTCTTAGAATCGCTAGAATAATTTTTTACTCGTTAGAATAATACATTTTTTTTCTGGTTTTTCGTTCCATTCCAATGATGCAAATTTCAACATCATGATTCATATGGCGGACTAGGCAGTCGTCGTCATGCTGTCACGTTGATATTTGTAATATTTGAAATATAGGACTCACCGTTTCGTGCCATCGAGTACAGCGAGTGATCCCGACCCTTTCGTCTAAGGAGTCGGGCCAGGAAGAAGGCTAAACCACCTATGACGATGCAGGCGAACGTCAGGCCCAGGTAGAGAGCCAGGTCCATCTGTCTGTTGGCTGCAATCAGAGAGAAACGAACACGTTGTAAAAAACCTGCATACGAAACCCAAATGCAAAATGCAACAGCCTTATTATGCGCGCTTCGCAGATCCTGCGAACGTCTGCAATCAGGCGTCGCAGCTGACGATGATTGGCGCCGATGACCAGTACGTCCGCCGGACTCAGGACGTCGGTCGTATACCCCATCTCGCTCGCCATCGGAAAACCATCACTCGCCATATGCTCCGCAATCAATACAAAACCCAGCACATCCAGCAACACACAAGCCCTAACGACGCGATCATTAAAATGGACCTAGACCCAACGAGTTCAAGTTCAACGCTCTCTCTCCAGCCGCGCTGGGTATATACAACGGTTATACATCGAAGGACAAGGTTCAGTGCCGTGCGGCAGGCCTATGGGAGGCACATCGAAGGGGAGGAGGGGGAGCCTATAGCCACCTACGTGTATGAATGTATTCATAGCGTGTACATGTGGTTACGACGAGAGCGCGCGCGCACGTACACCGCTTGTACATACATTTGTACACCATTCTGTTCTGTTTCTGTTCTATAGAGCCGAGAGAGAGAGCGCCGAGGGAGAGAACACACGGGGACCCACGGTGGCGAACGATAATAGCACTTTATTTGCATGCACGATCGTTCTTCCCCCTTCTGGAGACGCGGAGTCTGAAGGTGGAGGTGGTGTATAGGCACCGGCACACCATAGGCCTGAGCAAGAGCGGGAGGCACCGCGAGTTGGTGGAGAAGGCGAAGAGCGGACCGACCCACCGATTACATAATTTTCTTCAATATTAAAGCCACCCCCGCTCGTTTCGCGTCGGGCATTTTGCCTCGGGGGCTGAGGGGGGGGGGGGGGGGGGGCAGAACCGCGGGTTGTAGTAGGCACATCGCGTGCAACTTTGATGCGCCACGGTCGATACCGACTGTGGCGGCGTCTATACGCAGCGTGCTGGCTGCTCCTCTGTCCATACGCAGCACGCTTTCCCTTCCATGGACGGGTGGATGGGTTATGTAGCCGCGACGCCCTTGCGTCGGCGGCTCCGAGAGACCTCCGACTGTACACTCGCATCTCTCTCTCCGCATAGGCGATCGCTGTTGCCCGATGCCCATTGTTCCCCGATGTTTATATCGGGCCGAAGGGTCGGTCCGGCAATTAGGGTGCATGCTTATGGGCATCTCTACGCCGAGAACCCGGCCACGCGCAACGCTCGGCATCGCCGGTGCGTCAATAATTAAACGTTCTGGTAATTAAAAGTAAATAGCGCGCCGACTGGTTTGGGTAACGCGGGGTTGTGCGATTATTGGATGGTGTACATAGTAATTGGCCGCCTAGCTCCTGGGGCTGCGTTGGAGTAACGGGCTTTGGATTAAGTTAAAATGCCAGCACTGAAGGGCGATGGTAGCATATTGGTGGCTGATGACTAGTTACTTGGCAAATCTTTTTTTTTTAAGGGCCAATCGTCGGCTCGGGTTGGACTCTGCTAACAGAGGACTATTGAAAATTCTGATGGTTCAAGCTTTTCCGATGTGAAATTTGCGTACAGGGGTTTTGTGTGTTGTACACACATCTCAAGAGCTTTTTTTTCGAGGCGATGCTTGACGGTAAAGCTTGGGCAAATTTGAACTCTGAATGCTGGAACTCAGGCTGCGAGGCTGAGAGGGAAAACAAAGCTCACTGTCTCGTCGTAGATATTGCGGCGTATGAACGTGCGTTTATATCTACGTGGGTTTTATCGCGTTCCGAACACGAGGTGGCTTCACCTCTCCTCCCGCTCCGCGCCCGGGAGGAGGATGTATACTCGAGGGTCTAAATTATTCTCGGAAAAAAACGTGAGGGCGATGGCTCGCGTGGGCTTTGTGCTGGCGAACGGCTTGGGTGGCGAAAGTGAAGTTCGCGCCTCGCGCGGAAATATGTCACGCGAGGGAGAGAGAGCTTTTGCACGACACGATTAAACGTTGTTTATGTGGCGTGAAAAACCGTGCTCGGATATTGGATGAGCAGAAAAAAATAACGGACTCACCTTCTTCGGTTAACTGCGCGCCGCCCATCTTCGCTCGGCCGACTGGAAAATGGAAAAACAAAATGGTAGGTTATTCGCCGTGCGAAGAGAATCGAGGCATCAAGGAATTGTGTAAATCGAAATATCGAATAATCGAAGTATCGAACGAAAGCATCGAACAATCGAATAATCAAAATATCAAAGTATCGAATAATCGAAGTATCGAACAATCAAAGTATCGAAGTATCGAAATATCAATCAATCGAAGTATCGAACAATCGAAATATCGGATACGCGAAGTATCGGACAATCCAAAAATCAAACGGTCGAACAATAGAAAAATCAATAGGTCGAAAATTACAAGGGGAAAAAATTCTGAAACTCACCGTTACACAATCCGCCTGTGCAGTTTCCGACATTGATATCCCTGCCCTGACAGGGTCGACCTCCGTGACTAGGTGCAGGCTCGTCGCAGGACCTCTTCCTCGTGTGGGTGCAGTCGCTTCCGCACACCGACCACGCCGACCATCTCGACCACGCGCCGTCCACCACTGTTAACACAATAAAAAATATCCACATTGCAAAAAAAATCCATTCAACAATAAAATGTATCATTCGTAAATCAACGAGTCGGGCAACATCGAAACATCACGAACAGTGGCAGGCAACCTATTCATTTTTTTCTACACATCGACACGACGACAACTGACACAAACTCACCCATAGTGTTCGTGAACTCCTCGAGAACTCCGGCTGTTCCGTGTTAAGCGTGCGACGCAATAGAAAAAGCAGTTTTGGAGAAAATTCGAGACAGTGATAGATGGCCGAGTGATTCGAGGAGCAATTTGAGAGCCATTCGGACAGGGTCGAAGGGGAAAGGAAATAAGACCAGCGGCAACATTTCGTTTTAAGAGAAAACCATTCGATGCGTTTAAAAAAAATAGTTCGCCTGGAAACGTTACCGCGACTCTTAATCACGGGAAAGGAGGAACGGAATTGTGGAGTTGTATATTGCCCGGCGGTAAATTATCGTTGAACGATCGTGACAAGAAAATCGGGTAATGATAGCCCGCAAGAAGTAATAGACGTTTTTTCCATAGTCGAGAAAGCATCTCTATCCCCACCCCTCCCCTCGAGCGTCGTCGGTATTCGTGCCTTTCCGAAGACATCACGTGGCGCACCTGTTCGTCATATTTTTACCCGATACGTGTGCCACACGATCGTGCAACCATAAATTTTCCCGCGGACGCGCCGGTTGTTGAACGTGCGCGCGCACTCCGGCGTCGTGCACAACACACGGCCTGTGCCTTCCGCGTGTTTCACGCTCCCGGGGCGGAGGGGAGGAGGATGAGGAGGGGGGCCACCGATGGGAAACTCGCTGGGAGGAATAAAGAGGGCACTGGGAAGGGTGCTGGAAAGGACAGCGCGGACGAAGGGGAGGCTCGGGCACGCGAGCTCGCTAGACCGAGAGAAAGTCGTAAATCAAGCCACCTCGTCTTCTTATTATGTACAGTTAGGCCTCGTATAAGTCACAACCCGCGCCAATTACGCTCCTACGCTTAGCAGGGGAGATAAAACAATTTTCGCAATAATCGTAAATTCTTCAATGTGTTTTTTTTTAAGGAAGCTATTAACGACTTGTGAAATTGAGATTAGGTCAGTTTAGTTGCAGGCTAAGCAAACGTCATTCCAGCAAACGTCAAGTTAAGCAGTAAATGTGTTTAATTTTCTCTTCCAATAATAGCTTCATATTTTTTTTATTGATGGCAGTCAAAAGGAGTGGGGAATAAAAATTGCAAACTTATGCAGGGTCACACTGTACGAATTCCTCGTCTTCGCGAGCGGTCGTGGCAATATCGCGGTCGACTCATCGTGCACGACGCCTGGTAAACTTCGGCCACGACGCGGTATACGAGAAGTTCACCGGTCGCGAAGTCTCCGCGAGAGATGACGAGAGGCTACGGTCTGTGGGTGAAATTTCAATCTCGTTGCAGAGAGTCCGGGTCATCGGGGGAATAGGAGCAGGTACGCCGGATTATTTTTTTTTTGCCACAGGTAAAGCGCAGGCGATGAGTGGTTATAGTGGTAGGGTCAGGTACATTCGTGATTGGTTGTTGTGTTGCGTAATAAAAAATAAAAATTATGACTCACCTGGACAGGCGGAGTTGCAGTCCGTCTTTTGTTGAGCTGGACCCAAACACGGCTGACCGCCGTTCATGGGCGCTGGATTGGTGCACGTTCGGGTTCGCTTTTGGCCCCCTTTGGCGCATCGACCGTGACACTCCGACCACGATGACCATGATGACCAACCGCCGTTAACTGTTGGCACACGAGAAGGTCATTTTGTCATTATTCATCCTGACATTTTTCTTGGGGTCTTTTTCGACTCAATTGATTTCGAAAGGAATTCAAAAAAGATATATACATTTATGTGTATAAAGTAATAATGAATACACCTACCATAAACAGTAATGCTAGCCGGCTCGCTCAGCCGTTTAGCCGCGATATTCTCGGCGACGCAGGTGTAATTCGCCTGATGACTGAGCTTCGCCTGGCCGAGCAGCAGGTGACCCTCGCTCGAGACGAACAGCGTGTCGGCGTCGGTGTCGAGGTTCGCGCCGTTTCTCAGCCAATAGACGCGCGGCGGCGGTACGCCAACTGGCGGAAGACACCTGAGCTCGGTGCCCTGTCCGGCTTCCACGGAGACCGAGTAAGGCGGCGACTCGAACTGCTTCTTGAGATCTGAAAGAGACGATGCAAATAACGTCGGAATATTTAACGAGCCCACCGGGTACGAACATCTGGTCAAGGTATTTTTTATTTATTTTTTCCACTGTGAAACGGATACTAACAGGCGACATCGATGGTGGCCGCTTGACTCTTGATCGACCCGAAGCCCGACAAAGCGATGCAGTCGCACTTGAACTTGTCCTTCCCGAAATACTCCTCGATGCTGTCGCGTGTCACATTCAGCTCCGAGTCCACGATCCTCGTTCCGGTGTGAGGATCGACAAAGTCCTGCTCCTGCGATCCCTCGACCCGCGCGTTGTTGCACCGGAAGTACACCTGGAGCGCGTGGGCGGCTTTGCATCGCAGCGTGGCGGGTTTGTTCTTCACGACGAAGGCGTCGAGGGGCTCGGTTAGGAAGACCGGCAGATGACCGCCGCCCTCGGATATCAGTTCCGTGTCACTCGCTATCGTCGCCGACGGCGCGTCGTCCTCCTCCAGCAGGTAGGACTCCTCGTCCTCCGCTGCATCCTCGACTTCTGGAGCTGCTATAAAAAAAAAAGAAAAAAAAAATTCCCATTATAATCCGCTTCTTATCAAATATCAAGAAATACGTTGATACGATACCTATTTATAAAATGTATTATTTTATACACACAGTGACATTATTTTGCATTGGCTGGACATAAAAAAATAGCCAAACAAACGAAAAATTGACAATGTTACATTTTTCTCCGGAGTCTACGCCGCGAATTTCGCAGTCACCCCGGACGTTCGATAGTTTCGCCACGTTCGGGACCTCGACTTAACCGCGCGGCGTTCGGCGCGCTGTGGTATATACACGACGTTCGGTGTGTCGAGATTGTAACAACGGGTTTGGGAATTCCCATGGCAATTTCGGGTAATTTGCCTTGATCGTAACGATAATGCAGGCGGACCACAGTGGCGCACGATAATGCCGGGTTAGATTCGCGTGGCTTAGCGTTAGCTACGAGTGACTTATACCTCCGTGTACACAGCTATACAGCAGTGTACCTGTGCACTATGCAAGTTGTGTGTGTGGCGGTTTGCCACGTAGCGTCGCCCAAGTGACTCGCATTCGGGGTACAGTCCATCAACGTGTGCGACCTCCTCATGGACTTGGTCTGCGTTGTTGGCCGATCCCTCGTTACCCCAACAGTTAGGAATACTAGTTAGACCCCAGGTTGAGGCGTGTGTGGCTCCTGCCGAGCACGAGTAACGTCGTCTGGGCTGTGGCTTTGACATTGAACCGACGAATGCTCATCCACTGCGCGGCGCATGCTCAGCAGCACAGCAACAAGGACATTAACATTGTGCCTGGTTGGCCTCAAGTGACGTCAATGTGCTTACGCGTCTCGTGGATTTGATTGCGAGACTTGGCTCGGTTGGTGTCATTGGATGAGATAATTGCACGTCGGTGGCTTCCACCAATAGTTAATGGAAGGGCTGCAAGTCAAAAGGGATTGAAGACGACGTATCAAGATCAGGACCCCAGGCTTCTCTTGATAACCAGATGTGATCTTGCTTATCTCGGTATTTTAGCCACGTTTTCGTCTTCCCTTCTTGATAACCAGATGTGGGCTTGCTTTACCGGCAATTCAGCCACGTCTTTCAAAGGGTCGGCGCATGCTCAGCAGCACAGCAACAAGGACATTAACATTGTGCCTGCTTGGCCTCAAGTAACGTCAATGTGCTTACTCGTCCCGTGGATTTGATTGCGAGACTTGGCTCGGTTGTGTATCACTGGATGAGATAATTGCACGTCAGTGGCTTCCACCAATAGTTAATGGAAGGGCTGCAAGTCAAAAGCGATTGAAGACGACGTATCAAGATCAGGACCCCAGGCTTCTCTTGATAACCAGATGTGATCTTGCTTATTTCGGTATTTTAGCCACGTTTTCGTCTTCCCTTCTAGATAACCAGATGTGGACTTGCTTTACCAGCAATTCAGCCACATCTTCGAAAAGTACGCTTTACTGCAGCAAAAAAATTGGCGCCCTAACCTGTGCAAAGGCTGACTTCACTTTTGCCTCCGCCTTCCCACTGGATATTTGCCTATGTCAAGTCCGCTAGAATTTCCATTGGAATTTTTTCCCTCGACAGGCCCCCTCATCTCTTATTCCACGACGATCCGGTTACCGCGCGCGTGGATCAATAGGGCGAGGGCACAATCACATTTTCTCGGAGAATTCCCGCATTGATACGGTTACCGACGATCGGATAACCAGCGCCAGCTGCGCGTGTAAGACGCGCGGAAAGAAAGCGAAACGACGGACGGTGCTGCCAGCCAGCTAGACGGATAAGAGAAACGGGTCTGTGTGTCCGCTTCGCGACACGTGAGAACGACGGAGAAGCTGCTGCCGCTGCTTCGGCACACACGAAGGAAGTCAGACAAGGGCTTCCTTGTTTCTTACCGCGTTCGTGTCTCCTCGTTTCGGTGCGCGCACTCGACCCAAGCGCCCCGAGACACATTTGCTGGATATTACAGTGTACCTTCTGTGAAGTGCATTCAGCATATGTTAACCAAGACCTGACAGTCGGAAACCCTGACGTTTCTCCCTGTCTTCCGAGAAATGGGAAAAACTCACGTGAGAACAAAAAACACACGAGGCCTCCTCCAGATCTCAGGAATATTCGCGCGACAGTTTCCGTGTCATAGGAAAATTAGACTTTCGTTTGACGACATTTTCCAAGGATCGTGTAATTGGACGTTGGGACGTGAACTCCAACGTAAAGGAGCGAACGCTTTCAGGGAGGACAACCTATTATTGTCATAACCATGAAAAGGCTTCTTCAAATCGTGGAATTCGTGTGACCAACGTGTCGTAGCAAATTCAAATGACGTTTGACAGCATTTTCCAAGGATTCTGTAATTGGACGTAGTTCAGGAATTTTAGTTTAGGGAAGGGCGAGACGCCTTCAGGGACAGACGACCTATCATTGTCATGTATATATGTTGTCATGTGCCTGCATGCGATATATATGTGTTTATATCTATATGTACGACGTCCCCCATAGCTTGTGTGTCATGCAGAAGGCATCCCCTTAACGTGCAACACACGCGTATCGACACCGTTACCAGTCAGGTAGGCAGGTGAATGGATGGCTTCGATACGGCGGGGGAATTCCCCTCCGGTAGCCACGTCGAGCGTGACGAAAACATCTCGGGATAGATACGTAGTAACACAAAGCGGAATATAATGCAGCACCCAGTAGCCCGGGCAATGAAGGGGGGACCCATCATATGGGGAAAAGTTCCATAGTCGTTTTTTCGACTCTGGTGGTTGCTATGAGGCACAAAGTCGGGGATTAAATTCGAACGGGCTGCCGTGTGGTATTTTTCGCCTTTGTGACGGCGGCCCAACTAACACACGGGTCGAACTTGACAATCGCCGCATCGGTGGACTTTTCAGCCACGTCTGGTCACCATCCAAGGTCCGGGATACACCTTTGAATTATTTTTAAATTACAAACGGCTCTTTTACCGCAGGATCTCGAAGCGTTATCCATATTTCATCGTTCTTCGCGGTTGTAAAATGGTCCGAGGCGACTTATCACGTCGCTGGAATTTTCTTCCAGCACACTTCACAGTGCTGAATGTGTCGCTGTCTCGAAACGGGTTCTGCAGTGGGCGCGATCGCGTTATACGGAGCTCTCGACGCCGCGATATAATAGAGATTATGGTTTTAAAGCGTCGAATGGTAATTGCGCGGGTAGCACAAAATTGTGAGGGGGTGGGCGATGAAGAGAGACGGAAGGTAGTCCCTGGCCGAGGTGGACGACGAGGAGAGAGAGAGACGAAGAGATAAAGGGCTGAGCCCGGAGGGGCAGAAAAAGGAGAGAGTCCAAGAGAGGGAAACGCGAGTAGGTGAGGATTATACGAATCGACCGTGGAACGGCGGCCCCGCAACGTTAAAGCGTGTAATTAAGCGAATAACAGAATCAGATACGACGCCTCGCGTGAGCCCCCCCGTTGCTGCTGATGTTGGTGCTGCTGCTGCTGCTGCTGCTGGTCATGACGATGGTTCACGTTTTGCTCGCTCGTCTTGAGCTGCTGCTGCTGCTGCTGTTGCTGCTTTCCTCGATATCGATGCGCTCTGGGCTCCCTCGCGAATCGTTAACGGCCGCCCCAACCCGCCAAATACAGTCCGACCGGATTTGCATATTGCACTATTCCTACCGTTGGCGTTACAACCGAGGCGCTCGTACATCTTTCGCTGGCTATCTTGATAATCGCATTCCCCGCTATCGCAATCGAACGCGAAGCATGTTTGGGGCGAGGTAAAGGTTTTTGTCGAGCGTGGTGGGGAAGGGGGGAGGGGTCATCTGTGTTTATAGCTTTTCGGTTGATTAGACTGAGTGGAAAAAATGATCAACGAGAGACTGAGACGAGAACAAAAAATATTACAACAAATCATTGGCAATCGCGATAATTTTTTTTTTATTGCACGAATCAGAAAATGGATTTTATTCGAGAATTCTCGGTGCGATTTAAGAAAAATTTGACCTGGACCAGAAATAACTGAATCTGGGTCATGGATTTGAATTTAAGCGGATTTGAGATAAAATTGGATCGCGACACAGCCGAGATGACCCGGTTACCTCGAAACCTGAATATTCGCGGGGGTCGAAGGTTCAAATATTCTCGTGACACGATTTGGCTAAAAATATAACCATGAGTGAACCCCAAGTAGCAAAAAGTTGAGCAAAAAAAGCTTGTTAAATTCATAAAAAACGATCCCTCGGCTCTCACGTCCGTCCGGCGAATGCTGCGGATGTTTCCTTCGCGGTTCGCAATAACGAGACGCCGGCCTCCCCCCCCCCCCCCCCTTGCTTGTGTCGGGAATATAATAATAAAGCGGTGCAGCGTGACCGCGCGGCGATCCGGTCGGCTTCCCGTTTGATTTACGATAATTAAACGCGACCTGACCTTTCGTCGCGCGCGCGCACGAGAAGGAACAGGGCTGAGAAGAGGACATAAGAGAAGAGAGATAGGAGAAGGAGGTGGAGAAGGAGGAGGCGCACAGAGAGGAAAACACACGTAGAGCTATCTATGTAGTTGGTGTGTAATCCGTGGTCCATGAGCGGCAGCAACAGCAGCAGCCAAGGCAGCAGCAGCAGCAGCAGCAGCGCACTTGATCGTCGTTCTCGGGCGAGCGCGGAGCCTGCGGACGCGCAGGGTAAAGAAGACGACGCGAGACACGACGAGGGAGAATAACTGTGCTGGGTTGGATACAAAAGGGAGGACCTCGCAGCTTCTTCGCTCCACTCGGCAGTTCCTATGTATGTGTACTATAGATGCAACCTGCAGTGTCTGCATACAAATATGTAGTAGCTTCACTCAGAAAAATTGTTGGTCTATAATACCATACGACATAGGTGTCTGAGAGAACAACAATGTTTTTATGGTTCCCGAGACGATAATTAATGTAGTTGGAAATATATTTGGTACCTGTGGCCCATTTGTATAGTAAAACTCGCTATATTCGACATTGTTATCCCATGGATTTTTCTCAGCGTATATATATGTGGTGTATACTATATAAGGACACTGAGAAATACGTACTCCGATTTTCTTGTCGAATGCAACCTGCAGAGTCTGCATATAAATATATATACGTACATATATACGTAGTCTGATGTTCTTGTCGAATGAAGAGCCCGGCTGGTTGTCTGGGCTGGCGGAACCAACCGGGCAATAATTGCCCGAGTCCGGCGGCCGCGCAGCAGCGTCGGCTACACGAGACGCGAGTCTCGAGCGAAAGAGCGCGAGCGCGCTCCCTGAGTGCACCGACCCAGAGGAGAGTCTCGCGGTGCATTTTTGCCAGGGGAATTCACGTTTCGTCGGTGCGCGCGCCGCGCATCGCTCCGGGCGATCCTCGAGCTCTCGCTACCCCGCTCGACGAGAGCAGCGCGCCCGATGGTGACTACAGGTGCGCACGCGGCCTTCGCTATACGAATCAGCGATTGCGCGATAATTGCGGGTGGCTGCGACGAAATGTAATACCGGGAAGAATTTTCGCAGGTCTTTTTTTGTTAATTTTTCTTGCAGAATGACAGCTTTTTTCGCTATAAAAAAAATCTTGAATAATTTAAAACGGTTGCATTTTTTTTACGATTGTTTTTTAGGCAATTAAGTTTTTTTTTATAGGTAAAAAATTGATTATTAATTTTCTTTTTTATCGAGGACTTTTTCGCTCCCGACCTGAATTATTGTGACATTACGAAACACCTCGTTTGTCTGTTCGCAACGGACGTGACGTCATCACCGCGCGTAGACCACATAAACGCATGTAGATTTATACGCGACGAGTCGAGCGTCTATACACGATCTTCGAATATTCCGTTCAATGCCCGGGCGTAGGGGGCTTATTAATAAAACATTTTCCCATAGAGCGCGCGCGGCACCGAGAGTCGCGATAACTTCACGGTGAGGAACAATGATTATATAGGCGCGCAAGTAGGCACAACGAAGGTGGATATATACCCACGTGCTCTCCGCGCTTATTATTAACGCGCGCGTTGCGTATATACCGGCGTGTATCTCAATTGCAATTTTTACGATCTGTCTGAATAATCATGAAACAAACCACGACGCGTAAACTGTAATTCAAACCTTGCGAAAAGAAATTTTGTTCCAACGCAAAACTAATTTGACATTTTTTTTCTTCAACACTAAAAATTCGATGGAATTTATACATCGATGCATGCAAATTTCCAAATTTTTTTTTACATCATAAAAAGTTCTCGCACACATTTCACTCTGTATAATTTCCCGCATAATTTTTTTACATCGCAAGTTTCTCGGTCGATCACTTCCGACTATCTTGGGTACGAAAAAAATAAGTAAATAAATAAATAAAAATCACAACGGCAATATATGCGTATAGAAACGTTAACCGCGTCGATACCGCGCGGCGCGAGTCGCGAGGATCCCACGTGCGCAATTATACGGCGAACGAGGAGACGATCCTCCTGTGCGGCGAGCGGCTACTATCGCGATTTACCTTAGATAGTTATCGGGAGATACGCGAGTGGTCGGTTGGTATGGTACCGGTTCGATTACGCGACCTCCCTCCCTCTCGTCCCTCTCGAATCGCGCATGCGCGCGCGCGCCCTCGGAGGCCCCCGGCGAGCTGCGCGCATGCGTGCGGTCCGTCGTCGCGACTACACGCGTCTCGCGTTACGCACAAACTGCGCATGCGCGCAGCACGCAGCGGGGCCGCGTACTCGCGGTACTCGCTTTACCTACCGATGGAAAAAAACCTCTGCATGCGATTCTATCGGGCCCTCCACTCGTTTCGTTCGAGACTCGTATACATTTCTCGCCGGAACTTGATGTATACAAGGCGTTCCATGTCAATTTCCCTCATAGAATTTTTACACCATTTAAATAAAAATCAAAAATAAGAAGTGAGCGCCAGAGTGACCGGAAAAATAGTCTTGAAACGAACTGCGAAAATGAACACGTTTTATTATTAAAAAACAGTGTATGACTACCTCGCAATTTATTTATCTGACTTTTTTTTGTAACATTTCCAACGGACTCTTGGTCGTTTTGTAATAAGCAGCAATAATTTTCTGGCCGAATAAAAAAAAATCAAAGTTCGCGAAATTTGGCACGGAACGACCCGTACGTACCTTATATCCGTTGTGGTTTACGCGTGTACGTATATTACTCTCGTATCTCGAGCCGACCATCGGCGTTTTCGCGAGCGTCACGTGCAGTGAAAAATTATTGTTAACGAGTTTTTCGTCCGGGAATGGGGGAGGAGACGTCTCCCCCGTCCCCCTCCCCTTTCGTTGAGAGTTTCGCCCCGCCGATATTCACGAGAAGTTTGCGTACAGATAGTTACGTGAGCGAGTGTGCAGAGACCGCGCCGCGATAGCTCGAGTGCGCTGGGCTCTTCCTTGGGCCAGACACACGGGCGGCGTGAGCAATGAAAAAAATATTACGGATCGTTCGTCACGAGGGAGCGCGAGCGACACCGATAATTAGTTAGCCGGTTCCCGCGGGCCTCCTACGTGAATATATACGCATATATATGTGTTTCACGTATATCCAGAACACTAAGCTCGAAGGTAGCCCGAGGGAAGAGTGATCCATCATCGAAAACGCGCGCAATGCTCCATCTCCATCTCACTCGTTTTCTCTTATCCCATTTCGGTAACACGAACGCTCCGACGCTCGAGAGATTTATCAGCGCTCTCGCGGGTTAGCCCGCCGCTAGCCCCTCGCGCTATATAGCTATAGACCGCGTCACTGGCCGCCGTGTAATTATTAAACGATGATAATAATTATTACACGAAACGCGCCGACGCCCCTGCTGAGTCTTCTCGGTCCTTATAAGACCAGCCGCGCGGCGGTCACGTCGATGTGACAATTATTGCCAAATTATTGACAATTGAGAGCCGAAGCTAAAATCAGTCGGTTGAGTCTCAAATTTACGATACGTGCGAATTTTTATTTTTCGTTTGACGCTAACATATTGCTAATAAATTATTTTTTATTCAAAACGAAATAAGAAAACTGCAAATATTTTTATTGATTTAACACTTGCGATTATAAATTTTATTATATTGTATTTTCAAGGGCATGTCCCGTCCACTGTCAATAAAATAAAATAAAATAAAATAAATAATTCCTAATATTTTTTATCGACCACAAATACTTTATTTCACGGCTTTTCGCGTTAATTCGGTAAGAATTGCAAATCCGTGACTAAAACGGTTAATTTCGTCTGCGTGTGAAGTCGAGCCGGTATTATTTCCCCCTTCTGTTTTTTACCCTCATTTTATTGGTGGAACGTTTCAGCCTCTCGTCACGACAGCGACTGCCCTAATAATACCTACTTTCGTCGAGGGGGGGGGTTTTCTCCGTATAAGCCGGGCGCGCCGTGTGTACCGCGTGCTCAATATACCGCGCGGCGAGCTCACGAGCGAATGGCACGTAACTCGGAAATGACTATGCGCTTCGGTAACGAGTATAGTGCAACGGAGCGTAGTTAGGGCACCGGTGGATGTTGCCTGCTGCTGCTGAGGTGGAGTATACAGCCAGCGAGTCTCATCGGGTGCCGAGCGAGCGAAGCGTCGACTACGTCGACGACGACGACGACGACGACCGAGGATCGTCGCACCGGGGGGAGACTCGAGTTTCTCGCTCGGGTATTCGACCTTCTCGATTCGTAGATCGGGACGAGCGCCGCGCGCACCGAGCGTCGTTAAGAGCTCATTACAGGGATGGCACGAGTTAAATGGCAAACTTAACGATCCGAATGCCCCCTCCGCTCTCCCGCCCAGCATTCCTCCTCCTATTCTTCTATTCGCAGGGTGGGTGAGGGTGGGGTGGGTAGGGGGGTTTGATACGTCCCGCCTGTCCCGCCTGTCCCTTCGAACTTCTCCACGCTGAAGCCCCGACTCTCCTCGATCCGCACTCGTGCTTAAACTCGGAATCTTTCGCGATCTCTCGCATTAAAACTCCTTCGTCCCGGAGCCCCGGAGCCACGTAGCCCCGGTTACTCCCCCTCGGTTTTCTCGGCTCTGGAAAATATACCCTTTGCCTCGGATAATTCGTTCGTTTTCTGGGATTCGTTGGTTAGCCGGGATTTGCGGATCTCGGACGACGTGGGAGGGTGTCGGAAATTGAAATGGCTTCTTCGAATAGATTTTTGAATATGAGCGTTTACCCAGAAAAACGCAAAAAATGATATTTCACTTTTTTCGAATTTTGTCACTTCACTAAAATAGATGTAATTTTTTTTTTGGATCAATGGAATCTGGATTTTCTTTCTACGTTCGAAAGAAAACCCTTCAGCAAAGAGAATGCCGCAAGGCGGAACGCGTTATCTCGATTTCTCAATTTTTCACAGAAATTTGATGTCAACCCTAAAAAATCGCAAATTTTTTAAAGGGACAATTTTCTGCTGATTCGGAAAAGTATCGTCGTTTTCCCGGAAAATAAACAATTCGGCGGAAAAAACGCGAAAATTGATTTTTTTTTCTCCACAAGCTAAAAATACTTTGCTTGGGCCATTAAAAGTGTGCAATGTAATTCTTACCTTCCTCGGCGGCGAATGAACGAACAGGTTCGCTCAGCAAGACTATGCAGAACACCAGAGCCGCCAGTGCGCACGATCTCGGCCTCATCGCGTCGGTTCGCGCAGGTCATTCGTCCATTTTACAAGGGAAGCGAGGTTCACGATCCACCAGGACGTCAATGAGGATGATCAGGGACGCGCGATACCTCTTCGTTCCTCCTCCTTGTCTTGGCCCCTTCAACGATTCCGTCAGAATCCAAGAGGTCAAAGCTACACCAGTCGCAGAACCTGTCGAACATAACAAACAAACGCGTTACAGTTGTGTCGAATCTATATCGATATATTTATAGACATTTGATTAATGCACTTGGCTGGTGCCGGGAGATCAAAGCCAGACACCGAAGGGGGGGAGGGGGGGGGGGGGAGAGGTGAGGGGTGGTAGAAAGTGTATGCGCCGCGCGATATCTACAGGCGCCAATTTATCTCCAACCTTCTCAGCGCGGGCGCTAATGATTGATAAAACGCGTTACGCACGCGTTCGCCGGGGCACCGCAAACAGAGAATATATTTATATTCGCGCATTCAATGCACTTCGCGCGTTGCGCCTAAACGAGTGTGGCGTTTATAAGCTATTCACTGGCGCACCGGTTACGCAATGCGTGCGTTTCAATGCACTCACCATGCGCCACAGCGTATAGCTTATAATATAGACTGGCGAGCGAGCACAGTTAGCGAGCGTGACAAACCCAAAGATTCCGAAGCCCGACAACTCTGGCGACGTTTTATCGCAGGCGCGGTGGGTGCATTAAATTTCGCTTGGATCATACAGTCAATAATAATAATAATTTGAGATAAATTACGTTTTATGTTATTTTGCAATTGCCACCGAAAAATGAAAATGTATATTAATAATATTTTGACTTTCAGCCCGACTCAAAACAATTTATGAAAAACAACAAAAACAAAAAAAAATCTATTAAGGCCTGACTACTCTGGCAACATTTTATTGCAGGTGCGGTGGTTGCATTTATCTTCGCTTGGATCAAACAGTCAGTAATAATGATAATATGAGTTAAATAACGTTTTATATTATTTCGCAATTGCCACCGAAAAATGAAAATGTATATTAATATTATTTTGGCTTTCAGCCCGACTGAAAATAATTTTTGAAAAAAAAAAAAATCTATTAAGACACCGATAAGCGTTAGATCGAGAGATTCAATCGAATCGGCGCGTTTCAAGCGAAACCAGCGGCTGATACCAACGAACCGCTTATTAAATTGATTATAACCCGCGGTTGCTGAGTATCAATCGCGAGTCTCTCGCGCGCCGCGTGTAATGCACGTAAACGATACCGCGTGTCGAAGTTACCGCGGGGATTTTACGACGTGTCTTACGGCTCGCGCAGGGGAGGGGTGGAGGGGAGGGAGAGCTATGAAAAACCGTTGGTAGCCGGGTTGAACGAACTAAAATTGGGTAGTTGAGTCTCTGGAACAAAAGGAGAAACGCGGAGAGGCCGAGGGAAAAACGAGAGATATAAACGGCGAGAGACACGGAGGAAGAAGTAGAGACGTCGAAGTCAGCGAGGGGTGAAACTGCGGCTGCGGCGACGGGGAACGAGCGAGAGTCGAGAGCGAGAGCCGCGCGGTTATCGCAAAGCAGTAAATCGGATCAAGCAAAGAGAGAGAGAGAAAGAGAGAAGGGAGAGACCGGAGTGCCCGGTCGTATAACGCTCGCCCGTTGCCGGGCTCTCTCGATCGCTATCCGATAACGTCCCGAGCGGGTAATTTATCGTCGGGCCTTTAATTATGAAAACCAACGAAGGGACGGGATAGGATGCGCCTCCCTATTAACGCTCGCGCCTCTCTCTCTCTTTTTCTTTCTCGACTCGCGGTCCAATATACGTTTTGTAACTCGCGGTTTCGTCGGCCGGTTGCAAAAGCACAAGATTTTTTTTGCTGCGTCCCGAAATCGATATTGGTTGATGCGCACGTCGATAACTCGGTCGGTAACTCAGTCTATCCGCGTGAGTTACACGTCCTGCTGCCGATGAAGACACGAGAGTAAAATAAAATGAGGATGGAAGGTGTCGATGACCCTCGGGACCTTCACATGAGGATCTATAGATCCTCGAGCGAAGAGTCGTGATCGAGGGAAAAACCGACGAATCGCAAACGCGACTCGAAGATTTTTTCGTTTGGGCTAGAATTGATATTGGACGATGTATTTAAGATGTCGATAAGTCAGTCGACATCTTAATCGACACGGGCTACACGATAAAAGCCCGAGTAAAACAAGAGGGTGTCGATGACCCCCGGGGCCCTTTCGATTCCACATCGAAGAGCCGCAATCTGACTCCTCAACGCCTCGGAAACTCCGGCCCCGCGTCATTACAATCTACGAACGATAAAATCCGGACTGTCCAACGCACGTCGACACATTCGGTTTTTTTTTTTGTCTCGTGATTTACCGATTTACGCTGCGCGCTATCGACGACGCGGGCATATCGAGCGGAGAAAATTTACACGGGTCAGCCGCGTGTCGGTCGCTCTGTGTTATTATTACGAGTTACATGGAGCCGGAGAGACGCGAACGTTGCGCGGTGATTTGGTAAACCACACAACCAGTTATCGGCGATAGTCGAGCAGCGGGAGATCGTTTACCGGCTCGTTGGTCGCGCGCGATTTTCCGGCGAGGAAAAATCGAGATTTATCGGGTGTCTCAGTCTCGCCACCGAAATGTGAGAAATCGCCGGGCGATAATCGATCAACGTATTCGACGATTAGGCTGCTATCGAGGATTTTTTCTTAAATACATTTTTTTAAATTAAAAGAAACGGGTTTTTAAATAAATTAAATATCACATCGTCACATTTTATTTTTCTAGTCACGCGAATAAATTGGGACCACGGTGGGTTTAAATTTTAATTAATTGCAGGGGAGATGAAAAATAAAAATAAATTGCAATCAATGACGAGTGAAATCTTTTCGATTTTTACGACAGAAAAAAAATGAGCTTCGGGTCCTGCGGGCCGATCGTGACTCGGCTGAGAACGGACGTCGAGATATTGCGCTCGGCCGATCGCCACGAGGTACGAGGCGAAATCTCGATCGTTCATCACTCCCGGTCTTCAAGGTCTCCAGAGAGACAACAGTGTTGCTGTTGTTGCCGGTTGCCATTGCCGCAATTCCAATGACCAACAAAGAGAAGAAAAGCCAACGCGATACACAGAAGTCTGCGAGGCTGAATACCGGTATTCGCCGATTGATCGAGAGGGTGAACGATCTGGGTCACGGAACGCCGAGCGCACGATCGATGACCCAGCAATTCTGTTGTACGTATATAATATCGACTCGGTCCATAAATCGTTTTAATCAGCGGGACACGTGACAAAACGATTTAACGATTATTCCACAAAATAAGAGCAACAATACGAAGCAAAATAAATATTAACGAAAATATTTCTCAATTGCTCCGGGGAATAAAAATGATTAGGGAACAGAAATTAACTATAAAAAAAAATCGTCAAAGTTAAAGTTGGCTTGTCTAAAAGCACCGATAAATTCTCCGAGTCTCTTAACTCTCTCGGCTCTTTCAACCCCCTCAAATTATCCAGAAGTTATTTCAGATATTTTATTCTCGCTCGTCCCGAGCCCGGAAAAAAAATCCGGAATAGCCTGCGATACACAAACGTCGTGGATTCATCCTCTCCGAAAATGTCCGTAAACACACGTAGATGTCGCGCGTGTTTTGACTTTAATTCGACGAGGCGACGCTAATTGGAGCCGATAATTTATCGAGTCTCGAGCCCGAGAGAGAGAGGTCGCTTTCGCTTCGGGGGTTCGCAGTCGGCGGGAGAATGAGGAAAACTACCTTTTACCGCGGGGGAATAATAAACTCGGGCGGCGGAATGCGAGTTAATTCTGGCAAATTAACCTCGAGGGCTGCGCCGCCGGTTTCAACGGGGGATCCTTTTATTTCGGAATCTCTCTTTCTCCGTCCGTCTCTCTTTCTCCCTTTCTCTTTTCCTCCGCGCGTTCTTCGACTCCGAACGATTAAAATAGTATACGAAGCGAGGCGCGTTCTCGAATTCCACTCGTGGCGATGCAGCGAGGGCTTCGTGACTCTTGACTTTGCATATGTGCTTGCGCTGCCTTTTTGTGTGTGAGAGATTCTCCGGCTTGAATGTCGCGCTATGGCTCTTTCCATCTTTCTCCGTCTCTTTTTGTCCCTTTCTATCGTTCTCCTTGTCTTTTTGCCCGTCTCTTTCCATCTTTCTCCATCTCTTTTTGTCCCTTTCTTCTATCTTTCTCTGTCGCAGTTCGTCTTTCCGTCTCTTTCTATATTTCTCCGTCGAATTTTGTCTTTCTGTCGTTTTTTATCTTTCTCCGTCCCATTTTGTCTGTCCTTTTTTTCTCTGTCCCTCTTCCTCCATCCCTTCCTCCTTTTTCTCCCCCCATAGAATACATAAACCGACGCGAAATTTACGTGAGTACGTGCTCACGGTCTCTCGTGGGTTTTTCGATGCACGCGGTGTGTGTGTCGCCCGCTCTCCTCGCGTTCCTCTCGGTCTGCGCACACACCGAGGAGTTTTCGATACTTTATCGCTGGCACGTACGCCAAGTCGAACGAAACGTACGTACGCTCGGGGTCTCCGCAATCGTCGCAGTCAGCACCCGCGCACGAGCCGCCGGCGCCGGAAGGTCCGGGTCACCGATCAACATAGAATCGAAGGAAGAACTCGCGGGGAATCGAATTCGCTCGCCGAGTCGCGTGATAAATTCACCGCCGAGACTCCGAGGTGGAACACGACTAGGGAAGATGGAAATTGAGAATGAGGCGCCCGGGTGCAGCGAGAGAAATGGTTTTGGGGGTGACGAGGGTTTTGTTAATACAGAGCCAAAGGTTTTTCGTTTTTTGTAATGACAAAAAAATGTCAGTTCGAAAACACAGATTTTTTTGGCTCGAAAAAAACTAGTAGCAAAAATAATTGGTTAGTCCAGCGAAGCCAAAAAAAAAATTCTTTAAGGTTACAAAAAAATTGTGTAGCCCAGAAAAATATATTCGACAACCTGGTAAAAATATTCTACAATACACGATTGATAAATATTTTATTCGCGCGGAATTATTATTTTCTCACTGTGAAATCGTCGAGGAAACGAGACCGCGGATATGCATGTAAATGTGTGTCGAAGTAGCTGAACCGAGAAGTCGCAATCGCAAACAAATGATCGGCTTTAATCAATGGACGCGCCGCTGCGTCTTATCAAATGCAACACGATTCTTCGTTTTTTTTCTCTCGCGCATCCGCGTCTCAGGCCTGTCGGACATTATGACAGGCGTCGGGTCAACGCGAAAGAGGTCGCCTATCGATTTTTATAACAACTCCCTGTATCCGGGCAATTTTTCACTGTTTAGTTTTATCTCTCGTTGCCTCCGCCTCCTCCTCCTTCTCCTCGGAGGAGGAGACTTCGTAAACTGCGTGGGAAGAGAAACGATAACTGCGCAAAACTCGGTCGTTGGCGATATTGAAAATAATTTTCCTGGAACTTCGGTCTTTTCTGCGGTAAACTGTTTGTCCGGAATTTTCTTTTTTTCATTTTTTCCCCTCCTCCTCCTCCTCCTTCCTCTTCTCGTATAAACGGCGGAACTCGAGATAAAAGTCGTCTCGATCGGAAAATAATAATCGAGACCGTAAAGCTGAGTTTATCAACGCGATATCAGATTTTTCGACTGTGAAATTCGCTTTATAAATTCCCAAGAATTGAATTGCAATTTATTTATTCGTAAAAACAATTGTTACTTCGATTCAATGTTGCCACGTAAATCTTCAGCTCCGCCCAATAAAATAGAAAGCGAATAAAAATAAAATAAAAAAATAAAAAGAAATTAAATCGTCTTCTGCTTCGCCAGGCGAAAGTCGCTGCTTCGCATAAAAGAGACGCAGCGTCTCTTCGACTCGGTACTCGACTCGTCGAGTAGAGATTCCCTCGTCGTTGCCTGTGTTGCATATACCGGCTGCTCGAATCCGCATTACGACGATTTCAATTGTATCGGTACATCGGGGGCGCCTCCGAAGGATCGATTGCCGAGGCAACGAGGCGGAATAATCCTCGAAGGATCCCGTAATGGAGGCACGCGCAGTCAGCGAACACAGATTTCCCATCGCCGGAGCTCTCTATACACAGCGAGAGCCGCAGACAATCCCGTTCGACAATCGCGAGAGACTGCCGCCGCCGCCGCTGCTGCTACTGTTGCCGCTGCTACCTCAGCGCCCTCTGTGCCACCGTTTGGCCTGCAGCGTCAGTGGCGGCGCCACCGTGAACCACATACAACTCGGCAGCAGCAGCAGCAGCGGCGACGACGGCGGCAGCAGCAGCGTCGGAAGCAGCGTACCGGACGACTAATCCTCGCAGGACGAGGACTCAATTCATAAGCCGCGCGAACCCCGGGTATCAACCACTCAAAGGCTTAAAACACTCGGCACATCGACTGCCGCTTCTCCCCATAGGAAAATATTTCTACGCTCAATGTGTATTCGTATAAATATATATATTTTTTTCCACTGGTTTATATTTTTGCGAAAATATATGCGAAACAAGTGCGACACATACAATTTTTTGGTGTTGTTTAAAAAAATATATTTTTCATTTCATCTTGGTGATTAAATTACTGTCAAATGTCCTGACGTACGGTTGAATTTTTTCACTGCTTTATATTTTTGCGAAAATATATGCGAAACAAGTGCGTTGCGTAACATTTTTGGTTCCGTGTAGAAAAATATATTTAACATTTTTTCTTGGTAATTAAATCACAGTCAGTTATCGTGACGTGCAGTTGACTTCTGTTTGACCAATCATGAGCGCCCGCGAATCCAGCGCCGCCTGGCGGCGTCTGACGTGCAGCGCCATCGGTGGCTATATCGCGAACTACGTATTCAGCGGCAGCTCTAGCGTTGGGAGCTACGAGACCGTCGTAATCCTCGCGAGGACGAGGACTCAATCTGTAAACGTTGCGAACCGGGTATCAACCACTCAAAGGCTTAAAACACTCGACGCATCGACCGCTATTGTGTCCTCCCCCTCTCCCTCCGCCCCACGCACACGCGACGCAACGCGCCAGCGGCTTTCACACTGCATTTGTCGCGAATGGACGTGAAGAGGACGAGAGACAGAGAAAGAAAGAGAGAAGAAGAAGCGCAACGAGCAGAGAACGACGAAGCTCGTTGAGTTGAGGGACGCACACACGAACCGACGAGGAGATTTATATCTCTTTAAGAACTTTGCTCGCAACCACCGGTCGAATATTCCGCGTGGGAATGGATCGACTATGGAATCCGTTGTGCCACATACACATACGACTCGCACGCAACGCAACACACAAACACACCGACACACACAATGTGTCCACTGTGAAGGACCAAACACGCACTTCAAGGGTCCTCGACTGGTGGCCTCTTTAGATCCTCCGACGACTCCTCGTGATGGACAAAATCGTATACAATTTTTTTTTTTATCGCTCGTGCCTCGCGGACTGAAAAATATCAGCTCGACGAGGCGAAAAAATAAAAGCGCGACTCTCGAAGCGCGAGCGACACAAAAGATGTACTCCGTGACCTCCTGTCGTTGCGCGCACAGAGTTCAAGGCTCCACGTGACCGCGGGAGTCACGGGGTCTCCGGGGAGACGCGCACGCGCGACGTATGCGGCATTACGAAAATATTCGCACGGGAGGCTGCGCGGAATTCTGATGGGATTTTCGGTGCGGAATTCGGTTCGATGAACGATTTTTTTTTGTGTGGATTTATTTGCAATTAGTCGTCACGCCGAATTACCCAGGTTTCCTTCAACAGTCGTGTTTTTCTTTTCTTTTTTTTTTCTCTTTTTCGGAGGATTTTTTTATTTTTTATTCAATGTTCAAAAACGCACCACGGGGGGTACCACAGACCCCGCGGGTGTCGCAGCTCCATCGTCTCCGCGCGCGCAAACGCGGAGGATCTAACGCATGACCGCATAATCTTGCCGAGAGGCGATTAGATCAGCCGAGTATATTTTGTGTGTTTTTCTCTCTCTTTCTCTCTTCGCGACGTCTATTCTCGGAGTCCCGCGAAGCGAGAAGCCAAAAGCCGAAAAGGTGCTCGAGCGCCGCGGTGGCTTCTCCCGAGGCAGCTTCCCCGTGGTCCTCGACTCGCTCGAGTGCCTCTACCTTTCGTCCTTTATCTCTCTCGAAATCTGGGGGTCCCTCGGCGCTCCTGCCGCGCGCGACGCGCAACGTTAAACCGGGTACAGCGATTGGCATTTCTATAGCCAAGGTTCGCGCGATATTCACTTTACGGTTTTGTCAAATTGCAATTGTCGAATTTTAATTGTCATTAAGTTTTTGATAAAACAACAGCCATTATTAATATTCGGGTCATATTTAAAAAAGAATCGAATAAATAGTGAAACTATTTTTATTATTATTATAATTATTTTTTTATTTTTATTTTTATTATGCATAGCTGGCTTCGACTTTACACGGAGTGAAAAATATGGGAATAATCTTTATACTCGTGTGGCGAATTGCGGAATTCTGGCGATTTTTTTCTTACTTGTAGGAATATGCGAGACAAAATTTATTGTTTATGTCCACGAGTACGGGAAAAATTGCCGAAATTCCGGAATGTTTCTCAACTGCCACACAAGTACAGTGATTTTTTCCCATATTTTTCTCTCCGTGTATAATCATTGTAACTAAAAATATGAAACATTCCTATTTCATCAAATAATTTTCACAATCAAACTACGCATCCATAACTCGAATACGTTTTCGCTCAGCATGAAAAAAAAAAACCCAGCAACAGTCTCGTAGGTATCCAAGATTTTAAGGGAGGCCCCGAATAGCGAGTCTCCGGTAATCGCGCTGTGCTCTTTTTCCACGACCGGGTTCGAGGGGTTCAAAGCCTCGACGGGCGGCTGCGCCGGGGGGGGGGGGGAGGGGGTAGGAGACGACATACGCGAGAGGCGTTGCGGGATATCGCGTGTCAACAGGTTCAGTGGGTTACCCCATAACCGGTCGCGCACACGAGAAAACGGTCTGTGCTCGCCGCGCGGCGCGGCGTGCGAGACGCGTCACGTCCCCCGAGCTTTCGCTACCGGTTTTATTTTCGGTCCACCGACCGCGAGGAGGACGAGGATTCTCCGCTTCGCTCTGCGACATATTCAGAACGGAGACGCCGACGACTCTATTCGGTGCCGCCTGAGCTTCGAGCGCTCATATTCTTATATTCCCGAATCCTTCATCCCGCGGTTTCATCTCGGCGCTTCTTCTCATCTTCCGCTCATTCAACGCGGATCTTCATAGCCGCCGCCGCCGCCGCCGCGCGGCATTTTATACCGTACGGCGAGGGCACCGAGTGCTGGGTATATATATATATATATTTATACGACTATATGCGCGTAATCCGAGAAGATTACGTTCGGAATAATAAACATGTCAACCCCCCACTACTCCTACACTCCTCCCCCCCCCCCCCCCCCCCCTCCCGGCTCCTCCGTAGAGCTGAGCTCGCGACGAGACCCAAACGGATGGGATTCTATGCTGCGGAGTTAAATTATTTCGTAGGCTTCTGTCTCCCTTTTTCTTTTTCTCGACTCAGGAATATAACGTCTTTACGAAAACCACACGACATCAAGATACTCGGGTCCGAGAGAAAGGAAACGCCACGCGAGTATCGCCCGTCGTTAGTCTCCTCTTTCGTCTCCATTTTTTTCCCGTCGAAACTCTCGCTTTTCTTGGATTTTTTTACCCATGCGCGTTAGTGTTGTACGAGGGCTTCTACGTGAAGTGGAACGCAACGTAAATAATATTTATATATATTATTGTAATACAATATATAATGATTATAAGAGAAGAAATATTTTTTTTACCACTTGTTTGCACTTAGTTTTTCTTATTTAAATCAACACCAAAATGTCACGTGCTTTTTTTTCGTCACACCGGACGTCAAAACCGAGGGAAAAAAATGCATATTGAAATCGCATCGGGTACATAAATCCACGATATTTATCGCCGGATCGTGTGACGAACGTCGCGAAGTAAAAAAAATCCCTCATCCACGAAGATCTCGGGAGGAATAAAGTTCTCGGCGCGTCTGTCGAGATAATTCATCCGATAGATATTCCCGGTGCGCGCCGACGTTCCTCGTTATTAAACCGCTAGCGAATGAGCTAGGAACGAGAGAGGAGGCGCGCGGAAAGCCTCGCCAGGTGTCTGTCCGTCAATTGTCATGCCGAGTCGGTGCGTCCGTCTCGTCAGCCTGGCGCGCAGCCTCGGCGAAGGGCAGCACGAAACTCCGGCAACGCGACCCACACGGTGGTCGGTGGCCGCGAGTCTCCGGGGGAAACGCACGTTTTTATCGCCGCCGAAAGATCTAAACACGAGATTCCACCGAGATACGCGGCGCGCGTCTCTTACGAAAATGTAATGCCCACGGGGCTTCCCCGACCCACGGACCACGTGTTTTTCTCGCGCTGTTTCACTTTCCACGCTGGATACGTCGGGTCTACCCGCTGCGACTATGTTCGTTGGGTTTCTTTTAATTCTTTTTTTTTTTACCTCCACGTGACTCTCGGTCCGAACTCACTCACCGCGGGCGGTGATGAATATTAGACGCGCTGCGGCCTCTGCGGGTCCTCGAAAAAAGTGACGTGTTCTTTTTTTTTGGGAACTGGTGGAAGATTGATTAGCTATATCGGTTTGTGTGCGTGTTTTTTTTTCGCCTGTTCCAACTTCGAAGGCTCATTGTCATTCCGAACGCCGCTTGAAGGGCGAAGGGCGTCATTACATGAATTTAGTCGATGGAGACAACTGGATATGGGGAATACGAATTGACATAAATATTTACGCAACGAAAAAAAAACCCCAAATTTTAATTAATACGTAATTTGATCGGAAAAAAATTGACAGCATCTCGAGCTCGTTATAGGATGTTTTTTTTGTTGCAAACATCAACGAGTAAAAAAATTACGAGACACCGTAAAAATGTTCACAGAATCGATAGCCAATTAATAGTTTTCAGGCCAATCGCGATTGCTCCGAGTGTAACTTACGGGGAATTTCCAACCAGTCCAATTGATCTGGATCTGTGAGCAACAGAAAAAAAAAAGACCTTTGCTATCTCAATCGAATCCCGTGGAATTGGGTGGAGAGAGAAGAGGGGAGGGTGGGGGAGAGGGGGTGACTGGAACGGTTACCAGGCTCGAAAAGCCAGCGATCTCGGTCCGTATCCAACCGGCAAGATCGGCCGATACCAAACGGCAACCGTGAAATTGGATTCGTAAAGGAACATCAAGAAATGAGGTGGCTGATGCGGCGGAGGCAACGGCGAAGGTGGGGGAAGCGCAACAGCTCGACATCAAGGGAGATCGGAGGTTGTGGGTGATGCTGGAGGCGCGCGCGCCCTTTAATGGAGTTGCTCTCCGGCTCTGAAGGCCCGTGAAGGCCTCGCTTTTCTCGATGATGCCTCTCGCTGCCGCTGCCACTGCTGCTGCGCTGCTACGTGCGTAACCAGCGAGTGCAGCGCGCACAACATGTGCGCATGGGGCATTCCACGCGGAAATCGAGTCGTCTGTCGACCCTTGACGACCTGGCGAATTTTATTCGCCTTTTCACGAATCGACGTCCCAACTTCAAAAGGGACTCTGAATTCTTGCAGATTTTTTTTATTCACTTAACCAATCGAGTTATATTTTTTCGGAGTAGACTTGTACATTTGATATTTTGCACTTTTTTTTTGCGAAAAAGATAATCGTTCATAAAGATTTTATTTATTTTTAAGACATTAAAAAAAGATCATAAATCAGTGAAAAATATTTTTTAAAAGTTAAATTTTTTTTTCTTTTACTTCTACGGTTCTTTATATATAAAAATTGGTGTACGAAATGAAAAAGGTCGAGGGCGTCGATTCTACGTGGAATGACCCATACGCGGAGCCTCGGAGCGAGGGAATCGACGCGCCGGTAGCTCGTAATCGTAAGAGCTTCCTGAAATCGCTATTACTCGTTGTAATGCTGCGCCGAGAAGGCCGCGGGGTCGCGAAACGTCTCGTTATAGTGTGCGACGCGAACACAGAGACCGTGGACCGGTAAAAGGGCTTTTGGTGTATGTACACGCGTTCCACGAAAACGAATATAATATTCAGAGACCTCAAACCGAGCCTTTGATCGTTCCATCGAGCCCGCGCGCTCTCTCTTTCGCTCTCGCACTCTGTCTCACTCTCTCTCACTGCGCTGCTGCCGTGTATAACCCAAGGTACGAGAAGACTCTCGTTTTAAAGCCGACTTCCCGTTCGCGCTCGCAAATGGAAATGCGCAAATTTTCCCGTGATACTTCCCGGCGCTCCTGAGCGAAATTTACTCTCACGTGCAACGATTTCCAGAAAAAATTCCTCGGAGAAAAATGAAAGTCGTATCGTAACCATGAATTTTCGTAAACTGCCCAACGAAAATGAGAAAATGTAACGAAAATGCGTAAAATGCGTTCAAGTGTATGTTTTGATGTATTTCGTGTTTCTCAAAAATATTGAATATATTTTTTTTAATGAGAATATGAGAGAATGAGAAAAAATGTAATAAAGAAAATGAGAAAATGTACCGTAAATGTGTAAAGTGTGTTCAAGTATATATTTTTATGTATTTCGTGTTTCTCAAAAATATTTAATAATTTTTTTTTGCCCGAACTAAAAGTAACATTTTTAACAAATTAAATATTCGAGGAATTACGTTCAACTTCACGGTATTATCAATGCATATGAAGATTTCCTTTTTTTCTTCTCCTCTCTCTCGAGCCATCCTTCACTAATGCATCGCATTATCCGGCCTCGGATCAAACGTTTTCATCTTCCGCGAGTAACGGGCAAAGCCCCCAAGACGATAGCTGGGATACGTATGGAGGAATATATTGACTATGAGTTTTTCCGCCTTTCGAAGGAGCACAATATACCCGCGGGGCTTTATGCAACATACGTATGGCGAAAGAGAGAAAGAGCGAGCGAGAGGGAAGTACGTACTTCGTTTTGCAGCACACGCATCTCCCATCCCTCTGCGGGCACGAGCGAAGTACACGCGATTGTACTCGACCTGCGAGCGATCCCGGTGGCCGTCATTTCTCCACTTCCTCCGCTTCCTCCGATATAAACGGTATTAGATACGTCGCGGCTTTATACTCTTTCGCATAGAACTCGTATACATCCCCCTCCTCTCCCCACCCTTGGTCCTACCCCGTATATTGAGACGTAAAAGGCGGGTATCGATATTGCTTTCTGCCCTAAAATGCCTCGTCTCAATTCCTTAAGTGTAAACGTACACCGAGAACGAAGCAAAGTAAAACGAACAAAAAATTTCATTGCGATCAGAATCTCTCAAATTTTAGAAGCATTAACAAAACAATTTTCCCTTAAAAAATATTTCATCAAATTTCACCATTTATGGCACAAAAAACAAAGTGAAAAACTCTCTACAAAGAATCACAATTTGTGTAATACTATAGCCTTTTATTTATTTTTTTTCAAACAAAAAAATCGACATTGTTAGAAAGTTGAAAAATCTTCCAAGTTTTCCTCTCAAATTTTGCACGTATTAATAAAACAATTAAAAAATCCTTAACAAATTAAATTTATGGCACAAAAAAGTAAAAAAAAACTCTCTAAGAAGAATCACAAGTTTTCTAGCAGTGGCCTTTTATTTTATGTTTTCAAGCGCTCCGACGAAAAGCCTCTCAGAGGCTGAGAAGCTCGAAACTCGAACGACAAACGTTGAAGCCATCGCTTAATTCACGTTCCATTTGACTGCACTATTTTTCCCCCAGCGGAGCAATAAAAATCGTGTGCACTCTCGGGCGCGCAACGTGCGTTATATGTATACACGTTATATATCACCGCGTGCTCGTCGAGCCTATATACATCTCCACCCCACGAGCACTTTCGCTCCAGATTGTTCGTACATACATCTTTAACTTCTCCCCGCACACCTACACGTAACTCAGCGTTGCTGCTGCTGCTGCTGCGCGGCGCGGCAGCCGGTAGCCAGGCAGCTCGCTCGGCTCGCAACTCGCGACAAGGAGGCCGCGCACCTTTGGCCTCTTTGTCCCCTCGAGGGAGTCGGCTGAATCGTAAATCATTTCGTCGGTGCTGGAGTCTCAAGGCGGAGGAGGGAACCGAGGGGGCGAAAAGTGCTGCCGTGCAGCTCGGTGGGAGCGCGCCGGAAAAACTCTCACGAGTTTTCCGGCCCCCGACGAAAAACACGAGCGCCTCGAGAGATGAGACGTCGGCACTTGTGGCGCGAATGGATGTCCCGGTGCGTGCGGTTCGCGCGTTCACAATGCGTGGATTGGGTCGATACAATTCAATCGTTGATGGTCCAACCGCAAAATCCTTTATGTCTACAGATTATTTCAAATATTGTGTGAGAAAATAATTTGCGAATCAACCAAAATATTTATGAAAACAATTATTCTTAAAGTAGCAAAATAAAACAAATCGCGTCGACAAAATAAATTATTAATAAGAATCGATACAATTCAATCGCCGTTGATGGTCCAACTGCAAAATCTCTTATGCCTACAGATAATACCAAATATTCTGTGATAAAATAAATTGCAGATCCAGCAAACATATTTTATTTCTGCCAAATAATATTTTGCTGAGCCAATAAATAAGAAACTTATTTTTCGCCACTTTTTCGCCACCGACGAAACATCATTTATTCGCGCTTGGCAACAAAACTTTTGACTCCTTGCGCTCCGAGAAAATCGTGAGCACCGCGAAAAACTTTCGGCTTCGACAAAAAAGGGGACATCGCCACTTGTACTCGTGAATGGAAGTCCCGGTATGCACAGGATCACCCGTCAAGCACTAGCATCGATACACACACATCTCAATTGTCGAAAGTTCGACCGCAGAGCCAAGTATCAATTTTTCGGTCGAAGCGTAGCTCCGGGTTTGCCGTGTCTATGCTTTTCACTCTCCAAGCCGACGATTCGTCGTTCGACTTGTCGTCCTATTGTCGAGCCTCGATCGTCGCATTGTCGCGCGTCTTTTTCGCAGCCGTCGGGGGTTCTCGGGTGGCGCTCGTGGCAGTCGCCCCGGGCGCAGGTAGAATTAATTTCTCACGACGGGACGAAACGCCAGAAACGACCGAGCTCCGTGTGTGCAGTGTGCGAGTGCGAAGACTGAATGCCAGAATGTTGCGAACACGTTGAGCCGGGCGCTTCCTGAAGCGAAGAGAAGATCGAGAGCCGAAGATCCGGGCGCAGATGTTAACCTTGCGCGTGCCAGGTGCCACCGTCGCCTGGGACTCCGGTGCGTTTTACAGTGTTCCTCGCAGGGAGCATCGAGAAGTGATTCGATTCCTCTCTCGTCGTGGGATCTCGATATACGTGCCACCCGCTCCGTAGGCGTGTACACGAAATTTCCTCCCATCAAGATAAACCGGCGTAGAAACAGCAGATTTCGCCGCGATAAGTCACGCGTGTCGGAGAGACGGCGAGATCCCATCGACGAGATAAAACGCGACGGTCTATTCGAGACGAATTTTCGAGATGCTTCCTCGAAGGAAGCTGCCGGGGATCGAAACCTTTGGGATCGGTAGGCGGGACATGTATACATATATACGTACGTGTGTATATTTTATTTGTGTAAGATGTAAACTTTGGACATGGGAAACTTGGCCACACGACGAAAAATTGAGGTTTCGGTAACATCGGATCAATTTTTGAGTTGCGAGGAATTTTGCGTTTTAGTGAGAATCGTTTTTTTTTTTTTATTTGAATCTATTTCGCGTTTCAAATATTTTTCGACTTAACTATTTTTATACTTAAACAATGATTTCCAACTAAAAAATACGACATCGACTATGGTGACTTAAAATTAGTTTACGACTCGGTTTACAACCAGACACAAAATAGTTCGAATTTTCTATTCCGCACTGGACAATCCTTTTCCCTCTAAACTCCCATAAAAAAAGCAGCCACCCACTAAATTCCAAGAGCCACTTGAAAAAAGACACCGAATACTTATTTACATCGAAAACACAATCGTTAGTTCGTCGTCCGCGTCTCGTAAACTCGGCGCGTGGAGCTCTCCTTCGTTTCGCCCGCAATCCCACCGGTTTAGTTTCTAATGGAGATTAGGAAATGGGGAGAATAAATAGACGCTCGTCCCTCGTTCGCGCGCGCTCAACTCGCTGCTCCTCCTCGCGACACAGAAGCAGAAGAGTAAAGAGGACGATGCGTCTTCGGCAGCAGCGATGCGATAGCTCGAAGGGGACAGGACAGACAGACAGACACAGACAGACGGACGGACAGACGGAGCCCGAGCATCCGACCATCCAACGAGCCAGCGCGCTCCCCACTTTTTTTTTATTGTTATCCGTGTCACGTACGGCGGAACTTCCTGTTCGGCACGCTCGCACCGGTTTTCCCTCCGCTCACTCTATTTCCATCTTTTTCCCTCGCGCGCCAAGCGTCTCTCGCTCTGAGCCCTGCGGCCCCCAAAGCGCGACGACCGCGTGGCGAATTATTGCCACTGCCTCGGCGTATGTGAAAAGAGAAAAAAAAAATAGTGACGAGAAAGAGAATCGAAGAACGGATGTTGGAAAACCGGCCTCGGGCGTCAGGAGCGCGGAACGAGCGGACGGTTAATTATAATTAAATAGCGGAACGCGATGAAAATGCGAAGGTGATTATTATTATTATATAGATATATGTGGCAATTGGGTTTTACGTGTCGGCGTTTGCAGCGCAGAATGCAAAATGCGAAATGCAACAGACAAGGATGGACGGGCCGATCGACGATCGCTGGATGCGCGCGCAGCCGGTGGCGATCGGTAGTTAAGAAAATTTCCACCTGGCGTTCACGGTAATCGCGTTTCAAAATCCGATGCGTCGGTTATTAGCGCCGCTGTCGCCGTTGTTGTTGATGCTGCGTTGTCGGTGGTCAGTGTCTATTCGCGACGCGTTGCAACAGCAACGCGTCGCGACGCCCGGTGCAGCGGCCGCGCTGCACTGAAGGTGAAAATATCGCGGAAGTACGCGTTCCGGGGTGCAAATCGCGCCGCGGCCGGACCAGGAGCCGAGCGGGTGGCCCCGCCGCGAGCGCGCGCGGCGCTACAGAATTCTCAGTGTCTCGTCGTATAACTTTGCGCAAATCGCTTTGGAATTTACGGCGCGGCCGTATAAATCGGATACGCCGGGTGCGATCCCACGGGACGTAGTCGTAATTCCCGTAAGTACGAGCGATAATATCCGGATAACATAGTTGAGCACCCTGTACATGCGCATTACACGCGCCGCGCACTAAATACATACATACATCGTATTTATATATAAAATATGTGTAGAATTTAAGAAAACCGCATTTATTTAATTAATTGTGGCTATTTGTGGCTAAATAAATTAAATATATAAATATTGTATTATCACTAATAAATATAATATCGATGCGGAGCAGAATTATTATCAATTGTCCAGCGCGACAGATAAAAAAAATAGCCACAAAAAAAAATTAAATAAACGCGCGATTATTTAACTTTTTTGCCCTGGCGCCGACTAAACGCCCGACGAATAATTTATGTATTTTCCGCTCTCGAAACACGCGGAACGCGACTGTTAATTGAAAAGCGCGGCCGTTTAAAATTTATGCGCGCGACAAAAACATTTCGCATTTTTCGTCGTTCGAGTCGCGCGCGCGCGACACGAAAGTCGAATAATTTACGGTCGGTCGCGCGGTGGCATTTTAGCGCGTTTTGCTTTGTGTTATTTTTTCCTTTTCTTTTCACTCTTTACGGTTTTTCGTGACGCTCGGCGCTTCGCGCATTTGCGCTTTATTTATTTTCTGGACGCGCGAGAGTTTCTCGCATATGCTAACGAGGCGGCCGATACGCGCGTTAAAACCAGTGAAAGTTCGTCTCCGACGACGACGAGACGACCGCGGAGTCTCGGGAATCACCGCGACGAAGCGACGAAGAAACGGGGAGAAAAATGCGCGCGCGTTAATCCGCGTAATTCGAAAGGCGAGATATAAGCGCTCGGCGTTTACGAAAGAGACGTAAATTCGTATTAATATCCGTGGTTTATTCACTCATTTATTACAGCAGTGGAAAAAGAGCGCAAGAGACTTACTCGTAAAAACGGTCGAGCCGCTGCGATATCCATTAAGAAAACCGTAATGCGCGACACTTTATTTTCCACTTGTGCACTGTCACTTTTTATCGCTCCGCCGGTTCGTTCGCACCCAGCGGCGGAAACCAAGGAAAAATCGGCGCGAAACGAGTCTCGAAACCGCGACGAACGCTTCACGAGTCGAAGCAACGCGAAAATAAACTCTTCGCCGTCAACATCGCCACGTGAACAACAACAAAGTCGCGTGGAAAAAAACTGCACTTTGACAATTTGACGGTTCCCAAGTTTAAACCAAGGAAAATCGGTAACCACGATCTTTCCGTCGTCCCGGAACACGACGCGAAAATCCGGCCTCAGAGCCGAGTCGACGAAATTCAACACTTTTTTCCCCCGATTTACCGCGACACGTGACGTGTGTTTATTTTTATTTTTCGGGGCCGAGGACCAAAAACGAAAAAATCAACAAAATTAATTTCAATCGTCGGGACGAATTTTATCGATTTATTTGTCGATTTTATTTCGTTGACGTCTGTCAATTTTATTAGCGCTTTTAAATATCGCGTAGTACGAGCGACGTTCGAGGGCCGAGTGACTGTCGACACGGAGCGTTGAGTCGCGCGCGGCTCATGTCGGCCAACTGACTCGGGCTCGAAAACGTTGGGGAGGCTTTGGGCTCTCGGGCGCCGGGCTAGAGGCGCTGGTGGTGGCGGCAGCGGCGGCTTCAGCGGCGACGGCGGCAGCCGCGCTGCCGATGGTGGTGGTGGTGGTGGTAGTCGCAGAGCGGAGGTGGTGGTGGTGCGGTGATAGCGGTAGCGGTGGAGACAACGGTGGCAATATAGCCCAGAGGTGGTGGAGGGGGGGGGACGACGAGAGCCGCGGCAGCGCGCACGATGCCGCCGCTGCCTGTGCGTATTCGACGTGGAGGAGGCAACGGAGAAGCCGAAGCCGAGGAGCGGAATGGTGGGAGCCGCAGATGCTGCGTGGAGTCGCCAGTCGCCGGCTCTCGAAAAGCCCTCGTGCTCTATGGGGCTGCGCTGCTGCTGGTGCTGGACTCTCGTGTAGCTCTTTCTACGGTTCTCGGCTCCGTCCCTCACGTGAGTCGTGGATCGCGAGCTCCCAGCCGCGTGCCGAGACGGAGAGAGCACTTTCTCGGCGCTCGGAGGCGGTTCTCTTGAATATTTGAGACCTTCGAGTGGCTCCCGCCAGACCCGAGCGCGCTACCTTCGAATCCGAGCTGAGGAGACGGAGCCGAATGGCAAAGCGGAGGCCGGAGACTCGGCTGAGTGAAAACGAGAATCCATTTTTTTCTCCTTTTCTTTATAGTAAAGATTTTATAAATTTTTCGTGTGTTGTTGATTTTTAGATTGACTTGGAGTTTTTTATTTTTGAAGAATTGTGAAGAGACTTTTTAGTAGCAATTTTTATTCATTTCATAAAAGGAACGTTGTTTTGTTATAGAAACTGAAGGATTTGTGAATAAAAAAAGATTTAAAAAAGTCTGGTAATTTGAAAAACACGGGACGACATAATTTTCACATTCCACCCGAGATTTTAAATACAGCCACACGTCCCTCGCCCTTTGGCTCGCGGAGGGCGGCGCGAGTAGATGAATTCCGAATCATTGAATCGTCGAGATGGGTGGCGAGCTGCTCGGGTCCTCTTTTTCCCTCGCACGCGGCGAGCGCCGGGTAAATAAATGGCTCGGGTATTTATTTGGTGAAAAAAAAAGAAAAACAAATTTATGGGTGCCGACCAAATAAACGAGGTCGCGCTCGGGAGAGCCCAACCCCGCGCTCGACAGTCTATGGTATAGTAGGCAGGGGCTTATATAGTACGGTTCGTGTGTGCCACCGCCGAGCCGGGAGAATTTTTTAACAGTCGTCTTGCTGCGTTGCAGTCAAGTTACTTCAAGGTTCAAGTGTCCCTATAAATCAAAACCTCATCGATAAAAAAATTCCCTGCTTTATGAATCAGTTCCGTAAACAACAAATATTTATACATATACATAAAAGGTCAATATTTGTTTATTTACAAAAATTAAAAATAGCTCCATTGAATGTTTTGTATTTATATTCTTATTTTTTTAAATTTGATTGCCCATTTGATTTTTTATTGTATTTATTTTATAGCCGACACTCAAAAGATCTCTATATATTTTTTAAATGGCCGCGGCGAATGTGGAGATTATTCCCCATATCTTTTTCGTGTCCAATGTGGAGTCTCCGATTTCGGCTGGACCCTTCGACCGAAAAAGCCCTCTACACTCTGGCACCGCGTGTCCTATATATATCCCCTTTCGAAAACTACCCTCGGTTCGCAATCTATCGACTACTTTTCACTCCACATCCCCCCCTCCACGTGTCTCTGGCTTTTCAGTTCTTTTTCAATCTCGTCGTGCGCCTTTCACGAATTTTTTTTTAGGGCTTGTTTTTTCGGCGAAAATGGGGCTCTCGGTTCGCCAGCCGCGTATTTCCCTGACAAAATCTTGTTGTGCGCGAGCTCCGCGAGCCGCAAAATTCCCCGCAGCTGTTTTCGGCGTTGGAAAGACGAGAGCCGGGGTTATCGATATTCACTCGCAACCCGAGAGGCCGCGCTTCGAGCCGTGAGCTATCGGGTACTTAGTGCCTTAAATTTTCATGCACTCGGGTATCCTCTCTTAGCGCGCGCGAGTTACCGCGCGCATACCGATGGCCGTCGTTAACCCGCGTGGGACTACAAACAGCGGATCTTTAATTATCAATATTATTCAAAGCCTCGGATCTCGCGTCGCATCTGCATACAGCGCGCTCTTATCGCCAGGTTTCATTATGCAGAGACAGCGCGATTATCGATCGCGGCTGAGAGGGACTCATCAACTGAACGAAAATTGAAGAACGCTCCGCAGGCTGCGACAAGCAATCGTTCAAAGACTAAAAGAAGCGAAAATAAAAAATAAAAAAAAAATCCTCTGAAAATAAAAATGTTTTCCGTCGAAAACAGTAATAAAAGAATTAATAAAAATAGGGACTCATCAACGGAACGAAGGCCGCAGGCTGTGACGATCAAGTTCAAAGCTGAGATTAAAAAACAAAAAATGAAAAATAAAGAAAAATCCGCCGAAAATAAAATTTCTACCGTCAAGAACTGAAATAAAAAATAAATAAATAAAGAATCCAAGAAAACACGGAATGGCCTATACACCCGAAAAACCCATTAAAAAAAGCGCGCAGACAGTAAATCCACCGGCATTTTCTGAGTGCACTGCGACCACCGCACGTACAGCTCAGCCGTAGCGAACGGAGAGCGAGCGCAGAGCGAGAATGTGATTTGGTAGTTGTCACAACGCTAACCCGTCGTTGCGTCCCGTCGTCCTGCGTGCAGATATGAATAAATATTGACGGTTGAGCAAGCACCGCAAACAAATCCATTAATAACAGAAATTTAACCGAACGTCCGAGCGAGGGAAACAGAGACAGGGACAGAGAATGAAAGAGACGGACCGGGAGAGGAAGCGAGCACGTGGGGGGGAGTGGGGGGCATAAAGAGGGACGGCCGAGAGCTCGGCGCGGAGCTCGGGAGCCGCGAATGCGGGTTCGCGCGTCCTCATTCCCCACGCGTGGACCGACTAGTCGCGCTAGTCGGTCCATGCGTGAGTTGAAGCGAGCCGGAGCGATCGACGTAGCGGCGGCCGCGACGCCGCCAGCAGCGACCCCCGAAAATTCAGCCCTTCCGCCTCTGCACTCGCCGCGCCGCGCGGCCGCAGGGAACACGCGCGCGGTGTTCGGTGTCAATTTATGTCTGCGGGTGGATTTAGCTAGAATAATTTAATATCGTTTCGCATCCTCCGCGCTTTCCCGTCTATATAGTGCATATCACGAGGACGTGCGGACCGAGCGCGCGTCGATTGGTTACACGACGAGTGCCAAGCGTTGCCCTCCTGGAAAATGGAAGACATATACATGTGGAATGTGTATGTGCGTCTGTGTGCATTTATGGATATGTATATATGTATATGGGGTTATTTAGTGACGGAAAGAGCCACTAGCGCGGTGTCGGGGCGCAATTAGCAAAACTGTAATCAAATATACCTCTCGCGCTTAATATCGTCAGTTGAATTCGCGACGCGTCTCTCGTTAACCCGCCGAGCGTGCACTATGGACACCGTCGGCAAACAACGCGCGGCCCCCCCCTGCGCGAGCGTTATATGCGGTGAAGAGCGCGAGAGCGCGCGACTAGTCGACGCGCATCGTTGGCCCTTTTCCCCGGGTCAACGATTACGTGCCACCGGACACGATCCGCGATTGTTCAAACAGCGCAAGAACAAATAGCCATTTCTGCGCGATGAGTTGCGTCCCGTGTATTGCAGCGATATAATTAATTTTTTTTATTTTTGCTCTTTTTCGATATCGATTTTTTGTTTTTTTTTTTCGGCGGTTTTCCTGTTTCTCAGGCACACGCCGGTGATTTTCGGAATAAGCGAGAAATGTCCCATGGGATACTGTTTTCAAACTTCGAAAATTGCTGTTGCGAGATCGATTTTTTTTCGCAAAAAAACGCAAGGGTTCCTTAAAAAAAAATGCGATTTTTGAGGGACGAATTACAAATTCGACGACACCTTGTGGCATTCTATTCATTGAAGAGAACGCAAGAAGAAAATTCAGATTCCATTAATCCAAAGAAAAATTACATCGACTTTACCAAAGGAACATAATTTGAAAAAAGTGAAAAATCATATTTTTCGCGTTTTTCTCGTCGAATTTTCTATTTTTCCGGCACACGATGGTGTTCTTCGGAATTAGCAGGATATTAGCCATCGGATAGGGTCTTCAAACTTTACAAAATCAAACATTTTTTTTTATTCGCAAAAAATGCGAGTTAAGAAATTTTCACGGCCCCGAACGACGAGGTTGGCGATAAGTCACAGGCGCCGCGCGCGGCGGGTTATCCCGGGGCCGCTCTCGCGCGGTTGCTTCCCGCGTCGATCGAAGAAACCCCGGGTGACTCATGCGCTCACGTGCCGAACGGACGTTTGACTCGTTGCTCGCTATTAATCCTCGAATGGTCGGTGATATCGATCGATTTACTATTGAGCGATATCGATTTACCGCGCGCGCTCTACTATCGCGAAAGCTCGACTTTCTCGGTCCTCGGTTGGCATATATATAACGGGTTGGTCGGTTCCTCAGGGAGCAAACGGGTAATACGAGAAGGCGCGCAGCAGTAGCTGACGATGGTGCGGTAGCTCTCGAGCGCAAAACGAATAACGTAAATATATACATGCATAGAATATGTAGATATATGTATGTATAACATAGTATATGCGCATTATATCTCATATATCTATATACAATATTCCATATAATACACATAACACTTGGCTCGACTCGGCTCGGCAACCCCATAGCCCGCGGTGTTACGCGTCGAGGACTTCGCAGCAACTTTAATGACTCTGCGGTAGAACCGGTATGATAGTTCACGCAACTGCGCGACGGGTGAATTATAAGCCCGCCAGTGTTTGAACGCCTCCCTCTCGCGTCTCTCGCGTCTCCCCCTCGCGCGTCCCCGGCCAAATACATAATATAATCGAGCATTGCTTGAAACTCACTTTCCACCTTTTTGTGACCCCCGGCAAGCTTATCCGTCTCTTCGCCGCGCCGCGCATTTCGCGAGGCGCGAGTTGCCACGCAGCTCGGGCGTGGATAGAGAATCGAGCTTCGAGCTAAATGCGGGTACAGGTCGCTTCAGGCTTAATTTAACCGGTCTACACTTTTTTATTTTTATTTTTGTCACATTTCACAAAAATGTATATTGCGCTCTGGCTTCAATTTTTTTTAAGCGAGCGAAAAAAATGCAAAAACAAAAATGGTTTTTTCTAAATGCTGCTTTTGGAAATTATGAATTCCTCTGAAAATTGGTAATAAAATATATTTTTCTTGACAACGAGTTTCGTAATTTTTCTCGCCGCTCGATTGACAACGAGGAGATTATCGTATTTCCGGTTAGCGTTTTGACGCGAAACGTCCCGTACACGGAGCTCGGGTGATACCGCTCGACCCGTTAACTGCCCGGTAATGAATGAGCCGGCCCGGGTTCGTATATTATTGCAGCGCTGTCATGAGTAGTCACCGAGGATAATATCGTTAATGAGCGATTCACATTGTACGGATTAATGCCCGGGATTTTACCGACGCGCTCGGTATTTTACTGTTTAATCTCAACTTGCGCGCGGCGCGAGTGCCGTACGGGGCTTTTAAGTTACGACGTACTTAAACACACGATCATTCATAAACAATCGTCACGCGAGCTGCTCCTCCGTAAATCTTTCAAACTCGCCTATATCCTCGCTTAAATTCCACGATATAATAACACAGCTACTTAAATTTTCTCGAGAAAACGCGCGGTGAAAAGTGAGCCCGATTATCTTGGCTCAATTAAACGACAGATAATGCTGTTAAATTTTCTCCGTACAAAGTCTGCTATCTCGTTAAAACGTAGATTTTTATTTTATTTTTTTGCTTTTCTCTCGTGCCAGCTGGTTCGAGTCTGGGGTCAGACAGACCCGGATTTAGATAAAGAGAATGAAGATAAAGATAATAACTACCCGCGAGGGATGCGAGGTTTCTCTCTATTTTTTTCTTCTTTTGGTCCGACTTGCTCCTTATCCTGTCCGCACGTAAATTTACTTTGGAGATTGGGGGGAAACAGACGTTTTATTTGCTCCCAGGCCGCGAGAGACGAGAGCCAGAGTCTGCCGCGGTTAGGTGAGACGAAAAATTGTCGGATAATATTTGTCGAGAGTCGCGTCGCGGAAAATATGTCTTCTCGATATTGGTTCTATGATTTCGCGGTCGCGAGATACGCGAGACTCGCAGACTCCGTTACCTTCAATCGGACCTTGGCGATCGGGATCACTGGACGAAATTTGCTGGACAAATAGAATTATTTTTCTCCCATTACTAGCATTTTCCTAACGTTGGGAAACATTCTCATATTCCGCTGGTCCAGTTGGTCGCAGCTGTTATCGCTATCGATTTGAAAAAAAAAATCCTCAAAAAAATATTAATTCAGAGCCCCGAACAATTTTCCACTAAAAAATCGATTATTATTTCAACGAATAATCTTGAGCCCGGTAATTCATTGCTTCCCCCTCCCCCCACTCCAAAAAGCACCGTACAATTTTTTTAAAAATTGCCGGTTACGATCCTCCGATATAACGACGGGTCTCTCATTCTATCGAGACGCAGAGCGCAACCTTCGATCCGCCAAACGACGATATAATGAAGCTTCGTTTATAATCGGAATCACGCACGACGGGAATACGCGCTTCTTGATCCTTCGGTCCGGTCCGCAGCCGCTTTTACGATCCGCTCGCGTCGGGCACTCTGCATAATTCTACGTTTGTGCTGTGCGCCGAGCAACAACATGAGGCGCGCAGAGCCAGAAGCAGCGAGGTAAAGTCAGAGTGTAGACTCGGAACGACTGAGAAAGACGGAGAGAAGGGAAAATAAATGCGAGATGGAACGAGAGGAGAGCAACAGTTACGAGTGGATCGAAGGGTGAAGGGTGCGCAGGTTTTTAGAGGCTGCCGACCGTGATGACCGCGGGCAGCCAGTTTTCCGTCCTTCTCGCGCCCTGTGAAGGGCATCCGAGGGTACCGCACCCTGCGCACGACTGGGGCCCCGCTTCAGCCCCCCTGCAGCCCCCCCCCCCCCCCCTCGCGAGCAGCGGGGGGTGGCGGCCCTGCCGGGTCATGCGATCCTTAGCCCTCGGTTTTCATCCTTACCAACCGAAAAACCCTTCGGGTTCGTCTTGGCCCCCGGAATCCGGGAGACTCGCCGCTCTGATCCCGCAGCTTCGTCTTGATCCGTCACATTATGATCCTAAAATCTACTTCGTATACCCCTAATCTCCAACTTGTCCCAGTCATCCGACCGGCAGCGGTGGATGAAGCCGAAACAGGACGACGAGTCTCGTAGCTGGTAGCTCTTCCCACCTGTCGTCCAATTATATTTTATTTTTCCATCAAACGCATCTGCTATGCACCAGGACGTTTTCTATTTCTAATTTCGGGTCGAAAAAAAATGCTTTCGGAACTCGTAAAATTTCACCGGAGCACGACTAATTGAAGGATGGAAAAGGCATACCTGACACTTTTATGGAGGTTTTTTTTTGCCCCCCTAGATATTTATCACGGGCCGGAAGTTTTATAGAAATGTTTAGGGGCTGCAGCGGAAATATGAAATTGTACAATCATCATTACAAATAATAAAAAATAAATTCTAGAAATAAATCTTTTATTATAATTGCTATTACTGTTAATTGAACGTACAACTATAAATACACGTAATTAACAGGCTCAACGACCCCAAACGCGATGCTAATTTTCCACCATTCTGGAATACCAGAATATCCACGCTGCGTCACAACGAGAAAAGGTTTTCCCGGCGCTCCCGTTCGGCCAGTCGGACACCTCATGGCATCTCGTTACGAGTGTAATATCACGGTGCGAATATTGTGCAAGCGTCGTTACTCCGTATAAGCCTCGCGAACACACCGGGGAAACTCTCTCGCGGTAATTCCCGATAATTTTCTGCGGTATAACGTTCGAGGGATCGCGGAGAGCGCGCCGGTATATAAGCTCGGACGCTCGGGGGAGAACTAACTCGCCAACCACGCCCTACGCTACGGTGGCCCAACGGAGGAATCGAACCACTGGCCGATTATTCCGATCGACTCTGCGCGATACGCGAATGTATGTACACGGTGTGTGTGTTGTTATATCGGTATGCATATGTATTCCACGACTGCTTGGAGCGATATCATTCCGAGTGGCGTTATAGTCGTGATCGTATTCATATGTAGTCGTAGACGTAGTCGTAGTTATATTAGTGTAGTCTTAGTCGTAGTCGCATTCGTATCTAGTGATAGTTGTATTAGTGTAGTCATAGTAGTAGTCGTAATCGTATTCGTGTAGTCCATAGTAGTAGTCGAATTCGTACACTGAGAAAAATCCATGCGATAACAATGGCGAATATAGGGAGTTGTACTCAAATTGTTTTTTTTCCATCAATAAAATCGTAAAATGTCGTTTATATTTTCACTGCGCCCAGTCATAGTCGTAGTCGTATTCGTATATAATCGTAGTTATTCTTCTTAGTCGTAGTCGTTGTCGTGTAGTCGTATTCATACTCGTATTCGTATTCGTATTCGTATTCGTATTCGCATTCGTATAGTCGTCATCGCAGTCGCGATTATACGTAGCGCGCAGGTCGATCGGTGTATATTCATGCACCGCGCGCGCGCTCCTATCGAGGGCAAACTATCCAATTCACTATCGACAATTTAGTTATCTAATACACGATCTGACGGTGGAAACACGCGGACCGCCGCCGTTCCGACGATAAATAATTCGATCCTTTCTCCTCGACGTTTACGCTATCCAAATTACATCTTCCAATCGGCGTTGAAACGATCTGTTAAGATGCAATTTCACGATTACCGCCGCGAGTATGTTTTCTCGCCGTGAGAATTGTTTCCTGTGATTTTTCTTCTCTTTTCAACATTTTTTTTTACCTGGGTGCGGAAGGGTTTATTGGAATCGATCGAAATTAAAAATAAAATTAAATCAAGGCCAGGAAAAGTCTCAAATCGTGTGGAATATAAAAAAATAAAAGCGTGGGCCGCGATTTTCGGCTGGAAGAGTCTCGGTCCCATGAGAAATCTATTTCAGGAAAAATGTGTAAATGAGTCCTCGGCGCTTCACCGAAAACGTCTCTGCTGCCGCCGCACACGACACTCTCGGACTGTGCGCCGCAAGCCCAGGCGACTCCGGTAAACACGTGTCGTCCAGTCGTACGGCCGCCGAGTGAAAGAGATTCCCGGCCGGCCACGTGTCGACGACCGATGGACCGAGGAGCCGGGACTGTGTATCGACGCGTCGCGTTCGTCGCACCACGGCGGACGTCCTCGATATATATCGGCTTCAATGTGGCCCCAGACGCGTCTGCTTTGGATCTCGTCAGTCGTTTCGGTGCGGAGGCTGCAACCGATAGGAATTCCTTCGACTTCCGACACGACCCCTAATGACATGCACTGTCACGTAGTTACATCGCCAAAACTACCGAAAACAACATGACCAGTCGACGCGCCAGACGCGGAAAAATCACCGCAGCATCAGCCAGATGGACACGCGTCGTGTACGTGCGGCTACGAGTGTCCGCAGTCTGTGGAAAACGTATCAGTGAAGGAGTTTTCGGCGAATAATTATTCGGCCGGAAGAAGACACTTGGATCTCGCTCTGCTGGGCTGCAGATTGCAGACGAGGAGGCTGTGGCCTTTCATCAGGCGTTTCCGGTTTCACGTGCATCGCAGGCGGACAGAAATGACCGATGCGAAAAGCGGCTCGCATTTTTTTTCAGTGACAGAAAAACAATTATCGGTGGCAGGAAAAATATTATTTCGTGGATATCGTCCCATCTACTCAAATTTAAATTTTACTATAGCGACGCAATTTTTGTCTGTACGCAATATCAGTGATACGGATAAAAAATAATAATTTTAATTGTTTCCTGAATAATATTTTATCCTAAAAATGTGTGAGCAAATTATCGATAATATTTGTTTTTCCTGAGGTTTTGTGTCCTTTTTTATACTCCCGCTTTCCACTGGGATTAAAAATAGCGTTTGAAGTATTTTTCGTGTCAAATGATAAGACAGCAGTGGGAACACGAACCAACGGACATCGCAGTCGATACCGACGAGATGGGGGGAGGAGCAGCAGGTCGAGAAAAAAGAGAAAAGACAGAGGCGGCCGGATTTCGGTCATCGTTATCCTCTCGAACGACTTCTGCTCGGTATCGCATCGGCCGGAGCGCATGCTTTACTTAAGAGGAAATCCTTGTCGGTCGTTTAGCTTGGCCAGGAAGCCTCCGAGGCAGCCAGCAGGAGCAAAACGAAAGCTCCCCTCCTCCGTCTTGTCCCGCTTTTCGCCTCCAAATCGAGAGAGAGAGAATCCGAAGACGCGAGCGGCAGACTTATTCCCGGCTCGTTGTGTCTCCCGGCATCGACCTCTCGAGAGTCAATTGTTTGCTTGGCTTTTTCTCCTCGTCGCTTGAGTAAACACGAGAAACGTCAGATAGCTGTCAGCAGTTTCGCCGGCGTACGTCGCGTTTTCCTTTGACTTAGTCAAAAATAGTAAATACGTAAACTCATTTTTCTCGACGAAAAACCTGCGTTCGATCACAACTAACATTTTTTTTTGCTCTTCCTTACCGACCGAGGACTGGAAATAAAAATAAAAAAATACGAGCCCTGACGAATTTCACGTGTTTTCGGAACATTCTGCCGCGGGCAGAAATATCGTTGGTAACGTCCAGCGGCAAAATTCTCCGATAAACAACGGTCAAGCCTGCAAATCAGAAATAATAAACTTTTTTCGAGAGCTCATTAATGACGGTAATGACGAGGTTAATAAAGGGGTAGCCACGCGTTTTTTTTTGTTGCTCAGAATGCCCAGTGAGAAAAGTGTCGGACAGGAATGTTAAACGCGGCGAAACCGTCGGACCAACCTGACACCGTGCGGACCTCGCTTATGCTTAGACCGCGCCCCGGGCTACGAGCCATTATCTTCCGCCGACGAGACGTCCGAAAATAGCGTAAACGACGGGATGACCACACGACGACCGTGGTAAACATATATTTAACCAAAAATTACATCCTTATTTTTGCAATTACGAGGCGCGAATGACAACTTTGCCGCTCGTTATCCGGACTCAAAAAAAGGATGAAAAAATGGTTTTCTTGCATCACCGAAGTTGTAATTTAGGGGCCGAAAAATATTTACTCCCACTAAATTGCGTGGGATACAAACGCAATAATTCGCAATTGTTTTTTGGGATGGAAAAAAATAATTAAATTATTTTCTGCCATCAATAAAATGATGTCATCGCTGAATCATTATTTTCTTCTATCAATAAAATCATAAAACCTCGTTTATATTTTCACTGCGCCTACGTCACTAAAATTCCCGAAGCGTTTTATTGCTGCTTCGAAGGGCGACTTTTTAACAAACATATTTGACACACGCAACGTCTCGTCGCTGTTTCGAGCGTCAATAAAATACGGAAGTCCTCGATCAGAATCTCGAAACGATCTCTGCCGTCGCTCGACTATAATCGACTCCGAGCGGCACACAAAAATATATCTGCATAAGTCATCCGCGTACGTGCATTAATTAACGAAAAATACCGATTGAAATTCCTGATGGAGAATGAGCGGTGACCGAGCGACGATGGTGAAACGAGAGAAGAGGAAAAATCGACAGAGCGACTGGAGAAGGAGACCGAATACGCAGGAGAAAAAGAGAAGAACCGAGCGTGAATCTTGACGTACGACGATTCACCGGGTGGATAACATCCCGGAGCCGATAAGCCCGGAGCGACATACGAGACATAGCGTGACATTCGAAGAATATCTGAAACGTGTGTGGAATCTTCTCGCTCGATCCCCGCCATACGTAATGCGCTTCTTTTTATACATACATATACACACATAAAAAAAGGACGAAAAAAAAAACGAAAGAGTGAAAAAATTGAGGGATGGCGCGCGCGTACGATGGTGGAAAATATTCTCTCCCCCGGTCGACGCAGGGAGTCCATTAATTTTCGAGAGGAAAATCAACGTTGGTCGTGTTGGGTTACGGCGTGGGGTCTCCGCGTCGTCTCCTCGGTCTCCCGATCTTTTTCCTTCGGCGCGCGCTCACCGGTCCCGCAGTGAAACTCGAGAAACCTTCGGGGTGGATATTCGACAAGAGAAAATCGAGAGAGAACGAGAGACATGGGAAAATAAGTGAGAGTGAGAGTGACTGACTGGACGAGGAGGGAGAAAAAAAACACGTATTTTTTTCCGCGTCCGAACAAGACGAATGTCGCTGTATCGACTCTCGGGACGATCGCCGGTCCACGCGGAGGATCTTCGACGAACGCCAGGACGACCGGTGCGAAGCTCCGTTATCCGGGCCCGGAGATCTTTTTCCTACGGGCTGGCGACCCCGCGGGAGACCCTGAAACAAATGAATGCACTTGGGACCAAGTCGATGATGAACAATGTTTGGACTCGCAGGTGCATCCCGAGTGTAGAAACGATGACACGTGTGTTTTATGCAGCCTCAGATGCAGATGCGTCTGGGATTGAGTGATAGTTGAACCTTCCGGTGAAACTGGGAAATAATTTTTCATCGGGCCTGATTCGAATATTGATTTTATTAAATTGGTATTTTTTAATGAATATTTTTGTCAAATATTTTTTAAATATAGCTGAGAGAAAAATGCTGATAACCTGAAATCATGAGAAAAAAGAAAAATGATTGTGGAAACGTTTTGACGTATGTTTTATGCTTCCTGAGATAATAGATGCGCCTGAGATTTTGAGTGATAGTCAAACGTTCCAGTGACACCTGAAAAGTTTTTCATCCGGTCAATTCGAATGTTGGTTTTAATATATTGGTCTTTTTTTTAAGAATTATTTTGTCAAATATTTTTATAAAATAGCTGAGAGAAAAATACTGATAACCTTAAATCGTGAGAACATAGGAAAATGATTGTGGGAACGTTGCGACGTCGTCGAGCGAAGCCTGAGATCATTTGCGTCGATAAAACTCTTTCCCGGGATATCGGTGAGGTACACGAGAGAACAGGTACGAAAAATCTGTCGATATTCACTGAATTCTGTAGCATCCGATGTCGTTCGTACCTCAACGTCTCGCTTGTGGACTGCGGCCTCATAGAAGGGAAGGACCGGGTGGAAGAGATAGAGAGAATACACTAATGGTGGCCTAATGGAATCGATAAGTTGTACGACAAATCTTTGGTATCCCCCATGGGAGCCGAGAGCCGAGAGCCAACGTGTATCTATATATACACACGGGCTATACCAGGACTTTATATAGCATACGCACAGTTCGATCGTAAATTCGATACAATCACCTGGCTCGGAGAATTTCCGAGGCTTTATATATACCTGCCTCGGCTATATCGAGAGAGAGAGAGGGAGAGAGACTCGACTCTCGGCCGGGAGCATAAAGATCACCCGGTGATTCGAGTTACGAGCAGATGAGTTCAAAATCGAGTAGAACAAGAGTTCGAGAGTCGTAAACGCCTGGGCTATCGGCGGTGTATCTGCCGCTTTCGATAAACTAGCTTACACCACGTATACCACCTACCTTAATAAACCCGAAGTGCCGGGGACGACTCGGGTCGGATTTTTCAGAAGGACCTTTTTTTTCGTTTGTTTTATCGATATTGTGAAATATGTTCATGCATATGAGGCGTCTAGCTTTTCGTTTTTTTCGCTATAAATCAAGCAATAAAATAGGAAGTGGTGAAAGTTCTGCTGAGATTATTTCCAGTAATAATGAGACTTGGGAATATTTTACCTGCTGATTAGACATTTCGTGATTAGAAATTTTTAACTGATCCGTAACTGCATCTGATTTTTTATCAATACTCTATTAAAAAAAAATAAATAATGTGGAAACGTATTATTTGTTGTGTGTGGTCGTGTTCCTTTATCGTCGTATAACGAAGCCCTAATGACTCAATTCCGGAGATGTTTGTCTCAAAAACCGTGTAACTACATTTCTCTCTCGAATCGTCACACGAAACCCACGACATTTCCTTGTAAGATCCACTGAATTCGGTTCACAGAGAAAAAAGGTGACATATCCCCCGAAATGAACTCTCAACGCGAGGTGAATGAAAAAAAAAGAAAAACATGACGAATGGTTAATGGGGGATCGAAAGCGTTTTCGACTATTTAAATGGTAATGCTGAGTCTAGGAATGATGATATACGCAGCGTCATGTCTGCTGATGTCGCGTCGGCCAGGCCCCTTTTATATTTATAACACACAAACGCCCACGCACGAAAATGTACGTAGCACGTCGTGCGAGTTGCGCGAGATCGTTTGGAGAGTCAAAGGGACCCTTCTTCGGTCACCTCATAAAAAGTAACAGGAGGGGGGGGGACGAAAAAAAAATATAGGTTTATGGGAACTTTCACGACTTTCGTGGAACGCATCGAAGAAAAGGAGAATCTGAATTATGCGAACGTATTGAAATAAAGCATTCCGGTCGTCCGCGCAGCCGAACAGGTCGTCCCTTCTGCTTAGTCTATGGATCTCGCTTACTTTATGGATTTTCACGCTAAGACATTACATTAAATAACGTATTAAAAGCGGATTTATCCATCTATCCACGTCTCATTAATTCGAAGTGTAATTGCCAAGAAGATTCATTTTTCAATCAACAGATAATATTTATTTCTTCTTATTTACCTACGGATTCGTTCCATGATAAATCGGAATTGAAAAAATTCCAAAACCTTTTTTTTTACCCAGCTTTTTTTACAGATGATTTCGAATATTATGTTTTCATAAATAGCGTCAAATGATTCAGTAACAATTTTTTTCCAAAAAAAAATTAATTGATCATTTTATCAACCAATAACATCGGTGCCAAAATAAAAAATAATAAAAAATAAATTCGCAAATACGTCGGGTCAAACGTTCCACCTCAGCGTCTCGCGCAAGTTTTACTGTTAACCCAAGAACGCATTTACGTATATTTATCGATAACTCGATAAGCCGGTGCGTATCCGGGCGAGCGTCAGTGCGCCGTAGATGATGCGCCGAGATTAGCATCCACGGAGCGCCGGGTGGACGGGAAAAGACGCGAGAGGCAGTTGCGCTGCTCTAATGGCACGTTAGTTTTCTCAAAGCTGCTGTGTTCTCTCGATGTATGCGCGCCGGTTCCACGCGTGCTCACCGGGGACTCGCCGTGTGCGTGCGCCGTGTCCTATATAAGAAACCCCAGCGCGTTACCTAGCAATTTCGGCCTCCCGACAATCTCCACCAGATTGCAAACCCGCGCGCGGCGGCTCCGCGTTCGCCTAGAGGAGAATTATATTCTCGACTATGCTTAAGAGAGCCTCGCTCTACCTTTCGTCCGTGATTACTTTTTATTTTCACGTTTTTATTTATTTTTTTATTCATTCCACCAACCTTTTCCCTCTGCTTATTTTTTTCCCACCCCCTCGTTCTCGCTCCGCGTTCCCGGTCTTCGCGTTTATAATTCAAAAACCGAGACCGAGAGTTTTCGCCTTTTTCTCGCGCTCGATTTTTTTTTCTCTTTTTAATTTCTTTCATTTTTTGGCAGATTTTTTATTTTTCGTCGTCGTCGTTTTTTTTCGGCAGATTTTTTGTTCAGCTCGTTGGCCTCCCCCGCAGAGCCCGGGCACTCCAGCCGGGCTCGGCGCTCCGTCGAGGCCCTTTGGAGATAATCACAGAGCCCCCTCGTGCCACACGTTATTCCAGGAAGAATCGTGCAACAAATTGCATCCGTATCCGCGTGTCGATGGCTCCCGCGCCGCCGTCTCTCTGTATATTTTCCCCGGGGTCCGCCGCGTGTCCGTGAGGGCGAAATTGCGACGGTGTAACCAGCGCATTGTGCATACCTGGAAATCCTCGACGAATGTCTAACCGAACCCGGGCGCTCGATGTGCCGCGCAGCTCGCGCCCCGCGTCGCTGAGCGAAATGAATTTCCCGGAGAATTTTTATAATCTCCTTTTTCGTGCGCGATATTGCTCCCCGCGTTCCCCGTGTACAATCCTCAAAAGGACTTCCGTATCGCGTTGCAACCGGCAACCGGAGCCGCGTAATTTCGCAGGGCGTAGCCCCGAGTAAACCGGGTTAGCAGCGAGGTCGACAAAAAAAAATTCTCATTTTTAGGCACCCGAGCTGCTCGTTCGTACTTCAATTTGCTATGATATTCGGCTAAAAAGTACATCGGATAATGAAGAATTTCACCGAAACGTATATTATTCCTCCTGATATTCTTTCCACGTCCCAAAATTTGAAAAACTTTTGTCGCAAGATTTTGTGTTAAATGTGTTTATTTCTTAAGTTATCACATTTTTTTAGCAAAAGAATTCGTAAATGTCTGCATCTGTCGTCGCTTTTCGTCAGCCGGCCAGAACCATTTTTCTCCAACGCAAAGTGGTGCGCGGTCCCTGCAAAAGAGCGTCGAAAATCGTTTCCAACGAAATGCACCTAAGTGCACCCTTGAAACAAAAGGTGTGTACACCAATCGGGCGTCCGGGAAGTCGGAGGCTCTCGAGTGGATCGCGACGGAACGATTTTTGTCCCCTCTGGTACCGAAGGCCAAGGGAACGTCGCTTCTCTTCAGCGTTTTGTCTTGTCGTTGGAAAGCCGAAGTCGTCCGAAGATTTTCTAAAGTGCTTTCCATGGAGTGTGCCGATTGTCGTGGCAGAATGACCTGAGTCGGTCCCCGTAGCTGGATGAGACACCGTGTACCGGAAATTTGAGCGGAATGGGAAGATGGAGGGGGGGGGGGGGGATGGGGGAGGACGGTTAAGAATGGAACTAATGGCGGGTACGCGCAATGGTTACGGCGCCGCAACGTGTACTCCAGGTCGCCGAGAGCTAATACCATAGGAGTGTCTCTTCTTTTCATCGAACTGGCGCCGGCCTCGAGGCTGACCATTTCGAAACGACTCCACGGCGTGTCGAAATGGTCCGGGCATTCTTTCCTCGTGGCACTCGCTGGCTCTTCCAAGCGCCGGGAGGGAGTCCGGCAATTTTCGAGTGAGGAGTCGTGAAAATAACACAACAGTCGCAAGACGCCAGCAACGAAGACAAGGAAGACTCAGGCAGAAAACACAGGAAACGTTTTACAATTAGTGGTATCGATGGACCTGCATTCCCGGTGCTTGGGTGCTAATTGCCAGTCCACTCTGCGAAGCCTCTCGAGTGGTTTGGGCACTATGTCCGAGTCGTCTTTGCTGGTCCAGGCTGCCTTTAGATGTCCAAATGTTGGAGTTGATGTCACGTGCTCAAGTGAAGACGATCGTAGACGTCATAGAGTCCAGCGTTAGATCATCGAAGACCCAATGCTCCAAGTCCTCATTAGGTGATGTGGAAACATTTCCAGCGAGTTGGCATAACAACCGAACAACCAGGATGCTGAACGAAGACACAGGCGCAAAGAGATCCAGGGAACATTTTGCAATGAGTGGTATCCAGCTGCATTCCCACCATTCGGTGGCTAATTCCAGTCCCATCATTAGGAATCCCTTCAAGCGGTTTCGCTCAGGTCGCCACCCAGGCTGAAGGTCATTCGTACAGGTCCACCCTGTCGTTAAACATTAATTGACCTTTCCGACAATGATTACAGACATCCGGACAGACGGACGATTGCTCATCACCGGTTGCGGTGATATTCGACGAACTCCTAAGGAAACTCTGAGCCATCATTCGCGACTGCCCCTGGCTATGCGGCTTCAGCCTGTGGAGGCGAATTCGACTCTTAGGTTTCCCTTAAAGGATTCGTCCGGCTTCTCGCTGTGTGTCTCTTCCTTCTCTTCTTCACGTGGGTTTGCCGTGCACTTTTGTGCCTCGTTTTCGTTTCCTTTACACTTCTTCTGGTCCTCGTTCTCTTTCGTGGTGTCTTCTTTTTTTTCTTCACTCGACTGTTATACCTGAAGATTGCGGGCGAGCGTTCCACTTTCGGTTCCGTTCAGTTCGGTTTCTCTTCGCGGTAGGACGACGCCGCACGCGGCATTAACCTGTTATTAAGGGAGCCCCACGACGATTAGATTGTGCTAATGGCGAAGCGCTGTCTCCACCCGGCAGGAGAATCGGCGGACCTCCGTGAGGGTCTTCCAAGTCCCGGGTAGGAGGAGGCTGAATGAGAAGGAGGAGGATGAGGAGGATGAAGGAGAAGAAGAGGAACTACACCACCGTCTACACTGTGGGAAAAGCATCCGAACCGGTGCAGCCGTCTGGGAGGAGACACACGGAGGATGCGCCCTTTTTTCTGAGTGTCTGCCACAGTGATACAAACACTCAGGAGGCTGCTGGGAAGTGGAAGGGGGAAGCTTTCGGTTTTTGGGCACGAGGGCGCTTTTAGCACGGACGGAAGACGAGCGGATGCAGCTACTCGAGTGGCTGTATATAACGCGCACTCCATTTATCCCATTAGGGGTGCGATCCTCTGGTTTCCTATGGATATTATGCTCAGTGGTACCGAGTACATTTGACCGTGAAAAAAGTGGGAGTTTCCGTCGCTTTTTTTTAGATATTCTCACGACTCGTGGAATTTAAGAGAAAATAAAGAAAAAAAAAAACACAATCACCTACCAAATTTTCAGCCCAATTCCGCTGCAAAAATTTCCACATTTATATAAAATATATAAAAACAGAAATAAAAATAAAAATAGAAATAAAATAAAAAATAAATCATGCCCATAAATCGCACTTGCACTATGCTGCGAAAATGGCATCCGAAGACAAATCGTGGCAGCTTCTTTTTGCACTAAAAAATTCCAGCAAATGCGGTGATATAAAATTGAGTAATGGAGAGTGGTTAGCCGGTCGGCTTGGTCGCTTCGAAGAGCCTCGCGTACCTCGAGTTGCTCGCACTGGCCGTGCGTTCGCCTCCCCGTAGGATCTATCGCGTTCGCATGTACTTTTAACGGACTCATATTTCCCGTGGGAACCGGCCGAAGCCTAACAAAAGTACGGAACGTTTTAATAAATAAATTGATCGCATTACCAAGCGCACAGCTCCTTCGCCGCGTTCCCCGCGGCTGCTCTGCGGGCCTCTTTCTCCGGTTCCCCGCGTGTATGCCCAACGCGGGGGGAGGGGTGGGGAGGGGGCGAGAGACATCCGGAAACGCGATACCGGTGAGCTCAAATTGGATCCCTCGCTGCTCTCGCGTCCAGCCTGCTTTGAATTTACCTTTTACGCTTTTTATTCCCTTCGCCACCTCTTCGGGATTTTTTTTTTTTTTTTTTTTTTTTTTCATTCCATTTTACCAGGAGTCTTCGCGGCTATTGGGACATTATTAGAGTTCTTAAATGGACATATAATACAGCATGACGCGGGTGACACGTGTTATTTGCTTTTTTTTTTTGGTAACAGTAGTGGGAATTTTTTTTTGCCCCTTCAGCTCGGCTCTCGTTTTACGCTTTGTCGCGTCGAATACATCGGAATCTATTATTAGCGTTGTTATTAAATAGCACCTCGGGTCGCGCGCGCGAAGGAGGAAGGAAACTGCGTTTCAAACATTCCAACAACGACAGGATGCGGAGGGGAATAACAGGCTGATATTTTCGCCTTCCAATTGGACACGCGGCGAATTTATACAAGCCGAGCCAAGCCATCTTATTCGCTGTGTGCGCTCGCGGAGGCAAAAAGTGGGGACCCGCGGGCGATGACTAGTTTTTGCAGAATATATCGGCTGTTGCATATGAAAGTGAGACGAAAATAGACGTGCACATTTCAGTAGACATTTTTACATTGAATACAAATATTATCAAAAATTGCAAATATATAAAATATAGTAATGGAATACTATTTGGCACCTAAACAAATGATGTCGCATTTTTTTTATTGCAGGAATTCTTAACGTTGAAAGAATAAAATAAATCTTTTTTTTGCAAGCGAAAAATGTCTTTATAACGACGGGTTAATTTCCCACCAGTCGCTTCGGCTCTAGGGACGTAATGAATACTATCCGGACTCTCGTGTTGCGATCACCGAGAGGAGACTTTGCATCGCCACCGGAGAGAATGAGAGAAAAGAGCCGACGACACAATGAGTGGAAAGCCCGGGTCCCATATGGTGAATTTAAGTCGCATGTTAAAAACACGTTACAGCAGCGGGAGCAGCAGCTCGGCCCAGGGGTTGCGGCGCTCATGTACGCAGCTTTGTGCCTCGAGTGCGCGCCACGCGGGGTGCGCGCTGCGCCTCGTGCAACCCCGGAGTCGAGATTCGAGGTCGAGTGTGCTCGTTGTGCGTGTTTTACGCGCGCCGAAACCTTCGGATTTCATTGCGCAGTCGTCGTCGTCGTCCTCGTCCCCCCAGCTGGGTCTTCTCGCTCTGATTGCCCGACGAAAACTCCGCTTGCACCCCCGACGCTTCGGCACATCCACCAGACACACCGAAAATCCATCTGAGAAACTTTGGGGGGCGTGTTACACGGTCGAAATTTAAATTACCGCGCGGGAAAATCTCTCCGAGCTCAATCCAGACGTGTAATACATTCTTCGCCAACCTCGTGGTACAAATCCTGTAGCCCCCCCACCCTCCGAAATAGACTGCGCTAAGCTAGTCCACAAATCCCCATTAAATCATTATTAAATCAAACTACAGGGAAAAATTAAATTACAACCCCAGAAGTAGGTCGCAATGAATAATATCCACTATTACGATTTAATGTCAGGACTGGAAATTCTCTGCCATGCAAAATTTTAAAAAAATTCCCATGAATTTCGCAGGTTAATAAATAATGCCAATTGATAATTTTCTACATTCCAATTCCGTTTCTGCATTTTCTCCATTACATTTCCAGACATTAATTTTCCAACTCGTATATGAATTTGAAAAAATGATCATCTACTGGAATTTTCATCTGCACTAAGAATACTCAGGTCTGATTAATAAAAAAAAAAATGTCCGAAACGGAACCATCCAGTCAGTCGGCCTCGGGACTCCTGCTCCATGTGCGCACTTTACGCGCGTGTAAGTGGTCGCACGTGCGTGCCATCGCGCACATTTCTTCCCGGGTTGCGCACGAACACAACCGCAACGGCCCAGTGAACGTGCAGAGTCGAGTCGGGCACCGAGGGTCCAGGTAGGACGCTGGTGTTGGTGCCGCCAATTGTGAACGGCTGCTTGAACGCCGAGTAACTCGAGTACCCCGCAATCTCTGCCGTGTCCGCTGCGGGATGTATTTGTGCAACAGGCTTTATACAGCAGTGTATATAGAGTACGTGCGGTATATACAATGCACATAGCGAGTGAGAGAGAAGAGGACAGAAGGACAGAGGGACACAGAGGAGACGGGGATAAAGGCCGCGAGCCTTCGCTACTTACCTATGCAACCGGTGAATTCCCGTCGACGTTCCTATGCATTTCAATGTTTCGCAATGGCAACGCTCGAAGCGGGAGGCAAGAGAAGCTGGGGGAGAGGGTCGAGGGGTTCGACGGGGCGGAAGGGGGGCAACACGTACTCTCTCGTTACCGGCGGCGAGCATCTCTCGTTGCCACAAAGCTCCCCACTTGGATATCGGAAAATATGTTGTGCAAGAGGCAGCAGGGCAACGAGAAAGAAAAGGAGAAGAGGGGAAGGGAAGGGGGTTGAACTGGAAAAATGAATTTCGACGCGAACCATCCAACCGTTTCGGGTCTCTGCAAGGAGGGGGCGAGGGAGGGGGGGGGGAGCAATAAATAAATATCTAAGCGCGCGTTTGAAGTACAAAATTTTCCAGCGTCGCGACGCATTGATGGAAAATAAACAGGAATATCATGAATGCGAAAAATAAGGGTTTTGTTTATTTTTTCGTTTTTTTTTATTTCCTCCTCTTTCTTCTCCCTGAAACCGCTTGACTTGCCTGGATAGCCCGAAGGTCCCGAGCGATTCTTTTGATCCGCACTGGGTAGAAAAACAAACGTCCACCTTTCCGCACCCCATTAGGACGTCGTACTGCCTTCTCGTCCACTGGACCATCGAATCGCGTGTCTCTCGCTCTTTCTCATTGGTTCATTGTCAAACCAGCGTTATACCCACGATAATTAATGTAATTAATAACTACTCGACGAGTGCCTCCCACGGTCTCGCGAACAAGAAACCGTTTCGGGTCGCTCAGCGTGGGGCTCTACCTGGGTCCTGGGCATATAAGCTCGGCCTGTGCCCCGTCACTACTGCTGGTTACCTGGGGTAAGGACCGAACCTGGGGTTTCGGCCGGCGGGGGAGGAAGGTACGTTATGTACTACGTATAGCGCAGGAATGATGCGGTTTAGCCGAAGAGCAGCCCTGGGGGAGAGGGAGGGGGCGGCCGAATGGGGGAGGGAGGGGTGGCATGGCCAAAGGGACTGATGATGTAGATATAGCAGCGCGATATATATCTGTATATACATAAAATACTCGGGGTATAACGTGGAACCGCAAGCGCAACGATGAAGAGGAAGAAGGGAACCCCCAGTGCGCCGGGGGAGTGATCGATAGCCCGTACAAAAGGTCGGATTAATAGACGAGAACGAGGCTCCCACCGCGTGGTCTTTCTTCGCGCCGGCCGACTACTCGAAGCTTCACGCGCTGTGTCTCTGCACGCGGAACGAAAAAAAAAGGCGCGTGGAGTTGGAATCGTGGAGGGGGGTGGCTCTCTCTCTCTCTCTTTCTCTGTCGTTCCCCACGAAGAGACGAACAGAGAGAGAAAGAAATAGCGGGAGGGGGAAAAAAAGGCGAAGAGAGAAAAGGCAAAAGTGGGATAGAGGGAAATGGTGGCGAAGTCGAGCCTGAGAGCACACATAGAGCATCGAAGACCCGGGGAATATTCACTTTGAACGACGTCGAGTGGCCGGCGAGGCAGTCACTCCTCCTGTGACGCTGCTGCTGTTGGTGATGCTGAGGCTGATGCCGGTTGCCTCTTAGTCCAATGCGCTCTCGAACTCTGTGAGAGGGATAGAGACAGAGGAGGGGAGAGGGGAGAAGGAGAGAGAGATGAGAACTTGGTCAAACCGGAATACAATGAGACAGGGCCCGAGCCCCGTGGACCATGGAAGCCCAGCGTCGGCGGCGAGTGTCTGTGGTCGGTTGCGGTCGCGAGTCGTTTGCACGCTCGCCGAAAGCATTCGACTTATTATATGAGGAGCATATTCCGCGGAGCGGCGGCGGATGATGACGACGGAAAGTGGAGATGAGCACGTGGTGCGTGTGGTGCGCGTGGGAGGGAGAGAGAGGGGGAGAGAGAAAGGGAGTACGAAATGAGGGACCGAGGAGACGAGGACCGAGACACATGAGAAACCGGCGGGAATCGTTCTCAGGAAATTTCAGGAGATGACTCGGCGAGCGCGCACGAAGAGGTTAATGATAAATGAAGGGAAAATAAAAAAAAGAAATAAAAAAATCAGTAACCGCACTCCGGAGTACGTAATAATCCTGGGACGGTTCGTGCCAGGGTCGCGAGATGGAATTTCGTTTTTGCCGGCGAAATTTGATCCGGCGAACGAACGAGGAATCCGCGGAGATATGTTTTTTTCCTGCTTTCGTATCCGGGGATTTTCAGGCAACTGCCGAATTCTTTTTTATCGTTAATTCTTATCGTGAGCATTTTTTTAATTAACAAAATTTGAAGTTTATTCGTTTGTGACAATTCGGAAAAACTTTCGGAATTTAATTGTTTCCCCAGCAAAGATTCGAGGCGGTGAAAAAAAAATAGAAAAGAAGAGTCCGAAGAGAGGAGGCGAAATTAAAAAAATTTGAAGTTCATTCGTTTGTGACAATTCGAAATAGAAAATATTTCGGAATTCAATTGTTTCCCCGGCGAAGAGCGGAGGTGGTGAAAAAAAAAAGGAAAGAAGAGACCGAAGAGTGGAGGCGAAATTTACGAGTGACACGAATCGGTGCGTGACGCCTTCATCGAGGGAATGAAGAATCGAGTGAAGGGACCGGAGGGTCGGAGAGCTCGCGGCTGCGCCGGTTCGGTATACGGAAATCCCGGGAGACGAGCCATTGCGCATTTCGCCGCACGGACACGCGGACTTTCCGCGGTTCTGTCGGCAGCGGCGTTGTACCTGCGGGGCCAAATATACTCGCATACGCCCACCAACAGGTGATCTCGTTCGTTTCCACGGTATCGACGCGCCGGGTCCGCGCCGACCGGGGACCGCACCGGCAGCTGCGAGCAATCTCTTCTTTCCCTTTCCCTTTTTTAACTCTCAACGGCCTATTCGCCTATTTTTTTTTTTTTTTTTTTTCGTAAACCGTGTTTGACGTTTTTCTTTCCTTCATTTCGGTTTCCGTGCGGCATCAGTTCACCGTCCCCCACTCCTTTCTCCCACATTCCACGTGTGTAGGAACTTTGGCGTATGCGCCGTGATTTTTTTTTGGTTTTTCTTTTTTTTCTCTCGTTTTTTCGGCCTCGTTTGCCTCCCACATCATTTTCTCTCATTTTCTGGCAGCCCCAGTGTCTCATCTCCCTGGCTCTTTATTATCTCGCTTCCTCCGCGCACTCGTCGCACAATGACCGCGGCTGAGGCCGAGAGACGCGCGCGGAGTCGAATTGCTCTCTTAGCCGGGGCTTTTGCGCGCGGTCTCCGCGAACCGGATAATCCGCGCGCCGCGAGTTATAGTTCGCTGTCGCCGAAAACCCCGGAGAACGAAGCGGACAATGCAGAGTTACAGGGCGCGCGTAACACCGGGCCCTTTGTGACCGAAAAATTCTCGGGGCACACGCGAGGCTTACGCGTGGTACAACTTATTATATACCTCGATCGCCTTACGCACTATACGCGACCTGAGTGTTGCGCTTCGTACAATGCGCACCGAATATGCTTTGCGCGTGGCTCTGCCGCTGCCGCTGTACAATTGGCAACCGCGAGTGGCCATTATTTTCCTGAGGCTCCGGTAGTGACAAAAAAACATCTCTTCGCCCTGACGACTCGCTACTTTCGCGGTGCACTATGCGAACTTCGGACGCAACAGACTTGCAAAAAAAAACTTTAGCCATTTTGGTACCATTTTTTTTTTTCCAAGTTTAATTCAGGTTAATTATATTTTACTGTCAAATTTCCGTACTCCGAAATAATTTTGTGAAATGGTTTTATTTGATTTTATCGTTATTTTTATTATTTTCAACTATTTGTCCTGTAAAAAGAATGTATCTGCGCCCTATTGAATTTTTCCTGTATCCCCAAATATTTTCGTTTTCCATTTCAATCGCACAACGTACGCGAGATCCGCATATCGAACCCGGGGAATAAAATCCCAGCGGAAAATCACCTATCGATGATCGTCTCTTCGGATTTGGGGTCGGGGTCGGTGTGCGCAGTGTATTTGTGCAGCGTAAGTCCATTGTGCCCGTGGCCCGTGTCGTGTTTCGAGTATATAGTATTTCACTCGGATTTAACGCAATGGAAAGGAAACGCGTGTAAAGCGTTCCATATATATGTATATACGGAGCTCGGGTATTATATGGTTCGGCATAATAGTGCAACCGGCAATGGCAATTTCTATAATGGACGCAAAAAGAGGCCCTCGAGTCTCTCGGTCCTACGCCCTCCCCCCCCCCCCCCCTCCCCCTCTCCGGCGCCAGTTTTCACGTGAAAACTCGTGAGCCGCGTTGAGTGCGGCGCACAAACGCCGGAATTTAATTCCTTGGAATACGCGACGCGCGTGCGGCGAAACTCCCGTCGAGCTTCGAGCTTCCTGGTACCCCGACTATATTCATGGGCACTTCCCCCCCCCCCCCCCCTTCCACCCCTCTCAAGGCTCCCGAACTTGCCGAGAACTATGTGCAGCAGCTATGCATGCAAATAGCACGTGAAAGACGCGCGGAGAACGTTGGCCAGTCTCGCGTTCGACGGCGTTCGTTGCGCTCTATGAAATTTAAATCGATGCCGATGCGATACACGCCGAACCTGATCGACTTGGAGGAAACTCTTGGACGACACTCGAAGCGAATCGCCGCGCGCGGCTTCCTCGAGAGTTTCCGGGAAAATTTAATATTCCGAGCACCGGAAGTGTTCGGAGTTCGGAGTGGAGGGGGGGCTCCACTCTGAACTGTCATCCGTTTTGCACCCGTGTGAATTTTTTTTTCGTACGTTCTGCGAGACAGTCTTTGTTTCACCTTAGAAATATCGCCGATAAAATCCAGGATTTGAGGAAAATAACATTTTCTTCGCAAACTATTTTATCACCGTGTTATATTTTTCCGCGACTCCTTCGAAAATCCGCGCCGCAAATAAAGCGCTTATTAATTGACTCTCGCTCGCCCGACGATTAATCTTTATCTCTCGCGACTGAAACGCGCAGAGCCTGCTCGAATGGAGGATCGATAAATTACTCGGAACGATCGAGATCGATCGCCCCGTGAGACATGCAAGTGCACCATCTACAGCTATAACTATATATATATGTAAGCATCGGTCCACTGTATAAATACTCGTCGGGTCCTGTAGAGCATTCACCGTAGCATAATATGAGTTCCATTAAGCGTATAGAATATATCGCTGGAGTGACCAGCAGTCGAAGGCGTCCGATTTATCGCTTCTTCTTTTCTTCGTCCACTTCCAATCGTCGTCTCCTTCCTCGCAGCCTCCTTTCGTCGCGCTGGGATCATTGCTTCCCATCTCCTCCTCCTCCGTCTCCCCTCCCCTCTCCGTCATCCTGCTCATTCTCGTCCTCCCCCCCCCCCCCTCCCCGTCTCCTTCCTCCTCCTCATCGTCCTCCCCCCCCCTCTTCCCATCTTCCTCTTCCTCCTCCTCCTCCTCCCCCTCTTCCTCATCTTCTCTCTCGTTTGCACCGCCCGCGCTTCGTCATGCTCAGCATGATTTTGTTTCGCGTCCCGGTGAGACTCGCGACGCTCACGGGCTACTATTTTAGCATATATATAGCATACTGAATACGGCGATGTGCTCTTGCCGTAAATCAGCTCGTTTTTAGGACCGCCGGACGCGACGTTTTTCCGGCGAACGTCCACTGTGAAGACGCGGATGGGCCCCTGATTAAACGGGTTATTAATTATACTCACCGGGCTTTATGTATAACGCGAGACACACGCGGGACGCGCACACAGCGCATATGCACGACTGACGTCCGCGGCCGCCGCTCCGATAAATCGACGCGTCTCTTTTTATCGTCCCCCCCTCTCACCCTCCGTAGCTTTCTCGTTCGGGCTCGCGGAGCCCGCGAGCGTGTTCCACGTTCTTTCGACTGAGTCTCCGGGCGCTTTTTTCGACTTTTGATTTGCACTCGGCCGTATCTTCCGCCAGCGACGCCTCATTTACCCTCATTTTTTTATTTCAATCTATTGTATTAAGTGCTTATTGCCACTTGGTAATTAATTTAATTCGTGAATATTAATTAAACTCAAATAAAAAAATTATAAACGAAACAAGACTAAGATTACAATCCAAAAATAAAAATTAATAATCGCCAATAATAAACGAACCAAAAAATAAAATAAAAATGCTATTGACACAACAGCGATCACCGTGCTGAGCAAATACGAGACCAGAAACTCGAACGCGTTTGCATTCCGTGGCACAGAGAATAAGACTGCGCGATAAATCATCGGAATGACTAATACTTTCCGAGCGCCATAAGAATGTCGGTGCGTGAACAAGGCAGCTCACAAGACGCCGACTGTAGCGTCCCGCGCGTCCGACGACGACGACGACGACGTCCGACGACTGATGAAGCCGTTTATCGGGCCAACCGATAAAGACGCGATTAACCGCAGTTGAGTGAGGGGGTCACGGGTCACGCGCATATATTCATTAATCCCAAACGATGCGTCGTGCCACCGATTCGACAAGGGAAGACGCGCCGCCTCAGCGCATTTTAACATTACGAGTCGCGCCACAGTTCTTCATCGGTCGTTCTCATTCCTCGTCATCGCTCGTCGAGCCTTTCCGCCTCCTCTCGTGTCGCACACATCGAGACCGACTCGAGCCTCGTCGACTTTCCGCCTCCTCTCGCGTCGCACACATCGAGACCAACACGAGCCTCTTCCTCGACTCTCCCGAGCTTCGCGCTACAATTCGCCGGACTCCACTCGTCACACGGCTCTCGTCTCGCGTATCGTCGAATAATCGGCGAGCGCGCTGATCGGAATTTATAGTCCGCAGCGCAGTCTATAAGCGCTCTAAATTTTACACGCGTCGCGCAGTCGATACCGAACGATCCGGCGCACACGCGAAGTCACCGAGGAGCCTCGGTCACTTGACCCTTTCCGGCAATTTTACGTCGAGAAGCATCAATTACCGCATCGTGGTTGATGCGCTTGCTCGTTGCGTTCATCCTCGTCGAGTCGGTTCTGAAAATTCTACGTGATTCAATTAGCACTTGATATTTTTTTATCTCATAATTGAAACATTAAAAATACAGAAAACTAATTTTTCTAAATAAAAATTCCTTTTTTATTTAGATAAATGTGTTTAGAATTCATTTTAGGAAATTTTCTAAAAAAGAATAAAAAAATTTAAAGAAATGAATTATTTAAAAAATCATCAATTCCACAGTGAATAAATCGTTTAAATCACAAATCCACAACATTCATCTTAGCGGTACAAAAAAAAATTACACTTCCAGCTGTGGTCCCTCCGGGCGGCCGAATAGAGCAAACATTTCGCAGCAAGAGCAAAACATTTTGCATCCAGCGTCTGGTCTGGACTTGCCCGCGCGGTGTCAGCGTTATTTCCTGCCTGTCGAGACTCGAGCCGGGCGCAGTTCTGTTACCTGCGATAAGTCGCATAGCTGGAAGTCCGCGCGGCTCGCCTCGAATTCGCCCCCCCCCCCCCCCCCCCCCCTCGCTCCCCCGCATTAGATATCAATATCGCGGTGAGTTCGCGCGCAAATGGCTCACGCACGCGAGCCACGATTCTGCGTTTTGCCGCGCGTGCTCGCTCGATATATGAACCAATATATATACACTGTAAAAAATGTTTGCGTTTTTCCTATACAATCTTGTGTGAATTTTGTACAACTCGGTATAGGAAAACGAAATTAATGTGTTTGTATCGTAAATTTAATACTCATCAATTAAATTTGGTAATTTGATGATTTAATACTATAACACATGATTATTAAATCAATGATTACTAAAATTGTACATGAAAATCACATACATTTTTGGAATACAAGTGCCAAATTTGAAAATTAATACACATTTTCGCATTAAAAGTAAGATCAAAGTTAGCTAAATTTCAGTTACCAACATTGAAAAATATCCAGCAAGGTATCTGCAATATTATCAACATGGATGTATTACATTTCAGAAAATGTTGGCGTTTTTCCTATACAACAGAGTATGAAATTTGAAAACTGGGTATAGGAAAACGAAATCAATGTGTTCGCTCTTAAATTTAATACACGTCAATTAAATTTAGTAATCCAGAGATTGAATACTACTACACATTATTATTAAATCAATAATTACTAAAATAGTACATGAAAATCAAAATACATTTCTGGATTTTAAGTGCAAGATTTGAAAATTAATACACATTTTCGCATTAAATGTAAGATCAAAGTTTTCAAAATTTAAGTTACCAACATTGAAAAGTATGTAGCAAAGTTACTGCAATATTATCAACATGGATGTATTACTTTTCGGAAAATGTTGGCGTTTTTCCTATACAACAGTGTATGAAATTCGTACGAGTGGGTATAGGAAAACGAAATAAATGTATTCGCATCTTAAATTTAATACACGTCAATTAAATTTGGTAATCCGGTGATTTAATTCTACAATACATCATCATTAAATCAATAATTACTAAAATAATACATGAAAATCAAAATACATTTCTGGAATTCAAGCATCGATTTAAATAAAACAAAGCTTTAAATGTTGGTTTCTTACAGAGATAAGTACGGGTTCGAGGCATCTAACCTGAGAAGCGCTCGGTGGTCGTGCCGGCAACGTCACGGCCTCTCAGCCGGGCGGCTCTGGTTCGAGTCCTCGTATGTCAACTTTTTTTTTCTCAGATTTTTTTCCTCACCGTCGCTGGTGAGAAGATACAATCCCTTATTTCGAAAAAATAAAAAATCATATTTTTCCAACACTAACCCGACCTTGCATCGCTCGCAACCCTATGCGAGCAATGCACGATCGGCAAAAAGAATTATATCGGGGACTCGAACCCGAGTTGTCCGATTGACAGACCGTGACGCTGTGTCGTGCGTGAATAAAAAACAAACATTTTAGCCTTTGTTTCATATAAATCGATGCATAAACGGCGGAAAAAACAAATTCTAAACATTTCAGTTTCATTTGCACGTCCGCGTTACCGACTGCGGGCTTGCGGTTAGAGAGAGGGCGCCAGCGTAGTCCGCGCCGCGGCTGGGTGTACGTCCGCGGCTGCGTGCACGTCCGAGCAACAGCTGTTATGGCCGCCGTACACGTCGGGACGAGTTGTTTATGTTTTCATTTTGATAAGTGCGTGCGTAAGTGTCGACAAAAACTACGGAGGTGATTCTTCAACAGCAACACACACATGAGAAGATCCAGAATGTTTCGAACCGCATCAAAAGGTAAATGTTAGAAATATTATTAAAAATATAAAAATGTTTCTAACCGAAGTTTTTTTTGCTGACACCAACAAGTTGATAGAGCCGGTCGGCGGTTGTTGCAGCTTTTCGGTGGCAGCAGTAAAATCCAAAGCGAGAAACATTTTTCGTAAACATTTTCTAAGCTCCCGGAAAAAAACGTGCACAGAGCGCTCTTTGACACGACAGCTGTGTTACTGTAGAAAGTGCTCTGTGCAAAGTCGTTCTCCTGTAGAGTGTAAACATTTCTTTCGACCAATGGTTCTCGCTTTACATTTTTCGGTAGCCACCGACAAGCTGTAACAGTTAACCACAGGCTCTGTCATCTTATCGGTAACAGCAGAAAAACGTTAAGCGAGAAAAATTTGTGGAACGAATTTTGTCTCGCTTTACAGTTTTTTGCTATCCAGATGCTCCGTCAGCTTACTTGTGACAGTAGAAAAATATTAAGCGAGCCAAATTTGTGAATAGAATTTTGGCTCGCTTAACAGATTTCTGCTGGTACCCATAAGCTGACGGAGCCTGCGGATAGCTTTTCTAGCAGAAATCTGTTAAGCGAGACAAAATTCCTTCTACGCATGTGTCTCACTTCACAGTTTTCTGCTGGGACAGCTATCCAGATGCTGCGTCAGCTTACTTGTGACAGAAAAATGTTAAGCGAGCCAAAATTGTGAATAGAATTTTGGCTCGCTTAACAGATTTCTGCTGGCACCCATAAGCTGACGGAGCCTGCGGATAGCTTTTCTAGCAGAAATCTGTTAAGCGAGACAAAATTCCTTCTACGCATTTGTCTCGCTTTTTTGCTGCGACAGTTATCTATAAATATATTATATATATATATATTATATTATATATATTTTTCTGCTGTCACCTGTAAGCTATAACGACACACGAGAAAAATGATCTGTTTTTTTTTTTTTTTAATAATTTGTCAGAAACTTACGCTTTTTTTTTCCGCAGATCATTGCGAGCCTGAATCGGCCGAACAGCGAGGACAAGGTCGACGGGAAACAAACGTTGGAAACCACCGACCGAGGACAAATTCGACGTGGATATCGCTCTCGCTCCAGTGCCAATCGGCGACGAGTCAAGTAGACGTCGCGTTCTTCGAACAGCCGCGACATCTGCAGCTGCTCCTACAGAAGCAGAAAGCTGCGAACGAATCGCAGAGCTCCGTCAACTTCGAGAAGAAGCTCCTGCATTTTTATTACGGCGAGGAGGACGACGATGTTATGGTCGCGAGTTCGACGGCCGCCGCGACGAAAATGTCAAAGTTGAACGAACGGCCGACTCGTCCACCTGTAATAGGAGCAGCCGTAGCAGCAGCAATGTGTCCACCTTTCTTTTGCTTTTTTCGAGGCGGCTGCGGGTCGGTGTCCACGGATCCAGCCCGGATTACAGAGGATCGATTAGTTTAATTGTACAATTCGCAAAATCCTACATACTTTGTCCGTATATTCAATGTTGCGTGTGTTATTTTTCGTTCGGCCAGTGGAAAAGAATAACATAATCTCTCGCGTTTGTTCATTTGTATCGTTTCAGGGTGACACAGAACCGATTTGCTGGTCGTGGGTGCGTGCGATTGCCGCGGAGCTGGTGCGCCAGACGCCCATCCAAGCGCAGCGTTGCCTCAACTTTCTGGAGATCCTGACGATATGTCCGCGCGGTCCGGTCCCGTTGCCGGACAGCCCGACGGAGACGTGGCGACGTTCGCGGAGCGAGTTACGCTGTTGGCTTGGCGACTCGCCGATGAGCAGCGGCAGCGCCAAGAGCGCGCAAACCGCCTCGATCCTCGAGGACTCGCGGCGTCGCGCGCGCAGCGAGTTGCGCGGCTGGTCGAGCAGCAATTCCAGCGACGAGGATCTGCATCTCGGGGAATTTCGCGGCATGCAAACGGCCCTGCTGCCGAAAGTGGAGACTGCTCTCGCGGCGAGAACGTGGGGCTGCAGCGAGAGCAGCGAATGCAGCGATGACAGCCTCCCCTGGGGCGGCGCCGCCTGTCGCTCGAGCGTCGACTCTATCGACTCGGCGCCCTCGATACCCGACGCACCGGACACCCGCGAGCTCAGGATACAGCGCTGCAAAGAGGCGAGAAGGCCCGAGAACGAGACACGAAGCCGCCGGGTCCTCGAGGAGGACGCCAAGCGACGAAAAGCCCTCCAGGAGGAAAACAACAACAACAGCAACAACAGCAGCAACGCGAACAACAACAACAACAGCGACGCCGGCACGGAAGTGACAACCGTGTTGAGGAGTAGCGACGCGACGCAGCGATGCGGCAGCCGACTCTGCGACGATGCAAAGAACAACGGAAACAACGACGTCGAAATGGCGACGAGGAACGACGACGTCGGCATGCGATTGGCGGATACGCCAGTGGCTAAGAAGTCAACGGACAGGGAAAAAGTCTCGAAGAACAACAGAAACAACACGAAAGCGTCGAAACTTACGCTTTTTTTCCGCAGATCATTGCGAGCCTGAATCGGCCGAACAGCGAGGACAAGGTCGACGGGAAACAACCGTTGGAAACCACCGGCCGAGGACAAATTCGACGTGAATATCGCTCTCGCTCCAGTGCCAATCGGCGACGAGCCAAGTAGACGTCGCGTTCTTCGATCAGCCGCGACATCTCCAGCTGCTCCTAAAGAAGCAGAAAGCTGCGAACGAATCGCAGAGCTCCGTCAAGTTCGAGAAGAAGCTCCTGCATTTTTATTACGGCGAGGAGGACGGCGATGTTATGGTCGCGAGTTCGACGGCCGCCGCGACGACCGCCATAAGTCAGCACAACGCGTTGAGCGAAGATCTGGAGAGCCTTGCAGAGCATAATCTGCGAATCGCGCGGCGATCGTAGCGGTGACGCGAACGACGCGAGAAACGATCGTGGCCGAGGCCGAGATCGAGACAGAGATCGCGGTCGCGTCATGATTCGTCGACGCGAGGGTCGCGACGGACGAGACGATCGACGGGACGATCGGCGCGAACGCAAGAGAAACAGCCGCGAGCCGATCGCCCGGAATCCCGGCGGCGGACCCGCGAATTCCAGGAAATTCACGGCAGAGACCCGGTCGACGAGTGAGAATTTCCCGCGTGTTGGACGGCGTATCGACCCCCGTGTCGATAAATTATATTTTATTTTGTATATTTTCGGTGCATAGATAATTTTCGTACGGACATTATCTATGCACTGCAGAGCGTAATGCTTTCAATTCCGAGATGCAAAACGCCCGACAGTTTCCCGCCGTTCGGGGAGAGAAACAATATTTACTGCGGTATACGAGCGACGATCGTCGCTCGATTTATTAAAGATATATATATTTCTCGCCACAATCAACTGGGCGCCCAGATCTCAGACGATTATTTTTTTTACGATTTTATTGTCTATAATTTTGTTGTGTATACCAGATAATTTCTATAGGGTGAATCTCATACAGTGAATTCATTTTTTTGCACTATAGAGATTATCTGGTAATCTGGTGGTGGAGTTGACGTTTATATGCAGGGATTTTGTAATAAACACATTCGAAATTTAAACAGTCGAATTTTTTTTTTAACATATAGATTTGAAAATACATTTATAAAAATAAACACATGTATATGAATATATTAAAACACAATTTATTGTTGGCGTCAGACTTTAAGCACACCAACTTTAAAATTAATTTAATAAAAATTAAAATTAAGATGATTTAGAGCGAGTATGGTTAACGGAGAAAAATGTGATTGATTTATTTTTAGCAATGCAGACTGTTACTGGTCAACAAGAAAAACTCGAAGATTAATTGATATACGACTCATCTGAAGATTCGAACTTGGCGCGCTGCGCGCAGCGCATGCGCACGCCGGGAGCGCGGTAGCCAATAGCCGTTCACGTCCGCTGTTCTCATCGCGCCAAAATTCCGCAGTGCCGGTGCGCCGCCATATTGTGTCGACACACGTCGCCGGTGCAACGAGTCAGTGATGAACAACGGTAAGTATTAACATAATTATACGATGATTTTAATATTGAAATACGATGGGAGAGATGTATTTCACAAATACATCGTGCTGATTGTTTTTGGTTTGCGTCATCTTCGACGAAAAACGTGCACGCAAAACAACACGTGCGCGCGAACGAACATAACCGCAAAAAAATACGTGCATGTCGAATAATCGATACTTTATAAATTAATTCGGTCATCAACAAAGACAATGTTCTTATCGAGCCGTACAAAACTTTTTTAGGAAACAGAAGGGAAAATCAACGCGGTACGAAAGTCGACTTCGCAGGAGACGTGGGAGGAAATATCGACGAGGCACGAGAATCGACTTTGCATGCGACGTAGGGGAAGACGGCGATTCTTAAATCGGTAAGTAACATTTTTACTGAAACAATAATGAATGTCAGCTTTTAGAATTCTCGATTATTCTACCAGTGAGTCACTTGTATTAGCTATCAGGGGCGACATTTGTTCTGTAGAGTCTGCATAATTGTTTATGGGGGGGGGGGGGGGGGGGGGCGGCGAAGTGGAGACGCTGGATGTCGTCTCGGTATTCATGTGCGGACGAGTTCCTCCCAGTTACTTATAACCTATAACGTTTGGCCCTCGCCACTTGCCGCCCTCGCTCTCTTGTCCCGAGTGACGGACTCTCACATTCTTTAACATCTTCCCGTAGCTAGTCGCGCTCTTCCCTTGACTAGCGCTCGCCGACCCCCCCCCCTAACTCTCTCGTTCGATCGTCGCATCGATCCCCGAATCCGAAGGTGACATCCCTCTGGTATTGGACGAAACCCAAGTTAACTTTTTGTGGTTCGCGAGAAGGCAATGGGTATAGTTTAAAAAAAATTATTCTTGAGTTTTATTTATATTATTGAATTAATCGAAGAAAAGAATGACAGAGCTTTATTTACAATTTTACTGGCCGTTAGTTCCGCAAAAGTGGACGGGTCTTTTTCCCTCTACAATTTTTTCAGTTTTTAATTTTTCTAGGAGGCGCAGAAGAAAGATTTGGCGAAGTTAGCTGGCAGTTTGCTACGAGTGAGCGCCGAGAGGACGATTTTTCGATCGGTGAGTAATGATTTATTAAAACAATTATTCGGGTCATCTTCACGTCCTCTGTTCTTTACTACCCTGACAGATCCAGCGACCGGCCGAACGACCAAAGAAACGACCGGTCGTTAAATGAAAAGAAAAAAACCGTTGAAAACAGGCAAGAAGAGGAAAACGACCAACCAAAAATAATTTCAATGGCCGTTTTCTCGGTCGTTTACCTTTTTTCCCTCTTTTAAACGATTACTTTTTTGCATTTAACGACCGGTCGTTTCTTCGGTCGCTTTTTGCACTTTTTAGGTCGTTTTTGTGGTCGTCGGGATTGCCAGGGTAATGAGTCGCTAAAATCAGCTATCAGAGACGAGATTTGTTATGTCGTCTTTGTGATTGTTTTTTTTTTTTAAGTACAATTCTTGTTTAAAGGTGTTTATAAAAAAGATCTATCAACATATTAATATTCGTTCAATGATATTTTTTTTTCTGAATAATATGCAAAAATATGATTTTTGAAAAATGTTATAATCGGCTTATACAAAACTGTGCAAGTTCAACATCCTAAAACATATCAGCTACTTGTACGCTTGATCAATAATTTGTTTGCTCGATGTTGAAAAGAATGTGTAAAAGATACCTTTATTAACAAACAGACGTTTTTTCGATTACGTGGCTAACGACTGAGGGATTGGGAATGAAGATTGGTGAATAAATGTTCATTCGACTTTCGTAACGAAACTCAATTTTCTTTTTCAGAGTACACTGGATTCTTTAATTCAAATGTGTTGATCGTCTTTACCGTGGATTGGAAACACATCAGGCTGGTCGGAAAATACAAAAAAATAAAGGTGTGTATAGTTTTTTTTATGATTCCACTCGAAGAAGGCTTATGCACAATCCTAGATAAGAGGTTAGCTGGAACGTTAAATAGAAATCGACGAACTTGTTAATATAATTTCGCAAGTTTTATGACAATCGATTATTGCACTTAAACTAGCATTTTTTTTGTTTTTATTACTGGACGCTACTCACAGTGAAACAGTCGAATGCAGTTTTATCCATTCCTTCAACCGTTTGCAATACAAAATTTGCGCATAAATTAATTTTTTCTCATAGTTCTTAGTGGTTGATGTGAATAGTTATGAATTGGCTATACTTTGGTATCGTGTAATGAAAAAACGTTGACTTTTTCTGGTTGGCTAGAAGGCAACGGATTTGAGGCGATTGAAAAAAACGGTGGAATTTAATTTATTGTATTAGAGTAGTTAAAAAATAATGATTGATGCATGAGAGCTTTACTACCCATTTTGGCAGCCCCTCGTTCTCAGAGAGTGCATAAATCTTTTCCTGAGAAACGGCGGTTCTAATCATTACGATGTTCAGATCTTTCACATTCCATTGAACTTTCCATTGCACAGTCTGCGATGTCACAAATATTTGTTTTCTTCTATTATAAATAGCACCCTATTTTCCGTTCTACAATGAGTATGTTTACTTGATTTGAGCTCTGAATATTCATCTAAATTCGTTGCGTCTTGTATTGAGCACACAGAGAGATTGAATTTGCGAGTTGTATCAGTAATATACTGAGTTGTTACTTGATCGAATGAATCTTCATGGATTCTTTTAATCCTCATCGATGTTTAACGAATTGTAGTTTTGCGTTTTTCGGATTTTAGGATCCAAATTTGTTCTATTCGATGTGATAAATTCCACGCTATGAATGGTTCAAACTATTTTTCTTCGGCTTAAGGATGCATTACAGCTACATCCCTAACCAAACCTAACTTTTGAGATTACGATTATACCAAATACCTCGGCTTCGGAATCATCCATTTCATTTTTCGATCAATCATACAATTATTTGGTGTTTACTGGAGAATTTAGGATGCATCTTTTGAACATATGAGTACAATCTAAAAAAACTGCACTGTGCACGCTCCGAGGGAAACAGAAACGTTCATCCTTTCTTCTGCCTTTGTTCAGGCTTTCCCACAGCGAATGTCGTCAGCCGATATAAAATAACCTAAAGGAGGTTCGGTATACTGAAAAAAGCATTTGTTGTATGACATTTGGATTTATTAGCTACTACTTGTCTAAGGTCGGGTTTTCGGAGAGATGCTATGTAACTGTTTCAGTTCGCATTATAAAAATGCATTGAAAAATTGCTCATCAAATTAACCGGCAACCAATTTTTTTATTATAAAAGTTGTTTATTAATATTTCTGAACCCGTATAAATTTCTCGGAATTTTTTATAATTTTATTTTTCTTCCAAATACGACAAGGCTGTTTCATTTCCAGCCAAAAATGAGATTGGGAGATCTTTTAATATTTTCCGATGCTTTAAAAATCAGAAAAAGTGACCAAGTAGAAGGCGCTAAAAGTATTGATTTTGCAAACTAATAATTAAAAAAATCAATTATCGAATAGGCGAAAAAAATAGTTAGATACGTTAATTCGAGAGAGGAAAAGAAGAATTACGAATTATTTTCGATGGGATATAAATCTGAAAAAATCAAGCGTATTAAAGTCGCTGAAAAGATTGTTTCTACATAATAAAAGTTCTAAAATGTTATTGACTACCAATTGAAATGAAAAATTGCGCATCAAATTAACCGGCAACCTATTTTTTTATTATGAAAGTTGTTTATTAATATTTCTGAACCAGTATAAATTTCACGGAATTTTTTCTAATTTTATTTTTCTTCCAATTTGAACCAGTTTTTAACATTAAAAAAACGTAATTTTCAAACATTATATAAATTTCTGCAAAATTTCATAAGTATTCAGACAATATTACTCAAAGTACTAGTACGGAAAAGCGAACTTTCAGCGACGGTTGAGAAGCAGGCGCCTCGAGCCCAGTCGAGCGTTACAAAGACACGAGGCGGAGCCAAGTGCCGATTGTAGCGCGAGAGGAGGTAAGTGCTATGCCTGCTTCACAACCGCCGTTCCGAGTCGACTTTTTTATACAAGTTTCACATCTTGCTTTTTGTGACAAGTGCGCAAATGTGACAGTCTTCGTAGCTGCGAAATTAGCGAGAGTGAACGAAACCACACAAGCGTGTATTTTTCCGCATACCTTGAACGTATTCTCGTATGCTCTAAACATATACGCCACTTTCGCCACACTTCATAGGTACGAAGAGCGTTTTCTCATTCCTCTATCGAATTTCGGTGGCGCCAGACTATGGCGTTTAACTATCTTAAGATAGCCGGGAAATCTTAACTATTTTGAGTATAAATGGAGTCGTTAATGCACTCGAATATATACGAGTATTTTTCGATTGTTTTCTGAATTTTAGAGTTCTTTTTCTTTATTTCAGAAAACCGTCAAGAAGTTACGAATTTCGGACATATTGTCGCAAAAAGACGTCGTACTAAACTCAAAAAGTTTTTGGATAATTGACCGACCAGATTTACAAATACATCTTTAATATTTTTGAACGAATGCGATTTTCCGATTACCTGATTTTGCGATTGCGATTTTCTAAGTACTTCGGGTATTTAACTGTAGTATTCTTACGCTCCTTGCTGGATCTTTTGCCATCTTATACAACAAATGTTTTGTTCATTCGATATATTTATTGGTGATGTATACCTAGGTTGATCTCACTCATTTGCTATATAAGCAATTATTTATTTCACCGTTGATTACAAAAATTCGGAAACGATATGTTTTCAGTTCGAAAAGAACTGGAATGTTCGATGGAGTTAACACGCAACGATCTTGAAACTGCGAAGTAATCGATATCCTGTCGATGCGACAGTAAAACTTCACACGAAAATCAACATAAACAAAATATATGAGAAATACACACTGGTTGCAGTAATGTTCCGGTGTAAGTTTTGTTCGGTGAGTTCTCAACATTTACGGGAACATTTACAACATGGCGAGACGCATTCCACTTTATCGAGAAGATTTTCGTGTGGCTTCAACGAATGTCCGAAGTCATTCCAAGTACAGACATCGTTGATTTCACATCTGCGACGTATTCACGGATACGGTAAGGCTAAAAAGCTTCAAACCCTCTCGCGAATTGCCGATTCACGTGCGAAGTTCATTTGCTCAATCCCGCTGTGTAAAAAAGAATGCGACACTCGACATGCTCTCATCAAACATTTGAAGGAACACATTAGGGCCCAAGAAACTATTCAGTGCCCATACCATCGCTGTGAGAGGACATATAAAAACTTGAATTCCTTTACGAGCCATTTAACGAAGAAACACAAATCGGCGGAAACCGGTAACGGAAATTGGCCAGACGTAAATACTCCTAACGAAGAGAAAGAAAACATCGGGGACGAGAACAATGATCCTATTGCAACATCACCAGAACTAGTTCATGCGGACGAGTTTGTGGACGAGAGCGAAGGACCAAGCCATGTCAACATGTTCGAGAACGAAGATGTGCTTCAACGAGATGTTTCCCCTGACGCGTTTCTTGAGAATGTAGCTCAATTATACCTGAAATTAGAATCTGAGTTGCTGGTCCCTGCTTCAACTATTCAGCTTATCGTATCGGAAACGTGGAGCACACTGGAAAAAAGTCAAAGCGTTGTTCGCAACAAGCTAGAATCACGTTTGCTCGGAGAGGGTCTTACATTACAGAAAGTAAATGAAATTTTGGATGACGCGTTTGATAACGATCTATTCTTGAACTGTAAAGATGATTTGAAAACGAATTATCGACGAAAAAAATTCTATCAAGAGCATTTTTCGTACGTGCAACCCGAGACGGTGTGCATCGAAGGCAATGATAAAAACGGAAAGTTTTTTCATTATGTGCCTATAATGGAAACGTTGATCCAACTCTTTACAGACAAATCTCTGGAAATGGAATTGAACAGAAATGTTGAAGTTTCCGACCCACAAATACTCGTCGACTTCACAGATGGATCGATCTTCAAATCGTCTGTCTTTTTCAAGGAAAATCCGGATGGATTGAAACTGATTCTATATCAAGACAGTTTTGAAGTTGTAAATCCCATTGGATCGGCGGTAAACACGCATAAAATTCTGGCGGTTTATCTCAGCGTTGGAAATCTTTCGGACCATACTCGTTCGCATATCAACGCTATCAAACTTGTGGCATTGTGCAAGGAAAAACAATTCAACCACGAGAAGGTATACGGTCGAATAACTGATGATCTGAAGAAAATCGAATCTGACGGAATAGTATTGTCGTCAGGAAAAATCGTCAAGGGAGCTGTAGTATTTATAACAGGTGATAATCTTGGCAGTCATCAGCTCGGCGGGTTTGTCGAAAACTTCAGTGTCTCGACGCATTTTTGTCGGTACTGCTTGATTACGCGCGACAAACTATGCGACGAAGAAAACGCAGTTAAGAAATACGAACCGAGAACCGTACAATCTTATGAAGAAGCGTTGACGAAAATTGGCGATAGCAACAATTATGAAGGAATCAAATTCAACTCCGTTTTCAACAGACTTGCCAATTTCCACGTTTGCAAACCCGGATTACCGCCTTGCCTTGGACACGACTTGCTGGAGGGAGTAGTGGCATACGACGTAAAATTGTACCTCGACATTTTGGTTCGAAATGGTTGGTTTTCGTACGAGACGCTCAACAAGCGAATCCAATCATTTCCATATTCAACCACAGATCTGAAAGATAAACCTTGCTTGATTTCGCCGAAAAAGAAACGGATTGTCGGCGGTGCGTGGCAAATTTGGGTTTTCCTCAGACTTCTTCCCCTGTTAGTTAGCGATAAGATCAAGAACATTAGTAACGACATATGGTTCTCAATTCTACTCCTCGCGGAAATTGTTGAAATAACGTGTGCTCCGGCGATTCACACCTCTTATTTACTTTATCTCCAGACGATTATAAACGAGTACATCGCACTAAGAATGCAGTTGAAGCCTCGCATCCGACCGAAACACCACTACTTAACTCATTACCCGAACTTAATCCAGCAGTTTGGGCCATTGTTGAAGGTGTGGACGATGAGATTTGAGAGTAAACACACCTATTTTAAAAGAGTTCTGAGATTCAGTCGAAACTACATCAATGTGACAAAAACCTTGAGCGTCAAACATGAACTGTTCCAAAGTTTACTCCGCTGTGGTGCTGATATACGGCCGGTGATCGAAATGACGGAAAATTCGGATTTCCAACCTTACATGTACAATAAAGCAATCCAAGAAGCTACTGAGGCGGCGAACTTACCCGCAGATATTCAAGAATGCAGCGAAATAGGATTCAAAGGTTCTATCTTCAAAAGAGGTACCGCTTTAATTGTGCGTCAGGATGGATATCAATATAACATTGAGGTTGGAAGAATCTGTATCTTATTGTCCGACGAGAACGAAGTATTTATAGTATGCGAAGTATTGGAAACAGTTTTTCGACCCCATCTTCGCGCCTATGAAGTCGGACGATGCAAAGGATACAACTGCTCGCGTTTGAACGAATTACCAAGCACGGAAATACTCCAAATCTACAAGATAAGGAATATGCTTTGTGTCAAGCCCGGATACGGACTCGTTCGACGCTGCTTGTGATTTTTTTTTGTAATGCGAAGACGATGAATGTTCCCATCGGAGCCCACGGAGCCTTTCGGAATAAGTATTTCATCGCATTTAGATAAGTAAATTTACAAAATCCGACTTCGAATGGGAATACATTTTTGTATCGTGACGCACATTGAATATCGAGGCAAAGTTGTTTGAAAATTGTAAATCTTATGATAAATAAAGACAACAAATCTGAGATCATTGTTTAGACCTTTTCAATTATAGCTTGCATGGCGGAAGTGTAGTACTTGAGTTGAATTTACGTAACATATTTCTGTAGCAGATATATGGTTCGTAGTAGATGAGCGGTTCATACTGTTTATGACGCTTTAAATTCATCAAAAAATGGTGGCAATTAAAATTGCGACATTGCTTCCCCGTGGGTTTGTTGAATTTATAAAAATCCGGTTATGGTATCTTTTGTTCTGGCAATGTTGGCTTCCCCGTTCGCCCCGTGAGTGAAGCTTTGTTTTCAATGTGAACCCCCTGATAAATTATGAACAGTTTTGAACTGATCGAATATAATCGTGATTAAAGTGCAAAATAACAATTTTCCAACGATAAATACATCGTTCTTATATATATCGCAATTTACTTATTTCGTGATTTCCCGTTTACTTGTTCTTGGTGATAGAATGAAAAATTCAAAACAAGTACATTTTTTGATTGCACGATGTTTCTAAACATCCTCATCGACAACTACGGATATTATCAATTTATGTTGCAAATCACTTGCTTGTGTCAACCTTTATTTATTATGTTTTTCGTATGCATTGTTCACAGCATGCCGGTGTTTAAAGTTGTCGCGTTGGAGAGAACGAAGAAGGTATTGGTGACAGCTAGCAGACTGACAGAAGTTATTCAGAAGGGGAGAGAGAAACTGACACTTCCCGACGGATCATATAAAGTACTTGAACAATTCACTTATATACATGTGGTCGATGAAATGTGTTTGTAAATGTTCAGTTAATGTCTATCAGCCAGAACGTTTTCTTCCTTCGAAGTATAACCGCAAACAATACAAGACAGAATATTTCTTTCCTTGATTCTTTTGTACAGAAAGATGAGAAAGAGGGAGTCCTAACGGAAGAACACATTGAAAGAATTAAACGACCGACGAACCTTCTCGGGGACGTTTATGCCATCCATTTTACACGAGCTTTTCTACACTCTAGATTGTCATATTAACATTTACTTAAAATTATTTTTTATTTCTCCATTCCATCAAGACTTGAGAGTTAATGTAAAAATATTTTAACGAAGGTAATGAAATTTGATACGAAGAGTTTGTTTCATGGCCGGAAACACCCTTGGCAATATTACACTAACTTGGTTTTTATATGATTTTTATTATGTTTATACGTCGACGGTAATGTCGATTTCTTCGGATGTTTTCACAATCTTAGATAGTTTTGGAAGAAGACGGAACGGAAGTCGACGATGATGAGGTACTCTTGGAAATTGGAAAAGGTCCCAACACTGCTACCCTGATGTTGTTGGATGAGAAACAATGTTGGCAAAGTCCAACGCCTCAAACGAACCAAGGTAACGGTAACTGTTTTAACAGTATAAGCATTAACGATGTAATACACCTACATTCCCAACTGAAAGTTTAAAAATATACAAATTTCACTACTTCGCCATACGGTAAAAAGCTGAAAAACCAACTGTATTGAAGACATCAAGGGCTTTAATTTTGCATAATAATACTGCCGAAACGCGATTAACAAATAAATATTCTATCGAAAAAAGTAAAAAATGGAGAAATCTCAGAATGTAAAAAAATTCAGAAAATATTTATATGGATTTAAAAAAAAACAATGTCATTTGAAAGAAGAAAAAAAACTCTTACCAACTATTTCTGGAAAAATCAATTCATTCATTCATGTTGATAACTTTTTGGCATTATTATGCAGAATCAATGTCTTTGATATCTTCAATAGGGTCGATTGTTTAGTAAAATTTTTGTTGTATTGAATTTTTGGTTTTTCATGTAGGTGTGTCATCCATAATACGGTGGAAATTTTACTACTTTGCAACATTTTTACGTAAAATGACACATACCTTTATTAAACTACAACAAGCGCCTAAAGCCCTCTTGGCAATAATGAAAATAACGAAACAACAATGAACGTAATAATTGTCGATTAAAAAAAAAATGGATAACAAATTATTGATAATTCTATCAAACGTAATGAAGCGTGCTAATAACATCGGCGAGAATAAAAGGGAATAATAATCAAATAAACCTTCGAGATACTTAATAACGCACTTCATCCTCCTAACAAAAACACTAGCACATTTCTATTTGTTTATTGGCCAAAGTTATTACAATTTTAATACCTCATTAATAATGTTGGTTGATTACAGAATCGAAGACGAACACTCCTCAAGACGGTGAAACAAAAACTGTCGCACCTATTGCAACATTCAATATTGGGGAGAACGTATGGAATAGGTTTCCACAACGATTGAAAGATTATTGTAACGAAGGACTTCCCGCCGTTCCGTCAGATAGACGGACTATGGTATCAACGCTTGCGGATTACATGCGATACGAGCTGAAGGACGTTACTAGAGCAACCGCAGCAAGAATAGCGAAGAGTATTGCCACAAAGTATCCGAAGACCTTTGGAGACTGTATAAACGGCGAAGTTGTTGGAGATGGATGTGAAGTACTCAGATCGCAGCTCTATAATTGCGTCAAGTACAAGGACGAAAAGAATCCAGCGGGATCGATCGTACAGACCGGCGAACACAGTGACGAAGAAACCGAGTCGAAACGTGATGAATCTCGTCAAAAAGATGAGTATGGATGCGTAGAATACCAGCCGCTGCTACCGAATTCCGAATCTAGTCAATTGCAAGAAGAGAAACGTGTTCAGCTCAAAGAGCTCTACGCGGCGAAGGATACAGCGAATGATGAAACGCGAATTTCTGAACTGATGGATAGCACGTATCCGTCTCAGAGACTAGCAATCAATGCAAAACATCGGGATCTTTCGAAGGTTCTTGACGATTGGCCATACCTCACGGAAAGTCAATACTTGATTATCCACGCTAGTCGCTTGGTTGGAAAGCAACTTCAATCGGAATGGAATACTTTTTTTGATGAAAAAGGAAAAGTTGTCGTCGCATTTTTCAAATCTACGTATAGGCGCATAGAGCGGAAACGAAACTCCAAGAAAGAACCCACTGCAGCAGGTCGCATTGCGATCCGTGGTTTGGAAATTATTAAAGAAGCCGAGCAAGCGACGACTGCTGAACGCTGTCTCATCCCTGCAACAGCGGTAATCTTCCCACTAATCGCGAATCATCTTAACGAAGAGAAGGATATGCTTTACAAAATATCTGTCAGTATCGCATTTTTATATTTTTCGTACTTCGGTACAAATAAGTTATAAAATACATAAGAGTAATAATCTATATAAATATAAATCGTTTTTAAATATATAATATTTTTTGTAATTTGGTAGGATATTATCGACGACGATGAACTCAAACAGACGGTTGGCCCGACACCTACTCTCATCGTAAGAGGTATATAATCGTTTCTACGAATAATTTGAAACAAGAATTTTTGACGTGGTTGTCATTACTTATTTTTATATTTCTTTGCCTGATGAATAATTACAGGTCAAACTTTTTACGACGATAAAGCGACGCACGTTGTCATTGTTGATAACTGCATGATCCGGGCACGAAGCCTTCTCGACGGAATGCTGATATTGATGGTCACGTATTACGTCTTCGGCTATGCATATCCGGAGAAGATCTCCAAATCCTTGGAATTTCTTCAGAGGTAAAGCATAGTTTGCCATTCGTTATTCACATACAACATTCGAGAAAATTAATTCGACTAAAATATGGCGGTGGTTTCACGGAAAAAAAATTATATCGATGGTTTTACAGTGAAAAATGGCGATTAATTTTTCGTCCGAAATTTTTTATTTTTTGAGGCTAAATTGACAGAATTTTTTTTCTCATGATATAGTCGATACAATTTAACTGATAATGTAAAACAATCCTCACACCTTCTTGTATTCTTATGCATGGGAAGTTTCATGATAGATTTTTTAAAGAAAAATTAAAAAGATCAGTATTCGAAAACTGGAGCATTTCTCACAATTTGTCGTATTCAGTTCTAAAAATAATGTCCATCATCAAAGTATTCTTCCAAATTTCTATTATCCATAACAAAAAATGAAAAAAATAAAATAAAAAAATGTCTCGTAGCTAATTGGGACTCTTCCGCCTCAAAAACGAATAAAAAGGTCTTGTCAGAAGCATTGAAAAGTTATTTACCTTATTTTTTTCTGTTACAGAGTGTTCCTAGGAATTAACCCGAAGAAAGGCAACAAGCGCGCGGGGAAGAAACGACAAAGTATTTCTTTCGACCCGAAGGTCTTCAAGTTGTCAAACGAAATTGAGGCTTTCACTAAGGAGTTCCAGATCTAAGTGCTATGACATGAACATAAAGGACCTTTCTTATCATTTGTTTTAATGTGGTTCGACAATCTGCATTTTTTATCACTTAGAAAATGTAAATGAAACTGGCTCTTGACTTAAAAGATGTAATTCGGGTGACGATATCTTCTCTACAGTTCCTAACATAAAGTTATAATATTAATAATATATATTATTTATAAAAACGGTATGAAAAAAATGGTTTATATTCTAAATGCGACAAAACAATATTTAATTTTCGACCATTTTTTATATTCATTACGAGTGATATGTAATTGAAAGTTACAATATATTCTCGTATAGAAAACTACTATAAATGTATTTGAATAACCTCAAACCTTAACCTTTTGGGGTATTGACTACCGCGTTTTCTGCGGTAATCAATACCGCAAAGAAAACATCAATTCCGTGAAGAGACGTCAAAATGTAGATATTTCTCGGTTTCATGAACTAATGAAGGCCTGTGAATTTTTTAACTTATTCATAGAAAAATATTTTGTAACGACGGAAAATCCAGATACAATCGCATCGTAATATTCTTGAGCGGTATATTTTTTTAATACCGTTCATATGAAAATTCAACAAATCTTTATGAAATTCAGTATACAACGTAGTTGACATATCAAAACTAATGCCTATGAATTTTCAAACATATTCACTGAAAAATATTTTACAGCGACGGAAAATGCAGAAACGATTGTGCCGTAATATTATCGAATTATCGGCACTTTTCAATACCTGTGTTATGAAAATTCAATATGAATGTTTATAAAATTTAACATTCAAGGTAGTCATCAAAACCGATGTCTATGAATTTTCAAATATATTCAACGAATAATCTTTTATAGCGACGGAAAATTCAGAAACAATGGTGTCGTAATATTATCGAATTATCGGCATTTTTCCATACCGTTGTCATGAAAATTCAATATAAATGTTTCTGAAATTTACTATACAAGGTAGTCTACACATAAAAACTAATGCCTATGAATTTTCATACATGTTCACCGAAAAATATTTTACAGCGAAGGAAAATTTAGAAACGGTCGTGTCGCAATATTAACGAATTGTCGGTATTTTTCAATATCGTTGTTATGAATTTTCAATATAAATGTTTATGAAATCCAATATACAAGGTAGGGTACATATCAAAACTAATGCCTATGAATTTTCATACACATTCATTGAAAAATATTTTACCGCGACGGAAAATTCAAAAACGATTGTGTCGTAATATTCCGAATTATCAGCACTTTTCAAAACCGTTGTTATGAAAATTCATAATAAATGTTTATCAAATTTAATACGCAGTTTATGCATATGGTACTTCCAATACAAGTATATTAATTTTAAGAAAGATTTTTTTTACAGTGTAGTATACACTATGTATATAAATATATATAGCTACACGTGGATTTCATCTCGCGGCGACGACGGATCGGCGCAGCGGCAAAACGCGCACGCAACTGCGGTCGTGGGATATGTGGGTCGAGCCTTATCCTTCGCTCGTGGTCGTCGTCGTCGTCGTCACCGTCGCCGACGACGGCGACGACGAAGTCGCCGCGTGGTCGAACGTGCCGACCGCAGAGGGTGCGACGCGAGATCCGAACTATCGACACACACGACGAGGAGTTTCGTGCACACACGACGTGTACAATATATAATATATATAACACGGGTACGATACGCTCCGCGTATAAGCGTATAATATTACCATACAACGGCCACGCTTCCCGGAACACTTCGATACGATTTTCATTGACAGCTTCTCCGGGCACGTTCGGTGTAAAAAAAATAAATAACGCGTGGAGAGAAAATGAAAAACGCTGGGCGACACATAATCCGCGGGGGCAGCAACGATAGGGATCTAGCATATATAGGACTTTCCGTGTCAAGCAAGTCGCAAGTCACAAAAGCAATCACAAGGTGGAAACCTGAGAAAATAAGTGAGATTTATTATTTATTATTTTGATTATTTTTTAATAAAAAAAATGATTTTCAGGTGATTGGAATTGGACAATTTTTCGCAAAACCTTTTCTCTGAATTTATAGTATTCATTGTAATAACACAGATTTTACCAGAGAATTTTGTAATCGTAACGAGTGTGCAATTTAATACCAGGTGCAATTTAATTCGCGCGCGAGTTGCCGGAATTCGATGAATAAAAAGGTGCGCGTATCGCGTGGCATCGATGACAGCCGGAGGCGAGAAAACTCGTGGATCGTTTATAAATTTTATGTACTGCGTGCTGCGTACACGTTGTTGCCCGTATATATATATATATCTATATATGAGTGAACAGGTGAACCGCGTGTGGTACATAAAACAGGAGTCGGGGTACGTTGTACCAGCTGATCGTTCGCGCGCCGCTCGGGCTTCGCCGATATTCCAGAAACTAACGGCCGGTCAGCAGCGCGACGGCCGTGAATCCCCCGAGGCGCGAATGCTGGCCGCTGCTGCAGCCGCTGCTGCTCCGGGGGCCGCGTGATATTCGAGAGCAACGTCTGTCGATACGTCGACGCTTTTCAGTCTCTTCCAATTAATTCGCAAGCGCTTGCTCGCCGTCTGTCCGGAATCCAAACGTATTGGCATATCTCACCTTCCGCCCGTCCCCCGCGTGGAAATAGTTTTCCGCGCTCGTCCCGCTTTTCAAGATTATCCGACCCGAGAGACTCGCGAGTGACTCGGGACGCTTTTTATTCGACGTATATATCCTCTCGCTCGATTCCTGTCGCTGCGACTGCTCGGCGGACGCGCGCGAGATTTCTTCGTGTAACGCGCGTGCTCGCTCGTTCCAGAATGTCGGAAAAATCGCGTGGCAGCCGCATTCCCGGTGCTGCTGACACCGGCTGCGCATGTCGCAAACGCTCGAGGCTCGCCTCGTTAGCTATAGGCGCTGCATATTAGACGGAGTAAATATGTTATTAAGTCTCGTTACTCGATTACTGTAACTGTGTCACATGGGCTTAATTAAATATTAAATTGAATAAAATAGCCGTGAAATTGCATTATCTTAATTGTTAATAATAAGTATGCTCGATGACTTGATGATTAAATTTAATATTTGCAGGAAAAAATTGCGATTTTTGTGAGACCGATTTAAAAAATTTGTGAAAAATGTATAAATCAAGATACGGCGTTCCGCCTTGCGGCATTCTCGTCGTTAAAGGCTTTTCTTTCGAACGAAAAAAGAAAATCCATTCCCGTTCATCCGCAGAAAAATTAAATCGATTCCAGTGAAGTGAAATTTCACAAAAGTCACAATTCACAAAGTCACAATTTCACAAGTTTCATTTCGAAAAAAGTGAAAAATCATTTTTCGCGTTTTTCTCCACGCATTTTTTTTATATTCCGGGCAAACACCGGTCAGAGCAGAAAATCTGTAGCGTTACATTCAGTCGTAATCAGGATTGTGTCAACCCTCTTTGGGTCTGGTCAGGGCCTGCCTTGAGCACAATGTAACGCTAAAGACTTACTAGCCGCTCGTCGGGATCAGCAAGAAATTCGCCATCAGATCAGATTTTTCAAACTCTACGAAAACAAAGATTTTTTTTTTGCAAAAAACTGAAGGGTTGATTGCAATAAAATGTTATAAATTGATTTTGAAAAAGATAAAAAGATGTATAAACCCGACCGAAGGGTGAACAGGCACCGATTTCCGAACACCCCGTATACCCGAGCAGGTAAAACACGTGCTGCTACACTCTCGTCTCAGTCGGTGCATGCGCGCGCGGCGAGGGCCGAGAGAGTCACGTCCAGTCAATTAACTCGGCGAAGGGTACGACGAGGGCAAGAAACGTCGAGCGGCGATCGAGTGCGAACGACGCGCCGCTCGGTACGCCCGCTACGAGTCTCCGGGATCGCTTCGTATTCGTCTATACCGCGCTCACGTAGTTGGGAATTGCTATAGTTATACGTGGTAAAACGCTCGGCCCCCGCGGTATCGACTGGCGAAGCGGCAAAGTGCGAGAGGCGCGGACGCGCGCGACCCCTCGGCAAACGCATAAAAGTCGCGCGCGCGCGCGCGAGCAAAACGTAACCCGATAAAGCGGCTCTCGCGCCTCGGGCTAATAAATATCAAACACGTTATGCGCGGCGTGCGTACCGCGACGGAAAATACACACGTGAACTCGGCGCGGGCCGCTCGTTCGAGTTCGTTGAGTTAGTTCGCCCACGGGCTTTTTCAAGGTGAAGAAGCAGAGTGAATGCACACACGACAGTCGCGCAACTTTAACGCGCACCCGGTCGCGTCGCTGTGTGATATCTGCCGCGCAATAGCCCACAGGCACGACTATCGCGACTCCAACGCTATGGAATCCAAATAATCCTTGCGAATCGAGAGCGAACTAACGGTGACGAGGTCGCTTCTATGTTAATTGCAGCGATAGATATATGTTATTTTTTATTTTTGAGTTAACAAAAATATATGTGGGACCGAAAAAATATATTGTTGGCCCAGAAAAATTAATTTACTGCTTATCAACAGAATTATTGTTGGCCCAGCAAAAATAATTTTCAGCTTATGAAAAGAATATATTTGGCACAGCAAAAATAATATTCAGCTTATCAAAAGAATATGGTTGGCCCACCAAAAATAATTTTCCACGTTTCCACAATTCAGCTTATAAAACATGTTTTCGACATAAAAAATAGCCACAAGGTCAAGTCGCGGGCTTACCACTGCGATCCCAAGAATCGTTGCAACTTGAGCCGAGCTCTGTAAACGGTGACGAGGTCGCTTCTCAACGGCTATGATGACGCAGATCACTAAAGACAACACACCGCGTCCAAGCATCGCATTGTGCATATCCACAATGGATGTAGTACATAGCAGGGAGGAGGGATGGGTGTGACACCTATGACGAAACGTTAATTAATTAGACAATGAGACGTTCGGTATCGGATCGCGAATCGAGCGGATCGGCTCTGTCTTTCATCGAGATATTCCCGCGATTTCTCGCACCGAGTCTGCAATTACGATTCGAAGTACCGAGACCGCAAAGTTGCGAAAAGTCGCGCCGCATCGTGAATAGCTGCGAATATCTGTTACTCTATCCGCGCATAATTACACGTATCGTTTGTGCACACCGAGAAAATGTTACACGGCGGATTCGAGCAAGTGCGCCGCGCGGTTATATTTCCCCGAGGGAACGGCTGCGTTTTATAGTTCTCGTATATGGCGAACGGTGTAATTATCGAATACACTGTAATTGTGTTTGTCGTTATTTTTCCTTCGTCGCTCGCAGTTGAGATGTAAATTATCTGTGTGAGATAAATATTCCATCCGGCGAAGCTTACGATACGATTTTTTTTTTTTCGTAGAGTCAAGCACAGTTTAATTATACAGATGGAACCGTGGGAAATTTCGGTGATTATGGGTAATCAATCAAATTGATTTATCAGCCGACGGTCGATAAATAGTTATTAGTTCGAGCAAAGCGAAATTATTTTTTTACGCTTTTTAGGCTCTTTTAAATTAGTGTGACAAATTGTTGAATAAATTATTCAATAATTTAATGAATCAGTAAAAAAATAAACTTGTAAATACCAGAAATTAAGAATAAATAAAAAATGTATTTTTAATAAAAAAAAATGATTTGTCCCATTAATTAAAACGTCAAACAATCGTGTCTTTTCGTCTCTTTTCACTCCTCCACAGCTGATCTCCGTCCCAACAAAAAATGGAAAGAACCATCACGCGTTTTCGCGAAGTTCCCGCTAACGAGCGAGACGCCCGATCAATTCGCGCCCAGAGTCGCAACCCCGCAATTTTATTCGGGTTTCGCTTTCCCATCGACTTCGCTCTCGTCGAGAGCGAAGTCGCGAGGAGAGGTCGAAGCCGCAGCGAGCACCGCGAGGTCATGTTTTATGTATCACTTTTATTATATTCCCAAAGTGAAAAAGGGATCGCTCGGCGCTTCAGCTGTGGCTTCACGGTTTCGCCGAAGTCAGAGACAACGCGCGAGGTGCCGCGGCGAAGAAAATCCGAGAAAGAATTAAGGAGAAACTTTGCAAGAGAAGCAGAGGACTCGAGGCTCAGGGTCAATTTATCTGACAGTCGGTTATATGGGAACGTTAAACGTCAGATAAATTTACCGACGAGCGAGCGGAGCGCGAGGTGCGCGAGAGGCGCGCATAACGCGCGACCCGCGCACGTTCGTGAATCGTTTTCCAGACGTGCGGGGAACACATTTTGTTCGCGAACAAAATGTGTATTCGAGGCCCGCGTGCAGAGCATCGTCGTCGGCGTCGTCGTCGTTTGCCTTTCGCGTTCCCGGGACCCGAGCGAATCAGCGATGAACTATTATGTAGGCAAAGTGACACGTGTCCCGGACGCCGTGATGGACCCCTCGCCCGGTGATTTACGCCCTCGACGTGTATAACGAAGAGACGACGACGACGACGACAACGTCTGCACGACGACGACGACGACGACTTTGGGAACGAGTGGAAACCATAAGAGCAGCTTCGGTCAAGCCAAAGTATCACTGCCACACGAGAACCGCGCGCACGCGGTTATTCCTCGGTTTCTGCTTGCAGCTTTAACGACGCCAAACCTGGACGACGAATGTCCGCACGCAATTCGCGGTTATTTGGCATTTCTTTTTTACACCTGAAAATAAATCACTGTACATTAGCGAGGACTCCGCCCAGTCTGGCCGTTACTCGGAATCCGCCTCGTGCGAATTTTGCGCAATATGAAATTAAGTTTCTGCTCAGATATGAAATTATGACTTCCTTTGTGAGGAAAATAAAATAAATAAATGAAGTCAACTCAAAATAGTAGAATCTTGCACATTATTGCTTCCTCATTAGTCATGACTAATGAGGAAGCATTGTGCAAGGTTCTACTTTTTTAATTAATTTTTTTTACATCTGAAAATAAATCGCTGGACATTAGCGAGGACTCCGCCCAGTCTAGCCGTTACTCGAAATCCGCCTCGTGTGAATTTTGCATAATACGAAATTAAGTTTCTGCTCAAATATGGGATTATGACTTTCTCTGTGAGGAAATAAAAATGAATAAACATGATTCCTTGTAGAGGTAGTTTTATTTGTGAAAAATAGAAATTGACGAGGAAACAATGTGCAAGGTTCTACTTTTTAATTGACTTTGAAAAAAAAAAAAAAATGCAAAAAACATTTTTTTTTATGTATAAAAAAATTGCCAGCGAACACAAAAAAATGACAAACGACCGAAGTCTCAGCCGGAGGCTCTGAAAGATTCAGCACAGTGTTGCCAGATTAGGGAATTTTACCCTAGATTTAGGGTTATTTCAATCGGTTTAGGGAGCAAACAGGGAAACAAATTATTCAGGGTTTTTTTTAGGGAATCTCGAAATTTGACGATGTTATTTTTTTTCATGGTTTCAAATTTTTAACAAATCTCAACTAACCATTTCTGGCTAACCTGACTATCCGAGTGAGCTCGAGTGAGCCTCGTGCAACTTACCGACGGATTACAAGACTTGGCTTCTATCGCCCTCTCTAGTCACCCAGCAGCCTTACATTGTTTCAGCCTCTTACGCCAATGGGTTCACTTTCTTAATCGCAGCCGCATGGCCTACGCTACTCCTAACGCGTCTATGTCTAACCGTTTTACGATTCGCCTCAGCGGCTCTGCCTGTCTGGTCTTGTATCGTTCGTTGCGTGTTCGCCGTATTACGGGAAAATACCGAAGTATATAAATATCGTTTCAATTTGTGAATTTATGTGTAAGATGTGCACGTAAAACATGCCGAAAGTGCAAGAAAAAAAAAATTACGTACAGAAATATGTACAGAGTTGGGAGAGAGAATCGAGTTTTGAAGGTAGGTTATCGTGGATACATGTTTTTAAGGGAGGGGGGGAGGGTATTTTCAGTAAAATAAAAAGGCATATTTTTGAGGATTTCTTAAGGCGATATAAATAGTGATAATTAATTAAATCTTTTTCCACATAATAGTAGTATATTTCAAGAATATTTTGTCAATATGCCTTTTTTTCACTGAAAAACCCTACCCCCCCCCCCCCCCCCCCCTTAAGTATCTCGTAGTACCCGATTGGTTAATTTTGTTTATTGTATATAATACAGGTTGGTTGAAACCGTCACCTGATGGAGACTCGACAAAGGCTTTTTGTGTCTATTGCAAGACCGTGCTTGCTGCACACAAAAAAGGCTTGCAACTCCATGGCTCCTCGAAGAAGCACATACAACTGGCAGGCAATCACCAAATGGATTTGAAGTTGCCAAAAATTGATAAATTCGCCAAGCCTACTCTCTCTGAGAAACGAAAGATAGCTGAACTGAAGATAGCTACGTTCATCGCGGAGCATTCATCGATTAAGACGGTCGACCACCTCTCAATCGTCATAAAAGGCCTGGATTCCGAATCTCCAGTTCTACAAGATATCAAATTACATCGCACAAAATGCTCCTCTCTCATCAAAAACGTTTTGTCGCCGTGCATTTTGGACGAGTTGGTAGACGACGTCGATAACAGGTATTATTCCTTGATTATCGATGAGTCTACTACGGTAGACACAAAGAAGGTTCTTTGTGTCATGATAAGATACTTCAGTAAGGCGAAAAAAAAAATAGTCACAGCTTTTTATCGCCTAATCGAGTTGGAAGCGGGGACGTCGGATGCTATTGCAGCAGCACTCCTCAACCAATTGAAAATCGATGGACTGAAGCCTGAAAAGCTGCTAGGTCTCGGTGTTGACGGGGCAAGCGTGAATGTTGGGACCCGTCACTCGGTTACGACAATCCTACGAGAAATTAGCCCAGAACTCATCGTCGTTAGATGTATATGTCATTCGCTTCATCTCGCGGCAGAAGAGGCGTGCAAAGTACTGCCACGACACTTGGATTTCATGGTGCGTGAAACTCACGGGTGGTTCTCGCATAGTACGAAACGCCAAATTGAATATGCCGAGATTTACAAGATTCTATCGGGAAAATTACCGCGCAAAGTAACGAAACTCTCGAATACGCGGTGGTTAGCACGCCTGCAGGCTGTCGATACGATTCTCGAGCAGTGGGATGCGTTGAAGCTACACTTTCAGATTGCTGAGAGTAATAAAGAGCGTTGCTATACAGCCTCGCAGTTGCACGGGATGTATGGCACGCCGGAAAACAAGCTGTTTTTGACATTTCTCAGCAGCAGTCTGAAAGGGGTTATCGGGCTCAACAAACTCTTTCAATCTGATTCGGTTGATCCGGTCAAGCTTTTCGAAGACCTGAACAATGTCGTATACTCGATTTTGCAGATTCTAGTTGTTCCCTCACAACTACAAAAAGTATCTAGGCACGATCAGGCGAATTTCGATTTTAAAAAGTACTGCATGCCTCTCCATTGCATCAACTTTGGATACGAGTTCAACAATCTCACTGCAGGCATGAGAGATGAAGCTATTGGACAGATCAAGGAAAGATGCAAGCAATTTTTGATAGTTCTGTGTTCCGAGTTACAAAAAAGAGTGCCGGAAAATATAAAAATCTTGGAGAAGATATCCATTTTTTCACCGCAAGCCTCTTCCTCTCAAGTGAAACCGGATATAACCGAGATTGCTGCGAAATTCAAGAAGAGCTTTTGCTCTGACGTAGACTCGACGGTGAGGGAGTGGAATTGCCTTCACCGAGCAGAAATTAACGATCGTACAAGCACCGAGAGCTTTTGGGCGGAAGTCAATGAAATCAAAGACGCAGGAGGAAAGAAACGATTTGGAAATATTTCGACTCTCGTACTAGGGCTGTTGAGCTTGCCATTTTCAAACGCCGCTGTTGAACGCGCCTTTTCGATAGTTAATGTTGTTAAGGATAAGCTGAGAAACACAATGTCGATAAAAATGGTGGAGGCGATTATGCACGTCCGTTGCACCCTCAACGTGGAATGCTATAATTTTAAACCGACCGCTGCTATGTTGAAGCGTTTTAGCTCTGAACATGTCTATAGTAGTATAAACGACGATGACGTTGGAGTACTTGACGCTTTTTCTGACGTATAAGAACGACGCTCGTATTATCTGAAGGTAATTTAAACGTACAAGAAAAACAGAGATGATTTTTAAAATGAGATTAGTTCGTAAGACAAGTCGTAACCAAAGGTACCAAAGAAAAGTCGTACTAACGGTAATGTAAACGTGAAGATACGAGAAAAACATTCCGTCGAGAAGATGTCATGCAATATGTTTAGTTCCTACGAGAACAGAGAAGTCGTACTAAACAGGTTTAAGTAATAATTTTAATAATTGATAAAGACGCGCTGTACACAATATAAACACTAAAAATATATGTCGATATGTCTATAATAAATACTGTATAATCTATAATCATTTTATGTCTGTAATTTTTCCATAGATATGAATACTGTGATTCAGTCTGTTTTTGCCCGCTTACTTTTCTGCCTGCCTATTTGTCATTCCTGAAAAAATACCGTTAATTGACCGTCATTTTTCAAATGACGGTCAATTGAGTCAGAATTTCCCCGACATCACTGTTCAGGGTATTTTTAGGGATAAATGGAGTTTGTCTGGGGTTAAGCCGTGGAGAGCGTCTGGTAACACTGATTCAGCATCTCCTCATCGGTTCTCCTGGCCTCTTGGCGTCCCACGCGAATCTCACGAACGGCGCGAGACAAAAGATTATTTTTAAAAACCTCGATATTATAATTTGAAGAAGTTTGTTTGCCCATGGGGATTTATTATGCAGACGCGACGGCGACGGCGGCGACGGCGGCGACGGATCCCCTCGGGTTCTCCGGGCCCGCTGTGTCAATCATTTAAACATATTTCTCGAGCGAGCTGACTCGGCGTAAATTCGTCTCCCTCGCCGTTAGCCATGTATATTATATATCTATACAGCACCGCGACTTTTGGTTTCACGTGGCCGCGAGGGATTCGCGCGCGTCGCAGCCATCAAGCAGCAGCGACGGTGGCTGTTGCGCTCACGCCGCGCGCTTCCCATGTAGAAATCTGTCGGGGAGTCCCTGTCTCAAACTGGATCCTGGTCGGGATTGGCTCGGGTCTCCCCAAATGGGTTACCCGACTCGGAATCCGAACAGATTCCGAATTGACTTCCGGTTGCCCACTGGATGAGTTCATCATTCATCAGGGTTTGTTAGGGTTACCCTGGTAGGGCCCATAAAGGACTTCATAATGAAAAACTCTGTCGACGAGTCCCAGTCTGAGACTGGATCCTGGTCGGGATCGGCTCGGGTCTCCCCAAATCGGTTATTCGACTCGGAATCCGAAAGGATTCCGAATAGACGTCCAGTTGTGCACTGGATGATGAACTCGAGTTTATCATTGATCAGAATTTGTTAGGGTTACCCGCGAGGGCCCACAAAAAGGGCTTCATATGAAGAAATCTGTCGGGGAGTCCCAGTGTGTCTGGATCCTGGAGACTGGATCATGGTCGGGATTGGCTCGGGTCTCCCCAAATGGGTTACCCGACTCAGAATCCGAATTGATTCCGAATGGACTTCCGGTTGCGCACTGGATGAGTTTATAAACAATCAGGATTCGATATGGATACCCTAAAACTGGGTCTTTATGGTTTTTGAGATGCGAAGTGTTACTCAAGTAGATTCGCAAATACAACTTGAGACTTAAAAAAAATCTGAACAGATTTTTTTTTCATTTAAATAAAAAGTTGTTGAACATTTTTTTCATTAATTAATTAACAATATTTTAGTATTATTATAATTAGAAATGAATTTTCGCATCTTATTTATTTTTGATTTTCTTCATATTTGTATACTATTGAGAAGAGATCGGAATTCTCTTCAACCATGCGCGTGTACATCATCAAGAGACTTACACAGATTTTTCAGACAAATTTAACGTTAATTTGACCCGTGACCAACAAAATGAAATCTCATGATTGGCCGGCACAGTCGAGTTCTACTTTTATATGTTCTTCCTTAGCCCTTAGACTTAAAGATGTACCAACAACTCAAGTATAAAATTCGAATTAAAATTTTCTAAGATCTGAATGGCCGAGTGGGTAAGGCATGTGTCTACAGTCCGAAGGGTCGACGGTTCGATCCCAGCATGCGACAACATTTTCAGCGTTTTTTTCAGGGTGTTCGTGTTTCTGTTGATAGTCTACGTTCTGATAATAAACAAAAAGTGCAAATTACCGCGGTAAAGTACAGTCGTAATATATTTTTAAATAATTTTTATGAGCTGGATTTGGACTGGATCCGGTCTGGATCCGGTCTGGATCCCAGTCGGGATCCAGTCGGAAATCCCGTTCGGAATCCAGTTTCGTAGCGTTACATCTCATGACTGGAATCTGATCGGTTGCCCGACTGGATCCCGACCACAAGATGGATAATCCAGATCGGATCCAGCCGGATCCCGCTCCAAATTTCTACCTGGGTTTGGCCCATCGGTTCGCTCGCTCCGCGCGGTTTGTCCGTCGAGAATCGCGGCAAACAAACGTCCTGCCTGGGGTATGAGGCAATATGCGAAAAGATGAGAGCGTTACTTGTCGCGTTTTCGCGCCAGCCTCGCGGTCCGAAGTTGACGCTGTATACACATATACATAAAGATACAAGCGAATATATTTTTCGTTGTGTGAAATATATATATATATTTGTATACATGTATATACGTATTGCAGTGTCACACGCGGCAGTCCAAAGTTGGTGCTGGTATATCTGTATAGATACATAGCGAATATTTTTCACCGTGTGGAATATATATATATTTATGTGACACGGTGGTGCGATGGGCGAAGACGTCCCGGAATTTTAATATTTCGCGTCGACGAGTGCGAGCCGCGAGGCTGCTGGAGGGTAATCCCCTTGACAAACTGTGGCCGCCGCGCCTTGATGTCCCTTGACAAACAGGAGCCCATCGGTCTCTCTTTCACTCTCGCTCGCTCGCTTCCCCGGCCTTTTTATTTTCTTCCACGATTTTTTTTTTCGGTCTTCGTCTCCTCGCTCTGCGCTTTCGAAGCTCTTTCGTCACTCGCGGATGAGATTCGCGAAGACGCGAGAGGCTCGGTCTTCTGGTTCGTGTTGCTGAGGAATTTTCAGGGTTTCGATGACTGGATACAGAAATGGATTTTATTGGGAAAACTATTTTTTTATAATATTTAGACCAGATATGTATATATATTTTTGTAACCAAAAATCGACATAAGGAAAAATTTGTTACCTCAGCAAAAAAATTCCTCAGATCACGAAAAAAAATTACCTTAGCCCAACAGAAGAGATTTCTGCTTGTCGCCATTATAACCAAGTCGCGTCGTCGACCCCGCGTAATAAATTCACTTCACCCGCGAATCTCCGCGCCATAAAAAAACAATTCGCAATTTGCCCCGCGATTACAAAGCCGCCTCTATCAAGAGAATGTGAAAAAAAACGAAACATAAGAAACGAAACGCGAAGAGCGCGGATAAAGAATATATTTTGGATTCGCTCCAAAGTAAATTGGTTCCTCGCGCTCGGTGCGTGCGCGCGGCCGCTTTGTTGGGCCCAACGGAGGCGAACGCCGAGGCAAATTGCCCGCGCAGCGAGACTCGAAGACCTTTGACCGAGAAGCTGGAGGGGTGGGGGAGAAAGAGGGGAGGGTGCAACGATTGCAGTGTGTACAACCGACGTACCGCGCAATAACGATCCTTTCTGCCTGTCGAGGGATAATGACAAAAAAAATCGAGACTATGAACAACGACGATAATAACAATAATAACAATAATAACGCATCCGACTTGCAATGTGCGACGTTGTAACGCGGCGGAATCGAAGGAGAAATAAAAAGAACAGTCGATGACACCGACGTGGAGCGAACGCACATTTTCTGGACCAGTTCCAAGATTTTCGCGAAATAATGTTTGGCGAAATGTGCGACTGCCGCTGCTGCTGCTTTGTGGAACGCGTTCGCCCTCGACGGAAACGACAAATTGCCCGTTCGAATTCCGAACCCGGCAAAAGAGGCAAAAGAGACGAACCGGTTGAATCGAGAGTCGAAAGACGACGACGACGACGACGGGAGAAGCGAGGGAAGCGAAGAAGCGGTAATTATAATTGCGAGGTGAAATCAACGTTCGCGACTGCTGTCGCCGGACACCACTGAACGACGAGACGATCGTCGCGACTATCTGCATATCGCTCGTCGAGGAGGGAAAAACAGACTCAAGACAGGCTCGTGTACTGCACAGTAGAACATGTATATTATACTCGAGACGCCACTAGAATCCGTTTGATATGACAGTCAAAGGGATCGACCGCTTCGTCCTCGTCGCTCAGACCGAGACGCTTGACGCTTTGTGCTCTGCGTCTCGAGCCAAATTGCCCATGATAACCAGGCAAAACGAGGAAATTAAAAAAAAAAAAGAAAGAGACGGAAACGAGATGAAGTCTCGATGATATAATTGAGGAGTGAATTATTACTCATTGCAGGCGGACGATTTTGTCGATATTTAACTTTTATTATTTTTGCGTGAAGTGAAATGTAGAAAAATGTACTAATTGATTTTTCGTAAACTGTGGAACATTTTCGTGACAGGAAAAAATATTTTCGTGCTCGAAAAGGCATAATAAAAAAATAAATAAAACCCAATAAAATCCACTGCACAATTTCACGTCTTCGCATCTCGTATTTCGTGAAATATCTCAAAGGCTCAAAGGATCGCGCGGCAGATTGAAGATGCCCGGCCATGTGAGAAGACGACACAGAACGAGTGCGATAATCGTGTGCTTATTCCGTCTGAGATTTGTCGTGAAGAGCCGAACGCGCCGGGCGCCGACGCAGGACCAAAGGACCGCGCAGAGTCTTCGCTCCTCGTGCCTCTCGGATCTCGGCGAATGGAGAGAGAAGCGGTAGAAAAAAAAAAAGAAAAATAGAAAAAAAATAATAATAATGCGAATCTCGAGCGTAACACAGTCCACGTTGGTCGAGAGGGTCTGGCGGGTCTGGTTGGTCTGGTCTGCGGTGTGTCCGGGGCCCCGACGATGATGGCACCAAAAGAGGCTACGACTGTCAAGAGGGGTGACTCGGTTTTGCGCTCGATCCTCTTTGATAAGTCCTGTTACTGCTGCTGTGCTGCTTTCGTGCTCGTTCACCGACTAATGTACGACTCACCGCTCACGCAGCCTTTTTAGCCCGGATGAAGTTGCTCTGCGTCGCGCAAGTTGCGTCTTGTGCGTACAGAGACGGAGACAGAGACAGAGAAATAGAGAGAGAGGAAGACAAATCGAGAGACAGAGACAGATAGAGAGCGTGACAGAGAAGGGGAGAGCGACGAGACGGAGAGAGAAAAGTGAGAGAGCGAGAAGACAGAGACAGAAAAGTGAGGGAGCGAGAAAACAGAGACAGAAATATGGGGGAGCGAGAAGTCAGACAGAAAAGAGAGAGAGCGAGAAGACAGAGACAGAAAAGTGAGAGAGCGAGAGGACAGAGACAGAAAAGTGGGAGAGCGAGAAGACAGAGACAGAAAAGTGAGAGATCAAGCGACCAGCCTGGAAGAGAGAAGATGAGATGCAACATTTCACAGCGGTCCGCGCGTTATGCCCGCGTCGCGACGTGTGACGAGGACAGGACGCCGCGCGCAAGATGTGCTATTTCAAACTCGATTCAACGCGCGGACCACGCTTTTGCCGCGCGTTCCGCCTTTCCCGTTGTCGCCACGAACCCGTCGCCCCGGCTTTCGTTTCTCCCCCGCCGCGTCGGAAGAGCCCGATGCAAATCTTCTCGCGCGCGAATTCTCAGCGAGTGAAATGCGTCGCTAAGCGCGAGCCAACGCGGAGTGTATATCGAGAAACGCGGGAGCGTTTGCCGCTTCCTAGTGCGCTACGCACGTCGCCGGCGTGATATAGTTATTCGCGGCGACGCCGCGGTGCGAGAAATCGCCGCGGACGTCTCTAATGCGTCACGCGAATCATCGTGTCTTTTGGGAAATTTGTCGCGCGACTTGTAACGCCGACGCGGCGAGAGACGATCACCAAGAACTTGTAAAACGAAAAAAAGAAAAGGGGGAAACTATTTTTTTTAGTTTATGCTTACGAGAGTCGACGCCTCGGTGAGAATTTAATTCTGAGAATTTTTATTTTCGTTTTTCGAAAGACGGATCTTTCCTGCTAATACAATTTTTTTTTACGCAAAAAATATGAATAGGGAAAATGAAAAATATTTCTAATCATACTTCTCAGTGTCACGAATATCGAATTGTCCTGGCGTTAAAATATTAAGAAAAAAAAAGCTGGACGAGAAAGAGGAAGTGAGGATGAAAAAATATGATGTCCCCAAGACGCAGGACCTCGCGAGGAGTCGCTGGAAGGACGTTACGTCAGTCGATGGATATTGTTGCGTAAGTGAAACCCGGGGGAATCCGAGGGAAAGCGAAATTGAAGAAACGATACTGCAGTGTACGTATGTTCGGGAAATCCCGTTCAATCTTTGTCCGTATCAGTGGCGCGATCGATCTCCGGCACTCTCACCCTCCGATACTTACACCGCGGTGTCCGTCGTTCGTCTTACGTGCTTCTCCGTCGCACAGTTAGTTACAGGCTCAGCCGACGAAGCGCCACACTCAACCCCAGCCGCCTGTTCGTCTGTTCCTCGCCAAAGTGCACCCCTTTTTTTTGCCTTCCCCGTGACCCGACCGTCTGCTCGCACGACCAGATCCAATCTCATTACGAGTCCTTCGGTGCTTTCCGCAACGCCCAATTTTCTTCACGGCCACTTGGATCGAACCCGCGGAAATCGACCGCGCGGCAGAAGACAAGCAAGAAAAAAAAAAGAGAGAGGAGATAGAGAACGAGTGAATTTGAGGGTCGAATTTATCGGTTTGGACTCATCGATTTCACTGACGAGAATCGCGTGGCTGGGTCTGAAATTACCCTCGAACCCTGCCGAGGCCTCTAAACACTCGGGACGAGAAATTCTGAGAGGCTTTCATTGTGCCCCGAACGGGTTGCTGATCGTGGTGAATTTTTTGCCGAAGGGAAATTGGAAATTTCTTGAGTGGTGATTGTCGCAAGCAGGGACGAAGGACGAAGTCTCAGTAGGGAACGAAGAACTCTCAGAAGGGAAGAACAAAGTCGCAGAAAGGAAGGACGAAGTCTCAGTAGACAAGAAGGAAATCTCAGAAGGAAAGGACGAACAGGACGAAAGGACAAAGTCTTAAAAAAGACGATGTCTCCGGGGGAAGAGGATAAAATCTCAGAGAGGACGAAGTCTCAGAAGCAGAGCGGAAAAAAGTCGCAGAAGACGAGGACGGAGTCTCGCGACGCGAGAGGAGGAACCACGACGGAGTAAGAAACGTTGATGTTACAGTCGTACACGTGGACGATTAATTTCGCGTGACGTCGCTGCGCGGGGAAGAGCCCGGAGGATCGGAGTCGCGGTCCCTTCGCGAATCGCACCCAGGCCGAGAAGGGGGGCAAGAAGAAGAAGAGGGAGGCGGCCGCGCCCCGAGACACCGGGATCTGCATGCAAGAACAATTAGCTACACCTCCTTCCTTCACCTTCTCTCGTGGCTCACCTCCGCGATAAATCAGCGCACCGCATTACCGCAAAGGCCCGGCACAATGCCTGTAATTCTCGCCCACTATGTAGAGCTTTGTGTACCTATGTATAGACATATTATATACATGTACATATATTTAGTACACTGCGGTACATAGAGTTCTTGAATATTGTAGGTACCTGAGCATCAACGATGTCTCGTCTTCTGTCCCGTCCTGAAGCCCCTGAGAAAGGACGCAGGTGACAAAGCTTTGAAAAAATAATAATAATAAAATGTGCTGGAAAAAGGACCGTCGAGAGGGAATGAGCCGTGTCGAGAGTGCGACAAATAAAATATTTTGTAACAAGTCTCGGACGTGAATTTTTATTAAAGGGACAAAAGGAAAAAAAGCCACAGTGAAGTTCGAGGAAATGTCAAATTAACAGATGCGAAAGGACATGCGTTCGGTTTTTGCTGTCTTGAATTCTTAGCCATCAAGATTGAAATTAAATAAATGTAAAATATGTTTGTCAGATTTTTTTGCCCAGATCCACAAATGCCTAGATTCACAAATTGGACTCGTCCTTCACATCCGGATCGATATTTTCGATATTTTTCGATACTGTCACCCAAAAACGTCGTCAAGTGTCATCGACGCGATTTCCTTTGGGATGAGCGAGACAAGGAACAGTCGGGGAAAGAGCAAAGAGCAAGCAGGATGGATGGAGCACAGCGGACCGCGCGAGTCTCGTGCGGAGTTATCCGGTCGCGCACGACGAGTCCGAGGCGCACGATATCACGTATATATATCGTCGTAGCACATCGAGCAACTGCACGTTCGATCGAGCGGAAACCTTTACTGCCTTCTTCTCCGGCTCCGTTTTCTTCCTTATTCTTCTCCTCGTTTTGCGTCGTCGTCGTCGTCGCTGCTGCTTCTCGAGCACCTCGATGTCGTCGTCGCCGGGGACCAACGGCGCCACCTACGCCCAGAGATCGCTGGGCGTAAATCGTCGCAGCGGCGCGCGAGCCACCGTTTACCAATTTTATTTATATATATCGGAAAGAGCGCGGTTCGGGCGACTCCGCAAGAGTCGACGGGAAACCCGCCGGAAAGTCGCAGCAATCGCAGTCTGTGTGTTGTATATATTCACTTGGCGACTCCATCGACGACGACGACGACGACTGGGGCGAATCGTCGAAGCGTAACGAAGCAGCGGAGAATAAAGTATACAGCGAGAGAGGAGAAGGGGAAGTGTATCGATTCATCCGGAGATCAATCATCGGTAATGCGATCACTAAACCCGGGGAGTACTTGACGGCGACTCGACGGAAATGTGGGAAGAAATGCGACGGGACAGTCATCGGGAAAGTTAAGACTCAGGTTATCAAATATTTTAAAAGGAAAACTTTGCCATTAATACCCCTACTACTAATACCCCTACTACCCCTGAAAACACTGGTTACAACCCTTTTTTAGTTGATTTTGAAAAAAAAAATGTTTGGCCGAACAGTTTGTCAGAAATCGTAGATCTGGCCGCCGGGCCGAAAACCGCCCAAATCGGGGTCACGAAATTTATTTTTCCAAAATATTGACTTTTAACCTATACCATTGTTCTCAAGTCGCATATTCTACCTCTGAAAACACTGGTTACAACCCTTTTTTAGTTGATTTTGAAAAAAAAAATTTTTGGCCGAACAGTTTGTCAGAATCGTAGATCTGGCCGCCGGGCCGAAAACCGCCCAAATCGGGGTCACGAAATTTATTTTTTCAAAATATCGACTTTTAACCTATACCATTGTTCTCAAGTCGCATATTCTACCCCTGAAAACACTGGTTACAACCCTTTTTTAGTTGATTTTGAAAAAAAAAATTTTTGGCCGAACAGTTTGTCAGAATCGTAGATCTGGCCGCCGGGCCGAAAACCGCCCAAATCGGGGTCACGAAATTTATTTTTTCAAAATATCGACTTTTAACCTATACCATTGTTCTCAAGTCGCATATTCTACCCCTGAAAACACTGGTTACAACCCTTTTTTAGTTGATTTTGAAAAAAAAAAATTTTTGGCCGAACAGTTTGTCAGAATCGTAGATCTGGCCGCCGGGCCGAAAACCGCCCAAATCGGGGTCACGAAATTTATTTTTTCAAAATATCGACTTTTAACCTATACCATTGTTCTCAAGTCGCATATTCTACCCCTGAAAACACTGGTTACAACCCTTTTTTAGTTGATTTTGAAAAAAAAAATTTTTGGCCGAACAGTTTGTCAGAAATCGTAGATCTGGCCGCCGGGCCGAAAACCGCCTAAATCGGGGTCACCGTAGGTTAAACAGTGCTGCAGTGCTCATCACGACAAACTGTCAAATCTCGCGCTGTTAAACAACGAACTGCCGGTCATCACGGCCCTCGACCAATCAGAGGCCGAGTTATACCGACAACAGTGGTCACGTTGGCGCGAATTACGCACTTTTTAGTAGTAGACTAGGAAGCAAATACGCGCGCTTACGCGCGCGACCGGAGGTTAAGCAGCGCTGCAGCGCTCATAATGACAAACTGTCAAATCTCGCGCTGTTAAACAAAAACTGTCGGTCGTCACGGCCCTCGACCAATCAGAGGCCGAGTTATACCGACAACAATGGTCACGTTGGCGCGAATTACGCACTTTTTAGTAGTAGATAAAAACGGAAATAATTTGAATTTATTCTGCGAAGTGGACGACAAGATATTCATTTACCATCAAAAGCAAAATAATTATTTTTAATTACAAATTTCGCGAGAAAAATATCTTTGAGTCAACAATAATTTTTCAACAGCTTCGATCACATAGATCGCGACGGTCTCGAGTGCAGTCACGATTTTAATTTAATGGCCTTGATGCATAACAGAAAAAATCCAACCGAGACTTTCATGGAGTTGCATTACTTTAAAATTAGCCGCGGCAGGAAACCACCGGCGTCTCGCTCGCCCTCGTATTTTTATCGTACAGCGAGTTCGCCGGTTTATTGTCCGCTTCAAGATCTATCTCGGCGGCGGAGAACGAGGAGACGTAGAAGAATGGGCCACGCATTTGAGGAGGCCAACGACGACGACGACGACGACGATGTCGTCGTCGCAGCTCGAGCGAGAGAAGCCACAACGAGAGAAAACTATTCTCGGCGAGGGCGGCTACGTTGTTGCCTCTGCTTCTGCCGTAGCCGCCGCTGCAGTTGGAAAACGTCGCGACGACGAGTCGGAGGACACACATTGAGGAGACGGCGAGAGCTGCACGCGACTCGAGACGCGAGTCTCGCTCGCTCGCCCCGCGCGGTATCAGACCTGCATACAGACTGCGATAAAGCGCACGCTCCGTCTCACCGGTCTCGCCGCGACGACCGTCGCACACGACGACGACGAAGCTCCTCGCGAGGCGGATCTTTTCCTCGCGGAGTAGACAACAATTGGAGCTTAATTACGTAGTCGAGTCGTAGTCCTCCCTCTCCGTCTCCCTCTCTCGGTCGCCCGGGTGATTCATTCACAATCACAATACACATTTTCTCCTCCGCGACGACAAAAGATTTTTCTCTTATTTTCTTTTTTCGCCGAGGAACACGGCGACGGTTTTTTTTGCACGGAAATTTGTGAGCATCTGTAGGAAAAGCATTTTTTGCAAATTTTAACTTGCAGAAAAATCTCAAAGGAAAATCGATTTCCATAAAAAATAATTAATTTTAAAAAAAAAAGACATTGCCCTCTTATCAAAAACGAACAAATGCTGCAACCACTCCTCAAAAAAAAAATTGATTTACATAAAAAAAAAGAATTTCAAAAAATAAATATCGCTCTCTTATAAAAAACGAACAGACGCCGCAATCACTTCTCCAAAACTAAAAAAATTGTGGGGTCACAAATAAAAATAATAATAAAAAAACGACTCACGCACGATGCAACGCGCCGCATGTCTCGACGTACACACGACATGCAGGCAGCAGCGTGCGCCGTATTCCTGTATCGCGAGCGTCGTCGGTCGGTTGATGCAGCGGCAACGAGAGCGCGAAGCTCGAAGAGAGAGAGAGAGAGAGACCGAAGCAACGAGGAGCGAGGCCGGCGAGTAGCCTCGCGTGTGCCTGGACTCTTTGAAGCGTGAGCCACGGAGCGTAACGCGCGCGCGCGCTCGCTCGCGCGCCCATTCATCCCACACCTCTTGGGCCGCGCCGATCGTGGTCGTCGCTGTCGCCGGCGGTGACCGGGGGTTCCGGCCCGGGGGCGGCTCGGGCCGCGCGACCGGATCACGCGCACGCGCCAGGAAACGGCCCGCGACCACGTTCGCCTCCTCCCCCCCCTCCCCTCCCCCTCTGCCCCACCTCACCCCTTTCTCGCTATATATACGGGTCGTATACATACACACAGACACGTGATATAAGCCGTGTTGCTCGGTGTGCACAGGCCTCGTGATACATGTAGTTTCTCGCGTGGTGCTCGGCAGGCGCCTGCGATACACGCGCCCGGGTCGCCCGCACTCACTTATCTTGCTCTCCGCGCCGAGAGAGAGAGGGGGGAGGGCTCTCTCTCTCTCGTGACTCCTCGATCCGTGTAAAACGTCATCGCGCGATGAGAATCTCTCGGCACGAGGTGTCGGCCGTGTCGTGTGTGTTGCAGCGAGTAAAAAGCGAGCATTGGAAAGGCCGAGATTAACGCACAGCCCCGGTGCCCGGTACGACGAATCATTTGCAGGCCGTCTCGTTTATTTCCCGCATTAGTTCTCTTGCCTGTCGACGCGTTTGCATTTGAATTCTGCTGTGGTGCGGAGTGTGATCGAGGGGAGAAAAATAATTAGTGGAATTTTTTTTAATTAATTTTTTAGGTTGTAAATAAATGTTTCCTGTATTTTTTTTTTCTTTTTTAGTCTATCGAGAATTTCAGTATAGTTATAAAAATATATTTTTTCAAGTTCTCGCCTGTACAAAAATCTGGCAGATGTCACTGTTTTCGAAGATACTATTTTTATTTTTTTAAATAAAAATAGGCAGAATGAAAACTGTTGAAGAACCTCGTTACATGCTTTCAGTGATCTCCATTGGCTCATCGAGCGTTCGACAGTTCGTATATCCTTTGACGCTGAGTGTCGCGTGCGTCCTGCGGGAAGTCTGAGCTCCTTCAGGACCGACGGAATATGCTGCGCGGCGGCAGCAGCACCGGAACCATAAGGAGAGTCGAGAGAGGACGACGAAGATCCCGAAGACTGATTTACCGGTGGAGCACGCGGCTTCTGCTGCCGCAGCACTCAAGAGTTATTCACTCCCCGTGGAGTGTGTTGGCCGCGCGTTCACTTCCACGCGGTCGCCCTCGAAACAATTAGAGGCTTTATGAGGCCGCGCGCGAGCCGAGAGCCGAGCGAGGCAAACTAATGCCGCAAAGGAGTCTCCGGCCCTCGAGCGAGCGAGAGTCGAGCCCTTCGGGCTACACACAGGATGACGCGCGCGGAGGGGGGAAATCCGAGGGGGAAGTTGTTTAAAGTGACGCGGGCCACGTGTTCCTCTTTGCCTCTTTCATCTCTCTCCAAGAGCCGAGCGAGAGTCGTCGACGTCTTGGTTTCTTGTAGAATCGGTTTTTTTTTTATTTGAAGGCGGTTTGAAGTAACTGGAGTAATATCAAACTAATATCAAAATCGAGTCTCACATAAAACTCGGCATTAGAATTTTTGAAATTACAGTTTTTAAAAAATCCACATTGATCGAGAAAGTTCAGAAAATGTCAGCTATAAAAAAATCCATAATAATCGAGCAATCAAAAAAACTCTTCTATACAAAAATCACGTTAATCGAGCAATTAAGTAATTTCGAACAAAAAATTCTAATTTCTAAGCAGTAATTTTAGACATTCAGCCGAGATATTTGTATTTTCCGAAATATTTGTATCCCGTTTAGCTTGTCGGTCAGAAAGTCTTAAAAAAAAAGAGAGAGAGAGGTTTCGCCTAGAGGAATTGTTTTTCAGGTATCGTGCCGTGACTAACGAAAACTTCCGGTTGGCGTTACAGGTGCGCAAGGTGCGCGCATTTTACGTGGCAAAAATAACGAGAAAACCGAGGAAAAACGAGGCTACGCGAGAGCGAGGAAAGAGGAAAGAAATGGAAACTCCCCCCTCCCCCCTGCTGCCTCTCCTTCGCTATCCCCGCAAACACAAAGGGGGAAACGCGATATCTCACGGAGGGCGAGCCAGAGCCCCGGGGGTCGCGTATAGCGGAGCGCTGCGCGCAATCTCCCGCGAGAGATCTCGGGAGAAAAGTGAAAACGTGAAAGGCATAATCTCGAGTCGGCGGGATTATAAATCCTGGCGGGCCGCCACCGGGCCCGGAGGTCTCCGCGCGTTGGACGTCGTCGTCGTCGCCGGTCGTCCGACGCGGTCGCGGCGAGATGTGACAGCGGAATGAGAGCGAGCGAGAAAACGGCCGCGAGACGCGCGGCAGCCGTGGAGATTCGCGCGATGAGCCAGACAGTCCGGGCCACCCGCACCCCTAATTATTAACCTTCTTATCTGGGTACTCGAGGTGCGGAGACGTCGCCGCGACGATTCAACTCTGCTCTCGCATTCCTCTAGGCAGAGGCAGGAGACGGGTGGGGCGGGGGAAGGGGAGGGAGGGGTGAAGGGGGAGTCAACCAGTCAACCATAGGGCATATCTCCTTGGCTCCGAATTTTCCCAGAATCGAGACCAACGCCCGGGATTTACCGTAATTAACGCTGAGGCGACTCGCGTCAGGGTTTTACCCCCCCCCCCCCCCTCTCCTCCTCCCCAAGAAAAAACTTTTCGTACCTTCGCCTGAGAGGGGGGAAAAATGGGGAAGTAAAAAAAAATTAATTCGGAGATACTTCGCCGGGGGATTATGATAAATTAATTTTCTCGCCGAGAGTATAATCCGCCCCTTTGTGTACGCGTAATCGTCTTACTCGAGGCACCGAGATACGACTTAATTTTCGGGTTAATCTTCGACGATAAAAAAAAGAAAAGTTTTTATTTTTGACCCAAAAATTATGGATCTCTTGGAATTACGGTCTGTATCCTGTCCAACCTACCTAATGAGGCTGAAGTCAGACCCATTTTTTTACCAGCGTGAGAATAAAAATGCTCCCCCCCCTTCCTCCCCCGAAAAAATCGACTTCCGGAAGTCAACACTCGGTCAACTGTTTACGTTTTCATCTGGTCCTCATTTTCCAACCCCGAAAATCGTGTACCCTGCCCCCTAATTATCGGGTTCTCTATCCGAGAAGTGGGCGGAGAATTTTCGGTTAACGGGAATTCGGTTCCGCTGGGCGGAAAGACGTGAAACGTACCCTCGGAAATCACCGGGAATCGGGAGTGACAGGCGCGGGATTTGGAGTAAGTAACGGTAACGACGCGTTCGGGAACAAGCCAGAGCCGCAATGGGTGTCGGTACCATTTCGTACAGGGTGGTTGGAGGGTTGGGGGGAGGGCAGTGTACCCCCCCCCCCCCCCCCCCCAGGAGGGGGGGGTTGGCGTCGGTGGCCGCGACAGTAGCCAACCAGTGGCGCGCGGCCCGAACGCCGCCGCGGCGGCAGACCGAGCGACGCTTTCGCGCTGGTTGAAACTGGTTTCGGACGTAATTGGCGTCGACGCGAACGTTAAGAGTACACGCGCCGGCTCTGCGGGGAGGATGCGCGCGTATTGCGTGCCGCCGGCCTCCACCGCTGCCGCCGCCTCGCCGCCGCGGTGAATCCATGCCAAAAGCGGGAACAACGGCCCCGAGCTCGCTGGCCTATAAATTTCACCCCTTTACGAGCGTCCCGGGCAACACACACGCGCGCGCAAACCCCGGTTGCAATGCGAACTGCGCGCTCGGTGAACGGCGAGCGCGCGGCGTGGCTCTCGCGGTGTTTCCAACTGTGCGGTCGGGGATTTACACGGGCATCACGAGAAATTTCGGCAAAACGGCGCAAAGCGAGCTATTATTGTTTGAACAAGTTAATTTGCGCTCGCGTGCGAACTGGGATATAATTGATCGGTGGGAGTCGACTCGAGCGATTCCAGTCGGTGGTAGGCTTTTTTGCGGGTGATGAAACGTTATTCTGTATTATAAATATATTTTTTTTGCTAAATATTTTTTGTGAGAAAATCAAAAAAGAATTAGACGCATCGATGACAATTTGAAATAAAAATTGTCTTCTACAATAACAAGTGCTTTTTTTGTAAAAAAAGCAGAAAAAATATAAATAAAAAATGACGGCTATCCAAAATTTCCGATATATCTGGAAGTATCGTCTATTTTTGGAAGAAAAAAAATAATTGGCTATATCTCAATACGATGAAATATTAGAGGGTGCCCCGTTGGCAAAAAAAAAAGTTCGTACCCTGTCGCGAGATCTCGGCACCCCAACGTGACCCGAAAAGTGGGTTGAGCGCGGGGAGGTTAGTTTTGGGCTGCTGCGCGGGAAAGAGCGAGTGAGAGGCGAAACGAGTGACGGCAAAGGTCGAGCGGGGGTCTTCCGGGTGGGACGCTGTGGGTCGGGGTGCGCGGGGTCATAGTCGCCGCGAGAGTGGGAGAGAGAAAGAAATTCGTGCGGTAATGAGCTTCCCACAGAGGGAGGCTCACTCGGCCTGGGCGGCTGCTGCCGCCCTGTAACGAGCAAAAACTTATCGTCACTCTCCCTACTGATTTACTTGACCTGCCACGTCGTTAGTCGTCGAGGCCCCGAAAAACCTCGACGACTCCCGTAACGCCCCAGCCCGTGGGGTGGGGGGGGGGGGGTGGGCAGGGGGAGGGGGTCTACCCCTCTCGTGCACCCCTCGAGTTGCCGCACAATTTTCAAAAACTCTTTCGTTGCCCCCCTCCCCTCCTCCACCTTCCCCGCTCCCCACACTCTCCCCACTCCCCTCTCCCCGACGCTTAAACTGCACCGCGAGCGCAGCGGGTCGAGTAACTTGAGAGTCATTGCGCGCGACTGGTTTCCAAGCGTTAACGAGGAAAATTCTAAATATATATATTTTTTCCAGGTTAAGAGAAAACTTTCCAATTCCAGTGGATGAGATCTCATTTTTTTTTTCTTTTTTTTCTTTTCACTTCTTTACTTTCTCCTCACCCCTGACCTCGCGGCAATAAGATTAATCGACACCGCGTAGCACCGAGAGCAGCTATACCTATATATCGATCGGCCGGACTCCACCTCAAACTTTGCTTATATAGCTTTGTACTTCCGATTAATTAATACGCAGACGACGATAGCGCCGGGTGATTTAATGGGAAATGTAATCCTGAGACGAAAGAAAAAAACACGGAGAAGAAGAAGGAGGAGAAGAGATATACGACGGCCGGGGAGAAACCACGCAGCAGTTGGGATGGTTCTATACGCGTGGAGCGGCGCGGACCGCGCGCAGCAGCGTTGAGTATAGACCCACGCGGTATAATGGTTTCCACGTGGAGTGAGGCAAAGTTCAGCCGTATATCACTCCAAGATAAAAGCTTACCACTCATCGCCGCCGTCGCCGCCGCCGCCTTTCTTTTCGCCCCTTTTCTCATCCGCACCTCGCGCGTGTATCATAACCCGGGTCCGCTCTCGGGCAACCAACGCGACCGTCTTGTCGGTGTTGCGCATGGTTTTTGGTTACCGCGGGGGAAGATCGAAAATCATCCCGGGCTTCCCACATCGATGAGATACCGACGATCGAATATGGTTTCGGCAAGAAGGGGAGAAGGGAGGGGAAAAGACATCGTTTTTGTGTCAACAGGTCTCCAAGCATCGCCCTCGGTTTTTTTTTTTTTTTTTTTTTTTTTTTCTTTCTCTTACACGTCTAATTGCGCGACATTACTCCTGGGTTTTTTAGTGCCCCGTAGACGGATTTGTGATCTTTCAAATTTTAATTACCAAATAAAAAATGAAATGAGCAAAGAACAAAAAATATAGTAAACTAAATAAATTGGTTTCTTTATTATTTACCAGCGTCTGGAAAAACTCGCTCTATGAGGAATCAAAAATCCATCAGCATCGACTTCCTTGTAGCTGACTCCGGTGAGAGGTGGAAAGTACCGAGAGGAAGTAAAGTTTTTCTCTACCGGAATTTTCTTTTATATCCCCTAATGGTACAGTAAATTAGTTCAGGGTCTTTATTTCCCACGAAAGCGCCATGCAGCCCTATCCGAGTTAGTTTTTTTTCGCCTCCAGTCCCTTTTTTTCAAAAAAATCTCATTCCCTTTTTTGTCGGGTCCAATTGCTCCGTCACTGGTCGATGATCGTTTCCGCGTGCAGAGAGAAATCAAAGCCTCGGGAACTTCAAGGAACCGGACACGTTCGCGGGATCCGGGCACTAATTGTCCGTGGAAAAATCCGAGGAGACCCGAAGCGATCCCTTCGCTCGTTAAAAAGTGCAGCAGGCGCTTTCGTAACAAGGGCGAGCGACGGTCGAACGACGATGATGACGGCGACGACGACGACGACGTTCGCGAAGATGACGAGGAGAGGAACGAGCGATATCTCGACGACGAGAAACGTCAGCCGGTCGACCCGTTCGACAGCTGCCGAACGCCCGTCGGAAAATCCATGGAAAATCCTACCGTCGCGCTGTGCACAACTGGCGAGCACCTCCCGCTGGACTCGGCCCAATTTTAGGCGTTAATAGTCCGCCAACCAGGCTGACCACATTTTTTTAGAAAAAGCGTCCGAGCCAACGGCGAAGGAGTTAAAAAAAAATGTCTCGTTGCTGGTGGTAAATGGAGCAGACTTCACAGTTATTTGTGACTCGAAGGCTGCGGTTATTATTATTATCATGTGAAAAAAGACGTGATTGATGGGCAATTCGAACAGCAGAAAAAAAATTATCAGTGGTTAAAAGATGACGTCGAGTGGATTTAACATTTTTTTTATTTTGATTTTTTCCTTCACACATTGACTGACGTTTAACAACTGTGCTGCGGGACTCGCCTAGATTCGACGGATTTTCATTCGGTCGGAAACTTCGGCCGGCTGTTAAATTTAAGTGTCGAAGAGTGAGAGGGCGGAAAAAAAATATAAGCCGAGAACACAGGGCTCACTGTGGAAAGTAGCGAAGAATGCGCCTGTCGCGGGGAATAAAAAGCCCTCCTTGCGGTTCTCTCTCTGTGATGTGGAAGTATGCAGTAAAGATAAAATTTATTGGTGACTCGCGGACCGTTCTCGCGTCGATCCCTTCGGCTTTTTTTCTTTTTTTTTTCATAGCTACCGTTTCTGCGCTGCCATATAGGCACTAGAAAAAAAACACAACATCGTATAGTGCCCGAGGCCCACTATGCGCGTTCTGACGCGAGGAATGAAAAAAAATGCCGGGGCTGCCATCGTAAACTATAAAAGTACGTGTGTCGAGGAGTTACGACGCGGAATGAGCGCACAGAAGTGCTTCAGGAAAAATAGGCAATGTTTCGAGACTTAGGGTTTCCGAGCGCATTAGGAACGAGACCTACTTCTCGTTTCTAGATCTGGGCTCTTCAGGCCTCAAGGCGACATTCCGGTGCATCCGGTGAAAGAAAAAACCCATTTTCCATGTGACTTTTCTTTCCCTTTTTTTTCATCGTAAAAAGAAAATGTGTGGGTTCTTAATCCATTGTTTTATTTATTTATTTTTGCACGCCGAAAAATATTTGTGTTGGACCAACAGATTGGCGTATTTATCTTTTTTTTATAACTCACGAAAAAAAAAAATCTGTCATTTTGCAAACTCACAAATTTATAAATACAAAAGTGATAAGAAGTGGCTGATGTCTCGGACGTTGAGAGTTTACGAAGTTGAAAACTCGACAAAGAAAAAAAAAGTGGATTGAAAAGAGATTGCGAGAAATGGAGGGAATGATTTTCGCCTTCTCGATATTGTATTGGAAATCGCAGGTGCGCCCTTCGTCGTCTCTTTATTCCGGAAACGATCGTTTTCCCATAACCCGTTGGTATAACCAGGCGCGGCTGGCGCCTCCTCGACTGTTTCTTTAGGATTCTCGTCGGCATCTCCGTTCGTACATTCGATACCCACTGTACTGCACAGTAACGGCAGTAGCTCTCGAGACTCAAGAGAGAAAGAGTGAGAAAGACAGAGAGACAGAGCGGCGCGCTGGACGTTCCCGCAGCCATCTCTCCTTTCGGATCGCACTCGCCGCAACCTAAGACAACAAACAATTCGCTTCCTGTCTAGTGGCTCGTCAGCATTAGCCGGTCCTCGAGTTCGCAGTCTTCGTCTCTTCATTCATTAATACAATTCCAAACGCAACGCGTTTGTAATACAAAAAAATATTAGCCCAAGAAACACTTCAATACAACTCAATTTTTTTCTCTCGGCTGTTAACCTTTTTTTTCACTATAACATCCGTTGCGGGCGAAAATGGCTGTGAAATATGCGAATAAATTAGAATTTTTTGGTAATACAAAAAATAAAAAATAATAAACAAGAATGTCTGTAAATAAATAGATATTCGACAACCAAGCAAATAAAAATACTCTGTTTATGTACACAACAGATTCCTCGCTTCCTCCAACGTGGAATTATCGCTCGCGAAGATAATTCAGTATCTCAAGTGCCCAAAACAACATTGATAACAGCAGCGACGACAGCTAGACAAGAATCTTGTCGCATTAGTTGTCACCTTTCGCGATAGCCATCTCCCCCCTCCCTCCCTCCTCGACGTCTCTTTCACCGGAAATGTTTCACACGGTTTCGCGGTTCCAGCACACGACACCGGAGAGTCTCGTGTGGTACGGGTGATAGCGTGTCAGGAAGCCATTCGACGCCCGCGGTGTCCGGAACGTCCGGGCTGCGCGGGTTCCGCACACTCGACGAAAGATTAACGCGAGCATCGATCAACTCTCGAAGACGTTTGTCCCTCGAGCGGTTAACAAACCGACGAGAGGCGCAGAAGCGTTTCAACCCTCGTCCTCCCCCTCGTCGACGTATATATAAAGCCACGTATGTGGCACACGTATAATACACCTTCGCCTCTCTCGTCCCTTCTGCCTGCATCAGGCATTCGCCTTTCTCGTCCTCTGGAGTCGACCTCCTTCTCGGTAAACAGCGGTTTGCCACGGGGATCACGTTTCTCGAGTGCCTAGGACACCCCCGAGCGACTATTTGCACACAGCGTTAGAACTACCACCCCCTCACCCTTCTGCGCCCCCCCCCCCCCCAACCCGGTTCGTCCTCGTTTACCTACACACGTGGTCACGCACGTGCTCGAACGGATGCAACGGGCGAGACGGTACGGATGTGTGCAGAGGTGTCCCAGTGTGGAGGTTCGACCCGGTTCACAACTATGTGATAAGCCCCTCGACCCCTCGCAGTCGTATCGTTATCCCGTCATGTAATCCGGGAAAATGTCGACGGAATAATTGATTCTCGAGTGGTCTGACGATAATGTGGAATTTGGATTTTTGGTAAACAGATTTAGATAGAGTACTGTGATTTACAGAATTGTTGAAAATTGTATTCCGTTTGATTTGAACCTTGGAACAGAATTTTTTTATTCTTGGGTTTATTTAATAGATCCCATTAAAATAAGGTTCATAAGTCGTGAGAAAAGTAATGAAAAAGTTTTTTTTTCAGATTCGTAGTAGTTTAATTAAAAGAGATGAAGTCACTTGGACGAAAATTTCTGTACAACCGTGGAAAGCACAATTAGGAAACGGAACAAGACAAAGAAATTTTTTAATTACCCAGATTAACTGGGTTACGTGTCACAAGGGCTGTGTGCCAGTGGGAGGACTTTGCGAGAGCGTGGAACGAGGGAAATTTTCTACTTCTTATTTTTTTCGTCGTTACAGCGGCTTTTTTCCAGTGGTTGAGGTGTAACGCAGAGAGCCAGACGCGCGAAGAGAGTTCGTGACCCGACAGACGACTACCCACTTTTTGTGCCAAGTGAAGAGGAGCGCGCGGTGAGACGGAAAAGAGAAGCGTCTCGCGAGGTTAATCAGCCGCGGAAAGTGAAACAGGAAGACAGCGAGAACGAAAGAAACAAAGGGACTACCGAGTGCCAGAGAGCAGCAAAGAACCTGAGGAAACAGACGGATAATTGCGTACGCGCGAAAAAATGTGACGAGAAACACGACCGGAGGTGGAGGACCGAGAAAGTGGAGCAAGAATAATTAGTCAAAGAACGATGAGGAAAGGAATGAAGGAAAAGAAACTGCAAAAATAAAAGTGCAAAGAAAAAATGGAAAAAGAGTTGAAAGCAGGTGCCACATCAGCCTGAACGACAATGGCAGATTCCCTCGGGTTTTCCATTCGTTCGCCATCCATCCTAGGATTTCATCTCATCCAGGATTTTCGTTCAAATATATCTGCTTCCCACCCCCCGTCATTCGCCATGGTCCTTCCGTCGTCCTGCACTTTTTTAAATTCCAATGTCGCCCCCTTGAATGGCAACTTATGGAAGGTCCATGGTGGGCAAAAAGTTTCCTAGGTGGGGTGATCTCCTCCCGGCACAATGTGTAAGCCCAGCCGCGACGAGGACCTTTCGGCCACGGTCGTTTCATCAGAAGCCCCGGGAGAAAGATAGGAAGGACCCTGACAATGCCCCGGCCTCGGCGCGGTAGTTTCTTATTCCCCGCGAATTGGCACGAGAGCCCGAAGGAGGAGAGCGTCGAGCCTCGCGGGGGAGGAGGAGGTTGGAGAGCACAGGAAGAGCTCCGCCGCAGGTCGATTGAAAGAGACTCGGCGGAAGGGGCCCTGCGATGCCGGAACGAAAAGGAGAAGGATTGTGCGATGAGGCCAGGGAGGGTTGGTTGGGAGGAGGGAGGCGAAAGCGCGAGCTTCATTCCAACCGCAAGATTTAGAAGCCAATTTTCGCGAGCATTGACCAGACCCTCTTGGTCGCCTTTGGTTGAGTCGTTGGTGGTCGGTCAGGGTGGTTGGTCCGGGTGGTTGGGACGGGTGCTGGAAGGATGAGGAGGGAACGCGGGGCCTCCAAGTGAAAGGGGCCAACATTCACTTCCATCGCCGGCGATGCCAAAGTGAGACGAAGTGGCCTGGGAGAAGGAAAGAACAAGGGCTGCCGACTGCGAGAAAGACAGGGACGCAGGAAAAAGACAGCCGGAATGAGGGCCGTGGGTTGGCGCAGCGAAGAAAAGTAGGAAACCTAGGAGACTGGGCGCTTGCTGAAAATCCCTGGGCATGGGATCGCCTCAGTCTCCAGGATGGCCTGGATGGTCCGCTAACGCGGACTCGCCGAGCGGATACACCGTGGAAACTTTCAATTGGCTGTTCGAATTCGTTCGTGTCCTATAACGTTGAATGTTGCCGCTGGAAATCCAATCCCAGAGGCTGCAGCAGGAGGCAGCAGAGCGGGCCGGCAGCCACCTTCGCCAACGCAGATGCCTGTGGCTTGGTCCAGGTTCCAAGGCTGAAGCGACTCTGCTGCCGGTTAGGGTGGGTGGGTACTTATACTATATCCCACCGAAGGACCCGACAGAACGACGATTTTATTACTGGACTTATCGGGATAAGCTCACTCTTTCTCCGGCTCCTTTTCCCCCTTTTATTTCGCGTCCTCCGCCCTCATCTCGGCCTCTCCACCTTCGCCTTCGATCCTCTTTTGGTGAACCTGCCGAACGATCGAATCGAGTGGGTCCTCTGTGTGTACGAGACGATTCCAGTTTTCGACGGGTTTTTTTTTCGGGCTGTCTCTCGTATAGCCCGGGCTTCCCCTTTTTCGAAAGTCCACTTTCTCTCTTTTTCGCTTTCTGCAGATCGTTTGGCAGTGAGAGCCTCGGGATTACTCCGGCTCATCCAATCCCTCGATGAGGCTGTATTGTCCGGATGGACGATTTGCCACGAGATACTTGAGGACCCCCGAAGAAATCTTCTTGAGTGACCATCTGAAGCTGCAACATATATACATTTTTTTTGTAGAACATAGACTTCTTCTCTTTAGCAGTTTAAAGTCTCTTAGCACGTGGAATGTAGATGACGTCCAGGGTCTTCCTGAAAATTAATCCTACCAAAAGTACAGGATCTTGGGTGACGTAATGCATATTCCTCAAATTCCCCAGCAGAACCCGGAGAGCCCATGTAAGTGTCCAAGTCCAAATGCAAAGTGTGGCTCAGACAATGTACGCTGTACAGGCCGAACGCGGAACGAATTCCAGACCAACCGGTGGCATATCACCGGCGCACTTTATCCTCTCGTGTTGCTCCTCGCCCGGAGTCTGGTTTCCCCGACCGAGCGGGCGAAATGGGTACCAACGAGAAGCCCAAGTCCCGACGCTTCTCCCGGGTATTAAATTAGATTAGATTAGGTCGGACCTGTCTCGGGATTTGCAGCTATAGGTAAAAGATGTACGGTCTTATCCAGGCTGAGTGAAGCTCCTGTAGGTCTGTCCAGATATCTATAGATAAATCTGCATCAGTTCTATTCTTACGGGCGGTACGGATCGAGAATCGAAGGGAATGAATTTTCCACTTACATACTCGACAATACGTATAATGCATTTGCACTTACTGTTTTTCCTCTTTTCAATTTAATTGCTTCTTTGCATTTGGATTTCACCTCTTTATTACCACCAAAGTGAATCTTATTTGTTTTGTTTTATTTTATTTTGTTTTCATCATTAGAGCATAATTAGATTCTTATTTTTTCCTTTGCTATGTCTTTAACATTAACCTCTTTTCATTAGGATTCCCTGTCTCATCTTTGCCTTGTCCTCATCTCAAATTCCCCTGTCCTCCTCTTCACTCCTCTTCTTTATCTACATATCCATCAGATTCTAAACCAAAAGAACATTTTATTGTATAGAACTATAAATAGACGGTTGAAGCAAATCAACCTCCACTATATGTCCATTGCCTCGGACATCCAACGAACCAGGAGTGTGACGTCCAGCGCGCACTACCGAGTCGCTCGGACGTCGCGCGCGTCCAGCGCGCGCTGCGCGGCGCAGCGCTCGATAATTAGCGGTGCGGCGAACAATGGACCGTCGTCCGTTTGTCATAACTGTCGTCCACCGCAACCGGTTTCACTGCGGAGCGCGCACGCGTTACTCGAGACTCGTACTTATTAACTCTAATGGCATGACCGCGTCATATTATTATACTAATATGGTCCGGGGTTGGGTGAGTTGTCTTCCTACGAGTCCATCAGCGAAGCACGGGAAGTCCTCATAAAACGATGACCCCGTATCTGCTGTGTAACTCGGCTCGTCAAATGGACGGAATTGACCGCTGGGCCTGGTAAGAAAAAATAAGTGTCTTCATTTCGTTAATCACATTCACATTCACTGCAATTCGTCCAAACTATAGAAGTTACTTCATCGTATACAAAACGAAGCTTAACGATGTTCACATTCATTGTCACTTTTCCAAATATCGGTTTACCGCACAATATCCGTACCAATCTCCAAATCCTAAGCTCTCCATTCTGACGTTTCAAGCAGTAAACATGGGTATCATTGGTATTTGGCTTACAACGTACGTCTCCCTCTAACCTCATTCCCCATCGAGAATTTCGATGGCAGGAGATCTGAACGATCCATCGTCGGCCATGTATGTGTGTATGGCGGAGTCTCACTCGCTCACGACGATTCCGCTTGCTCTGGCATCCGATGATCCAAGGTCCGGATGTTGTATACGCGTTACGTGCAATCCGGATAGAAGTGGATTGAAGGGGGTAGCCGCACGAAGCTGCTGCGCGAATCCGTCTGCGTATGTGGCCCTAGCGGTGGCTGTGTACACCCCGGAATAGCACGTGAAACAGGAACGTGGGGAACGTCAGGAGCCGCGATCGCCGCGGTTACTCGGCGAATAGGACGATCGAACGTCGTAATACGACAAGAAGGCTGCTCTCAACCTTCTCTCAGTCTCTCTGCCACTCTACCGAGGTATCTGCTCTCCTCCTCCCCCCTTGAACGCCACATGCCATGCACACCACGGATAACTCGGCTAAATTCAAAGTGGACCGCCGATCGATAAGTCACAATATTCGACGCTGTGTTCACGGAGCTTACACGCAAGACTTTATCATCAAACGGCCAGGATTTTCGGTACATCGAGAGACAATATGACCAAAGTATACAAAGTGGAAGTGGAGCTCGGCTGGAAATGGGACATTATGCAAGTGGGTCGCGACGGGAGGCAAAGCAGAAGCTCCGTAACCTTCATAAGTTACCAAGTACCGTATCCAGCACCATCTTACCTGCTCCATCAGCCGATCAATAAGTCAGAAGGTTCGATACCATCATCCCACTATTCCGGCCATATTTCAAGCTGCCACGCTCGAACCACCTAACCAATAAGTCACAAGCCTCGATATGCCAGGTTCTCCGATGGTTCTCAGAGCACAGACAGAAGCTTCCCTATCAACCAGCCGGAATTCTGGGGTCACATGAATGGTACCGTATAGTGCACGTAGGAAGTGGAGGACACTGTGAAAGCTGTCGCTGTGGCTGCGAGGCTAAAATATACCGCGTGTGGGCCCAAAAGGGTCCGGTGTAACCTTCACGAGTCGCCGGTGCGCGTATCCCGCACCATCTTACATGCTCCATCAGCCGTATCTAGAGTGGTGCCGGATAACGAATGGCTTCGTGCCCGCTGCGCGACCAACACACGTTGAGGCCGGACGCCTCTCCTGTGGGGTCTGTGGAAAAGGAATCGGGTAAAGAGGTCCATCAGCGTGGAAGAGACGACGCGGTTGACGCAGATGCACCGTTCAAGGTTCACGTGACGTATGGCTATCTGCGGCGGCGCTGATACATGTGACGCGCCTCCTGCCTGGGGCAGCTCAAGCGGCTCTGTGGCTGTGTGTGTGTTGCAGTGTCGCACGCAGCCGGAGTATGGAAACGGATGCGTCTTCCAGGCACCGATGTCTGGCGCGAGATAAGAGATTCCGTGAGTGGCCGCGCGGAGATTCTGGAGTCGAGCAGAGAGCTAATGTCTGCTGCTCCTGCTGATGCGGCTGCTGCTATGTTGATGACTCGCTGCGGTTTCGAGCTTGTGGGAAGCTCGGTAGCCGGTCTTACCCACCGTCGCGACGGACCATTTGGACGCGAATGCGACGGGTAACGAGAATAAAAGTTGGGGGAGCGTTATTAGCAGGTAATTCGTAGGTGGATGACGGAATTTAGGAAATACGTTGGAGGGAACAAATGTAAAAAAATGAGGTAATAAAATTAAGGGTCAACCGGATAAAATGCTGATAGCTGTTGTTTGATGATTACACAGCTAATTTAGGTTCAAATTTAATAATGGCTGATGACGAAAAGTAATTGTACAGCGCGGACCCAAAATTATTATTCAAAAAGTCATCTCGAATTATGCGTCGTGTCCGCGTCGACAGCTACCGGCGGCTGTAGAGCCGATATTCGCCCTGCAGTGCGCAACGCCAGTAATTTTAATGTCGATAGTCTAATTTCCCATGAATTCTAATTTTGTCATACGATCCCGCGGTGCAGCCGCCCCCCGAGGATGCACCCTCTCTCGCTCTCACCATACCTGAAAGATCGATTTTCACTGTAGGCTCTCGGCTCGCGGTGCTGCCCGGCAGCGCAGAAGCCCCCCAAACCCCATTTAGCTAATAGCCAATATCGGATATTAAATATAAATTATGCGGTTACATAAAAGGCCGGGGAAAGTAATACGAGCGGAGCAGCGAGAAGCAGGAAGCGAGATGAAAATTTTCTCGATAACGATAATAATTTTCGAAGTAGCCGGTGTCTCGTCGCGCTGCTGCCTGGGTAAAACCGATTCCTAATGAAACCGCGTTGAACTTGGTTCTTGCAATATCGACAATGAACCGACACGAACTCGAATGATCTCGCCATATATTCCATTGAAAAAAAAAAAAAAAAAAAAAAAAAAAACTGACTCAAGTGGGAAAAAGTTCGTGCGTCAATTTATCTGCTATCTGCCCTCGTATATACCGACCACACGCAAATTATCTCTCGGGTAATGGCGATTGGCTGGTAATGGAAGCAGGTGAAAAGGGCCGCCAACCAGAGGCCACGTGGCTACCGGTGCTTCGAGATGGCTTTTAGGATAACGGGTTGTATTAGCTGCCTCATATGTTATAAGTGCTTTATAAGTGCGATACGTACGTACGAAGATCGGAAGATCTTTCCCCCCTCCCCGCAACCCCTCTCACCCACTCGCGTCGCACTTTCCAGCGCGGCAAATCCCACAGACGAGAAACAGAAGCGGACAGAGACGCCGCCATTCGGGGAATAAGTCGGAAGCTGCGGAGGCTGCGATGCGTAGTACCACGAGTCTCGGTGCATAGCACCAGCAGCATCAGCCATGCAGCCACCGCAGCGCAGCCACAGAGGCAGATTGCACGCGAGTTTATCCAGGCCGCGGCTGACTTCGCGGCTGGATTATATGACTCACCGAGAAATCTCGAGTGGCGGAACGCGCGCCGCGCGTGTATATACCGCCGCGATGCCCGGGAAGGGCGCACCACTCGCGCTTTATCGTTTTCACTGTGTGACTCCATATACACCGGACTCGCGTCTCTCTATGTGCGCCCACGATTTTCCATGCGCACCGGAGACTCTCCCCGTCGCATTCTCGAGACTCCTGCTCTATCTTTCCCTCTCTCTCGCTCTCTTTCTCTTTTTCTGCGTGTTTCTCTCTCTCTCTTTTGCTCCTCGTACGTGTCCCGTCGGCTTCGTCCTCGCTCCTCGTTCTCTCCATTTATTCTTCCGCTTCGCTTATGCACTCGGGAAGCGACCTCTTCCAGACAGATGCACAAAGCGGTAAACAGTCTTATCGCGTCGCCCGCTCTTCTGTCTCTTTCCCTCTTTCTCTCTCTCGGCGAATTCTATACCGATTACGGCGCAGTCTAATGCAGTGGGGAGAGGACTCCGCGACTGAGACAGCGAGTACGAACGAGCAGCGAAGAAACTGCGTAAAAGGAAGAAGTTGGTAATGTAGTGGAATGATAACGCGAGTAAATGTACGTTTTAGAGTTTCTTTTATTTTTTATATTTTTTTCTTGAGCCTCCACTTGTAGCTTTATTTACATTATCATTATGTGTTAATATAAACTTTTATTGTAGTTGATTTATTTATGATAAATATTATTTTATATTTATTACAATGGGTACAATTTTTTATTTTTACTTAATGTTAATAATTTCATAACTTTAATCAGATAAGCAATAGCAATTAATCTTCTGTTGTACTAAAATTCCACCAAAAGCCATATAATTTCTTAGTTCACGTAGTCAGTTCGCTCGAGTCGACTGTTATATTATAATAGTTTTCGCCGTTCTCGCACGAGTAATTTCTTGAATTAAATTGTCAAGAAGGTGTTTCTGTCTTTTTCGTCGCGTCTGCGACGACGATGTCACCGTCAGGCAGCTCCGAGGCAAAAGTATTATAGGAGCAACAGCGGCAGCAGCAGCGGCAGCAGCAAGCAGCAGTTACCTGAGAGGGAATATAAGCTCGGTTATACAGAGTTTCGGGCTACAAGCTGAGAGTTAGTCTCTCTTTCGCCTGTCGTGCTCTATGCACGCCGAGAGCAGCTCGGTAACGGAGCGAAGAGAAAGCCCCGCGCCAGCTGACGCGCGCGGCCCGCAGGGGACGATAATTCGAGCCGCATGCATTAACGTTTAATTAAGAATTTTCGACGGGGATTCTTGCGCGCGCGCACCAAGTCACGACCGTCTTCTACGCGTCCCTTCACCGTCCGTCCCACTTTGTCGCGGAAGCAGAACGCGAATTTCCGGGCAGCGCATCAGCGTTATACTCGTTACGTAGAAAATTCTCAATGGATTTCTCAATGGATTTCTCAATGGAAGTCTCGATCTATCGCGTAATTTACATTGCTTCCATATCCTGTAAATTAATTTTTGAGACGTGAAAAAAATTAAAAAAAAAATAAAAACAACATGTAATGAAAACAAAAATGTTTGGACTTATGTTGAAAAACAAAGGAATCCTTTCAATCTCCCCCCCCCCCCCCCCCCCTCCCTCCTAACTATACCCATCTCAACTAACCCGCTTGCCAACTAAACTCCGCGCCAACTCTCATCGTACCCATCGTCCTGTATTAAGTTTCCGTGTTTGTACACAGCCGTCTGTGTATTACGAAAACCGCCGGGTATATCGAATATCCGGAAAGCCCCGGGTCTTCAGGTATTCGGGTCCGCGGCAGCGGCGGCGCAGCTGGATCGTCGACCCGGATGCCGCAGACGCTGGCCGGACACGGCAACAGCAGCGCCGCCGGGCTCTCTCATTTCATTGATATTTCATGCCGAGATTTATCGTTCCTGAGTGAGTAAATAGGTTGGAGCGGAGCGACTCGCTCGCTATCAGCGAGCGAGTAGAGTCGAAGCGCGATCCCTTCGCGCCCGCCGTCGCGAAGTTACCACCCACTCGGGAGCACTGGAGAAAGATAAGAAGCCCCGCGCGAACCCTTTCGACTCTCGGAAAAGTCACTTCCAGCTCGGCCCCGGACAGATTGCCCGAGCCACGTACGACCGTGAACGCGTGTTCGTCACTGTCTCGGAGCGTCGGGACGAAGAAACAAAAAATGAAAAAAATAAATAAAATAAAAGAGATATCTACGCCCTTCGTACCTTGAGTTACGAATTTTCCTCGGCTGGATGCTGCGGACCGTAAGGCACCCCCGCCCCCGTCCCCCAGGGACTCCGAGGGCTGTGAGAAAAATATTTCATATCCATTCTCCTCGTATATCGCCGTCCGGTGTCTGGTAATGTCCGCGGCGGACACTTCGCGATGCCAGCAGCATTCTCGTCCTCTTCGCTTTCGTGCGACCATCGTGGACCACTTAGGTTGGATACTCGCCTTGACGATTATGCGATTTTTCAGCTTCCATTCTTAGAGACTTGGCTGGTTACCTTTGAAATGACCTTGGAAACCATTTCAAAAAAAAATATTAATCGGTAATAAAAAAAATAATACAACTGTCCCTATGGTTATTCTCACTTTTTGTATTCCAAAGAGCGACAACGTAAAATTCAGGAAAATAGTCAGCGACGCAAATAATCATCTTCCCGTAATTTCAGCATCCGCCCACTCGCCGATCTCAGCTCATCTCCTTTTCCGAGCTCGTTTACCCGCCGAGATAATTAATTGACTTGTTTCGCCGGGTGGTTGATTAATTTCGTAAGGCATCCCGCAATAAGTGCGCAACTCTGGAAAGGGGATGCTGAGACGGACGAGGGGGTGAGAAGGAAAATAGCAGGAGGGGGGAGAGGCATCTGCCTCGCGTATAATCCACCAGAGACTTCGATGGTGAGCAGCAGCAGCAGCGAGACGAACCTACACGAACCACTACAAATTTCCGTCATCGTTGCATCCGCCGATCCAAGCAGCAAAATTACCCTAACCGAATCTTGTAAAACGTCGACGAGGAAATAAGCGCGATAGACTCGCCGCGCATGCGCACTGCGACACAGCAGGCGCAGTCCTCGACCTGAAAGCCTCGACCGGAGGTTCTAAGGTTTCGAGCTGCGAGTTTTACTCGCTGCGGGGTGGCTGCGTTTCGATAACGCGAAGCGTGTGGCTCGCGGCTCTTATCTCTCCGTCATACTCAAGCCGGCGACGTCGTCTGACCCGACCGAGGCCGACGACCCAACCGACAACCCCGGTTACGAAACCCTCGTGAATTCTCCCGCACCGTCTCGTTTCCTCGTCGCTTTCCCCGGGTCTTCGACTCGATCTTCCCTGTCTTTCCTTCCCTCTTCCGCTGCTCCGTGTCTGCCCCGTCCGTCTGTCCGTCCGTCTGTCTGAGTGTAACGGCCGGCACGGTCGGCGCACGTATAATAAGACGTCGGGCCATAAACGTCTTAGCACTTTGCGGGCTGCACTTAATTGATCGCCTCTCTTGCCGGTGTCTCGGGCGCCGAGCGCCGATTCTCGTCTCGGCGCGGCGTTTGCTACCGGTGAATGTATGAACCGTGCGCAAGCCAAGTCGAATCGCGCGCGCCAGGTACAAAACGTGCGGTAATGCGCGGTACACGCCCGGGATCGTCGCTATAAGTTATTGTGACTATCCCTCCCCCCTCCCACCGGGGGTACGGGGAGTACGGGTAATGTGTGATTACAAGCGCTAAACGCCAGGCGCAAAGTGTCGGTACGCGATATCGCGTGTACGAGACTCGATCATCGGCGCTGATGCTAATTACACCGCGCCGCAAAGCGAGAATAATTAACGCCTCCTGCGTTCGGGCCGGTCGTGAGATAATGTTATTGCATTATTAGCGACGTGAGCATAATGGCTTGGCTGATAACGGGGAGACCGAGAGGCGGGAGTACGTCTTTACGATCGGGGCTGAGCGGATTTTTATGTCTGGGCATTTTTGTGCCGGAGATTTGCTAAAAAAAAATTAATTCCTGTGTTTTTCTCACCAAATTTTCGATTTTTTTGAGAAACGACGGTGCTTTTTGGAATCAGCGGAAAATTTACCGTCGGATAAGGTTTTCAAACTTTACCAAAAAATGAAATTTCTTTTTTTCGCAAAAAAAATACAAGGAGTATTCTTGAAAAAAAATTTGATTTTTGAGGGTTCGACTTTAAAATTCTGTGAAAAATGAAAAAATCGAGACACTGCGTTCCGTCTTGCGGCATTCTCTTCGCTATTAAGTTTTCTTTTGAACGAAAAAAAAAAAAAAAAAAAAATCCACATTCCATTCATCCAAAAAAATAACCTCGATTTTAGTGAAGTGACAACATTTCGAAAAAAGTGGAAAATCATTTTTTGCGCCTTTCTCGTCGAACTTTTTATTATTCGGGCAAACAACGGTGCTTCTCGGAATCAGCAGAAAATTTGTCATCGGATAGGCTTTTCGAAGTGTTATCTTGTTACTGACAGTAACGCGAGTGCCGTTCAGTTTAAGTGCACTCACGCCCTCGATTCGCTCGCGCGATCGACATCGCGAGAATAATATCATCGGCGCGACGCTCGCGCAAAGGCGACGCCAACGCCCGCGCCGGAGAGCGGTGCGGATTACCTCTCGGCGGCATCGAGCCGCGAAATAAACAAAAGAATAAAGAGCAAAGGAGTCGAGAAGCCAGACGCGCGCGAAATCCCTGGTGAACGGAAGACACGCGCGAGGGCGACGCGCGCGTATTCGCGAAGATTAAAGCGAGATCGCGCGCACACGCGAGATGAGAGTCGTCGTCGTCGTTTGTGAAAAGGGACGACGACGCGTACGGTGAGGCCGCGTGTATTGCGACGACCGTTAAACGCCATGTGTTTGACAACGTAACGCACCGAGTCGAGATCTGAGGGACTCGCCGAAACGCCAGCACGGACGCCGCGTTTGCCGGGCGGCACCCGATACGCGCGACACGTGTCGTTTCTGCAAGACGCGAGGACACTATCGTGTCTCCATCGTCTCAACCTCTTTGCTCTTCCTCCCTCTTCGGCTTCAAAACGAAACCGATATTCCGACATCTTCGCTTCTGCCGCAGCTTCTGCTCTTACTTAGTAGGAACTGACTCGTTACCCTCGCTGTACTCAATGAGGACCTGTCGTTGGGTAAAATGAAATAAAATAAAACCGCGACGTTCGTTAAATTGAGTCATCCCCTAAATTGAGACATCCCAAAATGAAACATTTATTTGCGAAATTTTTGATAGAACGGAATTATTTATTTATTTATTTATTTATTTATTTACTCATTTATTTATATATTTCGACCAATGAAATAGCCTCCAATTAAAAAATCAGGGTATTTATTATACACCTAAAAAAATGTGGTGCCAAATTAGGGTTCTTCATTTTTAAGTTAATAAAAGTCTTTGATCTGTTCCGCTGTCGCAGTCAGCCTGTCAAAATTATTCTCGTAACGACTTAATATCTCATAATAATGAGAAATAATGAGGAAGCCCCAAGTTTATTATTTCGCCGATAAGTTCCAAGTTGCAGTAGCCGCAAGAAAATAGCAGAGCGGGTACATAACTCGCGAAGACTGATGCCGTACACCCGAGAAATATACAGACGCAAATTCGTACCTCGCGCACATGGGCGAAAATTAAATGCATCGCAGTGGCGTACGAAAATAATATATCTCTAAATTTAAGATGAGTCTGGTCGCGCGGCGTCGGCGTCAGACTCGTCCGCGTTAGTCACAGACGCGCGTACGTTAGCGCTGAGCAATAAAACACCGCAGGGTGGAGTTTCTCGTCCGGTCGTCCGGTGACGAGCGCCGTATCCGGCGTGGAGCGAGACGCAAGAGCGCAGCGCAAAGCGCGAATGCGCTCGCGTCTCTGCCGGGCGTAAACTAGCGTGACCGCGTGAAATTGCCAGAACGCGAGAAGCAAACGGCCGGCACTTACCTAGGCACGAGCGAATATGGCCAACCCTATGCCCCGCGTTACCAATGTCTACGTCCGGGCTGCTCGAGACAGTTGCGACCGCGCGCCATTCTGCTTTGTGTGTCCCTGCGGTGGAGTCCAATTAGCCGGCCGACTGTGTGGCATAATTATCTCGATATAATCGGGGCGCTGAACACCTCGCGATGGGCCAGGGGCTGCGCGCACGGGGCGACGTGGCACAGGATGGCGATCAAACATTTTGTCTGGTTGGAATTTGCCAACCGAAATGACGAAATATCCACAATTAATACCCTCGAAGTTCGAGTCAAGGTCAAGATAAGACCTTAAAAAAACAGAAGCCCTGTTTGCCTAATCAGGTTCCGGTGGTCGTTAAGCATTTCGATAAGTAGAATCGAATCAGTCACCGACAGATTGAACTGGAATCCCCTTAAAAAAATTGCAATGAAAACTTACGTTTACCACGTTTTAAAGCTCACAGAAAAATTCAAGAAAACATTGTAGAGTTCACATTGCGAATTGCATCGTCCATCGACAGCGAAGTCGTGTGCCAGTTGACCCCGACCTCCTTCAACGGTGTAATATTCACGCACTCCCGTAACACAAACCATGATATACAAGCATCAGCATTACGCGCCGCTATTAATGTTCCGCGAGTGAGCAAGAGGAGCGGCGATAACGCGCCATGTAAATCCCAACCTAAATACAGTAACACGTGACAAGCGCGTGAAACAATAAAGTGATTGGATATAGTTTCGCCCGAGTGACGCGCAAGCGTTACAATGTGTAATTCCGTGTCTTGTAGTGTAATTCAATTAATTCGATATACAGGGAGACAGTGGGGGCACCAGCTTGTATCAAATGTGCGTTAACGTTGAAGGGTCTCAGTGACTATGGACACCGTGGACGCCTAATACCGCGCGATTCTCCCGATGAAATTCAAGCCCTCGTTGTCCTTGCTCGTCGAGGACTCGTCATCGCCTCGCTTCCGATTCGCCGATGCGCGCGAAATGTTTCGCGAGCACGAGAAGCGTGGACACAAAACACACCCCTGTATGAAGAGGGTGAGTGAGTGTGAGATGACAGAGACGGACCAGTTTCGTGTCTCCGGGTAAACTGACCTTCCTGGAAATCAATATCCCACCCAACAAGCGAGCTACGAATACTACAAAGCTCGGTACTCAGACACAGACGTGATACGGACCAACGACAAAGAGGAGGACATCGAGAGCCGTGAGTCTCAGCTCCGTGTCGCTTAGCGGTTGCAGATCCAGCGACGAGGACGACAACAGCGACTACGGATCCGGGGAATCGTCCTGGAGTCAGTGGTGCAGGCAGAGGGTTGAAGTGGAAGAGGACAGAGAGCTTTCACCCCAGCCCCCGTTGAAGTTTAGAGGGAGGGTGACTGCCTGCCTGTATCGCCTGTGGAACGTCAACCTTTCTTTCTTCGCTTCCCATCCATTTCGATGTCCTTTGCTCTTTCTCTCTCTCTCGCTTTCCCTTTTCCTGGCCTCATCCCCTTTGGCCTACGTGGAGTCAGCCTGAGTCCTGTGTTGGGAGGATGATAGTTGGGGGTGGAAGTGAGGGTGGGTCTTGATCTATGAGTCAGTCGGGAAGTGAGGCTCGTCGAGCGGACACAAAGTGCGACCTGGCCAGCCTTGGTTTGGCCCAGTGGAAACGGGCACTGACGCACCGTGTGCGGCCCTTGATGTTCCGGAATCAGCCTCGTAAAGGATGAAGCCGACCGGGAGACGAATGAGCCGATACTGACTGTCGAATTCGACTTTCCGACATCGAGGGATGTCAAGATTGGGGGAGCGAGCATCTTTTGATAGGGGATAGTTGGCTGTGATAGTCGAGCTACTGAGGATTGTGAAGGAAAATGCAAGACCCCTAGCAGTTTTCTTGCGGTGGAGGGATCAGGGGGGAAAACAAGAATTGGAGGAAATGAACGGTACTCGTTGCGACCCGTGTGGGGGGTCGTCATTGCCGATGGAAAAACCGGATGCAACGGTGCTTCGGGAAATTATAATTCGGGGAACGACTTCTGAATGTGGACGACACTAAGATAGGGGGAAGCTTTTTTTAACGGAGATAGTTGGCTATGATAGTTGAGCTTCCAGGGATTGGGAAATTTGGCTGTGATAGTGAAGCTTTCACAGATCATGGCAGTTACTACAGTAGGCGAATTTCCAGGAATTGTATTAATTGCTTTAAGGAATCAGTTCAGCTTTAAGAAATTCTGACATTTGCTGCAATAGTAAAGTTTCCAAAGATTATGACAGTTGCCACTATAGACGAGTTTCTAGAGATTGTGAAGAACAATTCAGACATTCAAGGCGTTTGGAGAAAAACAAGAGACTCAGGAAACGAACGCTACTCATAGCAACCCCAGTGCGGATACTTCACCACCGATGGGTATAGAACCGGAAACGTCGGTGCTTCTGGGAAATTTTCGATTCTTCCTGGCGGCCGCAGGAACGATAGCTCTCCCGACGCGAACAAGGGGAAACTTTATACTCCCAGCACCCATCAAGAATCGAACGCTACGAAGACCCGCAACAGCGTCGAGAGAGTGAGGGCGTACTTTAATGAATTATCGATGGTTGCTCCGCACTACCGAGAATCTGGATCGTCATATCCTGGTGGGACAGACGTGACTCACGTCGAGCCCCTATGCATCACCTCCCTCTTCTCGCTTCCGGCTTCTGATCCGACATCCAATCCCTTCTTGATGATGCTTTTTTTTTTCTAGACAGCTCGCATGTTGTGGGTCAGATGGCGTCCAGTCGCTCGACCTACAGATGGCTCGTCATTTTTCCTCGTCCCGAGAAAATTTGTATTCCCTGTCACGTAAAATCACTAAGCAACATTTTGTTACACCAAAATAAAAAAAAAAAAATAAAAAAAAACCCGACCCCTTCTTAAAGTAGTCCATCATACTCCACGTCGTCTTGAATCTCCCCAGCCGCATCCACCACCCCATCCACCTCACCCATAATTCTACCCCACTCCGTCCACCCTTCCCCCCACCCCTTCCACCTATCCAGGCTCTACGTATGTCTACGGTATGCGCGCGCGTTGTTGCGGCGATTGAGTGGAGCAATAAGAATTTACGAGGCTGCTGCTGCGCGGCGGCAGCACGTCCAAAGAGCCCGACGCGGTTTCGCACAGGCAAAGCGAGCGCGAGTCTCCGACGCGACGAAGGACAAAGGGGACAGCGAGCAGCGCTTGGCGCGCAGGCAGCTTTGCCCGTTCGGCTCGCATCATGGCACGAATCGACCGTACTGTAATTCCGCAGCCAAAGTCTGCGGAAAATACCAACGTCACCGTATTTGCTTCTTCCCTCTCCTTCTCCCTCAAAATAAACGTCTCTCTCCTTCTCTCTCGCACTTTGCCTCGTCTCTCCGTCTCTTTCTCACGCGCTCGCGTTAACACGCGCTATGCGCTATCATTCCCCGTTGGCTCGTCGACACCGCAACTACGTCGCGTCGCTGTCGCTGTTCCTCCTGTTCCTGACGGTCACGGTCCCAGCGCTGACGTCGCTGCATTCTGCCGTCGAGCTACCAGAGCAGGAGGGGGAGGGGCGGTTGCGGTCCCCAGCCGCAACGCAACCGGCGGGACAGGCGGGGGCCACTTTACGCGGTTGACATTCCTCGGGGCTCGAACGCACAGTGGAAGCTTCGGTCGGACGCGCCGAGCAGCGATGAAACCGTCCATCGAAGTCTTATTATCGCTTATTGCCCTTTATTGGTCCCGCGCGCTCGGCCGCGATCGTCACCCTCAAAGGGCGCCCGTGGTCTTCTCCGGCTGCTCGCGAACCGTTAACTCTCCAACCCTTGACGCAGCCGAACCACGATAAAGGCCACGGGGTAACGAACGGAATTCGCGCGCGGCGAATTGTCCGCCCCCGACGACCCGAGTGTGCGGTTCCTGTGCGGCGGGTGGGCGCTTCACGTGGTCCGTGCGTTTGTCCCATCGATCCAGGCAATCTCGGGTGCGTTCGGTATATGAGCCGAACCGGATATATCGTTAACGGGATGATTGCCAATAAATTTGTCGTTGCGGATATTAAATCGATGACAGAGACACACGGAGACCATGATTGGTGTACGTCTTTCATTCGGTAAACATTATGGGACACGGGATTAAGGCTGGTTGAGGTTAAGGAGAATTCGTATTATCGATCAGTGAATCTGGCGAAACACAGAATTTGGTGGAAATTGTGTGGTTTCTGATTATACGGACGAGGTAGGTCATATTAAAAATTGATTAAATACATACGATGAAAAATTATCAAATTAAATGACACATCGATATCACCTTGGATTTTTGTGTGAAATGCGCAGCTTTTGATTAATGTTTACTTTAACGGTACCGTCGCTTCGAATTCAACCGATGAAAAATGTAATGATGCGACATATCGATGTTACTCTTAAAATTTCATGAACTCCATAGCGTCTGATAATAGGGGCCATGGCAAACAAGATCTCCGATCTTTCGTCGGAGCGGAAGACTCTATATCGAGAGTCGGAAGGGTTCGTATTACCCTGCGCTGTAATCGTTAGACTCTTTCGTTCCTGGAAAACAGTGCACGGTATACGCGTGGGTCGGTACGGCGCGCGCGAGTGTTGGTAAAGCAGATCGATCCTGCAAGCTGCGCGCTCCGGGAGTCTCGGGACGTTTCATTAGCATAGCCCCTTAATGACCCCTTAATGACCCAGGGGCGACCTTATCTCCCGGCGTTCCGGAGAAAAGTGCGGGGGATGCGATCCTCGCTGCTCTCTCACTCTCCCTCTCCCTCGCTTTCTCCCTCTCGCGTTCTATCTCTCCTCTTTTCCTCCTTCTGGGTGCTCGCTCACGCGCGCCAAAAGGGATCGCGTAACAGGAGCAGCCGAAACGTGATTTATTATCGAAAACCCGAGTGCAACGTGACCAGGAGGTCGGGGGGACGGGAGAAGGAGAGTGAGGGTCAAAAACTGTCGTGTAACTGAAAAGCTGTCAACCGGAACTGATCGTCAAAAAAAATCGCAGCCCGGCAAAATTAAAACCGTGACGACACGAAATGTCACCCTTTTTCATGGCACGACATTTTCTTTTATTACCGACAACTATCGCTTTCAACTTAAATTTTTTTTTCGCATTACACATTTTACCTGAAGCGAAAAATTAATCGCACATATTTCTGCCTGCTCACTGTGCAGATATTTTCCTCCACCGATGCTTTCATCTCCAATTATATTTCTCGCCACCCGCCGTCGCTTCGTAATATTTAATTCACCGCATCCATATTCCCGGAGTAGTCGTTGTAATCTCCGGCATCGTCGTTGTATATATTCCAATTGAGTTGGTTCGTTCCCGGGGCTTTCAAGCTGGAAAACTCCGGCGCGCGGGTTCCTTTTGTCGGGGGAAAATTCGCCGAGTCGACTGTTGCGCGACAAGAGAATAAGAAGAGGATCCTCTCGATTCGAGAGGCAGCGGGTCCTCCCTCTCCCACCCTCCCCCTCCCTTCCCTCTTTCTCGTCCCACCAAGCCTGAGGACTGTAAACCCGGCATTAAAATCAGCTTACAAATCGCTTATTCGCCGCCGCAAACGACCGACGACCTCGGGGTCTGTGTCCCTCGGCTCCTCGCCGGGCCAGCCGCGCGCTGTGTGTGCCACCCGACTTCCCGACTACGAGTGCCTATCGGATTGAAATTCGCCCCGGCCTCACTCCCTCCCCCTTCATCCCCACCGAGCAGACCGAGCGAATTGAAGGAACGGAAGTCGAAGCCCCTAGCCTTTTCCTAGCGAGACGGACGAAGAAGGGGGAGAAAAAAGGAGAGGGAGATAGAGAGGGAAAAAGAGATAGGATCGAACAAGTATGTTTCGCCCTCTTTCTTACTCTTTTGTCAAACCCCACCGAGTACTTTCGACTCCGGAACGCGGGAACGAACCGCGCGAACCGGCTCCGGGATTTTACTGCAAACGCGCGCTGTTTTCTGCTTGCAAATCGACTTACGCGAGCTCCGAGCTTTTCCGCCAACTCTCGCGCAGTCGACGCGAGTGTTTTCCGTCCCGCTCGCGGCTTTTCAGACGGTGACTGTCTCACTTTCTCTTACGGAACTTCCCTGGCATTTTCACCGAGACTTTTTTTGCGTTTTTTTGCGTAGCCGGCAATTCTTATTTATATTTTTATCCGGATCCTCTTTCCCAGCAACTGGCCACGTCGACAATCATCTTTGACTACTCGCGGGACCGTCAAAGCTCCTTGCTTTTTTTCTTTTATTTATTTTTTCTTTCTCTTTCTCATTACAATTGCGAAAATCCCTCCGGTCTCACTGCTACTTAACTATTCTGAAGTTTTATCGTCTTCAAGGAGGTCCTCGCATTAAATTCTATTTTCTTTTATGGATTACATTCGTAGCTACTTGGGACGACGACAACGACGACGACGACGACGACGACGACGGCGAGGCGAACGTTCCTTTGTTCGTTGAACGTGCGGAGCGGTTGATGCTGTTTGAGGAGATCTTGACTTACGCTACTGAAACGGTGAATACGTACAGATTCGATGTGGTCGTGAAGTGGTCGAGAATATTTCGTGAGAATGGAAAAAAGGGGCGTTCATATTCCAAAGGTAATCAAACCGACTCGTCGATATCGATAAGCGCAAACTTTGACGAAAGTTCAACTTCGTACTTTTGCCTTTCTCGGCATTTGTACGATGTACATAAAATGCAGTGCACAAGGTGGAATCAGCCGTCAATCATTTCCACACAGTCCAGGCATGCAAACATCGTGGTGACTTCGAGCAGGTTACCAAGGACTTCGGTCGGGATGACGTTGAAAAGCTGGAATCCTCTTAAGCAACGAATCCTCTCGAACTCTCTTGCAAAGTTATTTGTAAAAAACACGTCAATACCGAAGGTCGTAACTTTTGTAAGAAACTTCATCTCGATGCTTTCGTTGTGCTCAACTTTTTTTCCAGTGTTCGTGTATTTTCCAGACTGCCCGATGCGAAGTCGAAGACAAGACGGGACGAAGTCAAGTCCCACGTCTTAGCGATCTGTTCGGCTGAGGATTCTCAGCCAAGTACACGTCCACATCGTACATAAGATGTAGTACATAAGGTGGAACCTGGTCTCAATCGTTTCCACAGTCCAGGCCAATAGCAAACATCGCGGGACTTCGAGTGGCGCCGAGGACTCCAGGTTAGGACGACGTGAAAAGCTAGAATCCTCTTGAGCAACGCTCGCTGGGCTCTCGTCGTCGTCTCATCCCTTGCCCTTCGCTTTCCCGTCGGCCTCGCACCTCGCAGCCTCGTCGTCTTCTCGCCACTCGAGCAGAAACCCTCGTCGTAGCTTCGCGCAAGTGGCGAGAATTCGAGAGACCAACCCGCAGGATCACGCCCTATACATCGTCGGGTCCGCGTCTTGTGTAATCCCGGTCATTGAAGTTTCGCTGCTCGCACCTTCGCCGGTCTTGCCAGTGCGGACGGGTTGGTGGGGAGGGGGGGGGGGGGGGACCACCCCTCACACCTTCCGCTCCCGTAGCTCGGTGAAAGTTTCCGGACAAGTTTGTTCGGGCTCAATAATGCGGTTACAAACGAGCAATGATCAACAGATTTCACCCCTCATATAACCTTTGCCTTTGGTCGTTTGATAACGATCCCCATTCACGGCTACTCGGAACGTTTTCGTGGATGAAGGACGCCATTTCCGGGCAACCGCGAGGCCAATTCGAAAGTTACACATTTACCCTGCGTCTTGCCAAATATTTTCGATAACGACGAAAAATTACTCCGAAAAAAATTCAGTGAAATTATTTGTTATTTCTTTTTACATTTTATTGTCTGATTTCTGATAACAGTTTTGTCGTTATTATTATTATTTTATTTTTTATTTCAATCGATGTAATCGACCACATGTGCGATCAGCCACGTGAGACGCGAAATGTTCCCCCCTCCCTACACCTTTTAGTGTCCGCTATACGTTATCATCAGGATAGCCACGAAGGCAACGAGTGGCGACCCTTTATCTCGAAGGTCTCGACGTATATACCTATATTAGCTGTACACCCGTTCCTCGCGCGCGCGGACGAACGAAAGGGACGGTGGAAGACAGACCAATATATATGTATTTATATGGGGCATTCCACTTGGTTTCGACCTGGGTCTGGCCCTTGACCCTTCCGATTGGGTTTGCAATTTTTCATAAAATTGGCATAATTCCAAGCAGAACAATTTTTTTTTCTTCATTAATTAACTAACTTGCCGTTTTATAATTCATTTAAAAAACGGAGTAAATTAACAGCGTGTAAAAAATAAAAAACAAATAAGCTGCGCTTTTTAGTTTTACGCCAATCATATACAAAATTGCGGACCCAATCAGAAGGGTCGAGGGTCGGACCCAGATCGAAACCAGGTGGAATGCCCCATACATATACATATTGTAACGAATGTAGCTGACTACTACTTATGAGACACACGTATTGACAATAGACAAACGAATAGATGACCGACTTCACATCACGAGTGACAGTCGAGAGTCTTGGCTAGAGATTGACAGCGCGCGGACGTGTCAAGGATCGCGATCGGGAAATAGAAAGCATTTGTAATTAATAATATCCGCCCCAACAACAAAGATCCCGTGTAGTCATTTCGGCCATCCGTAACATTGGTGTCAGAAGTGTTTGACGAATCCACGTAGAATATTTTTCGCGAGTGATAGTGAAATAAAGAAGCAACATTAAATTGAGACCTCGATGGCTCACACAACGGCGAAGCGACATCAAAATTGAGACCTCGATGGCTCCCAGACGGCGGTGGATCTTTTTCCTTCAAAATTGAAGTCTCGATGACTTCACAATAAGACTTTGAAATTGCGATCTCGATGACGCTCCGTGATGATAAAATAAGAAGTCAACTCTGGATGGATAGAAGGTCGGATTGAGCTGCAAAGGACTCTAACAGGCAAATCGAAATTACGTATTGTTTTTTTTCATTCGAGATATTTGTGAAAGTATTGAGTAATTTGTGAGTGATTCTTCTCTCTCGGGTAGATGATATCGTAGAGTCGAGTTGTAGTTCGGGTAGAATATAATTTTTTTGGAACCTTGGACGACTTTTTGGTGAAAAGCGTCCTGGAGGGTTGCCGGAGAATTGTGTTGATGTGGTAACTGCTGGGTAACGAAGGGCCAGAGTTACGGATCGGGGGACTGTTGGCCTATGAGAGGTTTCGAACAGTGACCGATTATTTAGTGTCGTTTTATTGAGGAATCAATCGGGTGAATTGATTTTAAGGTCGAAAATGTCGACGAGAGAATAAAAAAGGGAGAGAATAATCATTGAGGTTGTATTGTCCCAAGTTTGGCTAGTGATTGCGGAAGTCTACGCGATTAATTTGTATTTCACAGGTATCGTTGAAGATACTGTGAAGTGGTCAGAATCCTTCCTGCTCAAATCCTTCCAACTGCCAGAAAGAAATGGTGAAAGAAAGAAATGAAAACAGAGAAGAATAATGATTACCACGAAAGAACAATGAATTGAATGAAATATTTAATGATTGATAAGAAATGGACTTAGTATAAGATAATATGGAATTATTTAGCTCGGACTTGACAGAATAAGACTGGTATAGGAAGAAATGAAACTATATAGAATTGTAAACACTGTTCTTCCCAAGGTTTTTGGCCATGGTTTTCCTTGAGGACTGGGACGAATGTCAGAACAGTGTAGGCTATTGAATATTGGACTGATATTAGGATGATGGACCGTGGCACATCTTAGGGTGGTTTAGGAGTTGCCGGGGCGGCAACTCAAAGGGAGGGGAGTAGTGTAACGAATGTAGCTGACTACTACTTATGAGACACACGTATTGACAATAGACAAACGAATAGATGACCGACTTCACATCACGAGTGACAGTCGAGAGTCTTGGCTAGAGATTGACAGCGCGCGGACGTGTCAAGGATCGCGATCGGGAAATAGAAAGCATTTGTAATTAATAATATCCGCCCCAACAACAAAGATCCCGTGTAGTCATTTCGGCCATCCGTAACAATATATACACACCATACGTACACATCCTTCTTCTCAGCCTTCCAGGCTTGTCTCGATGGCCGTGCCGAAGCGAAGGCAATTACGTGCCTCGACGCTCGACATTATCGCTTCTCGTGGGCCGCTCGATTTCCTCCACTCTCATTCTTTTTTTCTTTCTTTTTCCTCTTCTGTCTTTCTCCCAGTGTGTCCGTATCTCCGTTCCTCCCGCTTCGTCTGTGTTCTCTCGCTCTACATCCCTCGTGCCGCCAATGAACGCGTTTTTCTTCTTCGTTTTCGTGCGTTTTTTCCTCCTTCCTTCATCTCCCTTCTCCCCCCCCCCTCCCCCACCCTCCTACGTCCTCCGACCCTCCACGCCCTCCGCTTTTTTTCATTCCTCTTTCGCTTTCGCTTTCACCGACAATCGATGCACGAGGTCTCGTTCATTAAAGTGTCAATCCAGTCTCGAGAGGGATTCCCCGCCGACTCCCGCGCTCCTCGCTGCCGATCGACCGGCGTCGCGGCACTCGCACACTTCCGCTCTCGGGCGAAACACACCGAGAGACTCGGCGCGCACCGACGGCGACGTCCGCTAAATAAAGCGCACTCCATTTTCAGGGGGGCCCTTCTCACGGGTCTCTGTACCGTCACGGCCGGAGCGTTGCCACGAACAGCGGAGTCTAACAGGTCCAACCGATTCTCGGGAAATGAGAATCGCTATGTGGTCCCAGTCGAAAATACGTCAAAGCTGAAAAATATGTCCAGACGCCTAAAAATATGACGATGAGTCAATAAGAAATGTCAAAACGTAGAAAAATGTGCCAATGCTGTAAAAAATCATTTATTTTTTATATTCGATGTTTTAAAAAATAATTCTTACCATACATCGTCACTACAATCGAGAGAACAGCAGCGACTTAAAAGTCAGTTCAATCTGCATGTAATGATAAAAAAAAAAACTTGCAAAATTTTATTGCCGAGAAAATGATTTTTCATTGGGTCGAGGACTCAAAAACCAAACATTCACATTTTCTTAATCTTGCCCTACACCAACATTTACCTTTCTCCCATCATGATGACCAGTCATTGCCATTTGCTTGCTGCAAGTGTTTATACAGCCCAACTCGAAGTTCCCATCGACAGAGTCTCGATTACTGGGTGGGGTTTCTCGTTTATTCTGTCAATTTCCATGGCGAACAGAGTGGGAGAGGGTCGAGCGTCGGTGGAAGGGGTGAGGCAAAATGGAGAGAAAGGCTGATAAAAAAGAGTGAGAGCTTTCAGCGTTGGAACGATTGGAAAGTGGAAATAAAAATAGACGAGGGTCGAGAATGGTTCCTGGCTAAGGTCGGAGCTTCGGTATCACTGGTGCGCTCTACGAGTCCTATATACATGTGTGTGTGTATATATACGTACACACAGTGTACATCGCTCTGTGTAGGTTCAGGTGGTTCGTCGGTTACCGAGGCGAACCTAGTCGCGAATATACTACAACTGGTACGTCGACGTACGTACCGTTACCACTACCGACGACTGCAACGACGACGTCTCGCCCGCTGGTACATCGATCTCCAAGTGCCGCTACTACTGAAGATTGAGAGGGGCCACGGCGAGCAGTAGATTCGTCCGTTCGCTTCCACCGGTCCCTCTCACGGTTTCTCTCGATCTCGCGCCTATAGTTTATTTTCCATTTCCGGATGGACCCTGACGGACACGCTCGATTGCTTCTTAAGGGGAAATAAAAAAATAAAGAAAACACAGGCGTGGATGGCAGCTTCATTTTTATTTTATTTGTTTATTTTTTATTTTAGTAAAAATTATTAGTACTATTACGTCTATCGTAATAATGATATCGGGCATAATTTGGTTCTTAAGGGATATTGAAAACAAAAAAAACTACATTTTTTCCGTATTTTAGATATTAACGTCACGTCACGCCAATCGCGAGGTTCATGAGTTACAAAAATATTACGTGCTATCTTTTCGACTATCTAATCTACTAATATTTTTTCATTGAATTCAGATGACTTCACGGCAAAGTCAATTTCGCGCGAAACGCGCTGAGTCAAGTGTCGCCGTACAAAGTCGCGGTTTTTTCTTTGTAAACCGTTAAAATGTGTACATCGGCGCGTAATTCTCTGTACGATGTCGAAAGATTCTTGTAGTTGGATGTGTAGATTACGTGGTATGTTGATAAATCACGTTGCATGATTTACGATTAAAAAGAATCACAATCTGTTCGCATTAACTTATATTTTAATCATATCTCCGATCTGAACTATTTTCAACGAGCTATCTAATAATAATAACAATAATAATAATAATGTAGTTCTTTATTTCACGTGAAAACGAGATCAAACATTATTTTCCGTGGTTTAACCTATCGTTACTATCTGTGAACCGCGTTATCGCTACGTGAGTCAGAGCCCGTGAGTCGACGTCGTGTCGTCCACGGTTTCAACGCGTAATTCTATATAAACGGCATCGATGAAATCTATGCGCTTCACTCCGCCGCCGACCGTTGTGGCTTACGGTCATCTCTCGAGAATCCCGCGCACGTCGTTTCTACCGCCAAAATCATGAAGTGTCTTCTGGTGTTCGTTTTCGTCGCTGCTCTCTGCGCGCCAGGTGAGTGGGCCAATCCGGAAAAAATCGACAATGACGTCGGACGGTGGTTATTTTCCAATTTAATCTATAAGAATCATTTCAATTATGTTCGCTCGTGAAATCATAATTTTTGCGATGTTTCAGGAGAAGCGCTCAGATGTTACCAATGCTCCAGTGGTGCCAGTCCGAGCTGCAATGACCCGTTCGACAAATCGGGAGCTGGAGTGTCGGAATCTGAATTTGGTTCATCGTGTCTTTGTGCGAAGATGGTGTATCTCCTGAGTGAGTTAAAAAAATAATTTGAGCATTATTACACCCTTATTCATTAATTACCTTATTATAATAATGATTATTATTATTTTGCTGTGAACGAAAAATGTTGCCTGTTACTTAAGTTCGATTTGCTTGCTCCTAGATGGCAAAGCACGCACAGAACGCACCTGCATGTCCATAACCGCCTGGACTCGCAGCCAAGCCAGCAGGTCCAGCGGTGACAATCTGTCCGCAAATTTTTGCGACACTGACCTCTGCAACGGAGCGACCGCCGCTCAGATCACGTTGGCGCTTCTCGCGGCGCCGTTGATTTTCATGATCTGGCAGTAACACGACAACAAATTAAATTAATATAAATGATTTTGATATAAAAAATGTGAATAATGATTTATTTAATAAAAGCACGATTAAATGCTTCACGTGTCTCAAGTTGCTTCGGGCGAGTGCGAATTCTCCGATAATAAATCTGCGGTGGATTTGACTGAGGATGCAAATCCTCATTATCGTGTGACACAACCGACGAAACCCGTCAAAGTCCGATTTGTTGCATCTGGGAACCCCAACGCGTATAATTGCACAAAGCGCAACACTCAAATCTTATCATTAGTCGTGAGGATCGAAAAATTGATTACTCGCGGATAACGCGAGTCGTCGTTGTCGAAATTGTCGTTGATTGATAACATCAGGTGACGCTTTATCGCTGTTTTAACGTAATCCGCCGAAGCGATAAGAAAAGTCTTTCCTTGGAAAGTCGAATACCCTGAAATCGATAATTTTCAAGACCATCCGACGTACGAAAAAAAAAAACACTTTTTTCTTATCAGTGACCTCATTCAGCAATCTCGTACTTTATTTCGACGATTCTGTCATTTCATTCAGACACCTCGTCGTTTCATTCATCCGCCCTTCCCGGGACAATTCGGCAATGTGCCAGATGATAAAGTTCAACATTTTCTCCGAGTGGTGTGCCTCATCTTCGCGCGTTGCGCATTTCACGCCGAGTGAACAGCGCTCAGATCTCCGTCAGACCGCTATTTCCGGTAACTATAACGCGAGCAGCGACACCTCGTCCACTGCGCCGCGGACTTTGACGAAATTCGTCTATTTAACGGCGCGCTTAACGTAGCGTGCGAGTCGCGTGTAGTTCGGAACGAGGAAGCGCAGAGCGCGCGCGCGAGCTTTGCTCTCGACCGTAGGGCGACTCTTGGCAAAGGTGCTTGCGGCTTATATCTCGGGGCGCTCGGTTTTGAGATCGCACCGGCGGCTGCGGTTTCCCGCGTGCGGAGAGCATCAACAGCAGCAGCAGCAGCGCCGCCTCCGCCACCCGCTGTTCATTATAACTTGGCCGTGGGATATGCGCGACTGCGTTGTTGACATCGTCGTCGTCGCCGCCGTCGTCGTCGTCACCGTCGCCGTCGTCGGAGTCGTCGGAGTCGACGCGTCGCGTCCCAATTATACACGCGTTTCCCTAACTAACCTTATTTGCGGCAGCCCGAGGGACGCGCCGCGTCCTATATATTTGCCCCTCGACTCTTCCCCCCCCCCCCTCCCCCTCTCTTCCCCTCCAGTCACCGACGAGCTTCCGACCGGATGACGCCGATTTAATTGGGACTTGTCCGAGAATCTGCCTAGAGTGAGGGAGCAGGGAGAGGGGACGAGGAGGAAGAGAGACGCACCTTGCATCACGCAGTCTTTATGCTGACGGCGCGTTCACGAGACTTTTGAAAAACAAGTTAAAGTCTTTTGACATAGAAATTTTTAGTTGCATTGTTATTTGAGCGAGAGACAATTGCATGTAGGGTAGAACGCACCGTTTGTGGCCACTGTACCATTCCCATTCCTGGCCACATAAAAAATTATATTAATTTATCATACTATCAATCTATTCAAATTAATAAATAAGATTATTTTACAGGAGTCGAGGCAATTTTTACATTGAATGTGCAGTGCTTAAAATTGATAGTTGTCTAATGTTCAAAGCACTTTGCACCGTTTGCGGCCATCACAGTAATTTATGTGTCATAAGTATGGCCACAAATGGAACAAGTTGATGGCCACAAAGGGTACTTCTATACCCTATAGTGCAAAAAAAAACGCAATTAAAATTCTTTTTTTTATTTTGTAAACTAAAAAGCGTTGAGCGTGATTTATTAATTATTTCGATATCAGTCTACAGTTTCAAGTCCGATATAAATATGTAAAAGAATAATTTTAACTAAGTAAAAATAAATTCTTAAAAAAATACCTTCCTGGAAGTCTTAAATATCCTAGAGTCACAGATCGCCGATCATCTATTTTCCAGCCTCTGCACAATCATCGTCCTACATTATTTCAGACATAAAGAATTCGCACTCTGCACCCGACGCGACTGACCGGACGGTGGCCGCACTCGGCGCCGGTTGCGGGTTCCCCCGGTTGGTTCTGGGTTCGCGTCGCGCAGAGGCAGCGCGATAGCCAGAGCCGCACAGAGGAGACGACGCTCGGGTCCTGGTTCTTTCCGCTCTCCGCCCGCTTCTCGTAATTTTGCTTTCCCCCTTTCGGGGGTTTCTCTCTTACTTTTTTTCTCTCTCTCTCTCTCCTTCCTTCCTTCTTTCTCGGCACCGGCGTCGGGATGCCTACGCTCTCGCGGGCCCGAGGTTAATATTTCACGTGCCCGGCTGTTCCGGCGTCGAGAAAATGGAATGGGCGAAACGGCCCCAGGTCGCCGCTGCTGCTGCTGCGGTGAGCGGAATCCTTCGCGCGCCGAAAGCGCCGACGTTCCCGACGCTCTCGCCGCAGCAGCAGCGATGGCGCTGCTGCTGCGCTCCGCTATTTTCCCCGGCCGCGTGGAAGCGAGAGCCGGGGGGGGGGGGGGGGGGAGGCGACTCTCCCGGATAGGGTGGCCCCGAAGTTATGAGCCACCTTCCGCCGGAACGAATGGCGGACTACCCGCCGCGTGATTTACGCTCGCCGGAAGGACTTCTTTTTCATTCAATAAAATCATCGCGCGCGATCGTCGTTTTATGCGCGCGCAGCACAGTCGAGGTGCGCGCGCGACGCGAAAAGTTGCAACTAATAACAGTGATAAATAAGAGCGGGATTATTAATAACCGCGGGTCGAATAGGAGTTTGGTCGTGAAATACGCGGAATCGATGGCACATCGTCGTCTGGATGGGAGTCTTTTTTTGCGGACCATGAAATAGAATTATTTTATAAGAATGACACGATAAAAAATGAGTAAAAGACTTGACTTATCCGAAATAGCTTAAAAAATAAATTCAATAAAAATAACTCCCTCAAAAATTGACTAACAAAAAATCTCCAAAAATAATCAATATAATCAGGATATTCCTGGCACCTGATTCGAACCACGAATTTTCGTGTTTAATTCCGGCCCAAATCCAATTTCCGTCGAAACGTTTTCGTGTGAAAACGCTGTTCGCCGGAATTTCCGAATGAAAAGTCGCCGAAGCTGTTTTCGGAGAGCAGGAAGCGAACCGACAGATGAGAGAAGCCACGGCCGTTTAATATTAAAAGAGACGCGCGGCAGCGAGAATGGAAACTCCCCGTGAAATGGCGTGTGTGACAGGTGGGGCTGGAGGGCGGGGGGGTTGGTCTCTATTATGCGGAACCTGCCCGGGGGGGCGAGTGTGTTGTTTCGCGATGATCACGAGACCTGGCCGGGAGTTACATTGAGCAGGGGTGGAGAGGGGTGGGGGGGGGGGAGGGTTGAAGCAACCCTACACTGCGGCTCGGGCCACGTCACGTCGCTCATGATTACCGGGGACTGCAACAACCCCGACTGGCTGCTAATACCGCCGGTTACCGGCCAACCTATAAGTGCACCGCGACTGCTGCTTATGTGGAAATAGCTATACACGTTATCCGAGCTGTAAGCAGCTCCCTGCGTCGATGCATGCGAGCCACACTCGATGTACCGCGCGGAATATATTCACGCGTATAAATAGCCTCTATCCATTGCTGATTTTCGCGCGAAAAAAAGCGTCATTCGCTTCCGGGCTGCAGGTGAGTCGGTGAGTACGCGGCCATCTGGCTCTGCTGAATATTTGCTCGACTATTCGCGACTACATTGTTTTTAGATATTGACAAAAGTGCTTCTGCTTCTGTTCCGGATCACTCGAAGCGGAATGCTGGAAATATGGAATGAACTCGTTGATCGGTGAGGGAAAAATTTGGGTATTTTTGGTTGACATCCGGTTTCTTTTTCGGTCGCAAAAAATTGTGTTTTCGGTCGGAGGTCGGAAGTATTGGAACCGCAGCGACGGTTGCGGAAGCATTGATCCTTTTTTGGCGTCAAATTTTTTTAAAGGTAGAAACGCAAGAATCATTTTTTTAAATAAATATGGAAATAAAAAATACGAAGAAAATAAATTAATTTTGAAAAGTATATAATAACTTGAGTCGACCGATTCTACACTAGCGTCGAACCCTTTTACGTCCTTCGATTCGCCAGGAGGCTACGAAACACAAAAGTGCTGCGCACCCTGGTAGCGAAAAGGGGGTGTGGTAAGCGGAGGGTTGCATTATTCTTTTAAGGGGTGCAAGTAGCAAACTGCGCTCCTGGCTGCTGGCTGGTTGCGTTCCTCCGTCGCCGTCGTCTTCGTCGTCCTGATGCAACGAGCACCGAGAGCTTTTACCCTCTCCGGCTTGGTGGGCGAAAAAAAAACCCTTAAGCGCTTTGCCACACACAGAGCCAGAAAACAGAGCGTCAGACACGGTATAGACACACTAGACTTCACTTGTCCTGAGCCATTTGGCGAACAAAGAAGGATAGACAGATACATAGCAGAAAGAGAAAGGAGGGAGAAAAAAGTGAGAGGAGTCGTCTCCTCGGCTCCCTCAGCGAGTACCAACCGAGTGGAGTAAAAGATTTTCCTCGTATTCGGGACTAATGCTCCTTAATGCCTGCACCCGTTGAGTGTATTGGAGGAGGACGTAAATACGGCAGAAGAAGTGATGAGCATTTCTTCGAGCTCCGTCCACGGTTGCGCTTTCTGTAGCTATTACTTTTATTGTCTGCGCCATAATACACCTCGCTCTCTCTCAATGTGTGTTTGCCTTTGTGCTTGTCTGTTGTCTGTGTGCGTTCTTGTGTGTCGAGAAAAGTTTGATCGTAATTTCCGATCTGCTACGTGACTGTAACTTCCTTCTAATGTTCCCGAGTCATTCCGACTACTCGTGTCGTGGACATCCTGTTTGTTCTCCGACGGTTGCTGCACGGAGTGAGAAAAGTGGGCTGGGAAAATGTGTGTACAAATGGGACGATAAAAAATATGGGAAAGTTGTGGGACATCGTGGAGATTGGGCTCTTTGCTGACAATATGATAATATCAAGTGTAATACACTAATTTTTGCTGTAAATAAAAAATAAAATAAATAATTGGATTAATAGAAATAATCGAATTAAATCGAGTGGAGAAATCATCAAATTCATTTATAATAACGAACAAGATCTCTCTTCGCATCGACAGTGATAACCGTGAAGTCGTTAGCATCGCGGACAAAAGGGAAACACATAAATCTGAAACTTCGGGACGTTCGAGTGTTGATCCATCCGGATCACTTGACTTCGTTGGTGAGTTCGGGGCTTTGATTAATCAAGATGTCCCCCTCGTCTCTTCGCTTTCGTCACGGCGAAACTTCGATTCCGGCCTCTGAGCCGCGACGATTGCGGTAATGATCGGAAGGACGAGACTTCGCCCTTCTCGTTCGATCCGCGTGTCGCACTTTGGCGAAAGCCGCGGCCCTTTCCGACTGAGTTACTCGTCTCGGTTCCGCCGCCTTGGAACCTGCGGAAGTTGCGCGAAGGATACGGTGACCTCTCTTCACCCTCGCGACACGATTGATCGACGCAGTTGTCGAGGCTCAAATCGACCCTCGAAGCACGTTTCCTCCTGCGCCGAACATTTTCGGCCGTTCCTTTCGACTGCTTCTCGTTTGGTTAAGGCCACGAAATCTCCGGCTGCTTTTTTTCTTGTCTTCGAATTCCGTATAGCTTTCTCTGTGACAAGCGACGAGCTTCTTTTTCTTCTCAGAGGGAATAAAGCGCGCGACAGTGACGAGTCGAACCGGGGGAAACTGTATGATCCGTTCGCAGGGGCTTAAACGTTTCGACCCCGAATCCGTGCCGAAAGATTTTTTTTCCGTAGCCACCAAATTGCGTTTCGAGACAAAAAACGACCAGCGAGGTTTTTCTGAGATGAGACGGTTTTCGCTAATGGAGATTGGACTAGAATTAAAAACGAAATAATGAGAAACGTATTTTTTTCTTTTTTTTTACAATAAAAATATTAAGCCAAGTTTTAAATACTGTGGCTATATCAAAAAATAAAAACTCTTGGCAAATGCAAACCTTCAGACTGTCGACTATTCGCTGTCGAGAAAAATATATTTCGGAGTAGGGAAAAATTGGTGAGAAATTTTTTCCATACTCGCGCGTGACGCATCCGGCGGTGGAAATGGTAATCAACCGACGCGTCTGACGAGACGACGAATGTTCGACGCGAACGGAAGTAGATTCAAGAATAGATTCACACCTTCCCACATGTCGGGACGAGCGCGGCGCTGGGTGGGCGCATCGCGGAAGTGTCCCACGTATTTACGCCCCGCGGTCTAAGTTGAAAAAGAGGAGGAAGGCGCGCAGGTGGCGGACGAAATGAAAGGCAGAGAGAATTTATATTACACCGGAAACACAATCTACAGAAATTTACGTCAATGTCAGATGAAGAAACTCACAAATACAAAAACCTTATATATTACAATTTTTTTTATTTTTTCGTCTCTTCTGCCAAAACAGACACAAAAAAAATATGCAAAAATATCCTTCTTCTATTTTTACATTTTAATAATATATACATTTATTTTATTTGAAATAAAATATAAATAAAATATCTATATAAAAAAATGAAATTGCTGATATAAAATAAAATTGTCTCTGCGGTTCGCACAATCATAGAGGACTCGACGTCCTTCTGAGTCACGATCGACGATGAATGACCGCAAATGGTATCGAACACACCCACAACCCGACGAAGCGTCGTCGTCGTTTCGTTAGTCGCGTACGAAAATTTACGTCCGCAAATGAAAATATAATGCCGGGTGAGTCGAGCGGCAGCGAGGGTGCAAACTCTCGGGATGAATATACAGAAAGGCGAAGTGAAGGAAATAGGCGAGAGTGGGAGAGTGAGGGACAGTGGGGGTGGAGAACGATGGGCACCCCTTCTCAGCGGGACACCGAGACGCAATCTCTTCCCGACTCGTGTATCTCTCCACCCTCGACTCGAGCCCGCGTATGTATACGCGTTGTGTACGCACTGCGAAGGGGATGACCGAGAGCGCGTGTCTTTCCGCACAGCGAAAGATTTATTGGGAATCACGACAAAGTAATACCCGAAGGCCCCTTGAGAGAAATTAGGTAAGCAACACTCTGGCACAAAAGCCTCGTGTGATATCAATAAAAATTCAATAATCATAAGCCGTCAAATCAAACGTTCTTGGTGCACCAAACGTTTAATCGATTTCGAACCCAAAAGAACCCAAATGAAACCACAGTCAGTAGACAAGCGATAAATAATAATTTTTTAGTTGCTCAAGCTTTAAAAAAATGTCAATAATTTTTATACTTTCATACGAAATAATGTTCTTCCTTAAAAAGTTCAGTTTATTCGTGCTCTGAAAATGCATCCCACCATATTCTCCAAAATAATGAGCCTCGAAACGCTACAGTGTCGCTTATTTTATTTTTGCGTAAAAATAAATTGGCGAAAAAATTGTCACCTGTCAATTCGCACTTACCGAAGCTCGGAGACTTTGTTCCTACATGATGCGTCAAGTGCATGGCACGCGCTGCTGGCGATAAGAAAATCCACAACGCAGCACACGCCACATCCATACACACAGGGGGTGTGCTAAAATTGGTACAATTTGCGATTCTCACGTCTCGGACGTTCGCATCCATACGCAGAGCGAGGCGGAGTGGGTTAGGCGTTATAGTAGAAAGGGTCGTGTTCGTTGCCGGTGCTGCTGCCCTCGCGCGAATAACACGCATGCCAGGGGCGAAAGCGTTTTCGAGGGGAGGGGGAGGGTGTGGGTCTCCCTCCCCCTGTAGGGTGTTCGAGTTCGTCGCCCGAATCGCTGGCGCCGCGTGTTGGCCACAGTCACCGGTACATAACCCGGGGGGCCACGCACCTTTCCCTCTCGAGACTCGAAAGCTCCGATGCGATTTGACGCAAATTAGTCCTAATGGTCGAGAGGAAGGAGAGAGTTTCGCCCTTTGCTCGCCCTCGAAATCCAGACCCCTCTCCCCTCCCTCTTCCTCCCACCCTCCTTCACCCCCTCCTCCTCCCACTTCCTTTACCCCGGCCTTTTTTCTCACTCACCCTAACTCGTCCTCAGGCCTCTCGGTGAATTTAATTTTTTTTTTTCTCTTTCTTTTTTAATGCACCTTCGCGTTCTCTCACGCGTTTTTCAACAGCAGCGAAAAGGCGCAGTCGCCTCGGGGTCCGAGGTTTTCAGCGGGCAATTATCCGGTGTGGAAGGGTTCCGAGGATTTCTGGCAATGCGTTTCGACCCCGCGAACGTCTATATAGATATGTGTGTATGTATACTGCATATATATGTGAATATACACACACGACGCGGATATAGTTACGTACATTCCGTTCGGCGAACGACGCGGTGCGCGCCGTGTAAGTGCCTGACTGTTTCACCCTAATAACCGTAGATCAGTGCCCGAGTGTAATTACACGAGAATAAAACGGGTTCCCAGAGATGAGAGAAGGCGCGGTATATATAGACGGAGAAATTCCCCGGAGCGCGAGTATCACTTCGCCCTCGCGAAGCGCCGGGACTCGCGTGGGCAGTAAGGAAGCAAATTCGCACGCCCAAAACGATTTGGTATTCGCGGTGAGTACGGACGTCCCGATGTATTATTCTTATTATGTCCAGGCCGTGGATTTATCTCGAGGTGCGACGAGAAATAAGTAAACAAATTGGGATTTCAATCATTTGGCTGACGTTGGATGAAATCCGTGAGAGGAGATTTTCACATCGTTACTGAGAGCTAGACCCTGGTCTAAGATCTATATCGTTAGACTCGGCACTAGTCAGGCCCTGGTCAGGGTCGCGACGTCCCTGTCCGGGCCTGATCAGTGCCTGCCTTGGACCGAATGTAACAGAATGCTACAGATTTTTCGGTCGAAGAAATTCTCGGCAGGAACTATTTTTTTTATTATTATTATAATCGTTTGCATTGATGTCTTGAAAAAAATACAAATCCACTTGGAAAACGCAATTCCCGACAATTTTGCTAATCCCGCCGATTCCGTCTGGAAGAGCTTACGATTATTCCACCCGAAGCGAATAAACGTTGGGTCCCCGCGCGACGCGTGTAAAATGCGCAGCGAATAATTCAGGTATTCACTCGCCGCGCCGGACTGGATGAAAAAAACGGGAAGAAAAAGAATATCGCGAACGTCAGCGGTGACCACACGGAAATGCAATATTCATAGGTAGTCGGGGTGGGGGCAAAAGTGCAGGGGGTGCGGATACCGTGGTTTACGAATTTTTCACGTTTCAGCCCGAGCCTCGTGCCTCCCTCTTCGTCGCCAGTCGCTTTGCAACGTCGCCTCGACTCGTACAAACCTCGCCAATTCAACCCTCTCCCCTCTCGTTGCTTTCTTTCGATTAGCATTTTGCAGTTTTTCGTCCGTCTGCCCGCGGAAACCCCGAACGTTTGGTCAACGTTACAAATCCGCCCACCTGAAATTATTCCACGTTATTTTATTTTCTTTTTGTTTTTTCTTTTTTTTTTCAACAGAGAATGTAACCAACTAAATGGAGGATCTGGTAGAGATTAATCCGTCCATCGATGGAATCCGTTGGATAACGTTAAGTGGGATCATCTTTGGTGAAAGGAAAAATCCACCACCGAGAACAAAGACCCGAGGAAATCTCAGAAGCTCCGGACATGTTTTTTTTTCGCGCTCCACCGCAGACCGAGGGCGATTTTTGTGCCACCGACGTGACGTGTGAATGGTCATCGATGGCTTCGCGACGACCATCGACTCCTACCCGGTAGCCCATTGGACGTGGGGGTTTTCTCTCTCTCCCTCTCTCTCTCTTTATCTCGTGGTTGTGTATTTTTTTCTATAGGCACAAACCACCCACACACACACCGAGCCGACTGAGCATATCGCCTGGGTTCCACATGCACACGAAAAGGAAAAGTCGTCCGGTTTCACCCCACTGGCTTCGCCGTCCCGAATATGAATCATGCGTTTCGGTATCTGGCAACGACAGAATAAAGAGGAGGATCCTTTATATCCTGAGTTCTCTCTTCCCTTCCCGTCGAGATTTTCTCGCTCTGTCCATTACTTTCTCATTCCGCATCGTCCGTCCCGCTCCAACGAGACGACGAGGGCGGAAACGCGCGAAAGAGAGAGAGAGCGAGAGCACTTGCGGGAGGGGCCCGCGAGTTCTTTCACGGCTTATAGCTTTCCCGCTCTCTTTCCGTATTTTCACTCTATTCACGGCTCTCTTTCTCTTTCGCGGGAACCGCACAGCCGCGCGCGTATCGCCGCAGCGTCCCCATTGCCGTGGCGCATTCGACCCCCCGCGTGGACCCCGCCGATCTCGACTTTTGCTCCGCATTTTCACTCGCGGGAGGGACACACACGTGAATCATGTCTATCGTAATCTGTGACTTGGGCGACCTGCGCGATTGTGGAATTGACGTGGCCAAGAAAATCTTGGAATTGTGGGACCTAAAATAAGTCGAATTTTGTTGAGAATATATTTTTTTATAATTTTTTTTGTTTACGTTTTGTGTTTTATTTTTATAGTTATTCATCTAATTTTCAATGCAATTGATATATTTTTCGAATTTCTATTTTTTATGATACTTTTGTCAATTTTTTTGAGTACAATCTTTTTTATTGGCAGCCAATGCTACTGCACATTTTTATTTATTTTTTATTTACTCTAATGACGTTAACTCTCGCAGCTCTATCCGTCTGTCCCTCAATCACTTTTCGAAGATTCTCCTATGTTTTTTTTTTTCAGAATCCTTCGCTGGAATTTCGCGAACTCCCGGAAGATTTCGCCTTCCGGCTTCGCGTCCCGAAGTTTCTCATGACTTGTAGTACCCGGTGCTATAACTTCGGGATAGGAAAGAAAGAAAGTTCGAGGATTCCTGAACCGAGGAGACTTCCGTTTAGCGAAGCGAATCGCACGACTCTCGTCTTCCGTCCGTTCGACTCTCCGTCTCTCTTCCGACGAGAATTCGTTTGTCCGGCTCCGCGAAATAAATTTCGCCGGACGCTCATCGGTCACGACAAAGTCCCGTCGTAGCGCGGAATTAGCAGCGAAGAATTTATACGAGTTCCGAGGTTCTACACACGAGATAAAAAAAGGGAAAATAAAGAGACGCGATTAATTATTTAACCGGGCCGACGACGAGCTGAGCGTAGAAAAATGCGACCAGCGAGGTAAACACTGTCATCCTATAGCGCTGATAATAATATTTCATAGGCACAAGAAAAACGAACCACGAGAAACCGAGGAAAACTTACGTAGATAATTTGCATTCGAGAAATGAAAACCGGGACGATCGTCGATATTTGTACATTCAGCGTTGATAGCAGCGGTGATAAATCCAGAACAGCAGCAGGGGTGGAAGTTGCGTGCGTCACCGGGGGGAAAATAAATGCGGAAGTTGAGAAAGGGTTGACGTAGGTCGCGGATAGAATCGTTTTGCGATACACGCCGGCACCTTTGCTTTTCTCACAGGGTGTAAAAAAATATATGTACACGTGTGTACGTATCGTATCGCCGGACGGGGTGCATTACGATCGCGCTATACCAAATGTCATGTCATACTGTGAGAAATGTTTCAGTATGTGCTTACGCAAAATTGCACGCCGCAAAACGTGACTATAGATCGAGCTGCGTTATGACTTGACGTAGGTGAGACGGTGCATTTTTTATCATCCGCGAGTCGTGCTGCAAGGGTTTCTTTTTCGTTGTTATAGGCATAAGTTCTCGTTGACTTATCGCCGGGAGATTCTCTTCGAGGCTGAAGTTACTTACGAAGTTCGCCAAGAGTTTGCGAAGAATTGCGCCAGGATTTGCGGAATCGCCGAGTGCTCGACAATATGATTTTTCGTGTTTAAATAAGTTTATGATTTGTAGATTTGTATATCGATGGCTCCTGAGTGTAAAAAGTTCAGCGAAACCCGACGACAGATGCGACACTAATAAAATCTGCCTGACATAATATGAACTTCAAACCTGATGAACGATAGCAAAAATTTCTGTTGACACGTTCGATCACTGTCGCTTTAATCACCAAAACGATAATCAACCACCACATAATGAAATCAATAAATAAAATATGTATTATTTTTACATTAATTTCTTCTTGAACAGCCAATCACTGTGCCTGCTTGGCTCCACTTGCGTCAGAGTGAAATTCGACCCCCGACTAAAAATCTCCCCAAGCCAATCACTGTACCCAATATAGCTCCAGCCTCCAATTAAAAACCCACCACTGCCAATCACTGTCCACCTCCTTGCCTCCGCCTGACGAAAAGTCTATAATATGTCTATACGGAAATTCCCTGAAACCGAGTTCGCCGAGCCGTTGTTTTACCGCACAAGTTAGTAACGTTGCGAGAAACGCGAGGTGAGCTATATATACGTAACAGGCGCAGTACACAGCCGCACACGACGAATGGTATTCCAGTAATGGTTCACCGGCGTGAATACATCATTGATGGATTACAAAAGCTATAGCTACCTCGCATTCTTCATCTCTCGTTCCTTTCCGTTCTCTCGGCTTTCGAGGAGGGTTGGGAGTCGGAGGCTACCCCCCAAAACCCTCCTACCCCCTGACTACCCCATCTCGCTCTCTCTGCCAAACCCCTCGTCAACTGCGCGCTATATCCTCCTATATCTCTCTTTATCTCATCCCCCTTCAGGCTTCTCTAGCCCGACGCTATACACCGACTGGTGGCGGCGGGTTTCCGTGCTATTTCTATTTCCACGTCTCGTGAATTAATTATCACGGGGCTTCCGGTCGATACCCCGTCGCCAGTCAGCGATACCCATCAATTATTCAGACCTTTCCTCCCTCCCCTCCACCTCCTTCTCGTCCACCCCCACTACGACCCCAAGCCGAACGTCTGGCAATTCTCTTTGGCACTCGGCGTAATTCCCGGTTTACTCTCCGGGGTCCCTCGACGGATGAATCCGGCGAAAGTGAGTGCGAGGACGGCGGGAGGGAAACGAGCCCGAGGAGCGCGAGGGACGCGACGCGACAAAGCGCGAGCGAGAGACGCGGTTAAGGGTATAAGGGACGGATATAAAGACTCGACGGAAGTGCCGCCGCGCGTCTCTGTTGGAAAACGCGTCGAGAATCGAAACGTTTAAGCGTTAAAGCGAGCCGAAGAAAAGAAATGAGAGAGGAGCTTTGATATCGTGAATTTTTTACGCTTTTTTTTTTTTTTTTTTTTTCTTGACGATTCTCGTCAGTAGATTCGACATAACGCGGAATGAAATTAGATCGTCGACTCGCGACTCCGCGGGGCGACAAAGAATCTCGCGTCTCGGATCGAAGAGGCGGAATTCCGCGTAATATAATTACGTCCGGCGCGCCGCGTGTAAGTGACGTTTTCCCGATCTGCCTGACGCCAAACCCGCGGCCGATAATGCGCGCAGCATCGGCGGCGCGTCGAGACGGTTTCCCCAGTGCGGAGCTTGACGCTCTCGCTCGCCGGAAACTCGCGAGTCGTGTTTCTCTGAGAGTAATTGGACGTTCACGAGGATCGATGGCTCGTATGGTATCTTCCACTTAGCTCTCTTTTCGCGTTTCTTGCCAGCATTAGAGCCAAGTCGGACGGTACCGCGGACTTGAGGTTCAGACACTACGGAGCGAACGAAAAATCGATGCTCCTTTCGTGATCCGGGCGAGGTTGAATTAGTCAAGTTGGCTGTGTCAATTACCGTAATTTTTGCGTCAATCGGATCGCGCGATAAACACATCATTACATTTCCTTAAAATAAAACCACACATTTTTTATTAAACTCATGAGCTTTTTAAAAGAGGGATTTTATTACTGTTAACAAATTCTTTTCACAACAACATTTAAAAAAATGCTTTAGTAAATATAAAATGTTTTTTTTAGAAACCAATTAGACATTTCTAGAAACTTGACTTAGTTGAATTAGTTTGAAGAAGTGTCTGATGCTGCGAAATGTGAGTTGGCAAATCTGCCGAATTTTATGTTTCAGGAGAGAAGAGATAAGCTTGGCATTCGAGTTCGCGTACGGTTTTCATCATCGCCTGTGGTGAAGTTACGAGAGACGAAGAAGAAGACGGAGCGCAAGTGGGGGGAAGGGTCGAGACGAGAAATCGGTGCTCAAGCTATATGTGTGTCTGGGATTTTTGTGTGTGTGGAGAAAACCGTGGAGAACACACGCGCGCCTGCGCTATACGCGTGAGACCGACCAATTAAGACTTTACTGCTTGTGCAAGAAGAGGCGACATAAAGCTGCGGTACCGCGTACCCTCATTTCGTTTCTCTCGGTCGATCGTTAAGCGCTTCTTCTGCCCGGGCTCGCTTCCCGATTCTTTGTGGCCTCTGAGCGGCGCGCCGCGCGGCAAAGTCGTTTCTCTCCCGAGTCGCGCGCGGCTTATCCGCGTTCGCCTGTAGCAGAGCAGCAACAACCTATCTGCCTCGTGTAGCCGCTTCGAGATCTCTCGCCTTCCGGCCTCGCGCAACAAGCTCGGAATGAGAGTAAAACAATGTAGACTTTTCGCAAAACCAACCGCAACGAGCTAAAAACCGGTGATGATCGAGTAAACGATGATCTTGATACGCTGGCTGCGAAGGAGAAGAAAGAAGAAGAGAGTCGAGGAAGAGTTGAATTTATCGAGAAATTAGCGAAGGAAAAATATTCTTTTTATATCTTCATTAAGTTAATTTTTTCTCTTTTACTAGAGAACTCATTGATTTTTTTCTTAAAATCTATCAAAATTGATAATGATTTATTATTGATTTTTATTTTTCATTTATTCGTTTTATCTCCTTAGGAATTAAAATGAAAGAAGAACATGAATAAAAAAACGAAAATCTAAGCGTTTGTCAACGACAGAAGCGACTGTCAGTCCCGTCAATTTTATTTCTCAATTCCGCACTCAATTCTCTTATCCGACAATTCATCTGCATCCCGCGCATATGACTTCGCATATCTTTCTCTCCATCTCTTCCTCGCTCATTACCTTCACCTACAGACACACACACACACACACATACAGAAGAAACACCCCACGTGCTTTCGGGGTCTCTGTTTCTCAGACACGGATCGTAACTCCGGATCCTCCTGGCCAATCGAATTTTACTGCCGACTGTGGGTATTAACCGCACGAAAGTTTATTCTCTCTCGTATTTTCCCCTCCTGCACCAGTTTCGTCTTAACTGCCCAATTATCCTGTCGGAGGAATAACGCGCCGATATAATCGAAACATAATCGTTCCTGGCTGTTTCTCTCTGTTCCAGTCGGGAATCCCACATGTGCAAGTCTCATACACACCATACACACTATGGATACACCATGAGCCACACTCTTTTTGGTCCTTTCCGTCCTTTTGGTACACGTAATCTTTTTAAGCCCGTAAGTACCGCACACAACAGCAGCCACCACCCATTTGATCCTGGGTCCACCTCAGTTTACCTCGTTAGTCTGTTGCCTTTGGAATTTTGCATAGTTTAATTATCCCCGCGGTTGGAGACACAAATACTCGGTACTCGCAAGCTTATCTCAAGACTCGTGATCGATATAATACACAATCGTGACGAGCCGAGAGGAAGCAGTCGCCTCGGTCGCCTGTACCAACCCAAGAGAGACCCCGACCAGTCCCTCTCGTCCTCTTTCCTCTTTGGTTGCTGATGTTAGGGATTGGCTGCTTCTGGCACCTCGTGGGAATGGAAAAGGGTGATGCAGCTCGTAGCTGGCATTCTTGGCCTGTATAAGAGGGGCAAGGGGAGGGGACCTGCCCAGCTTTTAGGGAGACCTGTAAGTGGGGCTTGCATAAGTAACGACTTTGCCCATCGCGACGCAACGGAATAGCGTTAGACATGGGCACCACGTTGGGCCACTACCAGCTGGGCTTGATCCTACACCAAGTGTTTCTGCTCCTAGGATGACAGAGTCAGCCGTTGGCCAACCTGAGTCGAAGGTGGTTGTTGAGAAACTTGGACCAGAGACGAAGAATCCGCTTGTAGGCGCCATGTTGTTTTGATGTTGTCCATTGTTCGGGTGACCCTGATACGATGTCTTGGACTGGAAGGCATGTTGGATTGTGAAGGACTCTATAATGATGGTGATGACTACAGACTGGTCCACTGCTGCAAGGGCCAATCACTGGTTGGTTGGTTGGTCAGTTGGAGACTCGGCACTACTACCAATGTTATAACGCGCAGCCGTCCCAGGATTTCAGAGGACGCGAGAGGCTCTTTGGCCCTCCAGCAGCGGCGCCCCGAGTCTTTCCAGCTCTCCGTCCGTCCCTATCCACCTTCTCGCCCGCCGCCAACGTTTTGCTCTCTTCGTCGTCACTCTCCGCGCGGACCCGACAGCTGTGACAGTGCTCACGGTGGCTCAGGCTAAGCCGATCGGCCAAATCCGAACAACGCTTCCACTACCTCTTGTTCACTTCAACGAGAAATGCCTCGCGCATTTGTGTCTCCCCTCCCGCGATTCGTCGTTGGAGAGAGATTCGTGCGTCGGGATCCTCCAGGCCGCAAAGTTCGTTCGGTTTCGAGAGCTGCGAAAGCCTCGGTTCGTCGGAATAACAACGAGGACCAGATTCCTGGATGGTTTTTGAAGGTTTATCGAGATTCTTTTTTTCTTTTAGACAGAAGACTAGGAATAAATATGGAATAAATGCTGTCCTTGCAAGATCTTCAGAATTTTCGTTGGACTATCAAATGATGTTCTCAGCTCGCCAAATATTTTTGTCGGGACATAAAAAAAACCTATGACGCTGTTACATCGACAAACGACTTCCTGGCCCAGCAAAACGACGTCTGTACGTGCAGATCGTTGGATTGTACAAAACTCTTCGTTCGCCCGGGCCTAACCGAATTGTATGGTAATTCGGAGTCTACTCTTCGTGCGAAGTGCCCTCATTAACGATGCCCTCGCTTCTGGCAATGACGCAGTGTAGTCCGGGTTGCCAGCCGCACCGGTTTATACGGTATTTTGATAGTCCTAATAATGACTCAGTGCTACCAGTCGGTTTATACCGCATGGACTGCCGAATTGCGAGTATGTGTTGGCCGCGTTACTCGAGTTCATCGCAGATAAAACCGCTGGATCGATATCTCGGAAACCCTTTTGCACCCAGTGTAGATGCTACTGCCGGAGTTGGACGGCGCGTATAACCGGGTGTATAAAGGGTGGCCACTAGTACAAATACGTGTAGAGCGCAGTTTTCATTGGCCCTCGGTTACGGCGCGAGCGAAGGATAAATCCAGTCACGCGATACTCCGCGGTCCATCGTTCACCGACATGCGAGGGCCTTGCGCTAAATCATCGCAGCTCGTCATTAATCACGGAAAGTGAGAGACGCGCCTCGCTCGCTTCCGTTCGTATCTGCTTTGCACTCACAAACACGACCTATGCCTTCGTATATATACGTGTTTGTATATATGTATTCCAGTTTACAGTCTTGCGGCCGGCCACGGACGTTACAAATTGCGTCACACGCGAAACGCCGGATGGATAATCGTTTCGGTACATCAAAATGCTGGCAAAATCAGGTTCCACCCGATTCCGAAACCGGGAAAATTAGGCGAGACGTTTTGGGACCTGAAAAGAATTAATTGGCAATAAACATGCTTTTACATTTTTTATGTGATCTAAAATTTTGGAAGGCAAAGAGAAAGGAGGGAAAAAATATGAGGAATATGACTCATGATTCACAGAGGAAAGATTCACAACTACAGGAAGTGAGATCAGCGAGGGAGAATAATAGGAAGAGTGGAACGAGTAGGAAGGAGGATTACGCAGAAGAAGAAGATGAAGAAGAAAAAGGCAGAATGACCGACGCTAAACGTGAATAACGCTCTGTACGTCCGCATACATTAGCCGACGTGACCTCAGGGGTCAACGTTGTAATTTCGCGGTAACGCTGGGAAACCGAACGTGCTTTCTCTCTTCCAGCTGAAACGAGGGAGACCTCGCTCGATACCCATTTCGGCTGGGCTGGATATGTGCGCGATACGATTACCTGTGTGCGTCGCCACCGGTGCGCCAATGTGTTCCAATACCGTCGGGCCGGTTGCGGCCACGCGAACGTTCGGCCCTTTCATCGACCTGGGAATTCGGTCCGCCGAGACAAGTGGAAGCAAGTGCAACGCATTTGGGAGCAGTTGAGAGATCAGCCGCGATAGCAGGCCCGCATATATTTGTACCTGTCGACAGTGTAAACCCAGTCTGTAACCATGAACCAAAAAAACTGTAAATAAAAAAAAAATTATCCCTGTTTTTTCCCTCGATAATTACGATTTTTTGGGGGAATCAAGGTCACCAATGAAACGACTGCCACATCAACAAAACGTTTTCCCTTCGTGACGCCATCGATGACTTCACCAGATCCGCGAACGTTTGGAACTAATCGCGCTGCTATTTTTCCTGGTTTGGATTAAAAAAAAAAACGTGGACGACAAAAAAATCTGAACCTTCCAGGGAATTATTTCCGTCCTCGCGCGCGCCACACACAACGTCTAAATTAGCCCAATTAAATTCGCGGAAGGCGGGAACTCAACTCGGCTGCATCGTCGTCGTCGTCGCCCGCCACCCGACATCTGCTTCGTTAGACGCGCGGCCGCCGCCGCCGCGGCTATCTCCGCGCATGCTTAATTAATTTCAGCCGAATACATTTTTTTCAATTTCACGTATAACCGCGGCAATACGCCGAGTTAAATATTCGGTGTGTCTGTGATGCGCGGTTGAAACGTCTCATGTTTCGCGTGGGGCGCCCTGTTGAATTTATGACAGGACGTAGGATTTATCGCTTGCGGCTCGTGAATTGCCACTTGTTTTTTTTTTTTCTCTCTCTCTCCTCCAGTTTCTCCCGCTGACAGTGAGCCGTCGAAATTTTTTCCGGCACCCATCAACGCGGAGAATTAAAGGAAAAAAAAAAAACAAAACCTCCGAAAAAGACACCGCAGCGCCTGCCACGTCATTTCGTGTTTTCTCGACGCTCGTCCGCATCGGGAAAGACAGTAAAAAAAAACGCACGACGATAAAGCGCAGCTCTTCCTAATCGCGGCCACCTCGATCAACGTCCCGAGCCGGAAGGGAATCATATTTTCCCGCGAGCCGGAACGAACTGCGCAATTTTTTGCTCGACGCGCGGAATCTTTCGTGAATTTCTTGTCGGCGTCGTCGCTCGTTGTCGTCGTCGCCGGTCGTCGAGTCCCCATGGGGTGCGCTGCGTCTCCGAATTCTACTTCCAGCCCCCCCCCCCCTCCACCCCCGCCCCTTGAGCCCCCTTCCTGCCACTCTTCGCCCCTCCCAGCTCCACGACCGTTTTTCGGCGGATTTTCTTGCGAGAATCCGTCGCGCCGTCTCCGCGCCGCGCCGCCCGGTCTCTTCGGGTCTCATCGCTTTTACTCTGCTCTCCTCGACCACCCGCGGCTTCCGTTCTTACGGAGCCGAAGATTGATAATGCACGTGAGCTCCTTCGCGTCGTCGATTATCCCGGGCCGTGAATATATATATACAGAAACACGCACAGCCATTTCTTGGCCGTTTCGTGGCCCCTTCCAAGCGTCGTAATCCTGGTGGACCAGGACGAAAAACTCTATCCGAGGTTTGCGCGAAAAAAGGACCACGAAATGCCGTCGTGGTTCCCCTGCGGGATGGAATATGGACAACGACGGAACCGGATTGCGACGATAATTCTTTGCATATCCGAGGAAAAATGTGAGTTTAGCGCGAGGACTGAAAATATGAAGAAAACATTGAATTAATCAGCTCCAATTGACACAAGTCTACCCCGTGTAGACATTGTATTCGGGATCTGACTGGATTCTGATCCGACCCCTCATCTGCCGCTCCGGATTGGATGAGGCATCAATAATGGACAAAAAATATTTGTATTTGAAAAAAAAAAAAAAAAAAAAAAAAAATCTGTAAAAACCGCAACTCAATTCGCGAGCCGCGCGGACCACCTCGGATGTTCGGACAAAACCGTCGAGAACAAAACGCGACCCCCGGAGCTGACGAATCAGAATCGCGAAGTCAGAGCTGGACGCTGGACGCTGAACCATCAGAGCATCGCGACGGGTCCGCGAGAGGAACTCGAAGAACTGGAAGCAGAACTGGAAGCAAAGAAAGAGCGGAAGTGTAGGTACGTCTCGCTCCACAGGAAAAAAGATCCGTGGAAGTGCGGGCAATGAAGGGAAGCGCCGCGCGACGAGCCAGGAGCCGTTGAGTCCAGTGAGGAGGGGGCAGCAGGGGGAGGACGGTAAAGCTCAGCTAAAAGTAAAAGACAAGGAGAGAGGAGAAGAAGCGCCAAGGTCCACATTGTAAGATTCTCGGGACAGGACGGTCTGGAGGGGAGGGAAGGAGGGAGGGGGGAGGGCGAGTGAACCAGGGTTGGCGGAAGGAGGGGCGGGGGGAGAGGAGCTGAGGGAGAGGCGGACGATAGTCACGAGCCAGGCCCGGATTAAAAGTTGCCCGAACATCGGGCGAACCGATCGTCGTGGTAGTCGTGGAGTTCCCGGCCGGAACTGCGAGCTAATTAATTGCAGAAGCCAGACCGGGGTTGGTAATGCTGGCAGCGCGGCAGCGGCGTCGAGCGCAGCGCGCGGGACGTATACGTTACTATATATACGTATAGAGCTCTCGGCAAGTCGGCTCCGCTTTTCTCTCGCTGTACACTCGAGCCGCGGCGGCGGCGCTACCTATATATGTAACGCACAGCGTATATACATACACACACCACGAAGTCGGCGTTGCGGTCCTTCTTCGTTCACGCGCGGGCAGAGCGCAGCGCGCTTTGCGAAACCCGAAGTTCAGTCAATAGGAACCTGGACCAAAGGCTCGCTGGTTGTTCGTCTCTCTCGGGCTACTCACATTGTACGTCGTAAGAGGAGAAAGGGGGGGGGGGGCGGCAACGCAATTTTTTCGTGGTCGTACGAACGTAACTTGTGTGGTATTAAGGACATCTGAAATACCGACTGCGGTAATAGAAACCGTAATACACGATTTTTATGCATATTTTTGTATTTACAGCTAAAGGAAAAAATGCATTCACTGCGGATATATCACCAGCGCAGCGAATGAATCTTTTCCGTTTAGCTGTAAATGCAAATAGGCGGAAAAATCGGTTCATTAAAATATTTATAACGTCTGGGCTCAGCGTGGATGTTTCACATGCCCTTAAATCAATTACCACTACAAATGCCTTATGGTTTTGTAGTGGTAATTTATAATTGCAATGACTCATTTATTCGACGGCATTTTGTCAGCTGTGTTGATTCTCTTTGTTTCTCTTTATCACAAAAATATTTCGCGATATGTTTTCGTTCACCATATCTGTTTTGCTGTACTCTAGATTTTTTCCTGGACCCGGTGTCCAGCACTCTAAATATTCATTTTTTTTTGTATACGACATATAAATTATTCCTATACGCAAACACAAGTTCTACACGCGTTCATGTATATAGAAATACACCTTTAGATCGAGCCTACTGTCTCGCTTTTACGCTCAGCTTTCTACTTTTCTGTCCTTTCGTTCTTAGCCCTCGTCGTCGTCGCCGTCGTCGTCGTCGTCGTCGTTCCACTACTGGTTCTCCGGTCGCCGTTGGTTCGCGGCTGGTTCGCTCGTTGCCCGAGCTTCTCTCAGCCGAGAGACACGCTGCCTGGCTCCGTACAATGGCGGAGAGCGCGCATTGTCTTCGTGGTTTATCGCTTCCTTCGATTGCCAAGTACACGCCGCGCGGCGAGTCGACCGTCCTCTCGGCGCTGCTGCTGCTGCTGCTGCTGCTGCGGCGCTGGCCAAGGGAGCGAACTCGCTCTCCCGTGGGGGAGCGAAGCACCCACCCCGGCGACTGTACGTCCGGGGAGCCGGACCGACGTCGCGGTTATACCGCGCGGAGGCTGTGTATGCGTTGAGCGCCGGAGTCGCCAGAGCTCCTCCTCGTGGGTCCCACTCCTTTGTTTGCGCATGTCTTTCTTATTCGCTTTGGCTCTCCTCGTGCTCTGCGGGCCCCGTAATGCGCAATTCCACGGCACTGAATACCCGAAGGCTTAGGGGCCACTGTTAAACCGCGAGGACGGTATTACACGAGCGGAAATTTACACCCGGGGTTATAAATCTTTGTGGCACAGTTTTTTTTTTATTTTAATTTTTACGTTTCGTTTTATGTGAAATTTATGGCAGTTTTACATGACGTTTTTATTTTTATTTTTAACAATTTTGACGTGGATAATAATTAAGGAGCTTTTCCATATGTTATTCACATTTGTTGTCACAATAAGTTTTTCACTGATACACAATAAAAAATTGTCGGCCAAGTCAATTATTGTTATCTTTCCCACAAATGCAATGCAAAAAAATGACCATTGATTTATTTATTTTATTTCGAGTAATATTTATGGCTGTTTCAGATGTCGTTTTTATTTTTATTTTTGACAATTTTGTTGTGGATAATAATTAACGAGTTTTTTTCATATCTACTCAAATTTTGTTCTGAAACAATACATTTTTCGCTGATACACAAAAAAAATGCTCTACCTCGCCAATTGTTATTATCTTTCCCCACAAAAGTAATGCAAAAAAATTGTCAAAAAGCTCCGCCGAAAAAGTGGCCGAATCGACGTAGCTCGCGAGACTCCCGAAACCACGAGAAGTGTATCGCATGTATAAGAAATGCAGAGATGCAGAGGCAGCAGGTACGTGGTACGTTAGTATTTTTGGGGCCGTAAACACGTCCGCCATGCGGCAGCAGCGGCAAAACTCGGTTTTCCAGGGCGAACGCGATGTCGCGTCGCGTCCGCGTCGGCTTCGTCTTCGTCTGCTGCGACGCGGGCGCAACGTCGCCGTTGGCGTATATTTCAGGCGAAAACGTGTGTTCCCCAAAAGTCCGAGGGTCTCCCGCGCATCTCGTAGTTCTCCTTCTCTCTCCCTCTCTCAACCTTTCCGCTTACGCCCTCGCTCTCGAGCCTCTTCCCTCTCTCGCGCTTTTATCCCGCCGTCGCGCGTATAAATTCGTTATTCAACACGCCATTAAATGCGCTCACGTCGCGCGCGACCGGTGCCTCGCGCTCATAAATCGCAATTACGAAGCGGCGCGAGTGAGAATTTGTCGCGCGGGCCATCTAAGCATCAGACGCGCGGTATTTGCGCTCCTCTCGCTCGGCTCGGCTCGTTCCGTTCGGCTCGGCTCGTTCGTTCGGCTCGCGAACGCCACAGGCCGCGAGGACATCTCCGGACCACCGCGTACGCGAGACGCGAAAGGAAGCGCGACCAAGCGAGCGTGCAGCCTGAGAGCAGCCGGAGGGGCGAGAAGAATCGCGCGAAAAACGGTCCCCGGTTCCTCTCCCGACCTGCAGGGGCCACAGTCGTTTCAATATACACGGCTTAAGACGCCGGGGGTGGGAGGGGGAGAAAAATCGCGGCTAATTTCGCATTCGCGACGGTCGATAAGCAGGCTTTTTTTTCGATTTGTGGTACCGGATTTTCGGAAATATAAATATTGCGTTTGGCATTTGACTGGGTATTAAAAGTATTATTATTCTCGAAACGAATCCCCTTTTTTATTTTGTATTTTATAGTTTATAATTTTGTATGGTACTTGAATGACGAAAAATACAATTTTTAACAATTAGGAATTAAATTTGAAAAAATGGTATACATTTAAATGCACATTTTTTTGTGTAAAAAAATCGTAAGGGACTGAGACAAAAGTGACCTTATAGGTTCTACCCAAATCAATTTTGGTCCATCCCATTCGGAGCGAAAATAATATCCGCGATGTTCCAGCCCCGACGTTAAATGGAGATAAAGAATATAGGGTGCTCTGTGTTATTATGATTTTTAGTTTTGGGGCTGGACGGAATTGAAACGGGCAGGTAGAAGCAACGAAACGCGAGGTGGAGATGAAAAAAAAGGCGAGGAACGGAGAAGCCAGAAAAAGCGCGAGGTTCGGTTGGAGAATCCTCGAGGTCTTCTCGCTCACTGTCCGCCTTCGCCGGGCTTGGGCCCCGGAGTGGGTGGAAATGACCGAGTGCTCGTCTCTCGAAGCCTACGCGCTCCTACATCTATACGAGCGCCGCATAAATATATCCCGAGCGAACTCATCATCGTAACCCTCGGAGAGTCCATCGATCCTCCAAATTACACTTATAGACTGTGTGGCGCATTCGCGAGGCGAAACAAGCGCGAATAATTCCCACCTCTTATTCACGGGATATTTTCAGCCTTTTATAAACAAACAACAATAAAAAAACTCATTTTTTACAATTCGTCATTTTATGGAACTCAAAAAAATCACTAAAAATTTCGTGTCATTGGATAAGCTTGAATTTTATTGTAATGTTTTTATTTCCTTGAATTCATTCTAATTTCAAGATTGTAATACTTTGTATTGTTATAAGCATCAATTTTACTGCAAACGTAGGTATTAATTTTAAGTGTTACCCACAACTCAATTCTTGTATAGGACGGACGAATCCAAAGCGAGAAATTGTATAAAAAAAAAAACATCTTTTGCGATGATGATAATATTCATAGAAAACGTGACGTGTGGGAGGTTACGTGCTGAACGAAGTATTCATTTATCGACTGACGTTACCTATGCTTCGGCCTGTCACGCGAAACTTGACCGGAGGGTACGCCAGATTGGCACATACGTTGCGCGAGGGCGAAGAGCACGAGGAGGAGGAGGATAATTCGCCCGAGGGGGGCGGCGGCTACGATGCGGAACCCGACGTGAGCTAAATATCAGGTGGGCCAGAGCAGATAAACGTTTCAATTAGAAACGTATTAGTGCCCTCTACACGCAACCGCCACCCACGTGGATGGACAGCACCCATCGAAAGTGTAACAAAGATGCCAAACAACATCAGTGCTTTTCGAAATGAGCGAGACATTTCACATCATATAGGGTTTTTTTTTTTTTTTTTTGTAAAAAATGCAATGGGTCCATCTTAAAAAAATTTGCAATTTTTGAGGGTCGATTTAAAAATTCTGTGAAAAATTGAAAAAAAAACAGGATATCGCGTTCCACCTTGCGGCATTCTCTTCGTTGAAGAGTTTTCTTTCGAACGCAAAAAGAAAATCTAGATTCCATTAATCCAAAGGAAAATTACATTACTTTTAGCGAAGTGAAAAAATTCGAAAAAAGTAAAAGATCATTTTTCGCATTTCTCTCCTCAAATTTTCGATTTTTCGGGCAAACAACAGTGATTTACGGAATCAGCGGGCTATCGGGTTTTCAAACTTGACGAAATCGAAAAAATTGTTTCCCAAAAACTGCAAGGAAAAAATATGGAAAAAAGTACCTAAAAAAGAGTCCAACAAAACTGCCACGAATTCTCCACAGCCGAAGCGTCGGATGAACCGAATCGCATAAACCTCTCAATTAGAAACGTATTAGTCGCGTGCGCACGCAACAGCCACCCACGTGGACGAGCGTCGGGAGCATCGGAAGTGGAACGAAGACGAAACACGCGGCGGGAGATACAAAAAGTTTCACGGTGAAAGATGGATTCACGTGTCGGCGGTAGAAAGAGAGCGCTCTCTCCCTCTTTCTCTTCTTGCGTCCCAAAGACCCCGGGCAGGAGGCATCGACTCGCGGGGCAGTTGGTCGTCGGTCGTGTATTTTCGAGCATTTGCCGTAAATAAAATAAAAGAGGAGGCTCTTGGAGCGGTGAAGAAAGATGCTTCGAAGAAGAAGAAGAAGAAGAAGAAGAAGAAGAAGAAGAAGAGAACGAAGAAGACGAAGAAGAAGAAGACGAAGAGGAGGAAAAGGAGGTGAGGGAAGAGAGCCGCAACAACGCGCAGAGCAAGCAAGCAGCAGCAGCAACAGCAGCGCAACCAGAAGTCGAGAGACCACCCAGGAGTCGGCTTCCCGAATCGATAAGGTCGTGCGCGGAGCCGTGGAAGCAGCGCGCACCGCTCGCGCGCTCCGAGAGACGTCACTTCGGTTCGCCGAATCCGCAGACGTTCCTTCGTTCTCGGCCGCCACCTTTCCCGCCGCTTTCATCCGTCTTACTTCGGGGCTACCTTCAGCCTCTCATCCCTCTCTTCTCTCCTTCTCACTCCCTCTCCCTCTCCCTCTCCCTCCGTCTCTCTCTCTCTCTAGCTTCTCTTCTCCTCTCTTCGCCGCCTCGAAGGTAGCGAGCGGCGCGGCTATATCGAGTCCACCCGCCGCCGGCTCCGGAATCACGAGAGGCACGATCCTCCGGACTTGTGTGTACCGATTCGGTGGCGCTGCCTCACTCGCTCTTTCTTCCTCCCTCTCTTCCTCCGTGTTTTGTCTGTTGGCGAACGACGCGGACCACGAGAGCTTCGTGCCCGACTCCTCTGGTACCGGCGAGAGGTGGATTCTGTATGCAACTTCGTGAGACCGATACACAGCAACTCTGACAGTGCGGTGCCCCCCCCCCCCCCCCCTTCAAGTGTCCCCCCCTGATTACTACTAGTTGCGGCTGCGGTATCGGAGTATTAAAAAAAGTGAAAAATTAAATTCAACGTTGCTTGAAAAAAAAAAATCCTTTCACATTACTGAGACAAATTGGCCCGTGATAACAATCTCACGATTCATGATAATAACGATGATGATAATAATGTCTCACTGGAGACAGAAACCGCGATCCGGTTGGTATCATTTCGGCTCCGTCACTTATTATATCTGCCCGCGCGTTTTTTTTTGTCCCATCGCCGCAACTGATACTCTTATTCCGTTTTGTTAAAGGGCTCTGGTAATGGCGAGAGATGAATTTTCTGTATATGCATCTTCGCGAGGCCGATACACATCAATCCTGACGGTGTGGTGTCCCCTCTCCACTTCCCCTAATTGCTGCTGCGGTATCGGATTATTAAAAAAGCGAAGAATTAAATTCAACGTTGCTTGAGAAATGAATACCTTTCATATTACTGAGACAAATTGGCCTGATAACAATCCCACCACTCAATATTGATAATGACCATGATAATAATGTCACACAGCAGAAACCGCGAATCGGTTGGTTTTCGGCTCCGTTACTTATACCTGCCCCGCGCGTTTTTTTTTCTTCGTCCACCCACCGCGTCTGATACTCTTCCGTTTTGTTAAAGGCCACCTGCTTTTCTCTCGACACCCGCGTCGCGCGGGTTTCTGAGAGTGACGCGTCTGATACTCTTCCGTTTTGTTAAAGGGCTCCTGCTTTTCTCTCGACACCAGCGTCGTGCGGGTTTCTGAAAGTGACGCTCGCGGTGTGCCGTCTTCGCAGATACCGGGGTAGCGATATCGGGGCTGCACGCTTCACCGACCCAATCTATTCTGCACGCGCGGCCTTGTGTATATGTTACTTGGTACATATAATACGTATATATATAATATCTACAGTGATACATATACATATATAGCTCTGTACTGGTGTTGCACTCTTTGTGGAAGAAGCTCGCAGCGGGAGGTGCGAGGGCCGAACGACGTCGAAAATGGCCACCCTGAAAGGATCTCCTCTTCCTTTCTTTTCGCTTTCACCCTCCCCCTCCCCCAGGTCTACGCCCTCTACTCACGCTCGTACCATTTTCGCGAAAAGAGTTATGAATCCGCGAAGCCCCCTTAACACTGAGCTCGCTGCGTTACACACGAGGCCACCCTACGTTTTATGTACCAATGTATATATATATATATAGCAGGGTCTACCCTCTTTTCCCTCCTTCATTATTCTCGAACTGCCTTCGGCCCCTAACTGGGTCGTAGGTGGACGCATCTGCGGACCCCGATATCCTCGTGTCCCGCGCGTTGAACCGATATTTTCTCTCTCGTCTCTCCCTCTGCCAATGGACACGGTCACGAGTTACTAAATCTTTGTTTAACGGAGGGAACGAAAAAACTTGCGGAAGGCTGATAAGAAAATCGAAAAAGCTATAAAGAAAAAATACGCGGGTAAGTGAATTTTCGAACGAGGACGATAATTATTTGTGGGCGAAGAGATTTATCGACTTTTCTTTTGTCAGTCTAAATGGAAGGTTCATCAACATTTATACAACTAAAAACGTGCCAAAAGTTAATTATTTTCCGGGTTACCCATTAAATGAACGATATTTTCAATTTCATGTAAAAAAAAATCTCCCAAAGGTGTTAAAAGTGCAATCGCCCCAAACGGCAAATCCCAGCCGCAGTTGAGTCAACTGCATTCGAGGTCCTCGAACGCTCTCGCGTTGCATCCTCGATCCCCCGGGTATCGGGCTCTCTGGCGTTTCGGCGCTCCTCGTGACCCTCGACACGACGCGCATCGATCGCCGGGAAATTTCGGTATTCGCCCACGGAGTCTCCTCTGCCGGTCGGTTAAATATTTGACGCCGCTGCTGCCGCCGCCGAAGTAGCCGAGTTGCAGCGCGTCGGGAGTTTTGGGTTCGAGAGAGCCAGAAACGCAGAGGAGGGAGGGGGGAGGGGGGAGTGTAATAATATGCGCTGAGCAAACGAGGGGTCGACTCTCCGCTGCGATCGAGTAATCTGTAGCGCCAATGTAATATCCGCAGTGTGATATGGATATACGCGAGGCGCAGAGCTCGCTGCTGGAGCCACCGAAAATTCGACGCGTCGCGGCGCCACGGGTGATTAAACGCGCGGGTTTGCATTCGCACTCTCCCCTCCCCCCTGCCCGCGCTCCTCTCGCACACAGATCCCGAAGAACCGTATAACGAGCAAATTCTTTTTATTCGTCGGTGTAATTGCTCGGGTGTTGATCAGCCCGGATGATTTAATTTCGCCCCGCGCGCGCGAGTGGTAAATTATTCGGTAAATATCGAATAAACCTCGAAATTTTGCGAGAGGGAATTGCGAGGTGCGGTGAAATATTCGAGATTTCACGCTGCTCCGACGAAATTTACCGACCCGAATCGAGCTTTCCGAAATTCGAGCTTGGATCTTTTATTTGATTTTTAGTTACTTTTTATTTGTAACTTCTATTTTTGAATGTTTAGTTTTGTTTTTTTTTTAATTTTTAGTATTAATTTTGGTTTTATTCTTAGTCAGAGAATATTTCAGGTCGATAACACTTTTTTTCACTTGGTCCACGATTTTTAAATGATAAAATTGTATATTCACTAAGAATATAACGTCGCGATTCATTTATCGCGTTGAAGACCCCGAGAGGGGTCAGGAACTGCCAGGATAAACTGGAAAGGCCCGAGAGAGGTCGAAGTGAAACAAGTAAGTAAAGAAAACCTACGCAACTACCCGCCGCCGAGAGCACTCGGGGACGGCTCTCGAACAGTCAAGTCCAGGTGTATACTCAGGCTGCTCGCGCAAACATTTGCCATAATCCCACCGCCGTATTTATTTATCCGGTGTCTACAGGGCAGACGGCCAGAGCTCCAAGCGACCACTATCCAGGCTCTCTCCTCTCTTAGCGCGCCACAACCGTCGCTCGCCGCAGTGTCTAAGATTACAGAGAGTGGCAGCGACTTTTCGGTGAGTACTTCACCGGTTTTCCAGCCAAATCAGCTTTCGAGAATATTTAGTTTGCTTCCACTACCTCGGAACCCGTAAAAACAGTTGAACACAAAATCCTGGCGACTCTTCCGGTCATCGACTTTTCCGAGATCAAACGATCCAGGAATCTCGATCCGAACGTATAAAAAAAAAACATTTTTTCATCGCACCAAAAAAAGGCAACGAAAAAAACATTAGATCGACTTTTTTGTCATTAAATATAAAAAAAATATTGGAATGCTATGTGTTTTATTCGAAGCCCTGAACCGAAAGTGTTAAGTTCATCGACGTCCGTAACTCCACTTACTTCCCGCAAAAAAATCTCTTCGAGATGCTGTAAAAAGCGATAAAAATATAAATGAAGAGACAAAACCGCGTGCGAAGGATAAAAAAGAATTGGCTCCGACACCTTTGTTCAACATCGCGAGAGGGCGAATCTCGTTAGTTCGCGAGCTCGATTAAAGCTCTCTCTTCCCAGGAGTTTCTTTTCTTCCGCAGGCGGTCGGTCGAATTTTTCTCGCTCTCTCTCTCTCGGCGGATTCGCTCGCCGGCCATAACTCAATTATTCCGGTAATTATCGTTTTCGCGGAAACTCTTTTACATCTCTGGCGATACGCAACCCCGGAATACGCGCTCGGCGATAGGGAAAGTCATTCTCGTTTTTTCTCATTCCCTCTCTATTCGTTTTTTTTCTTCTTCTTGTTTTGCTTTTTCAGCCCCGCTTCCTGCTGTTTCTCTCTGCTGGCCGACTCCGCGAGGCGCTCGAAAGGCTCTTCAGTCGTGAACCGCGAGAGCAGCCCCGAGGGCAGCCGCACCGACTCCGAGGTGTTGAGATTGGCTGCTGCGAGTTTCTGGTCCCGCCATCTTCTTTTTTTCGTTTTTTCGTATTCATTTCCGGCTCTCGCCAATTTTTTTCCTACCCATTCGCGCGTTTTGTTTTCAGACTCAGGTCCGCAATAACGCGCCGCTCGCCTGGGGATTATCATATGGCGCAAAAGAGTCCCTTTCGTGCTCCTTTTGGGTGTCATACCCGGGGGGCTAATGCGGAAAGAGCAAAACACCCGCTGTAGATTATGCATCAACAATATTTGGCACCTTTCTCAGCTTTCGCGAGATTGGCTCCAGCTACCTTTTTATGCATGTGTGTTTTCCTCTCTTTGCTACTTCTTTAGTCCGTTTTTTCGACCATACATGAGGACATTTTGTCTTCCATGTCAGTTCCTCTTTTTTGGAAAATTCCAGGACAAATACCGATCTCCTATATTAGACGTTGGCTTCGGATGCGTCCGTCACCATCCACCCACTGCAGCTGTAGAAGCAAACTCTATTCTACACCATAAGAGAAGACTATTTCGTTTTCCAACTCCTGGAATCACCCCAGGATCGACAACATCACCGTCAAACCTGTCCACATCCTAGTCCCAATTACTATTCACCATTCAACATGAGATCCAAGTAGAGACCACTTCTATGCTTTCTTCTTCCAGCAAACGATACGGCCATTTTTGTTCCAGCTTTTGGGAACATCCCTTAGGATAGTCCCAGCAACCACCCAGTTTGGCTGCCTCTTTGGACGTCACTCTACGACGGCATCGTCTATACGTTTCATTCACCATATCCAACGTGCAGTTACCCAGCAGCCAGGGTTTCTAACCATCCGCAAGCGGCGTTACAGAGGCAACGTCAGCGGGAAAGGCAACCGGGAAGGCTGGTTGGTCGGTATCCCTGGTGACTAGGCGAGAGTATTTGATCACGGCCGCTCGTTCGTTTGCCAGTCGCGCAGACTCTAATGAAGACCACTATACCACGGGACACCATTGTTGGGTGCCGAACGGGTTCTTCCCGTTTCCCCCTACCCCTCCCCCCCAACCCTACCCACCACACTTTCCCTCTCGCTCTCCCCGAGCGCAAAAAACGGTATCTCCATTATTTTTCGCCGTTATTAAAAATCCGCCGTACACGCCCGGGTTCAGACAAAGAATTCGACAGCCATTGTCCCGCCGTCTCCCGGTTTTTGTTCCGCGCTAAATGTCAATGATTCTGGTTCTCCTGCTGCTCCGCCGACGCTACGACGAGTCTGGAGAGCGAAACCAACCGAGCACATAGACACAGACCGGAGCGCCTCGTCGTTCGTTTTTCGCCCCATCATCTCATCCCATTCCACGTGCCGTTCCCCGCTTCTCCCGTCCGACCGATTCCCCGTCACCCCTTTTTCCAACCCTCCTTTTCCTAGCGCGTCGCATCGGGCTCTCGTTCCTCGGTGTCCTCATCATCGCGTCGCCACCCGAGACGTCGACGACGGCGACAACGACGACGACTACTACTAGTCGGCGTCCTACGGGATCCTCTCTTGTCCTCTGACGCTCTTCATTGCGTCATCGCTGTCGTTGAGTTCGCTATCCCTTGTCTTCCCTTTTCTCGGACGCTTTTTCCTCTCTCTCGATTTTTCCTTTTTTGCTCCGCTTTTCTTCTTTCTCTTCTCGCATCGATCCCAGATTTTCGCAATGTTTTTCCGCGAGAAATCAATCGCCAGTGCTAACTAGACCGGAAATTTTATCCCCTTCTGATCGCGGTCATAGCCTTCTTTTTTTGGTCTTTATTCTCTCCATCCTCATCGTATTTTTCCTGATCTGCTGTCCTCTGGTTGTACGAGCGATGCGAGGGTGAAACCACCCTGCTTTCTTTTTTTTCTTTCTCTCGGTTCCCACTGACTTTCACCGACGACTTCCAGCGCTGCTGTCGCTAGCCTCGATTTTTCCCATCGTCGCGATACGCGCGACTACACATCCCGACCCCTTCGCCTGCGGATGAGCGAGGGTTATGACGAGCCACCTCCCCCCCCCCCCCCCTTTCACTCTCCCATCCCCGTCACTGCCACGTTAGTTCGTCGTGGCGGTGACTATATCATCGTTCCACAGTGCAACGGGTTTTGCTCGCGTGCGTCCGGGTCCTACGCTCCGGCGTTCAACCCCATCTGGACGGTGTTTTTACTCATCTCTCTTATTTATCCTACTGTCCCCCTGTGACTGTGACGTTACATTCCATCAGTCATACAGCGTCAACGGAGAGAATACGGCGCCGTCACTGGTCCCCCAAGTCGAGCTCCGTGACACGCGGCTTAATAGGCAGTCGCAGTACATACAACGAGCTTATTAGCCGCGTGTCTCGAGTCGTGATTATCACGAGCTGCGATTGAATTTTATCGTTACTAACAGATGGCAAAAAATCTGGATCTCTGTTTCACATAATTAAAATACCATCTACGAACAATTAAATATCAAATTTTGCCGCGCCATTGAATTGTATTGTTACTCATAGCCAACAACAAATTATGAAAAAAAAAAAATCTGTTTCACATAATTAGAATTAAAGTACCGTTTACGAACAATCAAATATTGTAAAAAATTATTATTATTCACAGCCAACGAAATATGCTAATTACCCCGGAAACTCCAATTACATTTCATCCCCGCAATTGAGCGCGACAGTCAAAAATGATAATAACAAATAATTCACGGGCAAATTAAACAAACAGAGGGAGAGAGTCGAAAAATAATGGCGGGCTCGCAGGAAGCCCCGCATGTAAATGAGTCAAACAACTTGATTAAAATAATTATCGCGATTTACGGGATAATTCGATTATATCCCCCGCGTACCACCCCGAACGTTCGGTGCGTGACACCAAAAATTCCTCCCCGCTCCGGGACAATATTTTCGAGCTTCCCGGCGTGGGAGAGAGAATTTGCAGGAGGATTTTCCGGGTAATCCTAATTACAAACACGTCCCGTCCGTTGGACCGAGAAAATGAGGGCGGTTATCGTTGGTAGACGGTAACATTGCTGGTAATTTTTTTAATTTTTTGATGTTTTTTTTTTCTCGCTATAATATCGCTCGTTATCACTGTTACAGGGTTTTGTAATCAGAGCTCGGAGGGACAGAGACGTCTGTATCTCCGTCTCTGCCCATTGCAGGCCAAACGATGCGAGGAATCGAGAGAAAGAGAGAAAGAGAGAGAGACGAGTGAGACGACGACTGTGGGACAGAGAGCGCGAGTCTCCCGGACGCTTGAAGCGCTGCAACCGACTAATACTCGTGCCCTACGGGCCGTGTGTAGCACGTAGAGCGTGCACGCTGGCCGCGAGGAGCGCGAGCGAGCGCGCGGTTTGGCTGCAACGCCGGGAATACCGTTCTCTACGGCCGCGGTAATGGTTATAGCACCATCGCGTGCAATCCCATTAGCACCGATGCAATTTACTCGATCTATCACACCCTATTAAGCGGTGCGAGAGCGCGCGCGAGCTTCGCATCCCTGGGCCTCCCCCTCTTGACCCCCGGTCGCCCCCGCACCACCCACCACCCCCTGCAGCCGCCAACACTGGTCCGGCTTCGACTCCGATCGCTTAACGCTCGTTTTAATCGAGTTTGTCCACCGGACCAGCCGGAACTTTTGGATATATACCCCCCTTCCCCCTCTCCCTCCGCCACCCCCTCCCACCGATGAGAACACGCTCGACTTTTGCCTTCTTTTTGCAACCGGAGGGAATCGCCCAGAATTTTTCGATACAGCTTCACAGTTTTGAGAATTTTTATAATTGTTGTTGGAAGGGCGAAAATATGGCAGCTTTTTGATTTTTTTTTAAGTGGATGGGAAATCAATCAATTTGCGGCCCACAAAATAATGTTTTTATCGAATTCTCGTGGTCTGATAACACACATACGATTTTCATGAGACCAAAATTGGACCGAGTTGCAACAGACGAAAAAAAAAAAAAAAAACAAAAGGTCTACTGAAAAAGATTGCGTTCGGCTGTCGGAACGGATGACTATGGCGAGCACACACTGACACTCGGCAGACACACATGGAGACCCCGTAAAGTGCCTCTCAGTCGCAGGTGCGAAAGGCCGTTTGATCCGATTGCAATATCGCGCGAAGTTCGCGCAATAATGCACGCGTTAATTTGAGGGATTTATGAGGATTAGCAGTTAGCGATATTCCAGCGATAATTCGTCGATTTATACGTGCACATTGCTGTGATAAACGGATATCCGGGGCGGCCCGGCGCGTACTCGACGGTACACAGAATCGGCCGATTTCATGAAAGTGTAATGAGCCGCGCAATTTCATCATCGGAAATCGATATACACGAATCTATGTATTGCAAAGATTCCTCGCTTGTACCTGGGCTATGGTATAATGTATACCGGGTGGTGTAACGTGTAGCTGCAGCCGGAGCGAAAGAGCGAAACGAATATATACATATATGTGTGTGTGTGTGTGTGTCAGTGTGTGTGCGACGGATCCGGTGGAATGTAATGAAAAAAAGCTTCTTAGCGAAAACCCAGGCGCACCGGGTGCGTTGGATAAGTAGCTGAGGGATTGAACGGATAAGGGTGCAAGAGGCTCCGGGAGATTCGTGCTATGTAGTACTTGCCGGTTGGTCCGAGACGAGAGAAATAAAATCGAAGACGTCGAACAAGGAGTCTAGTGCCATTGACGGTGGAAACGTCAGCTGTGCCTCTTCCTGGTTATATATTCGATAGTATATATATATAAAAAATGTGTAGATGTATACATGTGTATACAGGGTGATTCAGAATTATTTTCCAATTTTTGCTGCGTGAGAACCATTTATTTTATTTTTATTTTATTTTGAATAATTGCAAATAATTCTTTAAAATAAAAGTAACTTTTAGATATTTAACTATCGAATAAAAAAATTACTCAATAATTAGGTGACAACATTTGTGGGACAAAATTCAAAATACAGTTCAACTGCGCTCAAATTTCTGGCATAATTTGTTCACATAAATTCTAGGAATGACTCTGAATCACCCTGTATATATTATATATAGAAATCTTTGCGAAAATTTAGCAAACGTTTGTCACGATATAGACGAGTACTGCCTGGACCTCGGAGGATCCTCAGCTGTGCTTCGGGGGTGTCGAAATCCCCCGAAACTCGAAGTACGACGATGTCTTTCGAGGGAAGAGGAGATTTCGGCCCCACTTTATCGTCGGGGCCGTCGTTCGTCGCGCCAGCTGTCGCGCGAACCCTCGTCGAGCCCGCGTAAGACGTGTGCGATACCGCACCATCCGCGACCCACCGGAGGATTTTTTTTTTTACTCCCTTTATTTCCCATAAAACTGTGTCGTCTCTTTTGCCTCACCCTCGCGCCCTCCTTATCCACTCGATTTTGCACCTTCGACCCTTTCCAGCAGGCGAGCGACGACGTTTCAGGATTTCCGAGGGTTGTACCTTGTATTCCTTTCTCGCTGTATGCGAGAAAGATTTTTCGTCCGGGATTTCGATGGGGTTGGCGTGCCCGGACATGATGGACGAGGGCGCCGAGTTTCGTCGCTCGGATCTGACTTTAAACCGGTGAAGCCTCTGGGATATCGCGTCGTGACACTAAAAAGGCGTTTTGCCTTCAACATTGTCGTGGAAATCTGTCCGCAAGTTTGTCGCCTGCTGATGTACGAGGCGTTGCGTGGCAAAAGAGCCGAGATTATTTTGGATCGTAGCCAAATGAGCTCATCATCATTTTTGCAAAGAATGACGAACTGTATATTTGACAAGAATGATGAATTTTTGTATTATCAAGAAAAAATATATATATTTCACTAAATAATAAAATAAATATGTTTTGAAATTACAAAAAGCGAAAGATTACGTGTAACGATGCAAAAAAATGTTATCCGGCACTTAACGAAAAAAAAAAGTTAATTCGAGGCCCAACGTGTCGGACGATAATTTATTTGTGTTGAGGATAATTTATTTCGTGCTACGTACGAACGAGGATCCTGGGGGTTGCGGCAAATAAGTGGGTATGTCGAAAGAATCTGGAAACAGTCCCCGTCGTTTCGGGTGGCACCAGATTGCCGGTTAGTATTTCCGCGAAGTGCGCGAAATTGGCTGCGGGACACGAAAAGAAAAGAGGCGAGGGTACGTTGCTACACTCGAGCGGACCGCGCGGGATAGGGTGGCCCAGGTTGTACAGACGCTCCGGGAGCGCCCGCGAGAAGAAACGTCGTCCGCATACAAATGGGCAACCGATATCCGCGCGTCCCGCGCCGCATGGAAGTCCCGTGATCGTTGTCAAGTTACCGCAAGTTGCACAGATAGCCGAGCGCAAGTACAGCGAGCCGGTTACTCCGGCGGCTCCGGCTCTATAATGATATGCGAAAAGCTATCGCTGAAAAGACTCGGCTTCTCGGCCCGAGAACGCTTGTCACTTGTCAACGAGACTAAGCGAAACAAAAAATTGCGACACGTTTATTTCAATCGTACTTTATCGACTTTAATTGGTAATTAATAAAATGAACATGGCGATGTTTAAAAAAAAAAGTATTATTCAGGCTTATTTATACTTGACCAAAAATCGAATTTGCGTTTCCACAAAAAAAAAACCCCGACGATACCCAACGAATAAAATTCCAAATTCCACCCAGGCATGAGCACCCAAATAAAAAAACCCAAACCAAGCCGCAAAAAAAACTCATAACTTTCGTTCTACAAACACGTAACCCGAGAATACCGAGTATGACGTCGGTACCCTCGGCGGGGTCTGGTGGGACTCGCGAGGGGGGCTATCGTCGCCGGCACCGCCTCCGTAGCTCGGCCGCCTGTAATCATCTCGTTACAGACGCATTGTACGGGAGGCTGAGAGGCCACGCGGATCCGGTCCCGGCGCGGAGACACCGGCGTCGAGTATTGCAGGCTATCCAATGTCATATATACATATGCATACTTCCCACACACATAGCTATGTATGTACAATATACACGTTACACATAGGAAATGTACATATACATAATCTATGTATGGGAAATATATGTACCTATATTTCCCATCCGGTGTAATACCGTAGAACCATAGCGATCCTGCTCTCCTCGGATCCCAAGCCGCTCGTCACCCGTTCCGCGCGGTCCATTCCGTATCCGTCCGATGATTACACGGAACACGTCGAGAGAACGCGAGATCCCCGCATTTCCATGCATATAGTATATACATATACATAGTATAGTATACATAGATATAGATAGATATTCCAATCCATACATATATATGTATATGACGCCGGCAGTCCTAATCAGCCGTAGCATTGTGAACACGCGAAATTACAGGAGACGAAACTCCATCACACTGGGCCGCTCTTCAGTCTCCTGGTGAGTATTAGTAGGGCCGAGCAGCGTTGCGGCACCGAAACGCGTGGATAGCGGGGCCCAAGCGAGGTATAATATAGCCTAGTTGTAGGTAGGCGACGCGTACATCGCGAAACGTTGAAAGGGTGCTGGGTCCTCGCCATCCCCCCCACCCCCCGGGGGAGGGTAGAGCAGATTACACGCGGATCCCACACAGTCGAACGGTCACCGCGCGGTTGTTAACGAATCATCGTAATCAATTCTCTTTTGCCGTCGATTTTACGCGTTATGTACGCGATCACCGAGAGGGACGAAAATTATCGCGTGGTGTCTAATCAAGACGCGCGCGGAGAGACGAAATTATCGTGCGAGGCAAGTGATGACTGTAATTAACCGACGGCTATTGAGGGCTCTCTCGATGCCTATTTCGGGGGCCTAATTTTTTGCCAATGGTAATGAGACTTATTGTCGTTGGGTGTGTGCAGCACAGTTTCGTTGAGATGCTGTAGGTTTGAGGGTGGAGGGACGAAAGGGGGTGGGACGAGTGAGACACGTGATGACAGCTGGAGCGGTTTCGTTTCTGAGACTCAGCCCGGGGCTGGATGAATATTCAGAATACTTTTTAATTCATGGAGATTTTTTTTTTAATGGAATTCACTATGTGTCCAATTTCAGTTCTATTAATGAGAAATATTGCTGCCCGAGGATTATGAATAGTGCAACGAGTGGCTTTGCCTGACACATGTGGACTGAGGGACGGATTAATTCTCGTCCGCCGTCTAACACTCGGTTTATGATACACACCAGTCGCTTTTGTGGCTTTCAAGAGACGGCCCGGGGGCACCATACTGCGGTCCACTCTAACCCATTCATCCTGTAAATGCGCTAGAGCGAAATAGAATTCTATTCCCCGTTGCACGTTACCAACCAGCTTCGATCCCGCTTGCCGCGTGTACAGGGCGATTCGAGTGAAACCAACCACCTGCTATTTTTATTGGCATTACAAAAATAATTAAAACATGTACAATTAACCTTCAAAACCAAATTCGTCTTTTATATATACTTCATTAAATTAATCTCTTTTAATTTCTCTTTTTTAACTTATTGTATTTTTCCTTTTTCAGTCTTGTTCAATTGGAACTTCCTGTACAGTCCGTCCCATACACTCGAAACTGCAGACCAAGGTGGGGGATGGAGAGGGGCGAGAGGGTAGGAGCGAAAGGGGTTGGCCGCAGCGCCGGCGTTTCGTGCTGTGCGCCGTCCAGCTCGGAGCTACGATCGCCCAGCAGGCGCTGTGGGGTCTCCCTTCCAGACTTATGTTGTACAGTGTGCAATCGGACAGAGTTAAACAGAGGAAGGATACACTGGTCGAAGGAGAGAGAGAGAGAGAGGGAAGGTGAACGTGAGAGAAAGACAGAGCTAGTGAGTGGAGGGTGGTGGGTAGGCGATCGTAAGCCGTGCTATTAAGGGCGGCAAGTGGGTGCATCTGTCTGGGCAAACCTGGGCTTAGTTCCAAATTCAACTGCAAACACACGAGATACCTATATATACACACCGCACGGGGCGCGCGTTACTCGCGTTTCGTCGCTCTACTTCGGTCTTTCGCGGCTCGCCTCCCACCCTTCCGCCCCACCTCTTGTTCGAGTATCCATGGCGGATAGATTGTTCGACTCAGGGGGCGGCAGCAGCGCCACCCCCGGCGCCGCCGACATCGAGGCACCCTCATCGGCGCCAGGACCCGCGATTCGCACTTATACTTATCCCACACGGCAGCAGCGGGCGAATCGCGAATGGGTTGCAACGCGCCTGCACTCCACTCCAGCCACGAGCGACCCCGATGCTACGTCATCACGCGAAACTGCAGAGCGAATTGATCGCTTCGACTCGAGCGTTGGACACATAAAGATTCATATGGGGGAAACTGTGTCGATACGTCAAACGGTTTACGCGATCGTTATTACGCGCTTCTCGTTATTTACGCTATTAGAAATAGAGGGTATTAAACGTAATTAGACTTTTGATCAGTGTTGACCCACTTGGTGTTAAAAGCAACACTTTCCCGGGTGTCAAATTCACGTAATCAGGTGTGTCAACATTGTTGTCCTTGTTCATGAAACTTTCGATATATTTATGTTTGATTGATGATTAAAATCCATGAAATTCTATGACGACTTATTGAACGAACAAAATCCGACGATGACGATGAATTTCATTCAACTGTATTCAAGTGAAATGTATTTGAAATTTTGAGGTTATGATGCAAATTGACACCACAACTAGAAAAAAACTATAATTGATATTGAGATATCTACTGATAATGATTCTTTTTTATTATTTCCAGATTGAAATCACGGGACTTGGACTTGGTGTCTGATGCACACGTGAGGGTTCGTTGCGTCACATTCTGTGGCTCCTTTGACGCGAGATCTTACATTTCCCCTGTGTGCGCCGCCGCGCGTCGTAGACTGTAAGACGAGATCCTTTGAAACGCCTCGAATAACGGGGATCGTCGGCGACGCACCGAGAAGATACGGTAACCCGACGTATCCGTAATGTTGCCAATGTTACTGCCGACACGTGCTTCAGTGTACGCCGATACGTGTACATTGTAAATAAACACGCAACGCGGTTGTAGTACGTACGCGGCGGCGACACCTCGATAACTGTAATCCCACGAAACAAGACGACATTCCGGCTTCGATTTCGAATTCGATTCGGCGAATAAGATATCAAGCTGACGTCTTTATACCCAAGCAACTTCCTCGAATCGACAAAATCACGGGCTCTCAATTATTTTCGACGTTGTAATTATACTTAAGAAAATCGAGCTCCGAAAACGAAAAATGCTAAAAAAAATGTATATTTTTTTAATTGAATTATAACATTGCAAAGTTATGTCCCACCTTTTTTATTGACAAAATAATCGTATTAAAAAATCCGAATAAAATTATTATTTGACAGCGCGATAAATCCGCTCGTAGCCGTAAAATGCTGAGACAAGTCGACGCTTCGATTTCGATTTCGATTCGGTGCGCGAGAAATCGGAAATAAGATATCGAGTGGGTCGTCTCTCGTCGTCTACCTGGCCGCGTTCGCGATCGTGATTTCGCGACCCACGCCCCGGTGAATAATTTAAGCGCAAAATCGCTGCTCCTGTCGCGAGCTCGCTCAGAGGGACAATTAAATTTCGGAATGTCGTCGAGGGGGCGCCCGAGCCTGGCTCGTTAACGCCCGAGCTCGTCGTCGCGTTGTCCTCGACGGTATTAACGACACTCGATTCCGGATTGAAACGCAGCTCGAACTCATCGCTTCTCGGCGCTTCTCTCATCGTTCGAACGAATTCGCGGAGAAAGAATGAGGTTGTTCACTCGTGATCCGAGACGATAAATGAAAGAAAAAAAAAAGAAATAGCGAAGAAACGCCATTCAAGAGTCTTTCCAGACTGAAGTGAAGTGGGGGGAGGGGGTGAGACAGCGAGATGAAGTTCAGCGGAATGAGAGTCGAATTATACCCGACGTACAGGTGAGATCATCTTCGCTCCTCCCTCAACCCCTAACACCCCCCCCCCCCCCCCATTCCCAACCCCCAGGCACTCGAAAGTTCGTATTAGATGGGCCGCGAGTTTGCTTGAAAAATTTAGCAGTTCCATGCTCTGCGCTCGTTTTACTCCATCTTGGATGTGTTTTCGTCTCTCGTTTCCTCGTTCTGCAGCGAATTCGCTGCCCCCGAGGCGTCTACTTTTCTCACGCTGGAAGAACGCAATAAAAGCGCCGGGGACAATAACACGGAGTGCGCGACGAAAAATCGATTGTACCCGCAGTGTCGGAGGTTTCGTCGCCGAAACGAAAATTGCGCTGATTGAACGAGCTGAACTTTTCATTATATTAAAAATTAATTCAACCCAAAATCACAAACATATGTGAGATAATTTTATTTATTTCTGCGATTCGATTAAATTATTTTCTGATTAATTATCGAGATCAGGATTGTTCCTGAACGATGGGATTACTATTTTACACATAGCAAACCCAAAACAAAAAACTATTCCTAGTCTGGCAAAAAAAGTCCCAACATTTGGTATCAGCTTTAAGCGTAATATATCTCGCGCTGCCCAGCGTTTTTTTTTCCTTTGTCATAGAATTACTATTTTACACATCGCAAACAAAAAAAAATCAAAAAAATATTTCTGGTCGGGCAAAAGAAATTAACGTAGGTATCTGCGTGGCATTTGCGATCAACTTGAAGCGTGAAATATCTCGCGCCGTCCCAGCGTCGTCGTACCCGCAGTTCGACAGTCCTCTTAACGCTCTTACCCGGCTCGTATTTCCGTCTCCCATTTACCTCGCACATTTTTTTTTTTAATTTTTTTATTTCTCATCCTCGTTTTTTTCCGTTCTTACTCCAGATAAATTTCGCTCTCTTTTACGGTCGCTTCATCTCCGCCTTGGTTTCTTTTTTAATCGCTGACGACTCGTTGGCCGCTGCGCCTCTGGTCGTTCCGCCCTCGCTTGTTCTCGTCGCTGCTGCACCAGCAGCGGCAGCAGCAGCAGCAGCCTCGCGCAGCCCCCCACCCCTTGGTCTCTCCGCCAGCGAGTTTAATTAGGCTCGCTTCGAGATATCAGCAAGATCAGCAGCTCGTTAGCATGTTTTAATTGGCGGCTGTCAGTGAGATCCTTGCCTACGATAAGCCGGAGTACCGCGCGCGCGCTGCTACCGCGGGCTGCGCGCGCAGCCCGTGGACCGCAATGTGCATAGAGTGCAGCGCACATCTCTCAGCGCTGCTACGTTACTGCGAGCTCGCACTGAGAAAACTGTTGCTGCTGCTGCTTCTGGGCTTGCACGATGCACTCGGGAGCCGCAGCGGTGACAGGACTTTGCCTCTCTACCTTCTCCTTCTTCTCCCTCTCCCTCTTCTTCTTCTCCTTCTTCTTCGTCGTCGTCTGGGCCCTCGTGGACCTTATACCAACGCGGTACAAGAGTCGCTCGTCCCCGACGACGAAGAAACGACGATTCGAGCGAAAGTAGAGGTGGAAGACGGAGAGAGAGAATAAAGGCCGCGCACGACGATCCTGGAAAGTACTCAACCCGCCCCTTTTCCGTTTGTGTACAACGTGTGCTTTACCAATAGCTCGGCTATTATTCTCCTTTCTCATTACCAATTCACCGAGCGTTGTACTCCTTCTACTCCTACCCCCTTCCCCTTCCCCCTTCTCCACGAGGACCCCTCCTGTTCTACTGCCGATCGGTGGTCAACATACCTCGAGCTCGCGACTGCACAGTCGTAATCTTCATGGGTAAAGCGAAACTGATGCTGAGATACAGCGCAATTAGACGGAATCGCGCAGAGCAAATGGCGAGGAATTTTTTTTAATTTTTTTTTTCGACGTTTGGAAAAGTAATTTTTATTAAAATTATTTTAGGGGCCAAATATAATTCTGGTATAAATAATTGTTAGACAATTTTCCCAAAAATCTCATTTCTTGTATCTTTGCAGTCAATTTTATTGGACAGAATTATACCTTGATTAAAGTCACGCCGAACCCGAATTCGCTCTCAGTCTCAGTCCCGTCCAAGAATTAATGGCCGCGATATTTTCAGATCTGAAAATGAAAATAATAAAATTACCAAAAATAAAATAATGAAAAAAAATGAAAATAATTTAGGAGGCCAAAAGTAATTCTGGTCAAAATTATTGTCAGACAATTTCCCCTAAAATCTCGTTTCTTGTATCTTTGCAGTCAATTCTATTGGACAGAATTATACCTTGATTAAATTCGCCCGGAACCCGAATTCGCTCTCAGTCCCGTCCGAGAATCTGACCCGGCGATATTTTCAGATCTCCCGTGGCACTTTCTCTCACGCGCGGTTTCCACTTCGACCGCGCCGCCAGCTCGTGGCCCCCGTCTCGTCCATTTGCGCTCGCGCGATAATGAAATTGCTATGAATCTCGGTTATTACTTTATCACGCGCGGCTGCCAGACGCGCGGGACGCGGGTAAAACAGAAAGAAAAACATGGAGAGCACGTCGGGAGTTCAGACGGAGCGGCAGGTTAGAGGAGAGAGGAATTTATGTTGAGCCATCGTGACGGACGCCTCATCCCTGTGGCTCAGACCTTCGCACGATTATTCTTCGTCACATTGTTTTCCCTTTTTTATTTCCTGTCTCCCTCCTCTCTTTCGCGGAACGTATACGATTTTTTTTTTTTTTTTGCAGAATGTATACGATTTTTTTTTTGCGGGACGTTTTTTTTTGCTCCTATGCGGGAGCAAAAAAAACGCATTGGGCGCACGCCCAACGTGAGAAAGCTTCTTTTCTGTACCTCCGCCCCCAAAAAAAACTATACAGTCTCCTTTCTACCGTTCGCCCTTTCTTCAATCGCGTCCGCTTCGCACGGGCCGCTACCACTGGCCGCACCCCAGGGATGTTTATCAACGTCCTTTCGCGTCTTCGGGACCGTCCGACGTGTTCATATGTTTACAACTTTTTTTTCACCGTCTCTGTCTCCTTCTCTCTTCTTGTAATCCCAGGTCTCATGTCTTCCGCCTCTTCCCCTTACATCCCCCTCCACCTCTTTTACCCCCCCCCCCCCCCCCCCCGCGACCAGTCGTCTCATCGTCTCATCGATCGAAGAAACGAGGGCGAAAAAGAGGGTTGAAAAACGTGGAACAGAAGCTAATAAAAGGAAAAAAGGAGAATGAGATTTATGCGTTGATTTTTGTGGATCGATTCACGTGGATCATAAATCGATCGTGAATCAAAATCATGAAAGATACACGATTTTTTTTTTTCGTTTTGATTAATTTTTTGTGATTTATTAATGACTTGGTCGGTGTAATATTTTGCTGCCGGGGTTACTGGTGGTCACTCCGACTCTGAGTCTCTATCCGCACGACTAATCTCTGTTTAACGCCTGGTTAAAGCGGCTCAAACCACGCGCGGTCGAAAATTCAGTGGCGCTCATAGTGTCTGCATCTGTGCAGCGCAAGAGCGGAGCTCGGTGTCTCTCGAAAATTGGCCACCTGGGACCGGGTCGGGTGCGCGACGACCATACTGCAAACTAGGGTCGCCCATTACGTCACCGAGAGGCTTGAACTTCCCTTTTGTAGTCGACGGGCTTGTATTAATCACATCCCTCTCTCGTCCTGTCCTCGAAACGAGCAAATTGAATCTTCGCGCGGTTCGAAATTATGTGATTCCAAAATCTCACCTCAATTCACCATTAATTAACACTCACGATCGTCTCGTACCCTTTTAAATATTTTTCATAATTAAAAAAAAAATTCTTTTTCATAATTCATAATCCAGCAAAATATTTATCATAATTCAGCAAAAAATAAGTTTCCAGCTAGCCAAGTAAACTCTTATCATCACGTTTTTATTACCTCAACCGGAATCGTTTTCTAGGCAACCAATATTTGCCGAACCCTTCCCTCTGCCCATGGCATAAATGCACAAAAAAAATCCTCGAAAGTGCGACGTAGGCGTCGGGGAAATCGGATTCGCGTGGCGCCCTCCGAGAGGCGCCGCGCGCGCCTCGTTCGTCGGTGGCTCGGGCCACTCACACGTGCCGGGTTTCCGCGCGGTAGGCGCGCGCGGCTCGGCGCTCGCGGAATCGCGGATTCGAAAGCTCGTAATCTGATCACGCGCGAGGAGTAACGCGCCCGCAAATACCTCTCGTCACGTACGGCGGCTTAAGTCCCGGATACACATACACGATTATATACATATATAGTATGTACACGTATAGGCAAAGGCAACGACTAGTGGAAACAGGCGAACGAGGAACAAGGACGGACGGACTAACAGAACAGAGCGACGAAGAAAGCGACGCGAGCGAAAACGCCCGAGGTTCTCGCTCGAGTCGGACTCGCTCGACGTTGTACCACACACAGCGAGCGTCCGGACGTCCGGACTTGGGACGGGCGTCCGGACATCACGACATCACGAAGTGGAGTCCCAGAGCCTCTCGGAGTCCTCGCGGCACTCGCTCATCCCTCGGTTATGCTCACGAATATGTATAAGTTATCCATTACGGGGTAACACGTGGGGATATCAGAAGCCCTGATAGCGAACCCGCGCGCAGCTCTAACGACTAATCCGCGGGGCGAGAGAGACGCGCGCGACGTCTGCTAAAATCGGAGCGCCGCAACCGCAGCCGAACCCTTAAGCTCGGGACGGCGGCGCGTCTCTGTATTGCCGCAATATTGCGTAGCCGGTGGCAATGAAGGTTTTAGTTTCTGACAAACAAAACGTCCAAAGAAATCTTTTTTCAAAATCAACTAAAAAGATTCTTCTATAAGAAAGCAAAAGGGTTGAAACCAGTTTTTGCAGGGATAGGATATGCGACTTGAGACCAATGGTGGTCTCTTCTTAAAAAGGTTCATGAGTAACGGAGGCATTGTCGGCGTTTTATTCGTGTTGTGATTAGCTGAGACTCTCAGACCGAGACCAAGTTTAGTTGTTCTTGATAACTTTGACAACTCCGTCAAATGTCGATTTTTTTTTTTTTTTTTTTTTTTCAGAATCAATTAAAAGAGGATTGACGCCATTGTTTTTAGAGGTAGAATATGCGAGTTGAGAACGATGGTAAATAAAATAAAGCTTAATAAAAGATTTAAAAAATAAAATAAAATAAAAAAATAAAAGAATAAAAGATTTTTTTTGTTTTATTTCGTGGCCTTAATTTAGACGTTTAGAGACTTTTAGACTTCAAAATAAGAGCGCAGCAGCGCAAAAGATCTGCGGGCAGGCGCGTCAGCGCGTGTGATTAGCCTAGACTTGTAAACAAAATTACAGAGTGAGAAAATTAATTCTCGTACGTCTGATCCACGTCTAAAGCCAACGTCTGCTGAATTTCGAGCGACACACCACAATCTCTCTTAAGCCAGGAAAATCGTTGTCCCTGGTATCGCCGTAATATCGCGCACGTAGTCGCTATGTGCAACGTGTAACACACTATAAAGGTATTAGTCGGGCATAACTGTATTAGCGGTGGCTGCGAGTCTCGGGTTGCTGCCGAGGACGCGAGAGCGAAGCTACTTCAGCTTCGCAACTTTACCGCGCGGCTCGGTCGGTTCGCTCGACTTCGTCGGTATCCGTGGACACAAACGAGCGAACCTCAGAGAGAGCCCAAGAGCGCGAGAACGTAATACAGTGCCGGAAGGTTCACTGCAGTTTACGCCGAGGTGTGCGGTATGTACTGTACTGATTCCACAGCTATGACGGCGAGAATACCACGGACAGAGAGACTCGGTCAACCGCGAGGTCCGGGTTAAACCGGCTAATCCGAGGGTCATTGACCCTGAGAGAGTCGGAAGGTCCCGTTATTCCCAGGGAAAATGAATTTTTACTTTTCGGTATTGTCGGCATAATTTAGTTACATCTTTAAAAAAATTATATACATAACACATTTTCAAATGAGTGAATATTTGTTATAAAAATTAATGTCGGATTTGTCCGTTTGGGACACAACACATTTTTGGTTTAATTAGTATTTTTTTATTAAGTCTTTTTTAATTTTAGATGGTATGCAATAAAAATAAATAAATAAAGAAATCTGCCGAAGAGGATTAACACACTCATCGATACTATTTCCATCTCCATTTTTCCGTCTCTTTCTCTCTCATTCACTCACCCTTTCTCCCTATATCCATTTCTCGCCGAGTACTCGAACCTCCTCGTGCATTCTTTATATCTGCGCAGCCCGAACGTCGCTCCCCTTTCTCTTTCCCATCCAACAGCAGCAGCGCGGCGGCGGCAGGCGGAGCGCCGTATCCGATTCCTCGCTCCATTCGCCGCGGGACGCCACAAAGAACCGACCGAATTAAGATCGAAATTCGAGCGCGAGTTGCCTGCCGAGAGACGCTTGAAGCCTCGCGGTGAGATCTTCTAGGCCGGATCATCCCTCCCGGGCGTCTCAATCCTTCTCGTTTCGTCTCTCCCTCGCCCTCCTTTTTGCCACTTGCACAGAATTTATATTATACGCAAAAGGGGAACGCAAAACCCGAAAATCCGCACGGTGAAGCTGACTTGTCTAGTGGCCGCAGTTGCACGATGAAGCTGACCCATCCGATGGCTAAAATTGCCCGGTGAAGCTGACCTGTCTGGTGGCGAAAGTTGCGCGGTGAAGCTGACCCGTCTGGTGGTCAAAGATGCCCGATGAAGCTGACCTATTCGATGGCCAAAGTTGCACGGTGAAGCTGACCCGCCGCCCGATGGCCAAAGTTCCGTACGAATCGCGCCCCGATTGCCCGGCATCGACCAGTCACCTTCGAGAAAATCTCTCGCGGCTGCACCGGCGGCCAAAGTCGTGTGGCCGAGGCAACATCCACACAGCGGTAAAGCATAACACACGCTCTCATATATTTTCCATCTCTCTCGTCTCTCTCTCCCTCTGCTCTCGCTCTCTCGCGACGGTATCGCGAGCATTATATCTCCGGCAGATGCGAGGCAACCATGGACCCCACTTCGTATGCAAATCGGACTCCGCCCTGAATAAAATATTAACCGGCGCGCGGAGAGACTGAGAGGCAGAGACGAGAAGTCGAAAGAGAGAGAAAGAGAGAGAGACGATGAGAGTCTCCCGTGGGTAGAGCGCGGCGACCGCGAGGAGGGCAACCGGGGCGCCTGGGAGACGTGGGCAACTCTGCCTTCGTCCTCGTCTCGCGCGCAACGCGTTCTCGCTGTCCGCGCTGCTATTGCGAATCCGTTTGTCTTCGTCTATTTCTGTCTGTCTCTCGGGAAGGTTTTTTACCCCCGGTAAAAATCGCAACCCCTGATGACGGTGCTCCGGATTTTTTGTTAGTTTTTTATTTCAATGTTTTTATTTTTTTCACGTCGTCTTTGAAGCTTTTTTGTTGTTTTTTTTTGGACGTGGAACGCATCACGTTCTCCAGTCTCGTGGTCTGACCGGTAGTGGAAGTCGCCCTGGGCGAAGGTTTCTCGTCGTGGATTCGCGCCCCGAGGGTTTCCACGTCGATCGCGTGATCACAAAACCTGCGAGCTTCGATCTTTTCCATGTTTTCCGCGCGGCCAGGGGAGTTCGGTGAATATGGCGGACTTTTCGTTCGCGGCTCCGTTTATTCATTTCTCGAACTTGCGGCGAGATTGCAGCGAGTTCCACGCTGGGACCGGGGAGGGAGTTTCACTTTTGGCCTTTAAATCGAAGCCTCGTTATCTCCGAACGGTTTTACTCGTTACCCGCCGCCGCGGGTTTAATTATAACCCCGGCGCTACGGGTCGCATTGTGGATACTCGTGAGTCTTGGACCGAGCGAGAGGCTGGTTGATAGATATTCACAGAGAGACGGAGAAAAAAATGGAGCAGCGTGGGAGTCGCGAAACTCGGGAGAAATTGAGCGGCTAAATAAATTAATGATTTGAGGAAAATGTATTTATGCAGTTTCATTTTTTTTTTTCTACAGATGTGTCATGCACTGTTGAAAATTGTACGGTGTCAAACGCTGCCAGTGTGGACTTTTTCGTAGTGTTATTCACTATAGTGTTAATAGCAACACGTTTTCCAGTGTGTAATTGACACGGACGATTTCGTTAAATTTATTCCCGTCTTCGCAAAAAATTTTAACGCAAATTTACCATTTTTGGGATAAACATGAAGAAGGCGTACAAAGGCACAAATATATATTGTTTTAAATCTGGATTATTGTAGATCAGTGCCGTATTACGTCAGTGGCGGAATATTTTAACACTGCTCGATATCACCGTAATTAGTGTGGGCCTATATAGACACCGTCTTGGTGTAGTGTTTTTAACACCACATTTTTAACAGTGCGGGACAGCGAGAGAAAACCGCACTACGTGATTTGTCCGTCGCTCCGCGTTCGAGTTTCCTCTCGACTTAGCTCGAGCGAAAATGCCATCCGCAGACGAGATCGACGGGGACACTGAAGGAGGCCGGATACGAGAGAACGTGCGCGTCCGTTTTGCTGCGGGAGTTCGCGTTGCGTGAAATTTAATTGCGATTTTAACGTCTCTCTAGCAGCCTCGTGGCTGGCACTGCGATGAGAAAATAGGTTCGTGTGTCTCCGATCCTCGAACTTCGTCCGTCGCTCCGTGATTATTGTACTGCGTACGCTGCGACGTTCTCTGCGGTCCAAGGCGCAGCGGCAGCAGCAGCAGCTGCGGTGTGGCAGCAGCGGAGCAGCAACACGAGCGTAGTGGCCGCGAATTCAACGACGAGCGGATAGCACGAGTCACCGATGCCACACGCGATACCGCACCAAAAGTTTCACCTTTGTTATTGCGTTGCCTATGGGACCGCAGCGCCCACTCTCACTCCACCTCTCTGTCTCTCTCTCTGTCTCTGTTTCGCTATCACCGGAGCAGCAGGGCGAACGCAACCCCCCCCTCCCGGACTCGGGACACACGTAGCCATGCGCGAAATTACGTAGTTTACGCGAGTCTCATTCGCGAAGCGTCACACCGATTCGCAATGTGTACGGAGAGAGCGAGAGAGCGGGAGAAAGAGAGAGAGAGAGCTCTCTACGCGTTCGCCACGTCGGAGCAGCGCTCGGAAAGTGTAGGAGAAAACGAACGCGACGAAGCCGAGTGAGATTCGAAGCAAATTTAGGCGGAAACGCTCTTGAAATTTCGGGCTTGCAATTTGTGTTCGACTTCACCCGGGGGATCTAATCATCGAAAATTAGAAATAAATTTCTATTCAGATAACAAAATGTTTTTTTCAAAACAGAAATGTTACGCCAAGTGTTAAAAGTATAGACATCCCATTAAAAAAATTCCTTGCACAAAAAAACCATAGTAAATTCCTAGCAAGAATCCACTACATGTAAACATAGATAAACAGATAAATAAATTTCGCATCCAGATAACGAAAATTCTGAAAAAAAAATAATAATCATCAATTTTCCGTCAGGCGTCCTGTGGATCATCGACAATCGTTGCATATTCTCATCACGTGTCTCGTGTGCTTTTGTTTTTATTCTCATTTAATTTTCGTCCTTATCTGTCTCGCCCGAAGAAAATTCCGCGCGTTCGAAGAGGCCGCGTGGCGCTCGGGAGCTCGGTGAAGCGTGAAAATGGCGAAATTGGCGACGGTAGATTATCGTCGCTGATGTCGGCGGCGGCGGCGACGGTAGTGCGGGGCTAATCGCCGCTCCGCGGGAGTAAATCGGCCGGGCGCCTCGGCCATTCCGGCACGCGGAGCCCTTGCTAAACGCCGCCGGCGACGACGTCGCGCCGGAGCCGGCGCGGTCTTCCCGGTCGCGTGCGTCGAGGCCACCGCGATATGCGACTCTCGACACCATCGCGAGCTCGGCACCAGCGCGACCAGTGTCGCCGTCCTCGTCGTGGCCTTCTCCCCCCCCCCCCCCCCCTCCCCCCTCTCGTAGATCCCATTACAACTCGACGATTAAAACGTTTTACGCACCGACCGCGCTGACACACGAGATCGAGTGCGAGATTTTCCTTGCGGTGAGAAGAAAAAATAAGTAAAACGTGTCTTGGAATTATTATTATTATTATGAGCATCGTTATTGTTATTATAAGTTTATTTTCGATTCGAGATATCGATCGATGTTCGTACTTTTACTCAAATAGTGAATTTAAAAAATAGCATGGATCACAAAACCAGAAGTAAAAGCTACGCGCAAGCATTTTTTTTTTTTTTTTTACAATATCGCGTATCCATTTATAAGATAGCAAATCAATAATAGGTGACGCGTTCGCTCGAGAAGTTATCGCGAATAAAATAGCCGGCAAGTGCATCACGCGTGCGCCAAACGAGTATTGTCCGGGTATTACCGGGTACACAGCGTGTGCGCCCGAGTAATATCGTCCGGTTGTATCGAGTTTGCATAGACAATTTATTTTTATCGATCGCGTCGGCGGTGGCGAACGATTTGGGCGCATCGTCGGCTTTTCCGCCGGTTTTCCGCGCGAGACGCATCGTTGCACACGCGCAGCGCGCGCCGCTGCGCTCGCAGCGACATCTGCGCACGCGCGCGATGCGCCGCCGCGCGGACGACGCAGAGGGCGCTGCGAAAAACCCGCGTGCGATGCGACGTAATTCGGCGGGTCCGGCGGTCCATCGCAGTTTAGTTGGAAAGGCAATTTAAACAAATTGGTGTGCGCGAACCGCTGGCCGAGAGCGCGACGGTCGGGCGGGAGAAAAGGTCGTTCGGAGTGAAACAGTGGGACGGTTTCAGTCCGAACGGTGCAGAGAGAGAAGGAGAGCGTCAGCGCTGGCAACGAGAAGCGCGAGGAGTGGGGGGGGAGGCGACGCTGCTGCCGCCACCGCTGAGCCAATGGAACGCGCGGAGCCCCGCCGTTCGACGGCGTCGAGCGTGTGCGTCGCGCGTCCGGAGTGCGTGCGTTGCCCGCCGAACCCCCGTTCGATTAATCGAAATCGAAACGAGTCAGCGCCCCGCGAGAGCCGCGAACGTTTATCGTTCGGGGGTAATAATTTGATTTTCGGGTTATTCGTGGCTCCCGGACGATTCCGGACAATCGTCCGACGCGCAACGTGGCAACGAGAGAGCTCGAATATAGCCGAGGGTATATTCGACGATAACTCGGATATAATCGAAACGAACGCGCCGGGATCTACAGGCGACAGTGAGACAACTCGGGCGTCGCTCAGCGATCCATGAATTTCCGTATTAGCCAAAAACCTTTTTTTGGAAATTTAATTCAATTCAACAGTATTTTTATAAAAATTCCATTTTTCTGTTTTTCAGGAAACGCCGCGATTTGCAGATCTATAATACCAATGCTGAAGAGCAACTCAAGCTTTAATTATTTAAAAAAAAAATGTTTTTTTTCTCGTTCATTTAAAACTCAGAGACTGAAAACCCGACGGGTCGCGCAAACCTGTAACTTATTCGCGTGGTAAAAATACCGTCAACTTTTTTCGCAGCTTTTTCGGATGGGAAACTCTCCTCCCTCCCCTTCCCTTCCCATCCCCTTCCGTGGGTGTCGGCGGCAACTCGGAGAATTTAATGAAACAATAAATTATTATATGGCGCCGAGCCCAATTTCCGGGCAAAACAATTTTTATTCCCGTTCAGTTCAGCGCAAGAGGCCTTCGTAAAAATTGTTCTCGACCATCGGTCACTGGGGGCGCGAAAAAATTTCTCGATATATTACACAGAGGGCCGCGAGGGAGGGGTGAGGAAAATTCTCCGCGCTGTAAAAGTACGGTAATTCCTGGGGAACACGCGACGCGTCGCCCACGACCGCCGTATGGACGCCCACGGACGTGTACGGACGGATCCGGACGTGTGTGCAGACGAGTCCGGACTGCACGTTGCACGGAGGGCGAAAAGTGTCCGCGGTCGTGAGAACGTATTTTCCCGAAAAGGATTAACGATCGAGCTTTTTTTCCCGGCGTGGAGCGAGCCAAACGCGGTCCGTACAGGTTCGCAGGGGTCCGGACGGGTCCGGGCTGGTCCGGGCAGGTTCGCACAGGTCCCGGCCAGCAGCGATGCAGCGCGTTGTTGCTGTAACGGCACGTTTTCCAGCCGGCGAACGAGGGTCCGTACTTTCCGCTGGGGCGGGGTGACAACGTAGTTTGCCATGTTTTATGGTCAGTTCCGTGCGCCGCGGTATCTGATTGCATCATAAATCGAAAACGGAACGAGGCGCGCGCGCGCCGCTCTCTCGTGCAGCTTTCGCGTCTCGCAGTTGCGCAGAGCAGCAGCAGCAGCAGCAGCAACGTCGGAATAGTCGCAGCTGTAGCGTAACAAAAGAGTCGGGGGGGCGAAAAAAAAAAAACGAATTCGAGATACCGCAAATCTGCGGGAATTTAGGGACGCCGGACGACGAATGGAATTCAACGTGTCATTGCACGTGCGATTGTTGGGATTCATGATGATTTGGTTGTCGGGAAAAATAAAATTAGTCGCTTGTGGTACGAGAATAAATTGAAAAGACTGATAACATCAAAAATTCAATTTTTGTAGACATACCAAACGACTGTAAAAAAAATTGTATAAAAATGTGATTTAAAAAAATGTATATTAAAAATAGTTTATTTAACGAATGAGCACAGTTTAACGGTATCGAAATATCCTTAGCACCAACGAGTCGCAAACTCGCAAGACAAGTGGCTTACCCCACCCAAACCACAAAAGTTGTCACGCCACCAAATTAAAAAAAAAACCACAGTGCATCGTTTGACCGAGGACCAAATCCGTTCTCGAAATAATCTCCGTCTTTCATCCGCGGCGACGCCGCCGGCGACTCTCATCGTCTCCTGAGTTCTCGAGATCTCGTTTGGGCTTCGCGGAGGGGTAACAGTTGTTCCATTAAAACGATTTGGTACTCGAGTACCTCTCTCGGTGCGGTGGCGGTGACTCAGCCTCGGCTCCCGCGCAGCTCCCGCGCACTCAACGCGTCTCGCTCGCTCTTCGGCTTCGGCTACTCTTTCTCGCTCTTCCGCAACTGATGCTGAAGAGCACTCGAGAGTTCGCTGCGTGTAATTAATTCACCGTGAAATGCTACATTAATTCGTAATGGGCCATGTGTCGCGCTCCATGCAGGTACGACTACCAACCAGTCCGGGCTGGTTTCCCTGTCCCCGCGATGGCGGAGGGGGAGGGGGTGCTTCCCACCCCCCGCTCGTCCGGCAATCCGAGCTCTCGGTTACATTGGCCCCGTGGCTCGACGCACATCGCCGCGTACGCATTAATTGTTCTTTGCTCGTGTAAACTACTCGTTACGCTCGCGGCGCCGAATTATCGAACGGTGAAACTCGTTCTCGCTCGTTCCACAACGGGTCCTGGATGGCCCCGCGGCTCAATCCACGTCCCCCGCCTCTCGGCTTGTTGAATTGTTTCAGTCGTTACAGCGATTAATTCCTCACGAGGTATTTTTTTTTGCTGCGCACCGAGTACTCGGATTTTCGGTTGCATTTATTTCTCCGCTTTAGGTTGCATTTATTTATCCACTTCGTGTCGCTTGTGGCGATGGTAATCAGGGCAATGGCGACTTTAATATTTTTTTATCGTCTGAATAATTAATTTTTATTATACTTCACAAATTATTTTTGAAATTTTTATTGTGGATAAGACGAGACTTAACTTTTTGAACCTAACTCTTTGCAAGATAAATTGAAGTCTCTGGATCGTCACGGCTGTAATTTAATTTCCGGTCGCGAGTCGAGCGTTTTTTTATACGAAAATTCGAGTGGTATTTGCTGCTTCGCAGATAAGTAAGAAAGCGTCACAAAATCCTCGACGTGACTTTCTCTTCCATCCGGAAGGGAAAACTGATAATGTTCGTTTCTGTGGATAATTTTTTTTTTTTTTTCTTTCTTTCGTTCATTTAGGCAAACCAGACTTTCGCCCGGCCTTTGCGGTGGTTCGAGAGCGAACGAAAAGTGAGCGGGCGAGGGCGGAAGGAGAAAGAGGATAAAAGGCCACGACGAACTGGAGTAGCGAGTAATCGTGACGACTTAGGGGGTTGAGACTTAAACTTTCGAAACGAGAACCAGTAGCTAAAACCTCCCCCTTGCCCCACCCCTCCCTCTCAGCCCCGAACCCCGGCTTTTTTCCCACGTATAATTTTACCCGCTCGCCGAGGACCCCATAGTACTCGTAGTAAAACTTTCCCCCGGGAGAACGGACGCTATATTCCCTGCAAAAACTCCGGGCGCCCAGTTGCTCCCAGTGGTATTGGCCGCTTTTATACATGACTATGAACTTCGCTGCGGCCAGCACGAAAAAAAGAAAAAAAGGAAAGGAAAACGGATAGCAGCTCCGGCCATCGGTTCTTCAGTTTTGCCTCTCGCTACAATGACGAACGATAAGTACATTGAAATTGCGATAATTAGAGAATTTAACGCAAAGCTTTATCGCAACTCGTACAGAATAATTGCGACAAAAAAAATCAGGAAATAACTTAACACTCTTTTGATAATAATAGCATAAAATAATAAAATCAATGCATATAATAATAACAAAGCCAAAAGTGTCCAAATAATTTTCACAAAATAATTTAACCCAGAATTATTTCCCGCCAAAAATATTTGATCCAACTCTGCGGTCTCGTGATAGTGATAATGCAGCTCGGAACAAGAACACCATATTGTCACGCATAACGTCTCATTAAATAGTTGCCGGAAACAATTATGATTACTGCTCTTTGGGCTCTCGCGCGCTGTCTACAATCAGCGTGTCCCGTGTCCCAAAACTAATTAACGTCGGGGATAATCGCGAGTAAGTTGCTGCCGAAAAGCTCGACGACAACGCGAGGAGCCTCGGTGCCTCGTGCTTTGCCGCACTCGAATCCAATTTTCCGAGCCGACGAGAGCGACTGCGAGAGAGACAGAGAGAAACCGTCGGTGTTTCCGTTCTACTCGGCGAGAGACCCAAAGCTCAGACGCCGCGCGCACCGCGTTTGGTAACAGTAACTGCTCTTGTCTACTTCCGGAAATTCGGTGCCCTGAAATCCGCCACCCTCGGGCCAATTGCCTGGTGCTTGCGTCGGCGTAAATCCGCTTCTGTCGCCGCACTGAGAACCTCGCGGGGGGCGAACCGTCATCTACCCCCTTCCCCAAAAACTCGGTGCGAGGGACAAACTATATTCGTGGATTAATATCTTACACCACTAAGGCCATTGATAGTAATAATAACAGTAATAATTCAGCGGTAAAATTATTAGTATTAGTATTATTATTATTATTGTTATTATTATTATTCAGACGAGCTGATAAAATAATAATAAACAGAATATTTGATATAATTGACAGTCTAAATTAAACGGAATTGGCCAAACTATACCCGATATAACTAATAAAAATAGCAATCCGATTTCACTGATGAGATCGATGGGAATTTATCGGACAAACTTCATTAATATTTTCAGAGCACAGCAGATTCCGTTCTCCCTGTACAGCAGAATTTCCCGGCGTGAAAACAGCGAGAGGAATCCGAGGTCGAATCAGAGATGCCGGACCGAGTGTTCCGCGAGGAGGAGCATTGTTCGCGTTTTCCGCGAGAAAGTGGCGCAAAAGGCAACGAAGCTGCGAGGACGAGTGACAAAGCGAAGCGTTTCGGGGTTTCCGGGGTTTCGGGGTGTCTGAGTTATACGGCGAGAACGACGACGAGGTCGAGCCACGACGTTGGATGACGAACATCGACGTCCCGAGACGTCGGAGCTGCGCTCGCAAAATTTTCCCGCGAGCGCCGAGAGGACAGATTTCACGGTCTGCCTGAGACGTTCGAAAGTTCGGAGCGCGAGCGTCTCAACGGGCGTGGAGGCGAAGCACCATGGCGATTGCCGGGAGAGGAAGCGGAGAAGACGTCGAGCGCGGTGCAGCCGAAGATGAGAGAGTAGGAGAGACGGGAGCCGAAGTTTCCCCCTAATAACTATTCCGGCAAGACGCGACCGTCCAGGCGTGAACGCGAGATACGGATTAAAGACAGAGCGTCGGACGCTTTTCCTCTCGCGCAACCGTCTCTCGTCCCCTCGGAGCTGCTTTCGTGTCGCGCGACGACCAAGAAGCGTCGCTTAATGCTGCGCGTCGAGCTTTTCTTTCTCACATATAATCCCCAAAGGATGTTTTTCGTCTCACGAAATCACCGACGGCGTCTCGAAGCGCAAAGGGTCGGATAACCCTAACTACGTTTTTGTCGTGGATATCGCGAGGATTGCGAGCGGCTGCTGAAGAGAGCGATAATTTTCTGGAACTGATCCCCGCGCCCTGTTTATCGCGTTTCGGGCGATTAGGAAGATTACGCAGGCGATTGAGTATAAATTAAATACGAAAGGAAAAAAAATGTCAATGTGAAAACAATAGGTCTGAAAATTGGTAGCTGTTTATGGTTTATCAATACAATTTTTTTCGCAGTGCAAAGAGTTTAGTTACTGGAATTAAAAAATTCAACATTATTAATCTCTTTGGAAAATACATTTTTTTAATTTATTTTCTGACAGTTTTTGATTCGACACATTTTGTCTTATTTTCTCGATATTCGACATGACAAATTCATAGCGAGAGTTCGAAATGATATCCCATGTATCGGCTAATGAATGTCGACGAGCATAATGGCATTATATTCGCCGTACGTATAGTGACGAATGAAAAGCACGACGCGAACCTGCACCGATTCCTCGCGATGCAATTATATACGTCGCACCGTCGGCAACTGCGAGACAATGGAAATTCGCCAGACTGTTTGAAATTCGAATTACCGCACGGGTATCTTGATCGACGTGTTCGCGTCAGCGCCAAATACGTCTGGTGTGCCCTGCACTATCGCTTGCGCGCCACGCGCGGGCTCAGCCGCCGGATGCACCGGCTTCAACTGGGTCATCCCTTGACTGCGCCTGCGGTCCTGACCGCGAAATTGTCTTTCGCAGACGCAGAGCAGTCCGCATCGAGAATCCTGTAGTCGGTATTGATTCCAAAAATAAATTTAAAAAACTCCTTCTTCGTAGTAACAAATTCTTGAATTTTTTGCTTTTTTTTATTAGACTTTCTCTACCAGCACTTTATTTTTTTATTATTATATCGTCACTGATCAACACAAATTGCAATTAGTAATTTTTAAATACAAGTTTTCTCCCGCATTTTCCAGTATACCGCGAAAAAAATACTTCATTAACAAGACACTCCGTCCTCCCCGCAAATAAATATATATACCTACACCCAAAATTCGCAATTGTCTCCCAGAATTCATTAACTCTTCCCTCGCGTCGATTTTCCCCACCGCAGTCCTCCGAACAATAAAAATAACAATAATAATAATAATAATGATATCACCAACCGCCACAGTGTAAAAAGCGCGATGGTTAACGAGGAAAGTTATCACAAGAGAATCGGCGTGAACGCAACTCGCGGTGTGGAAGGGTTGTCGAGGGCAGAGGGAGGAGGGGGTATGACAGGAACGACGCGAGTTTGAATTATAAAAACGCGCGGGGGTTGCGTGCCACGAGAATCGGCGCGAGGAGGGTTTGCTCGGATCATTGGTATATAAACCTGGTGGGACGCGGGTGGCAATGGACAAGCGATGAGACTGCGAAAATCCAGTCTGGTGGCTCGCGTAACTCGCCGCGTATATATAGCATATATCTGTATATACATCGAATCGAATCAGTGAATCGACGACGCCCCGCGACGACAATGGTGGATCCCCCGGTGGATCACCGAAATTCGGGTTCGTTGGCACCGTGGGGGACGTCCGGGGGGTGGTGGGTGGCGAGGGAGGAGGGGGGCAGGAAGCCCGGAGAGAGGGGGTGGATGTTGGCACCGCGCGGTCCAGGCTGTAAAACGCTATTGGCGTTATAAAACGGAAACGGGCGAGTCGACGTGGACGAGGATGAGACGAGCTCAGCGCAAGGGGAATGAATATATATAGAGACAGTCCCCCGAAAAGCCCCCACCGGCGCCGGCCCGGAAACCACCGTGTTTATACCTACAATTAACAAGTTCGACGCGGGGACGCTATCGACGAGTCCTGGGGGGAAAAGGGGGGGGGGACGACAACGACGAAGAGAGACATGGAAAGAGTGGACGCTGAGAGAAAGAGGGAGACAGGGAAAAAGTGAGGTGAGAGCGGAAGAGAGGCGGGGGGGGGGGGGGGAGTGAGGGAGGGAAGAGGGGAGAGGACGATCGTTTCGCATTTCAGAGACAGTGGCTCGCGTTTCACCGACCGAGAGTAACTCCTCTCTCACTCTATCGGCTTTGCCGGTTTATCAAAGCTACTAAACCCGCGCGTCCGTCCGAATCGAATCCAGCGACTATCGAATCCACCTGCAAGTCCCGCCGGTGTTACTGAACCCCCGTCGATCCGGGGGAGGAAAATCCGTTTACTATGCAAGCGGGAATAATGGGGCCCGGGCATGTTTAATATTGGGTCGACTGTGTAGCGCGCTGTGATCTAAATTTAATATCGGATCAGCCGGACAAGAAATTACGAGAGTAATTTGATTTTGGTGGGAGGGGGGCGGGAGGGGGTGGAAAGGTAATTGGAAATTACCTGGAGAAATTTGGTCGCAGGTTGAGGCAGGTCTGTCGGGCATTTTGGCAGACGAATCGACAAATCAAAATTATTTGACGTTGTAACAATTTGGTGAATAATAAAGTGTCATCAATTTTTTTCTGTCAAGTGTCAACAAGAATTTTGTGTTTTATCAGAAATTCAGAGCAAGATATCTTGAGGATAAATATCGTTTGCCAAAAAACGTACAAAAAAACTCCAGAACCTCATCACGCTCTTCAAGTACCTGACTCAGCATAATCAGATAGGAATTTGTCGGAGAAGGGGCGAAAGAGAGAGAGAGTGAGGGAGCGAAGAAAAAAAAGCAAAAATCTCACTAACTCCACACTTCGCCTCTCGGTTATACGCGGGTCTCTCAGCCCCCGCAACTTCGAGGTAACTCTTCCCAAACTTGAGGCATAACGACGTTTCACGTGGATGCGGCTTGCGGAGCTACACACACCCGGTCGTTCCTGTGCTACAGCGAACCCGGTGGAACTCGCACGAGGCGGCGCAGCTTCTCCGCTAGACTCGACGGGTAAACCACATTCGCGGATCTCTGGGTCAATATTTGACGTGAAACTCGGAGATAGGGGCTGATGCTGCTGCTGCTGCTGCTGCTGCTGCTGCTGCTGCTGCTGCTGCTGCTGCTCTCGTCGCTCTCGGCGACGGTGACGATGGTGCTGAAAGTTGCGTCTTCTCGTTTCAGAGCGAGAAACTAAATAGACGAAAAAAAAGAAAAAAAAAAAATGAAAAAGCAAAAACTGCAGAGAAATGAAAGGCGTCCCGCGGGGACGGAAGTACAAGAAGAGACGAAGAGGCAATCGAGGTAAAAAGCTGCGCGCTATGACGATTCCGAAGTCTTTGGAGCAAGCCAACGCAGCCACCATAGCGGACCCTCCCCCAAACTCCACCGACTGGACCCGCAGCCGTCTTATCCCATGCTTTTCGGCTGAGACCGCGGAAAAAAATACCGTCAGACTTCGAGGAAAAATTTTAGGGTCGTGGCGGGGGAGGGGGTAACGACGGGAACAGGAAAAAGATGATAAAAGGGAGAAGGAAGAAAGGGAAAAATCTTGGGATAGTGTATTAGAGCCTGGCGTGTAGTACACTGTGCGTGGCAGCATCAGCAGGTAATAACATATGGGACATTTCGACTCAGATCCCTTGTGTTTTTGCGACATTTTTTTTTTTTTGTTCGGTTTCGTAAAAGTTGAAAACCCTATCCGATGGCATTTCCCAATAAACGCGAAAAATGATTTTTCACTTTTTTCACATTTTATCACTTCACTAAAATCGATGTAATTGTTCTTTCGATAAATGGATTCTGGATTTTCTTTTTGCGTTTGAAATAAAACCCTTCAACGAAGAGAATGCCGTAAGGTGGAACGCGATATCTCGATTTTTCAATTTTTCGCAGAGTTTCAAAGTCGACCCTCAAAAATTGCCATTTTTTTAAGGGGAAAAAATAGAAAATTGTACGAGAAAAGCGGGAAAGATGATTTCCCACTTTTCTCGAAATTTCTTCAGGATGTTCACCTGACGCGGAACGCCCGAGATATCGCGTGGCAGACGCGGCGCGGCGGAGGAGGAGGGAGAAGGATGAGTCCGGAAAATTCTGAATGTCCGCGGGACCGAGAGGAGCATAATTGCTCGTCGAGCCGTTCACGCGTGAACCTTTTTGATATGCCCGCGCGCGGCCTTCGCCCCACGGCGCCCCCGCGTGTTATATACATCGCGTGCCCGGCCCTCGTGGCACTGATTGCGAATGTGATTTCGCGCAAAAAGCAGATTACGCGGATAAGGCGCAGGAGTTAGTTGCATATATAGATATATCGGGCCTCGCGGTTGGATTACCACATATTCGGTTCGCCGTGTACGAATTCAGTTTCGGTTGTATTCGTCAAAACCCCCAACGGAATCGTGGACGGAGCGGCCGAGTCTTCTGGGGTCCGACGAGGGGAATCATCATCCTGGCTTTGGTCACGAGGAGTCGACGTCCCACAAGCAACGGCAGCATCGCAGCTGAGACGCAGATCCCCAGCAGTCCAAGGATTCATAGGGTGCAGAAACCTCCCGGCCATCTGGAGAGCAGCACTTTCCGTAATTATGTAGAACCACGAGACGAGCAACTTTTTTCAACTCGGATCCTCCTGTATATTTCTACCTCTCGTCGCAGGACTCAAGGCGCATCAGCCACTTTTTCGCAGCTTCCTCGATCTCCACTAATTAAATCTCGTCGTTCAGTATTGTTTTACGATACATTTCGGAAATTTTTGGCGATTTAGTCGAGAGGTCAGTTTCATTGGAAATTTGTGATTCTGAGATAAATTAACAGGGGCCACTTGGCGTGTGGATCGTATGCAATTTTTTCAGAGTCCAACGACGAATGGTTTTTGTCAGAGGGGGAAGGAGGTTTTGACCTCGAGTTCCCAAGTTCCTATTTTGAGGTCATTAACCCCGGACGTTCGTTAGAACTCGTAAACTTTTCGGCGACTTGGCCTGATTAGAATAATTCTAGTGTCATTTGGTGTCTCGTGTTCCCTGTACAAAATACCTACAATACCTACAATGGAAACATGTAAAGTCATTGACACCGGACGTCGTTTTGATCTCATAGATTTTCAAGAACCTGACCCAAGTGGCGCCGACTCCCATTAATGTCTGTCTATGTCCAGCGGCAAAACGTAAAAACATTCATCTAAAATCACGTCCATAATTCCGGTCGGCCCGTCCGACAAACAAAAAGTGAAAATAAATGTATTCCAAGCATTAGATATGCGTTCGGATTATTTCGAGCTCGTCTCGAATCTCAATCGACTCGTTCGTTGACGTACGGCATCTCCATTTGAGTTTCCCGTAAAATATGGTGAATTAGCGAGGCTAATGATCGGCCCGATAAGACGGTGGAAGTATAAACGGGACCCGGAGTAGGCGGCCCGAGCGCGCGGACAGGACGCGACGTAGACGGCGACGTGTGGTTCGAGTTAGTATCACCCGGGCCGGACTTCCGGCCAAGACGCGATCCGGGCGCCGGAGGATCCACGAGGCGCCAGCCGCGATAGTATCTAACCGCGTAGCTGCCGAAGGCGAACCACACACGTGTTTCCACTTTACGTGTTGCGCGCGTGTACAAAGAGAGAGACGGAGCGAGCGTCACGAAAAGCGACGAGAAAAAGACGCACCAAGAACGAAGGGACAAAGACGCACGAAAAAGCGAGATGGAGTCAGACGTACAAAAGCGAAGGAAGATAATGATACACGAAAAGACAGAGCAAGATTCACAGAAGCAAAGGACAAAAGATACAAGAGGAGTGAGAATGTGATAGTCACAGAATTGAAGGAAAAAAGATGCAAGAGGAGAGGGAGAAGGAGCAACAGTCACAGAATTAAAGAAAAAAAAGATGCAAGAGGAGCGGAGAACGAACGACAGTCACAGAATTGAAGAAAAAAAGATCCAAGAGGAGCGGAGAACGAACGACAGTCTCAAAATTGAAGAAAAAAAGATGCAAGAGGAGTGAGAAGGAACAAGAGTCACAAAAGCGAAGGAGGAGAAAACATGCCGGGAAAAAACGAGCGGGAGGTCTGCGGGGTCTATCGCTTCGCACGCTCCGGGAATATCATTAAGAGGAGCCGCGACTCTCGCGACTCGCTGTATGGCAATCGTCATCGTGACCGTCTCATATTCCCCGTCGCTTTTTCCGACATTCCCTCTCTCCTCCACTCCGCTCGTGTCTTACACGAGAACGATAAATATTTATGCACCGTCCATGCGAAAGATTTCCCATCAGACGATCGGGCGGTGCACACGGTCGCGAGTCGCGACGAATAAATGCACGGAGAAAATACGACGTCAAGAGCAGTTTGACTCTTGCATATAGCGGCGGACGCGCGCGGAAGCCGAGGACGGAATTCGCGAAACGACTCAATAAGACATACGTAAAAATGATAGGAACGTTAAGAGCGAAACAATGAAACCCTGGAAACGGTCCAACGTTCGGGGCTTCGACGAGAAAGCTTCGACATTGGGGATGGGAAAATATATGCAAACGAGATTTGTGAGTAACAATAAATCGACAGTTAAAAATAAGTCTTAAAAAAACGAAAAAATCGAGTTCGAAAATTCCTAAAATAATTTTAAAAAATAATAAAAAAATTCGCCCGACTCGGGTCGTTGAATAAATCGTTGAATAAATTCGGCGAGATATTCGCGGACGCCTCTCAGTGTTAATTCGAGGGAACTCGAGCGCGCGACGAGCGACTCGTCGGTAAACGCAAACACCGAGAGGCGTGAATTTGGGGTGGAAAAGAGCGTTCGCCGGAAACGAAAGATATCGGCGCCGTCGTCGCGTTTTCACGGCGGAAGCCAACGGAGCGGGACATAATATATAGTACAATAATACTACTAAAAATAATAATAACATTAATAAAGATAATAATTCGCGTAGAGATGCACGGGTGTCGTAGAAGTGGAGAGGCCATTGGATTTCGCGCTCAGCGACAGGACTCACGACCCACGAGCGAGTCGCGGGTTCTCGAACGACAATAACGTCACTTGGCACTTGGCGCGAGGTGCGAGCAGCGAAGAGAGACAGAGCGACGTCGAGGGATTCTCCTCTGTCGTTTGTGCACGGTCCAAGCAGTCGATATCACGCGGAACCGGAAAGGAGCGAGCGAGACACGCGACCCACACATACATACAGAGCTCATAGATCGCTCTGTGTAGGGTCGACGACGAGAGGCCGCAGAGCGCGCGACGTTAAGGAGTCGCGAGCGGACGGATCGCGTCGAGGTGACGAGGAGAGCGGATTCTCTCGTTGAATATGGAGAGGAGGGACGACGACGACGGGCCTGTCGATCGGCCCCTTCCTAAACGACGCGCATTCATCCGTCGGACCGTTGTCATGGAAATCGAAGGACGACTTGGTCGTCGTCGACGACATCCGATGTACAGTGCGCACCCAGCGGGTTCGGGTGTAAATGCTGCGCGCGCACATGTGACACACCGGGTCGCGCGGTCCAGTTCGCGTCACGCTGACTGACGCCGTGACCCTATTTTTATTTTCGCGGGTCGCTGAAGGGCTGGAAAAAAATGCGTTGATTTTTAGATTTTTTTTTATCAGGGTTTCCATGGAAATTTGTGGAGCGTTTTTATGTGGGCAGAGCCCAGTTCGTGTCACGTGACCTGCTTTTTATTTTTGAAGGGCCGTGGAAAATAAAGATATTTCACTTTATTTAAACAAGATTCGAATCGCGATGAATATTTATGGTAGGCGTGTTTTATATACGTTTTATACGACGATACATTTTTGTTGGGGAAGGCATTTTATAGTTGGTGGTAAATCTGTGAGAAGTGATGAGACGAATAAACTGGTATCGCTTTCTTTTTCTCGTTTTCAACTCTCATTAATTTTCACGGAATCTGATTTCTCAGCGTGATAATCGATGCGCCAGAATTTCAAGACTCGGAGAGCTATACCCTCTACACAAAATACCAAATAAAACATTCCTCTTCAGTACCTTTAGCCATACAATGCAACGTGTATCTCGACCTAAAAACCGCGCATGGTGAAAGTCGCACAAAGCTGTATACACCGTAAAATGGGCTTAATTGGCTCCAATCAATTAATTCCCAACCCCTCGAGAAATCTCTCGTTGAGCAACAAACCATCGGTCCAACAGCCCGGATACCCGAATAACGTTCCCCCCCCCCCCCCCCCCCCTCCCCCTCCAGTATTTGTGCTGCACGTAGCAAGAAGGACGAGATGGAAAAGATGTAGATAAAGTGCGAGTCTCGATAGTCAGAAATCTCCACACGGATTCCGGCTCGATCATTGACCGGCTGGATAGATACCAATCCGGATAGAAGAGTCGGGCAGCCTGGAGGAGGGGGGGGGGGGAGGGGGTTTAGGTTTAGGTATGGATAACCGTGCGGAGTCGCTCAAGGTCCGCGCAGCAAAACTTCTGCCCCTGTCGCGTAGGGCAGGGGGGGGAGGGGAGGAGGGGGGTAGAAGGATGGGGGGAGGGGGTAGAACTGCCACTTCCGCGTTCAGGACCCGGAGAGGAGACAGGAAGAATTTCATGCTTCGCGGAGCGGGGGACTCTACTCGAGGGATTACCTTCAATTGATCCACCCTCACCTCGACTGGGCTCCTCCCGCTCTCTTCCTCCGGTTTCGCGAGACTGCGCTACGGGTCTCGAGCTGCTGCTGCTGCTGCTGCTGCTGCTGCTGCTGCTGCTGCGTCTCACGGTCTCTTGCGATGGAAGCCGTCGTATATCCCTTCCTCGTAGCTGCTTCCAGCTTCCAGCTATAGATGTCGATGCCTCTTTCATCTATCGGACGACGACGACGACGACGACTACGGCGATGACGACGAGGCAATTCTGGCTCCGCATCTTTTTGACTCGTCCTTTGTTGGAAGCACAAAGCTCTTTCCTCCTGCCTAACCCTTAGCGCTTTCGGGGTGTACAGAGAAATCTCGGTGGTCCCTTGGAGGTCCTGGCGAATTGAGTGAGAGACATGATTTTTAAGTGACTATTTTTTTAGACACTGGGCCTTTTTTATTTTTTGAGGTAGCAGAATTTAATTCCGATCCATTTAGAAATAAATTATTCGTTGAAATAAGCAAAGAGTAAAAAAAAACCTCGGCAACTTCCGAAGGAATTACAAATATCATTGGAAGTCAATGAATGGCACTCGAAGTGTCCGCGTTACAAGTGGGAGATTGTTTCGCTGGTCCGTATTTCCATTTCTGCACGAGGGAAAGTGAAAAGGAGGCTCAGCGGGTTTTTCACTTCCCCTGGCAGTGGAAAAGTCTCTTCGGTTACCGTGAAACGAAAGACGCGGTCGGTGGAGCTGTCTGAAAAAAAAAAACGAAAATGAAAGGGGCTTCTTCTTATTTTGTCCTTCGCTTCTTTTCTTAAGACACGTAATCCAAAAAATGTTCGTACATTGTCGCAGACGTCCCCGGGGTACGAGTCGTTGTTTCCGGTACGCGAGCCAATAGAAAAACGTTGTATATTTATATAGAGTGGCTCGAGCATCGGAGACGCGGAAGGAAGTAAGAAGACTCGGGGACTGAGAAGCAGGAAGAGACGGAAGAGACCGAGGCATCGGTAACGAGCATCCGAGACACCGGGGGGTAAGTGAGAGAGAGAGAGAAGGAAAGAGAGATAGAGTCAGCCACCCCTGATTCTCTCTCTCTCTCCCTCGCTCTCTCTTCCGACCCCTAACGAGAACGTTGTAACGAAGCATACCAACCGACAAGGGCGAAAAAGAGAGAGAGACGAGCGGGACCAGCGGGGGATTTCTATATCGCAGGAGCAGCCCGAAAGCCGGGGCGACCTGAGTCCGGGGGATCCAATGCCGCGTGGAATCGCGAGGGGTAAAGTTACCCGCCCGCTCGATCACGCCTGATTTCCCTCACCGAACTTTGCTCTCCTCGCGAATCGCTCCACTGAGCTGCTAATCTCGAGAAACGTCCTCTCTCTCTCTCTCTTCGCGCGACGCTGCACGCACGCAGCAGTCTTAGGAGAACCGAAGAAAAGAAAGAATTTATTCGGATGGTAAACAGGCAGAGAACTCGGGTTTGTTTTTACGCAGGGGAAATGTGCAACATTGTTACTATCATTATTATTGTTATTATGAATACCAGACATTTATTTATGCAACCCTGTACGGCGAAAATACAAAATTGGAAATGGTTTTTTTTTTCCTTCAAATACCAGAATTGATGTATTTGTCTATTTTACAATAAAAAAAATTGAGTGATAAACTGGCAGAGAATTCGGGTTTGTTTTCACGCAGCGCAAATCTGTAGCATTATTATTATAATTCTCATTGTCATTAAGAATATCACAAAGTTATTTATGCAATCCTGTGCGACAAAAATTAAAAAATGGAAATGGTTTCTTTTTCCTCCGATAATTAGAATTGATATATTTGCCTACTTTGTAAAGAATGAATACATAAAAATCTCAAGAACGTCAAATTAAACGAAACCAAAAACGAGCTATTTTTTTAACTAAAAAATGCCAAGACGATAAAAAAAAATTGCAAATCCCGCAGCGACAATCGTAGACATGTCCTAATAGCTCGAAGGGGGTTGCAAAGGCGAAGAAGCCGAAGGTCGAGACTTATGCGCGCGCCGACGCCGCCGCTCGCTCGCTCGGCTTCCCGCGTCAATTAGAAGAAGAGTCTCTCACGCCCGGCGCAAGAGCCCTCGGGGGATTCGTTGACAAAGTGACAATTACGGGCGGGGGCGCCGGGCGCGCGCGCGCGCAGCTCCAAGTCGCAGGACTCTCGGCGGAGTCGCCGGCCGAGCGTTCGAGCCGGCCGCGCGACACGCACGCACGCACCGAGGGTTAACGCGCGCGCGCTCGCTCGGCCCAAAGTCACGTGCGGTCTCGTGTTACATTTTCATTCGGCTAATTGCCTTTTCATCGAGTCCCCGTTGCAACGCGCGTACACACAAATTGCGCCGGCGCACGGGACATCGCACAGAGCACTAAATACGTCGGTTTCCTCTCGCTTCCAAATCGTTACGTGTATTTTTTTTTTTTTTTTTCGCCGACTGCTTTAGAGGGTGCAACGCGCTGGGCGTGTCAACGCAATTGTCAACGCGGTCGTCAACGTCTACGTATTAATGATTCGCCTGGAGGATATGGAGAAAAAAAAAGTTTTTTTTTATCCTTGTACGATTCTAATCGTCCCAGAAGCCAAACGGTACAATGGCCGAGTGCTTTTTTTACTCCTAATGATCGAATGTCTTCGCGGTCCTTGGAAAAGCTGTATAGAAAAAAAATGCACGTATAACGTAACAAGCCATTGTGCAGTCGGTGCTTTATCATCAACGCTTGCTTTGTGGTAACGGGAAGAGAGCCGAAAAAAAACAACGAAAGAAAAACGAATACGAAAAATAACGCACTGAAACAGCGAGACATAAAGAAAGCATAAAGTAAGATTCTAATTGCCGCGGTGGGAGAGAGAGTAGACGGCAGAATGACAAATGAAAGGGTAGGGGCCGGACGGTCGAGTGAAAAAAAAAAAAAAAACGAGAAACGCGGAAAAGGAAACGGCGAGGCCTTTGTGCGCGAAATTCTCGTGCTTGTTTTCCAGACAAGGTCTCTTCCTTGGTGGATACTCAGCTGAAGATTTTTTTTTGTCAGCCGCGAACCCGAGGGTCCGCGGGACACGGTTCGCGAAATCGTTGCTGAGTCAACCGCGTTGGCCCACCTGGATAATGTTTATTTTATTCAAAACCCCGGATTTGTTTTTTCTCGGTTGCTTCGAACAACCCAGAGATCATAAACGCAAATCATAAACACGTAAAGAAATATTTTGCTACCGTGAACAATATTTCTGTTATTCATTCTCGACTGGCAGAATTCTCGGAGAATTTAAAAAATGCATAGTATACATTTCTGATCATCTGACAATCGTGAGATTCTGATTATTTTATTTCACCGTTTATTTTCAGTAAGTATAACATTTTCTAGTTACAACATTTTTATTTAAATTGCGCATTTTAATTATCCTCATTTTTAGTCACCGCAGTCAGACATACATTTTCCAGCTATCCCATATTGCCTCATATTCTCGCAAAACAAAAATCCCGAAAAAGAAAATGGAACTTGAGACGCGCGAAGGCTCGACTTATTCGTCTTCTTTAGTTCGAGTGGACTCGATTATATTCTCATTTCGTCGATGGTCGTCGCCGAGGTCGTCTGGATCGCGGCCAAGACAATTTCGCGAGGGCTGAACGCTCGACGCTCGAATATCCGCGCGGTTAAGATTGCGTCGTACCTATAGCCGAGGTAGTCCGAGTGCTTCGCCCGGCCGGATAATAAATGCAATCTTAATCCCGGACATCGCGATGTGCCTCGCGAGTCCTCTCGATCCTCCTCCTCGACGTGACCTCTAATTGAAGCCCCGAGACGTATAGTGACGACAGCGCCGAGATCGAACGACCAAATTCACGGTCCAAAAAATTCTCCGTCCAACTATTTCAATCCTGCACTTTCGGGGTTTGCTCGCATTTAATATACAAAGCGATATATATGGCCGCCTTGCAAACGTCACCACGTCCAAAGTGGTTCCCGAACCACTGCAAAACCGCAGTGGGAAAAATAAAATCGCTTGGTCACAGTCGCGCGACGAGATTCTAGATGCAGCGCGGTATCGAATGGCAGGTTCTCCTCCCCCCTCCCCCCGCTCACTCCCTCGCCACCTTCCCCTGACCGGGCAGGAACGTCGGCACCTCTCTCGCTTATAGCGCGCTCGACGCTTTCTTCCGGCACTCGGGGATGGCGCAGTATAATTACCAAGGTAAATAATGTTTTCAACCGGCCAATCGCGTTACTCCCGTCGGAGATAAATTCGAAGCCGGCTACGTGCTCAGAGTGCAAAAGACTTGGCGCTAGTCTCACCGCGCGTGTTTCTCGGCGAGGTAACCGCGCATCGCCCGCGTGTATGGGGCAACCGGCCGCGCGCGTTCTGCCTCTCACCGGGCTCCGGTGGATGGGACTCGGCGAAAAGAGAAATAATAAAAAAAAGCCACGCACAACACGTACACGGCAATTAAAGGAAAAATTAAAGGCATCAACAGACACTGCATATTTCTCCCTTCTCCGCGCTTTTTTTTTCTTTTTTTTTTTTTTTTTTTTTTCTTTCAATGTTTAAAATTAACGCGACGAACGGTGATCGAGGGCCATGGAGGCGGAGTGTAGAGACGTCTTGAGTTTTAAATATTAGGCTGAATTATTGGAAAGCGATTGGTCTCAGCAAAAATCTCGAATTGACTAGTTAATTTTATGATTAAATTTATTTTGATGATTTCTATTTATGAATAAAATTTCCTTAATTTTTATTACTGAACTAGGCTAATGCGCTGCTTCGCGTGCACGAGATACTTTTGCGTTGCTGCTCTCTTATAAAGCTTTAAAAGGGTGAATCGCAACTAAAAATCCCTTGTTCAGTTACTTTTGAAAAAAAAAAGAAATTTGTCGTTTTGCTTGTCGGAAATCATAGATCTGGCCACCGGGCCGAAAACCCCCCAAATCGGGGTCACGAAATTTATTTTTTCAAAATATCGACTTCTAACCTATACTATCGTTCTCAAGTCGCATATTCTACCCCTGAAAACACTGGTTACAACCCTTTTTTAGTTGATTTTGGAAAAAAAAAACTTTTGGTCGAACAGTTTGTCAGGAATCGTAGATCTGGCCGCCAGGCCGAAAACCCCCCAAATCGGGGTCACGAAATTTATTTTTTCAAAATATCGACTTCTAACCTATACCATCGTTCTCAAGTCGCATATTCTACCCCTGAAAACACTGGTTACAACCCTTTTTTAGTTGGTTTTGAAAAAAAAAATTTTGGTCGAACATTTTAACAGAAATTGTAGATCTGGCCGCCAGGCCGAAAACCCCCCAAATCGGGGTCACGAAATTTATTTTTTCAAAATATCGACTTGTAACCTATACCATCGTTCTCAAGTCGCATATTCTACCCCTGAAAACACTGGTTACAACCCTTTTTTAGTTGGTTTTGAAAAAAAAAATTTTGGTCGAACATTTTGACAGAAATTGTAGATCTGGCCGCCAGGCCGAAAACCGCCCAAATCGGGGTCACGAAATTTATTTTTTCAAAATATCGACTTCTAACCTATACCATCGTTCTCAAGTCGCATATTCTACCCCTGAAAACACTGGTTACAACCCTTTTTTAGTTGATTTTGAAAAAAAAAAATTTTGGTCGAACAGTTTGTCAGAAATCGTAGATCTGGCCACCGGGCCGAAAACCCCCCAAATCGGGGTCACGAAATGTATTTTTTCAAAATATCGATTTCTAACCTATACCATCGTTCTCAAGTCGCATATTCTACCCCTGAAAACACTGTTTACAACCCTTTTTTAGTTGGTTTTGAAAAAAAAAATTTGGTCGAACATTTTGACAGAAATTGTAGATCTGGCCGCCAGGCCGAAAACCGCCCAAATCGGGGTCACGAAATTTATTTTTTCAAAATATCGACTTCTAACCTATACCATCGTTCTCAAGTCGCATATTCTACCCCTGAAAACACTGGTTACAACCCTTTTTTAGTTGGTTTTGAAAAAAAAAATTTTGGTCGAACATTTTGACAGAAATTGTAGATCTGGCCGCCAGGCCGAAAACCGCCCAAATCGGGGTCACGAAATTTATTTTTTCAAAATATCGACTTCTAACCTATACCATCGTTCTCAAGTCGCATATTCTACCCCTGGAAACACTGGTTACAACCTTTTTTTAGTTGGTTTTGAAAAAAAAAATTTTGGTCGAACAGTTTGTCAGAAATCGTAGATCTGACCATTGGGCCGAAAACCCCCCAAATCGGGGTCACGAAATTTATTTTTTCAAAATATCGGCTTCTAACCTATACCATCGTTCTCAAGTCGCATATTCTACCCCTGAAAACACTGGTTACAACCCTTTTTTAGTGGATTAAAAAAAAATACGATATTTGACCGAACTGCCAAAGTTATCAAGGACAAATGAACTTGGCCTCGTTCTGAGAGTCCCAGCCAATCACAGCTCGAATAGTTTGCTAACAATGCTTTCCGTTATGAACTCATAATCTTTTTAAAAGAGGGATAACGTTTGTGTTTTATTTACGATACAAATTCGAGGAAATTAATTGTTAGTTCCCCCGAAATTCAATCGAACCTCAAAGTCACCGCATGAATTCGACCCTCGTCGCACAATTTGCTATTTCAACAGTGTTCAAAGCGCCAGTCATACGTCCCTAATTTAGTTCACGTTAATGTGTGACGCGATTTAATATTTCGTTGCAGGGGTTTCCGTCTCCCAATGTTCTCTGTTATTCGAGAGCCAAGTGCTGAAAGGGCGCGACGCAAGGGGAGAAACTGAGAGAGAGAGAGAGAGGGCGAAAGAGGGGAGAGAGAAGGAGACCTGCGAAGACCCTCACGATATTTCGTGCTCGACGTGTTTTGCGTGCAGCCCGCGAGTAACTCGAGAGGTTCAAACCGCGACGACGAAGACGACAACGAAGACAACGAAGGGGGTTTCTAGGGTCTTGCTCCAAGGTGACGAACGACGGAGCCCGGAAGTCCTACGAGTCGCAGCCGCAGCTACAGTCGCGTGCTTACCGAAATGTTCACCGTAGTTTAGAGGTAGTGGGACTCCCTTGATACTCCTTAAAAAAGTGAGGTTAAGAGCCCTGCACTACTGTTTCGAATTTTTTAAAGCCATTTTCTTCGACACGGTGAATCGGATAGCAACTAAATTTAGAACACGAGTAAGAAATTATGGCATACTTGGGCTAAGCTTCTGGCTCCTCGAAACTTGAAGCCGTTTATTCGGGAGAATCGAAAAACCAAAAAGTGAAGTTAGGAGCGAGAGAGGCAACCTTATGGCCGTTTAACATTGGCAACGAAGTTCTGAGTGAAGTATCATATCCTCTTAATTTCGCTCTCGCTCGACTTCAGCCTCGATCGACGAGCGACGGCAACATCGGTCGGAAAATGGCCCCGCAACTTGGACGCAATTGGATCTCGGTTATTCTGGTCTGATGGCCACAACGCGTTAAATAATTTATTCCAGACTCGGAGCACCGGGTGATAAGCGTTGATACGATCCAATTTTGAGGCGCGAGACGTTCGGACCCCAGGGAATAATCATAATCACAATGCGAAATTTTCCACAAAAGTGGATTACACCATCTCTGTGTCCGCGTTAGCGTAATTGCCGCGTCGTCCAAGGTTGGCTACGAAACCGGCGCCTTCCTGTTTATAATCAGGACCCGCCCGGGCGACCTGCTATTAACTCCGAACAGACTGCATTTTCCGCTCGCGCTTGAACAACGCGCGACGCTCTGCGTCGTTCGGTACGGCGCCTCGACCCCCGCGGGGATGTTCCGCGAAACTCAGCGCCAAAACTTGGCTTGTAGAGCGATGAGCGAGCCGCAACTCGCCGCAAACTGGCGGACTTACTACGTCAACGGTGGACGCGACGAAGACACACAGGCAGACACGCGGGTACGAACAGTGGATACCGATATGTATCCAATAAAATAAGTAAAAGTCAGTCTAAAAAAAAATATCTGACAAAATCTCTCGACTAAAAAATGTTGCCTGGAATTTTTCGCCATCGAATAAAAATTGCGTGAGATATTTTAAATTCAACAAAAGAATAATGAAATTCGTCACATCCAGACGGGAAAAAAATCGGATTCGATTAAAATTCCGATATGCACAGAAATTCGCATGCATAGTGATTTTTACCACACCGACCTATTGTACATTCCTTGTTCTCTATTTTTATTTTTTACCGTCCTACTTCCTTCACACAAAATATATATATTTTTTATTTACTTCCACCGTTGTATCCAATTGTTTTATCATATCCCGACGAGTTTGCGTCGCGGTATATATTACAATTCGAAAGACTTTGCAGGGTCGCGCGAAACCGGTGTCTTTCGACGAGTGTCGAATAATATATAAGTTTCCGGCTAGGTGACCCGTGAAACTCGGGAATACTCGGGGCTGCACACACCGGTTGCAGCGACAGCTCGGTCGACAAGTCGGGAAGCTTTCTCTCTCCCTCATTTTCCCTCTCGCTCCCGCTCAATGCGCAAGCACCACTTCCGCTCAACTCGTGACCTTATGGAAATCGCCAGGCACCGAGCAGCACTCGCATACACATATATATATATGTAGCCTCACTCTCTGTCTTCTCTGTCACATAATCGGCATTACCCGATCACCCTCTGCTCGACGTTTGTAGTTTGTAGCGCAAAACGGATGTCCACACGACGTGGCTCGTTCCACCGACGAGAGAGACAGAGATAGAGAGAGAGAGAGATAGACAGACAGAGAGAGAGAGACAGACTCTGTAACCAGCCCCTGCGGTTTCAGTCGCTTTTCCACTGGTCTCCCTGTGATTCAGATTCCCTGTCGACGTATCTCAAGGCAGATCAAAGCTCAACGCGTGGGCGCCGTTTGAAACGAACCCGCCAATAGCGCTCGGCCGTCCCGTGCGTCTGAACACAGCGCGAAACTATCGGCTGTAACTACTTTGTGTCTCCCCGCGCGGCCAACTGATCAGACTGCCGTGAAGTGGTCGTTCAATACGCTGCTGCACGTGAAGAGGGCGAAGTGTCAAGCAGCAGAGCTGGGGGGAGGAGGGCGGGGGATACGCGATGTTCCCCGAGAGACCTGGAAATAAAGGCAACGGTTAAATTCGCGAATATTATTCAATCGCGAAGTGGAGCACCGAGAGGTGCGCGGAAAATCCCGCGTGGGAAAACACGTCGGACCCGGTGAAGGTTTATGTAAGGGGTTGTGAAAAAGTTTCCCCATAAATTCCTCCGACTGCAGAAAAGTTGCGCGAGAGCTATGCGAGGAGTTTCGAACATCGATCATACCGCGCACTCGGGTTTATACCGGGTACGTTTTTTTTCACGCGAGCAATAGTTTCGGTCGAGAGTTATTGATATAACGCTTTTTCGGGGACGGACAGTTTTTTCGGGATAATTCAGCACTGGAAGAAGCTATATTTTAACCCTCCTACGAATCAGCAAAAAAAAAAACCAATTGCGTCAAACCCAATTAGTCGGAACTAGACGAAAACTAGCGTCTACTTATCGTTTCGACAATAATAATAATGCGATTGGAGGATCGCGAATTAAGTTCGCGACTGCCGCGAGCAGCGGGTAATGGAAGTTTAAGAAGTTGAGCCAATAGCAGAGTCGCCTCTCGATAGGATCGTTGAATCGAATATCGATATAAAAGAGAGCGGGAGAGGCTCCGATATTCGCGGCATTATTCTCAGTGAAAAGAAACTAGATGGGGTCAGGGAGATCGCGAGTGCTACGCGGGCGGCGCGCCGCTCGGTAGTCACGATAGTCGTGGCGAACTCGTCAGAGTCCCCAGAGTCGTGTGGCGCGTATAACGCGGAAGGGTAGAAGAACGCGCGGCGTATATCGATTCCTCTCTCTCTCTCTCTTTCTCAATGTCTATATATATAACGCGAGGCTCTCGATTCCCAATAAGATTCTTAGGTAAATCCTAAGCCGATGACTGAAACGCGAACACTGCGATCGTCGAGACGAGTCAGTTGCGCGCAGCGCGCAGAAGCTAATCCTAATTGAGTCGCCTTATAAGGAAGATCGAGATCGAGGGAGAAAGAGAGAGGGAGAGATCTTTCCCTCTCTCATTTTGGCGTTTGCCATTTATCCGACTATCCTGCACGTTCCACGTTCGTTATCCCCCTCCTTTTGCTCGCTTCGCTGCAGCTTCCTATCTATCGCCCTGCACTTTACCAATTTTCTTGTATGCCCTCCACCCCCCACCCCCCCGACCCCTCTCCATCCTTCTCACCGCCCCACTCACTCTGGGCTCAACTACCATCCACTCGAACCAGAAGTAGCGGAATCTACTTACGACTCGGAAAAAGCGATATTTTCCAGCAGGACGCACTTCAGGGCCATTTCTACTGAAATTTGACTGAAATTGGAGACATGGACGCCGGAAGTATCTGGTATTGGTGTCTGGTGGTATTCGGAGGTTTTTTTAAATTATTTGTTTGTTAATTTGTGTATTTTTTTAAACGTCGACATTTGAGGGGCTGTTGGAGGGACAGAAATTGTCGGGAAAATTAGTGAGAAAATAGAAATATAAAAATTTGCGATATGAGCAATTACTGCGCAATTGTTATTATTTAAAAAATTACTTGTTCTCCTTGATTCAACTTTTCTCAGCACCTGATCAGTTAAAAAAACCTTCAGATATCAGAGACTTTTCGATACACATTCAGTAAGTACGTGTTAGTGTCGTGAATTCGTTCCCGATCGCCTTTGCTGTCGTCATCCTCCTCCTTCTCCCCTGTATATATATCGAAAACTAAGTAAAATTTATTCCAGTCGCGAAAAGACGAGAGAACATTTTCCACTGCGAGTGTCACGCGGCAATTGCGGAAAGAAGAACCGTCGGCAGAGACGACAGAGAGCGAGGAGGCTGCTGCTGATGCTGCTGCTCCGCGGAGCCGCGAGGACGCCGGCAATGGATTCCAAATAGATTTCTCACTGCAGCGTCGACGTCCCGCTTTTTAACAATCCTGGAATGACTTCGTTCTCGTCCTTGCTTTGATCTATTGTCTCGAGGCGGATGGAAGACGCAGAGGCGGACGAGTCTCCGGAGACTTGCGTTGCAATACGACCACCCCCCAGGGGAGGAGGCGATGGGGGTAGAGAAGGAGGAGGAGAAGGAGGAGAAGGAGGAGGAGGACGAGAGGGGGCAGAAGGAGAATCCAGAAGAAAGAGAAAGAGGGGAGACAAGGGGAGGGGGAGGGAAAGGAGCAGAATTTAAGGGAAAGAGCGGGAGAAGGAGGAGAAGAAGAAGGGGAAGAAGGGTGAGAAGAAACGAGTGGGCGACGCGACAAAAAAGACCAATTCTAATTTGACGAATGAGAAAGTTTTCGCCGTTGGAACGCGCGATGCGGCAAAGGACGATGCCAAGGAGCCGTGTTCCAGGCTTAGGAAACACACAGCGGGAAGGATCGGGACTCCCCCCGCTCTTATACACTTGCACGGTGCACCGTAAGGGAGGAAACCCCCTCGCTTCGCGCCATCTTCGACGTTATTGCGCTGCTGCTGCTGCTGCTGCTGCAAGTTGAGAGCGAAGACTCTCGGCGAACCCGTATAAATGTCTGCGCACGCGGCTCAAAGTCGCGTGCCGCGTGACAAAGGAAAAGCGGGAGAAAGATAAGAAGGGTTCGGGTTCGTCGACGACAAGGACCGAGAGTGACCGGAGGGAGCGAAAAGGACCGAGATGTCTGCGCGACGGCGACGGAAGAGGCGAGATCCGTCGGTTCTTTAATCTGCGCGAGAGGGAAACTCGAGTTTTGGGAATCCGAGTATCGACGGATTTTTTTTTTTTTTTTTTTTTTTTTGCAACGAAAAACAAGTAGGAATTTTTTAGTTCGGTGTGACTTTTTTTAAAGTTTTGATAAACATTTTTGTGGTAAAATATTTAATGCGAGATTTTAATGGCTTTGGTTAATATTAAAGTACGGAAGGTTTCGTACCGACGAGGAAAGTGACTCCGGTGAATGCCTCGAATTTTTGTGAAACTCAATTACGTCGCAAAAGGCTCGGAGACTGAGTGACACTTGCATTATTTATAGGCGAAGAAATGTTTCTCGATGGGTGAAATCAGGCGATGCTTTTGGATGCATGTATATATTTTTTTTCTCCGCGGATTTTCTTCGTCAATTGCTGCGACTCGGCACATTCAGAATACAAGCAACGTGATACGACGATACGGTTGTTATAAGCAGCTGGAAGCAAAGCCTCTTTCACAAGTTTTCCTCGAGAGCATTAGAGAGCGCACTCACCATCGACACTGCGTTGCAAACTTAAATACAATCGACTCGCGTCGTTGCCTCCGAGTCCCGTTTGCTTATTATATCGTGGGAATTATTTACACTTTCCTCGGTGGTAGCGAAAATCCTCTTAGAATTTAAACGCTGCGAAAAAGTAGCATTAGCGTGTCGAGATGCGCGCAGATGGCGAGAGCTGACAATAAGTAGGGAAACTAGACGTGCTAGAATATTGCGAGTCGGATTTGGCAACACGTCCATAAAAAGACAGACTAAACTGATCCTACGCAAAATCTACAAAAACAAATAACTAAAAATATTAAAGTAATCGAAAATAAACAATATAATCATTTTTGTAAATAAAAAAAACATATATAAATTGCACCAATTTCCAAGCTCCAAAATTCCACTTTCCCAAAATTACAAACGTTCGATCCAAGATTAACCCTTTGTTTTTCGCTCGCGTGAATTTAGGCGCAAAACAAATACAATTGCCTCTCTCTCACTTTCTCCATTCGCCCTGACAGACACCGAACAGACAGAAGTGAAAAGGGTAGCACAAAAAACGAGAGCGGGTGAGGTGGCCGAGGGGGGGACGGAGGCTCGAGTCGAGTGAAATAGTCGAGGCGTCGGGGCGCGGACGTCGAGACGCGTGATTGGGTAATCTCGCGTCAATCTTTCTGTCTCACTCGGCGTCGGGTGTTCTTGGACCAGTCCAGCTGCTGGCGTCCGGCGTCCGGTGTGCCGCTGGTTCGCCGGAGACGTCGCCGCTCGTGTGGCCGATTCCTACGTCGATCGGGCCAACTCGCGTGTGTTGCCTTCCGTCCTCTCTCGCCGAGTATCGATACTCGACCGTCCGTAAAATTGATTTCTCCTTCCCGCGGTACAATTCCCTCATCGTACACAGCAGCAGCTATATCCACCTCCTCCTCATCCCCTTCGCCACCTTCCACTCCTCCACCTCCTTCCCGCCCTCGTTCTCCGTCCTCTTGGTCGACGTAGCCCCGGCCGGAGGTCACCGGGGCCTTCGCGACCTCATCCTCTCGACGTCCCCGCGGCCTCGACCCGCAAAATCTCGTGGGAATCCCCCGAGTGTTTCCCGAGTTCCGCTTCTTCCGCTTCACGTACCACCTCTTATTCCTTCCGGCTTCGCTGTGCCACGAGGAGAAGAACACGGTGGGGACGCCTCCTCCTCCTGCTTTTTCTTCTCGTAGTCTCGCTCCTCTTATTCGCTGCCTCTCCGTCTCTCCTTCTCGCTCCTTACCCTATTTTCTTCTACACCACCGCAAACGCCATCCGCTCATCCTCTTAACTCTCGATTGTTTGCGTTTTCTATCTGGACGGGCGACAAACCTGCTGGCTTAACTTTATGGAAGTAGTAATATAACGCCAGGAGGGGAGGGGGGGTTACGTCTGTTGGTTATGAACAAACACCTCGAGGTATGAGCCAGGTTATACGGTCCTTTTTTTTCTATGGTAAAAAAAAAAAATATTAATCCTATGTGCGCTTTAATTTTACGATGTAAACGTGCAGCAGAAATTGTGTCGTAGATAATGTTTTTTGTTTAGTAAAGAATCTAATTATTATTCTAAATATAAATTATTATTATGATCATTAATGTAACTGTTGATATTTTTCTTAAAACATTTTCAACCATATGAAAAAGTTTTTAACTACAAAACGTAAAAAAAGAGTGTTATACTGAAATAATAATAATATTATGTCAGACTCTTTCCGACCGATTTTCTTGCTGCTGATTTCTTTCCCTGTTTTCGCGCGAATTCCCCAGCACAACGAGAACGTCCGGCGGTTGTTCGACTCTGAGACAGCAGGTGAGGCTATACTGCCTGATGACGTGATAGATGCAGCCACGTATCATTTGTTCCTCCCACCACCAGGCATTGATGCTCGTGTTCTGATGGAGATCCAGTAACGAGAGCTGCCGGGCAAAACCAGGGGGGGAAGAGGCATGGGCGATGGACCAGGTGAGGATTAATGGATTACGGAATTACCCGATATTACAATATCGCTCGTTACTGCATCTCGTTAACGAGGATGCGCCGGCAACACAGCGAAGCGATAAAAAAATATTTCACCGACCGCAATATCGGATCCCCCTTTTTCGGGGTTGACGTACCATGCTCAAAATCGTACCGCACAGCGAGCCGGCTGCCGCAGTCGCGGGGATCGCGGTTCCGGTGAGAAAAAACGTGCAGGCGAGTCCGGCGGCGACGCACGGAATACCGAAGAAAAATTCGGCAAGGTAACCCCAGTCGGTCGTCATGTCCACCTGTGGGAAATTTATTGATAATTTCATTCCAATTTTATATATAATTTTATATACATTTCACTTTTATAGGATAAAATAATAAATAAAGGATAATTTTATGACAATTTCACAATTGTTTTGATTTTATGAAGTATATATTTTTAATATCACCCTACAAATAAATATATTAAATATATAAAAACATATTTTTAGAAAGATAATTTTTTTCCGACGAAAAAAAATGTACATTTACTTAGAAAATTGTAATAAAAAAAAGTAGAACATGTGAGCAATTTTAAAGCAGCAGGTCTGTTTAATATCCATTAGACACGACGTCCGGTTCAGTGATTGCACTTCCTGTAATACTCACGAGACCGCAGCAGGTCGCCGCGGTACCGAGAAACTTGATGAAGGCGACCGTAGCGAAGCAGAACGTCATCAGTCCACGGGGATCCCAGATCTCGGATTTCGAGGAGCTCAGTATCGACACGAGGGACAGTACGAGTGCCATGTGCTGCGGGAATACACGGGAGTCGAATTTTTTACAGGCTCGAGCACTCGAGGTCGCGAAGGGGGATTCTCGTTTACGAGCCACCTTGGAATCCTTAGAGGGTCATCGTGTGTGTATATTTTGTGTATGTGCACGCGAATGTATACACGATGAAGATTTACCCACCGCTACGATTATGAGCAGCACCTGTGGCAGCAGCATCAAAGGACCCCGAAACACAAGGCAATGGACGATCGAGCATAATCCGTAGATCAACCTTTAAAACAAATATCGAAAAAATTACGGTAATTCGATAAAAATATTTGACGGTAAAATTTGAAACGTATTAACAAAAATTAATCATCCAGTTTTTGACATAAAAATGTCCGATTAAAAAAATACTCACACTAACGGCAAAATAGGCATCAACTCCAGATGCAACTTTTCCTTCACAGCTGGTCTGCAAAATAAATAAGATATTACAAAGGGTTGAGCTAATTTAATTTTTTGCGATTAAATCTAGACGGTCATTCGACTCAAAAATAATAATTAAACGTTTAAAATAACGTGCAAAATTATTTAACGGAGGTTAACCTACACAAATTCGATGGACGCGATCCCAGCGGAGAAGGAACGCGCCACGAATTCGACGCACGCGACGCCAATATACGCGACCCTACGATTCCCGTCGTCCTCGAATATTCCACTGTAAGGGTGCTCGAAGCACATTTTCGTTTCAATTTTTTCTTTCTTCTCTCGTGCATTAACCTTCCTCCGATTCAGTCGGCGCGCGAGTGAAAAATCGTTTTCATCGATTTTCGATTATTCTCCCAAACGATCGACTTCACGGCGATGAAGGGTGAGCCGGAAAAAAATATTTCTCAGCGATGACTTCCTGCAAAAATATATTCGTAATATAAACTCGCTGCCACGTGCGTAATAAAACGCAATGCATGTCGGTTGCGGGGTTGAAAAATAAAACATTACACGCATGGACGACGAAAAATCGGTCAATAAATCGACCGTATTAGCGATAAAATCCGTCCGGCTGAATTTTTTTTGTTATCACAGGCGAATTCTTTCGGCGCCTATAAATAATACCGATAAATATTCGTGCTCGGCGCGTCGGCCACAATCAAAACTTTTCATGCCAACGGGCAAATTTTATTGTTGACCACTGGTAGCCGGCGGGCAGGAATTTCGCGTGTTTCGGACACATCCAACGGACACGCAGCGGGGGACCCCGCGTGGGAACATCAATTTTGCATTGCGCCGAATTGGACTGAACGAAATTCTTCAATCAGCTCGCGCACCCGGCGCGGCATTAAATGCAGCGGCGACCGAGGTTTACTTCCGCGTTTGCGGCGTTCAGATTGAAAATAAAAATACGTATATCGCCGACCCGACGCGTCGAGGTCTTCCAGCCCAAAAATAAATAACTCCGTTACCGACAAATGTTTTCGTCACTTTCGCATTTTCGCAATAAAAACAATTCCGCTCGTATAAAAATACATATAGACGTTAAAAAACATGGGATTAGCCGGTACCGCGACTCGACTTTCCGAGAAATCCGCGACTGGCGACCACAATTCAATCAGCCAGCAAAACAATTAAAAAAATACCCGGTAAAAACGTGAGTTCTACAAAAATGAATAAGCTAGACGCGTACATTTTTAACCACGAAATTCCCGCTACGCACTTCTGGCGATAACAAAAATATTCAGGATCCCGCGAACAGGTCTGAATAAGTAAAAACCTCCTATAAATTTTTTCGCAGGCGAAAAAAAAAATCGACGATGCCAAAGTTGCTGCCCACGTGGACTTTCGTCTGCGCAAGAATACAGACAATACGACTCACATCGAACAAGGCGAAAGTTTCGTCTAATTCGATCAGCCCTCGCGATAGCCGCTATTACAGTGCCACCCTACCTGCCGAATAGGGTGGCACCGTACAATACAGTAACTATGACTATAACTATAATACACATCGGGTATAACCGAAGACAGTCGCACGCGATGTCGCGCATCGGTCGCGGCTGGACGTTTGGTTTGGGGGGAGGGGGTGGGAAGAGGGGGGGGGGGAGGGGGGGGGGGGGAGTTGAGGGCAGACAAACTTTTTTCGTTTTCCTGGCCGGACTTCGTCCAGGCTTCAGGGCTGATGGACGGGGGGAGGGGTAGGGGGTGAGAGGAAGGGGAGCAGTGTGCAAGCTTGCGCCGTCCATTTATATGATTAAATTCTGTCTGATACGCTGCTCGCGTGGGACGCGCGGCGCTCGAGACTCGGACGCGTCCGCCAAAACTTTACAGACTCGCGTAGCGCCGGTGCTGCTCGTATAACCGAGCCGAGCGGCTCCGCCGTAGAGGAGCGTCGCCCTTATCGCCGGTAGGAGAACCGACCGAGGACCCTCGCGCTTCTGCGGCGCAGCGCGGCGGCTTCTGTCTGGTTTTCGCCCCGTTTCCACCTCTCGTGGTCGGCCCTCGCTTTTCATACGCCGCGCGAGGAGAGGAGAAACCCTTTCTTTCTCTTACGGTTAGTATATAACGGAGTTTTCCTCAGTCCGCACACGTATCGCGATTTTATGCACGAGCGAATGGGCTGCTTTTCTCTCCCTCAGGGGGAAGGGGGAGGGGGGGGGGGGCACACCACCCCTCTGGTCGCGATATCAATAGCACGCGGCGAGCGGGGGAGGATCGTGTACAAAACTCGCGAAATATATATGTATATGTATATAGCTGCGACGGGAGATACTCGACCTATGATAGCGTCGCACGTGAGTTTACAAACTTTCCGTCTCGTGAGGCCGGCGACCGCCTCGCTCGCGCTTTCGTCACGGCCGCACGCTCCGCGCATATTGAATCGACTAAATACGAGTATCAGAAAGTGCACGCGCGTCGAGAATTTTCAACGGTGAGCGAGGAGGAGGGTCGCGCGAAATTACGGCCGGTTTCGCGGCGGAAGAATACATACATTTTTTTTCTAGCTTTTTTTTAGAAGAGAAAAGGAATTAGCAATAATTCAACTAATTTCCATTACGTCGCACGGAAGCTGCAATTAATCGCGTATCTTGTGACGCGAGCGGAGCATTTTTTTTTTTTTTTTTTTTTTTTTTTCAAGTATAATAAATTATGCAAAATTATAAAATTATATTACCCGACGCGTGAACGAATTAAAAAAAAATTATCCCTTAACCCCTCGTGGTCACCCGAGGTTAAATTGACCCCATATTTATCTGGAACTATTGTGCAAGTCTCCGAATAGTGTGACCACGAAAATCAATGCAACTATGAAAAAGGGTAAAAATGGCAAAAACTCTCAAAAACGTTTCCCTATTTTCCGACATCAATTGCAATCCCTGATATTCCCCAACTATCGATCCACCCTCGTCCCGGCCAGCGAAATAGAGATCATTCATAGTCATTGTAACGCGTCCGCTTCAGTCGGTGCCTCCCCCTCCCCCACAACCCTCGGTCGTGCCGGAGACAGGAGGACGCCTCCGATTTTCCCCTCCGCCGCGGGGTGCGCGCGCGCGTTATTAACCGCCTGAATACGCGGATAATAGTGGGCACTCGTCGTCGCGGGTAGCGCGCTGGACCGACGTGATTATACCGAGTATAACGCGGCGCGCGAGACGGGTAACGTTGAGTGTGCACCGTCGACGGCTGCTTCGGCGACGGCGGCGGGGGAGCTGCATGGAAAACGACTTCCTGAAACGGAAGGCAGCGCGTAATTCACTGACGAGAGCCACTTCGACTCCGCTGCTCAGGCAACGGTTTCAGCTCCCTCGCCGCGCGTCACACGCCCTATATCTATATCTATATCTACAAATTTCCTATACATATACGTCCCGAAAAAAGGTATAAGTAACGAACAGCCCGAAAAATCGTCGGTTTATACGTAGCCGCGTCGCGCACTTCGCCGCCACCGCCGCTGCACTTCAGGAGGCGAGCCGCAACGGAGACAAAGAGTCGCCGGGAGAAATATATATGACTTATGGCACGAGAGGATCGGAAGAGACAGTCGTAGAGTGGTGGAAAAGTTATCGAACCGTATATCATTGGCATCGGTGAAGAGCGAAAACTGTGTGGAACATCCCCAACCTATTCACCCTCCCCCCTCCGAACCTTCCCTCTCCCTTCCCACTGCTCTGCCACTTTGACATCCCTTCCTCTCCTCTTGTCTCCTGCACTTTACCCTCCTTCGGCCCATCCCACCTCGCTCTCCCCCTGGACCACCCCCACCCCCTCCCCCTCCCCCTCCCCCTTTAGCATATCGTTACTTCGGCACACTCGACTACGCCTGCGTTTAACGACCGACAACCGGCGCGGCCGGAGCTCTCTCGTCTCATTTTCCCATCTTTCTCCGACGCTCGTTTGTCCCTCGTCGCCTCCTCATCCTGCCTCTTGGATTATATGTGTGTGTGTGTGTTATTTTCCATTGCGGAGGCTGCACGACGGGGTTCGAGGTTCACTCGATGGGTCTCCTCGCTCTTTCTCGCTCTTCCTGGCTCTGGCTTTGGTGCTCGGGGCACCGGGATCGAGAAAAAGCGCTGCGAATCCCGCGTTGCAAGTCGGAGCGAGCGAAAAGAGTGCACTCGACGTCTCAATTGACTTCGTAACGCAACGGCTGATTTACGAGCAAGCCGAGGCGCAGGTTCGTCCCGGGGATGCGGAGGTTCAGGCCCTGCGGATGGTGCGAGACTCCCGACGGCGGCTTCGGGAACGATTACGTCGGCAGTCGAGTGGGCAGGCTTCTTTCGTAACGTCCTGCAAAAAAAAAGAAAAGTGTGAGACGGTGCAGAAATTAACATGTTTCTCAAGGATTTTTTGTTTTAATACAACTATTCTATTATTATTACTTATTATTATTATTATGTAGTATGCACAGCTGTAAGAAAAATTATTTACTATTATTATTCACAGCTGTGAGAATAATTTTATAAGTTACTCAAGACTTAAAAAAAAATATTGAAAAGTTATTGGCTTGTATTTCTGATCGATTTTTCATTGAATTCGTTTTACCATTTCTCATCTCAACGACCCGACGCAACAGGGTCTGAATATATTTTCCCCGAAGAACTTGGAACCCATCGACAGCAGAGAGGCGCGGCGACACGGGCAGAGAGTTGGAAACTCTTCGTCTGCGCGTTGAGCTCCTCAAACGTCGTCGTCGCTCGCATTGCCGTTAGCTCGTTGCCGTTAAACGACCTCGGTGTGCTCAAGCTCGGCTACCGCGACGACGCGCACGAGTTAATTGCGTATAACTACAAGCGGTGAGCACACCCGCATGCTAATATCTCTCGCCGACGACGACGAACGACGAACGACGACGAACTTAAGCACAGTTCATCGTGTACAATTTACAGTCTCTCGCCCATTTGCTCCATCAGATGTATCAGGCGGCGTCTCTCGCGTCGAATACCTTACGCTCGAGATAAAATCATCCGTCATGATTACTACCGCGAGTCTCAGCAGCTGCAGCAGCGACAGCAGCAGTCGCTTGCCTCATTCCACGCTAATCACAACCCGAACACCGTTTGGCCTGCTCACGAATCTCAAGAAGCGCGGGAATTCCGAGATGTGGAAACGAGTGAGAGAGCGAGAGAGAGAGAGAGAAAGAGTTGAGCCGAGAGGAGACCGCGATACCCCAGAAGCTTAGTTCAATATTGACCCGGGCAAACGTGTGGCGAATATTATTATAGCATCTGCATAATTTCTGTATTCAGTCGGTGCTCTCTGAAACGCGTCTGTAATTACTACGGTTGCCTGGTGGCTTCGCGCTGGGGTCGGAGGCGCCGCTGGTAACCGGGAGAGGGAAGCCAGAGAGGGGCAAGGGTGTGTGGGGGGGGGGGGGGGGGGGGCAACGAGGAGGAGACCAAGAGCGATGAGGAGATACCGAGTGGAGGGAGCAAACCAGAGACGGAAGAGTTAGATGGTCCGGGATTCCGGGGGTCGCGTCGCCCCTGGAGGGGGGAGGTACAGAAAGGGAGGAGGAGGAGGAAGGGCGAAGAGGTAACGAGAGAGGCGGAGAGGACACGTGTGTAGCTTATGCAAATGTTGTATACGCGGTAATTGGAGCTCGAATCCGGGACGACGAGAGTGCGACCCCTGACGACGATTCCGTGGCGACACGCGATTTCGGTCGAACTTTCGTATCGTTGGAGTCATATTGGGCGACACCTGGTGCGAATTTTTGACGGCGCTAAAACATAGTCAGCGGTTGTGCGAAGTTGGCGCGAAATTTTCGAAGAGGCGAACATTTTTGCAGGCCCCCCTGCGATTTTTCGCCGCCGCAAAATTGTAGCCAGCGGTCAGTGCAGCACCGTCCGAATTCTGCACGAATTTCCGCCGCCGCCGCCGCAGACAATCACCTGAATTACGTGCGTCCTTTTACTTTCGTCCTGTCTGGCCGCCACGGCGAACAATCGTCCTCACGTACCGGCGCAGCACGCAACCCTGGGCAGTCTGGGCGCAGGCAGAATGAGTGCTGGAATGAGGCGCCCTCTGCATGTTCGCGCTTCCCCGTCGAAATTCGGGAAAACGAAATTCCGCTCACGCGTCACACGCGACGGTCCTCGAAAATATGGAAAAAATATCCGCGCGCAGCACTTCGTCCCGCCGGCAGCAAAAAAAAAATAGCGGGAGACTTTAATTTGAATTTGAAAGAATAAATACGTATGAATTAAACATGCGTGATGTATTTTTTTTTACGCGAGGGAAAACGACACGGAAGATGCAAGAAACATGGATGAGTTTCTCACGGCTGAAGCCGTGAGTTACGAGTCAATGGATCGCACGCGAGACTCCGCAGCCATGAGTGATTTTTTTTTTACACGCACATTCATAAACCCCCATGACCTGTGATCCGATTTGCGCAAGACGAGCCTCTACGGCTTCGCGTCTATGCTTTTTAACGAGAGATGGTCAAGGGAGCGCGAGCGAAGGGAAGAAAAAAACACGAGCAAGCGGAATTGAGTGAGCGAGGGTCGGTCGTTGGCGAGGAGAGAAAGAAAAAAAAATCCATAATATAATGAACCCCAACGCGGCCTCTACTCTTGTTTCACACAAAAAGCCAACGCCCGGAGCACGCACAAGCTGCGCTGTAATCCCATAACGATGCTTGCACACTTGTTTTCCAAATGACAAATATTAACTCATAGTCTCAAGAAACTCACGCCTTGATTTTTTTATTATTTTTGCAAATAATGACAACAAATAATGACTCAACACAAACTTTCATTAATAAATTTCCTTGAATCAATAAAACATTTCTTTCTTCACGTCTCCTCTAACTTTTTTTTGTATTCTATTTTTCAAGAACTTTTTTATTGTTTTTGCAAATAATGATGACCAAAAGCAAAAAAAAAATTCAAACCAAATAAATAAATATTTCATCGATTCAGCACAAACTTTCACAAATCAATATCTTTGAATTAATAAAAAAATGTCTTTCTTCACTTCTCCTCTACATTTTTTCTTTTTTATTTCAAATAATTCCTCGCCCAAAGAGCCAATCACCGAGCTCAAAACACCCCCCGCTCTCGGTGTATCCGAGGCTCTGTCGGGAATTCGCGAAACGACGACGGTTCTCGTCCCCGCCCCCTGGGTCCCTCTGCTTCTCCTCCCCCGTCTCCCCCGCTCGTCCCCCGCACGTATAGGAAAGTGCACTGATTGTGAATCGACCTGCTGATTGCCCGAGTGGCAACGGCGGCCGTTGCCGCCGTCGACGCCGGCGCGTTCAAACATCGAGCTACCACAAAGGCGGTAATGCCAATAGCAAGGCACAATGTATAACCGCATTGAGCAGCGGCGCCGTGGTACAGTAACGGCGTTTCTCCGCCGCCCGCGAGTCCCCGGCTGCGCTGCTCGCCCTTTCCTAAAACGATTATCCACTCGGTGCCAGTGGAAACGGTCCTTGCCGTGCGGGCAACGTGTATACGTCGCGTGCTACACACACCGAACGCTGCTGCTGCTGCGGCGGCCCAGGCTGACTTCTACGGCTGTTACCACTGCTCATGCCGATGCTTTCGGGGTAGTTTGCCGCGGCCGAAGGGGAAAGGGCCAAACGAGAGAGGAGGAGGAGGAGGGGCCGCCGGGGGGATGAGTCGCTCGCCGCTCGGGCATCTAACGACGTATTGTGCAGGGCCCGCGAGGCCCTCCGACGCTTCACTCGACGACGCGTTTGCCGCGCAGCTCTCGAATCCCCGCAGGGATATTCGCTGTGGCGACGAGGAACGACGTCCTCGTCCCTTGTCCCACTTCGACGCTTTTTCCTCATCTTCCTCGTCGTCGTCATCGTTGGCGGAGTCGTCGTCTCTCTCTGTCGGTCTGAACCGGCAACAAACGTGAACCATCCAAGACACGCGACAGTCCCGCGACGAGTGTCCGGCTGAGATTGGAGAACGGCTTTGAGATCAAACCGAAAACCAGATGAGAGGGTAGTCGAGACGCTGCGGCTTCCGGATAATCGGCGGCTTCGAACGGGCTGTCAGGAAGCAGCAGCAGATCTGAAATAATGAAAAATTTAAAGTGATGCGGCGTGTTTTGAAGTTGAGGTTGAAATGAAGTTGAAGGCGTCCGGGGTAGAAATTTTTTTTTACTTGGAAATTATTTTTCATTTGGAAGATCGTGTCGAAGAAAATAATTTCGTAAAATAGTAAAAAATAAAAAACGTAGTATTGCAGTTTACAATTTTTTTTATCTTAACGTAACTTCAGCCGCGCCGTCAGCCAATCAGGGAAGCGAAGGGTTTCGAGTTTCGATACAATCGGGGGACTGATTTTCAGAAAAGGAATTCCGCGGCACAAAGGGATGCAATTTCGAAAAAAAAATCCCTCGCTTCATTGTTTCTTAAGTTCCCGGCTCCCGGGAGACGCCGTGAGTGGAGGAAGAATGGACGAATATTGTGAAACGAGAGGATGAAGGATGAGGCTTTTCTCCTCCCCACTTCCACCCCTTACGCCAAATCCTTCCTCTCTCGCCTCTTCCTGTTCTGTGCATCGCGGCTTCTTTATCCGCTTGAGAATTGCCGCGCGGTGGAATCGCGTCAGACACCGACGTCCCCCTCTCCCCCCCCCCCCCCCACCCCGTCCCCCCATCGCCACGGGTTGTGTCGAGCTCGCGGTTCCTTCCTCCATCCACCCCTCGAGACAGCAAGACGCGCAACGACGGATTATCCTATATCCCGGGATTCGAGTACGTCGAGTACTCCGGGAATTCGCCCGGTGAGATCGACGATTTTACGTCACCGCGATGAAAACGACGGTGACGAGATCCTCGAGAGCTTCCGCCTCTCAACAGGACCCGGGTACCCGGTTACCCCCGGTGTGTCGCTGTATATATATCGCCGCGTGTACTTCAGCGTGTACAATATATCTGGATGAATGTGACGCATTATCCCAGGACATTTCGACACTTCGAGCCAGACTGCAGTCTGAGCGACCGTGAACGGTGTGATAAATTGTACAATTTAACTTTCGAAACTATTTTTATTTTTTCTGGTATCATCACAATCGATAAGATCGTTTTGTCGAAAATATTGATAGGTGTCTGATCACCAATTGTCATTAATTATTGAATTTGAATTTTAGTTTTTATTTATTTTTATTCTTTTACCTTTGACCCTTTTGTCAAAATATTATGCAAAATGAAACATTGAAGTATGATGAAATAATGAACAATATCTAACCAATTAATAATTTATATTCTATTAATAATTAATTTTAGTTCTTCATAATTTATTTTTATAATCTTGTATTCTTTTATCTTTGGTCCTCGTGTTAAAATATTGTGCGAAATGTAACATTGAAGTATCATAAAATAATTGACAACGTCTGAATAATTAATAATTCATATCGTAGCCCAATGATTGTATTAATTCGGGTGAATTTATTTTCGGTCAACCACGGTTTCTCGTTGCCGTTCGAACAGGTCGGCCGCAGGGTTATCATTGTCTAACCGTGTTCGCGTGATATAAGGCAGCCAGAATTCGCCCGTTCATGAATAATTATCGTGGGCGGAAGAGGAGAACACAGCGTCGGAGTTGGCGAAACAGGGAGAGAGTGAGAGAGGGAGAGAGGGCTAAAGGTCTCCGGGGCGCGCGCACGATCCCTGATACAACTTTCACGCTCTCGTTCCTGCGCTGCCCCGACGAGCATTTGCTCCGCGCGCGCGATCTCCGCCCACCGACCGGGGGCCCTAATTCTCTCTCGCTCTCAATAACTAATGGCTAATGCGCATTATGCTTACTTCGCGGTGCAAGGATTTCCCATTCACCCGCGCTCGCGTATTGTGTATAACTGTATTTAAATCATACAATAGTTAGGCGGCACTGTCGAAGAGTAGTATACGATGTCGCGTGGAACCTCTTAGCGCGTCGTGAATAAATAATCGCGTAACGCAGCCGTTTCCGGAAAGCGTCGACGAAAATGGTAAACCCGAGGCGATGGAGAAAAAGAGAGGATGAAAACAGAAGGACCCTCGCAATTTTCGTTTTTCCCCCGTTCAGCTGTCTCCTCCGAGAGCGTCACGAATAAAATGAAAAATACAAAAAGAATTTTACTTCAATTTAATCTTCACTCACACTTTCAGCTTCTAGTGAAGAAGCTTGGAAATATCCAATGTGTCAAAAAAATTGGAACTGGCCACCCCATACAACTGCTAACGGATTCAGCCCAGTCAGCCGACGAACTGGTCCGAGTCTACTACCCAACTTCCTCGGAACCTATGCGAGAATGTACGAAACAACCTCGCGAAGAATGTCACGGAAAGCGATACTCCCGAGCCTATAAGCATAGGCATTACGTTTATCGCAAGGTACGTACAACGGTAAGAGATCGTTGCCGAGGCAAACCGAGCGGAAGCGTCGCGCGGGGGACCAGAGCCAACCAGCCACACGGTTGTGTTTCGCGCCGCGCGTTTCTCGAGTTTGCGAGAAACACAACAGCTGCGCCTGGGCGCGCTGAAATATTGAAGAGGTGAGTGGCTTGTAAGCGAGCGCGCGCGCTCGGAGAATCCACGACAGAGTTAAAGCGAGATAAGCAGCCCGAGCGAGGGAGTCCGCGACGACAGAGACGGAGAGAAACTTCTCTCTGTCTCTCTGTGTATATATAGAAGCTCAACTCTTTTGCGGAATTGCGAGATGGGCGGGCTTACACGATGGAATCGATGGGATAACACGCGGGACACATTGGATATGTGCAACGTGACCGAACGCATCGCCGTGCATCTATATAGCATCCGCATCGCTTCTTGCCTATAACCGGTCGAAGCCGCGAGGGGATAAACGCTCGGGATTACATAATGCAACTGGCCACGTCTATACCAGGTGTGTGTGTACACTGACCCGGGCGACCTTATGGACAAACCGAACGTCGCGGGTTCACCGGCAGCGACATCGCAACGTCGCGTCTTGGGCTTTTATATCGTCGGAAGCTATTGTCACGAATTCCTCCGGTAGGGAATGTTATGACATTCGTAGCTGGTTGCGATAGACAACCGTAGCGAGAGAAGAAAGCTACGGCTATAATATTGTAGTTACAAACTTAGTATTTTTTATATCGTCTATATAAATTATGCAGTCGAAGACGAGATGTTGTCGACAATTTATGACAATTTTTTTAAAATAAATAATGTTTTTTTTTGCGAAAAAAGAATGTTCGATTTCGTAAAGTCTGAAATCCCTAATATCCTATGGCAAATTTCTCGCTGATATCGAAAAGCACCGCTATTTGCCCGAAAAATAAAAAATTCGATGAGAAAGACGCAAGAAACTATTTTTTTTCTGACGAATTGCCAAATTTTGCAATATTAATCAACGAACTGCCGGTTTCCCAGGGACCAATCAGAGACCGAATAAATTGACAACAATGGTTGTTCATGATCTTTTTAATAAAGAATAATGAACGTGTGTTTACAATATAAATGTTCCTTTGAAATGTACTCAATTTTTTGCAACGCCCCTTTACCGTGTCGTCGTCATTGCAAAGCTTGGCAAAAATAAATTAAAGCACGATAGGAAAAAATCTAGATTTACGCTTTTCGTGCACCGCCGCGAGCCCTCGAGAGTGAATAAAATCGCCTCGAGTGCTTCCACTCGGGCGAAAGCGATGTAACCGACATTAAAATAACTTCAATAGACGCACAAGACTCAACATCGTCGAGTGGCTATAGCGTCGAGTGTCTCGACGCCGCTGCGCGCGGCGCACGTAGCGGAAGCTGCACGCGAAGCTATGTGAATTTTTGTTATCCTCCGACTGATCAATTAAATTTTAATTAAATCCCCTCTGATCCCGCGGCTTCTATCATTTATTTTCCTCTCTCCGCTTCGGTCCGCCGCTGAACCTTTTTTCACAAACCATGACCATCGAGCGCGACCCATCGCGAATGTATAATCGATTACCTACGTTTTTCCCGTTAATTTGCTTTCTCATCTCTCTATCGTTTGATTCTCCCGGGCGACTCATTTTGCTACCTTCAAACATTTTCGAACGTGAAATATCTCGGCGAGAAACATGTGACAACGCTTGCCGATGGTGCGAGGGAGACAATTTTGACCGTCCAAACGAAAGCAGGGGACAGACTCGCGCGAGTCGCGAATATGAACGAAGCGGCGGGGAAGCAGGAAGTGACAGAGACTCTTTGTGCCGTGAAATAGACTGGCGAAACGGTAGCCGGTGCGTCATAAAGCGCAGGTCGCAGCGCGCAGCGCTTGATGGCCAACCGGTTTGGACCTCATTAACGCGGACAAATTAATAATCTTGACTAAACGACGCGACGGGCTTCGAGGGGTCAGCGAAAGAGCCACCGGGACACGAAAACAAGGGGCTGACTTTTGCGTCGAGCTCTCACAGTCGAACGAGCGATATAAGGACGGGAAAACCGTGGTGGTGCGGCGCTCGCGACAAGAGGGAGAGGCAATAAAAGCGCGACGGGAGCGCGAGGGAGAAAGCGGAAGAGGCGTCGGGCGTGCTCGTGTCACTCGCTTTCACATCGTCGGTCCGCGACACAACGGAATTGCGTGTCGGAGGTAGCGAAGCCTCGTCGCTTTATTTTCTTCTCGCGCCAGCCAGCGACAACGAGAAGAGTGGCTCTTGCTCTCTTTCGCTCGCTTACACCGCGTTCGTTTCGTTGGCTGTTTCGCTGGTCTCTCGCTTCTCTTCTTTTTCACCTCCTGCGCTCGTCAGTCCTTCCCAGTTGTTATGCCCTGGCACTGCTGCTGCTGCTGGTGCTGTTGTTGACTGTATAGCTGTTACCGACGCTGCCTGATTAAGCTGAAAGCTGCGTCGTGCTTCTTCCAAGAACTTGTAAACACTGCTCGCTTATCCCCGTCAACTTGTAGCACTGGGACTTCTTCACGGTCGAGGAAAGCCTCGGGTCCGGCGCGATTTAATGACACCTGAAATTTTGAAAAAATTGTTGCAACAAAAAAATTTTTACTTTTTCGTCAATTTTTATTAATACTTCTTTTCTTGTTGTGATTTTATGACCGTCGTATCTAACTTTTTTCTATGAATAATTATAACTACAATTTTTTTCCCAGTTCTTATACCCTGGTACTGCTGCTGCTGCTGTCGTTGACTGTATAGCTGTTACCGAAGCTGCCTGATTAAGCTGAAAGCTGCGTCGTGCTTCTTCCAAGAATTTGTAAACACTCGTACTCGCTTATCCCCGTCAACTTGTAACGCCAGGATTTTTTTATGGTTCAGAAGAGCCTCGGGTCCGGGGCGATTTGATGACGTCTGAAATTTTGAAAAAATGGTTGTATTAATAAAAGTAAAACGTTATCGTCCATTTTTTTAACACTTTTCTTCCTGTGTTTTTTATCGCCATCGTATCTAACTTTTATCTACGAATAATTAAAAACGATTACAATTTCAATTAACGATCGTTGCCGTAAAATATTTTGTGTGACTTTATAGCAATCGTATCAGATATTTTTTCTATAAGTGCAATTAATAAGATTAAGATTTCAGTTAACGACAGAATCGTAGCTGTGGAATTAATAGCAGCCTGACTTTCGAAACTCCGAGCGCAGAACGATTAATTTTTAATATCCATTTTACGAGACTGCGCTGTAAGGTAACGTCCTCAAGGGCTCGTAATAGAAATGTCGTTTCGCAGCCGGACACGGGGACAAACGACCTGACTCGCACTCCCAGCACTCGGCTCTTGTTGCTTCTGTTTTTTCTTATCCTTCTTTGCAAGAGTCTCCGTTTCCACTCTCGACTTATTCGCTCTCTGACTTGCATTTTCCTTGGTTTGCCTTTTTTTTGCTCCTCGCTTCCTCGTGTACCTTCTGTTTTCGCGCTACGCAAACGAAGATTATCCACTGTGTGTTGAGGATTGGAATGGCGGGAGTAATGCTGATCCTATTGAAAGCCGAGTACAGTTGAGATCTTGGGATCAGTACATTGCAGAGCGAATAGATTACAGAGGCTTTTACGACGTGTTCGGTGCCCTGTAGCTGCTGCCACTTTTCCTCCCCGGCGATACCGCCTCTCGCCCTGGTAATTGTATTCTTCTGGGTGTCGGATGAGATAAGACCTGAAATAACAGAAGGTTTATTCCAGCAATTTGAATACGCGTAAAATGAAGATCGTTGAAGCAAATAATGAACCCGCATGTTTTGTAGCATCTTATCTGGCCATAAAGATCAATGAAACGCATTCTTATAAAATACTTGTTACATGTTACAGGTGGTATTAACTTTTCATGAGATGATACAGAATATTAGATTGCTCAATAATAATTATTCTAATAATTATACATTATTCTTGCAGCACTGTCCTAGTCACACAATGAGATTTGTTTGTGAATGGGAATCGACCCTAAAAATAAGTTTGAACTACAGTTACACAAACTTCTGCTATTTTACACAGACGTAAAAAAAGTATCATTTCTCTTTGCTCCAAAACTGACGGCAAACTTACCCTAAACTTCGGGCCAGACCAATCATCGTAAAAATATGAAGTGTTTTTGCAGTTCCCGAATGGTTGTGCCCTATCTTTTTCTCCTCCATTTCGCTTCCGTCTCCTCGATCCATCGTCACCGCTTTATCTTATCTTCCTCTCTCTGTCTCTCCCTCCATCTGACTGTGAGCAGTTCGCGCATGAAGGTGCGACTTTTCACGAGGTTCGCACGACGTGAGCGAGCCTTGAAAACCGTTGTAATACGTACTCGACGAATGCACACACAATTTCCTCGAGAGTGGCTTTCGCGTGGCTCGTTCGTTCGCTCGTGCTCACTCGTTCGTTTCCACTTTTCCCTCGGGCGGCGTAAAACCGAGCGACAAATTGCCGCGTGTGTTTACGTTAAATCGTTTAAGTGAACACTCGGCGCTGGTACGTATAACGTACGCGGCCTTTGGTACGTGTAACACATACGAGCCGGGCGCGAACGCTGGAACGCCGGTAAAGTACCGAGAGTCGTAAAGCCGGAAGATAGGGATCGCGAATACTGCGACCAGTGAGATATGCAATTGACGTCATAAGTCAGCGTTTGGCTTCCGATCCACTCCGATAGTTACGGGCAACCCGAATCTCCCCAAAAAGGGTATTCTATTCATTATTCAATATTCATTATTCATTTGAGAAAAAATTAACAAAATAAATCCTTCTTATAAAAAATATAATCAAATTTTTGTTACAAAATTTAAAATCAATCGAAATCTACTACTTTAAAAATTCATAAAAATCCCATTTCGGTAACTGCACCAATGTTTTTATAAATTCACGAGCCAGTGAATTAATTCGCCCGAAACCTCAATCGTAAATAAATTAACAAATGACGTTCCACGAGTTTCAAAAACGCAATTCGCTTGTGGATTTGGAAATTTCAAATTCCCACAGCGAATTAAATACTCGCCTTGTGCCAATTACAGTTAGATTATTATTTAACCATAATAATGCGTAGATCGATTTAACTACCGCGCCCCGGAATTTCGATATTCGTCAATTCCGTTTAATTTTCAATTATATCCGGGGCCGCCCGCCGAGTGCTCGTTGGCGGCTTCCCGAAATGCTCGACTATACAGAGTATCCCATAATCCCGTGTCACTCCTGACCGCCCACGTGACGCACGAAAACCGATTATATCCCGTTTCACCGATCGTTCAACAGTGGCCGCACGGGGCCGATGTTACGCGTTACCCGACTGCATATATACATTGTGGACGCACCGCGGGGGTTTGTGATCGGCGCACGGAAATTCCATATGTTCCCGCGAGGATCCGCTTCGAGCCAACCGGTCAAACCCTTCGTTACCTAGCGCGGCAACCCGACACTGCTTACGAAAACGCGTGGTGCGCGGGTGGCGAGCGACCCGGGGAATATAATATGCCACAACGATACAGGACAGGGCGACGAGCCTGATGCGGCGAAACAACCCCCCACGAATCTTGCATTCTTCTGGTTTCCTTCTCAATTGCAATTTTACGTCGAGATTAAATAAGATTTGCGCCTGGCCATTTTTGCTCGACAAACGTGAAACATATTTGTGTCCCTTATTTGGCACCGAATTTTCGGGCCCAAGTTCGAAGTTCGATCTCGAGTCCAAAGAGTATAAAGAGAAATTGGAATAAACGACAAATGCCAGAAAAATGGGTTGCCAAAAAACCCGTCAACCAAAAGTAACCGGCGACAGAAGAACGGAGTGAACGAACCCCCCACCCCTTCTCAATTGCAATTTTATGTCGAAATTAAATAAGATTTATGCTTGACAATTTTTGCTCGTCAAACGGGAAACATATTTCGGTCCCTTATTTATCACCGAATATTCGGTCCCAACTTCGAAGTTCCATCTCGAGTCCAAAGAATGCAAACAAAAATTCTAATAAACGACAAACGCCGGAAAAATGCATTCCCAAAAAACCCGTCAACCAAAAGCAACCAGCGACGGGGTGAACGAACCCCCACCCCCTCCACTGCACGTCCCTCTCGCAACTCAACTAAACGAAAAAGCCTCTTCGTCACAGCAGAAGCGTGACACCCGTGATACGCGTGCTGCCCGCCCGACCAGTCATCCACCAGGCGAGAGAGTGTTTTCAGCCAGCGAATTGCCCTCCCGAAAAAAAACAAACAAGCAAAAAAAGAGAAGAAAAAAAAGGAGAGCGAAATACAGTCGTCAACGAGACAAACGTCATACTGAGACAATGGAGCAGCAGAAGCGAAGTAGAGAGCAAAGTGAACTTGAAGGGTTGTGCCTGGATTTACGTGAGGGGAGGGGGCAGGGGGTCGCAGTGCGAGAGAGGAGAGAAAAAGACGGAGAAAGAAAGATGAGTGACGGGGCAAAAGAGATTGGCGAATACCATAGACCGAGTTCCTTCCTCTTTCAGACTATTGTCGGACTAGGAATACAAGAGAGTCGCGCATGCAAAGAAGCCAGGAAGTATCCACGGTGCAAGGCGGAAAGTTAGCTATAGGGCTCGACCCAACCCCCTCATTTTATATATACAACCGTGAATGTCATATCTCTCAGGGCTCTCCTCTCGTTGTTCTTCTCTATCCGTCTCTACGTCTACGCGTCTGTCGATTCAACGGGGGCCAAGACACAGAGAGGGTAAGGACACCAAGTGCGCAGCCTCCGTTGGCTGTCTGTGTGTATGTGTGGCGCAGCAACTGTAGCAACGACGTACACATCGTTCTCCCTCTCTTTCCCTCTGACTCTCCGTCTCCCTCCAACCCTCTGTGTGTACAACGTCTTATTCCAATGCTCCTGGCGTGTCTGCTCAGCCACTACCCACTACCACTGGCAGCAGGCGGCACAAGCGGCGGCGGCGGCGGCAGCTCTACTGTCATCGCCGGGGGTTGCAAAGGGATGAAGAAACGGGCGGCTATCGAGGCGACTAACCGAGACACACATACACGTATATATATCTATATATATAAAGCGAGGTGCGCGCACGCCGGCAAGTTCAGTCGTCCACCGCGTGCCGAGCCGCGAACATCTACCGCATCGAGACTCCCTCTGATACTCTGTTATCGTCTCTGCCTCTTTTACGATAGATCCTGACACGTTGTATTAATTTTTGTTTGTTATTAATTGTTTCTACTGTCTTATTTTTCTTCTTTCTCTGCCGGTGGTGAATTATTTTTCGAGCCTCTTGATCCTTGAAAATCCCAGTCCTGAACTCCACGAATGACACCGGAGAATCTTAAAAAAAAAATAAATATATAATATTTATTGAGGATTCGGAGAAATTTGTGGAAATAATGTACGCGTGAGAGACGACACGTTCTGCATGCGAAAAGGGAAAGTTTTACTGTGTGTGACAGGTTTACCGACGAGATACGACTGAGATCTCGAGATTTTTCTTCGACTTCCCTTGCATGTTTTTTTTTTTTACTAACATCCTCGACAAATTTATGTTTCAACAGTGACTAACAGTGGAGAAGTCTGACTCTGTATGTGCTTGATGCTGAACTTTGGGTTTCGGGGTTTTTTTCCGTTTGATAAAATTTAAACGGTGGTGAATTATTTTTCAAATGACTATGACGACGCCGCGAGAGACTGGGTTATCCTCGCGCGAGCGTCCGGATGTTACCGGTGGCGGAAGTGACCCGGTGTGAGGGATCGACGAGAGTGAAACGATAATGCGAGCTAACGATGAAGCTGAAAATCTGCGCTATCCTCCTTCTCACTTTTCTGCGAATTTACGAAGGCCTCGAAAGTAAGACTCGACTGTGAACAGTGTTATTATTTCAGGCACGATTGGACACTGTGCACGAAAAAAAAATGTTAAGCTAGCTACGGTTTTTTGTTAGTAATTACCTATCATATCCTTGATTAGTGAAGGGAAATATTGACACAACCACATCAAACCTTATCGATCTCCAATTAGCTTTGATTTAACGAATTAGATATAATTGCAAATTCACAAAGATATCCCAAATTAGTCGGGGGAAATTATTGCCACAACCCACTTTGAGTCTTATCCACTTACCATTAGCTATGATTTAGTGGATTTAGTGTAATAGCAATCATAGTTCGTTACCGCAACTGATAGGTAATCTACCGACCGAAACTTGGTTCGCTACCGGTTCGAGTTTTGCTGTCATAACGAAACTGAGTTATACGCCGCGCAGGAAATTGCTCGAATCAACTGAATCAGCGGTTACAGGTGGCGAGCGGAATTCTCGGAAAAAATATCGAGTTGATCGATTAAATAAATTTATCGTTTCTTGATTTACCACACACATTTATTTCCATTAAATCAACTAAAAATACGGATTTGACATTATCCTTAAAAAAGTTACACGTGCAAAAAAAAATCAAACCACTTTGCAGTTACCAGAACAGAAATCTCTCTCTCCACGCGAAACGCCTCATAACGGTTATCGCCCCGCGTTTCGAAAGAATGGAAAATATATTCTCGTAAAAGTGGAAAAATGTGTGGATATCGCGATTAAATTATTTCCTCGCGATTAGCTGCGACCGTTATTCGCGTGGAGCGAAGAAGAATCGACGTTACGACGGCAAAGAACACACACACCCCGCGGGTTTTAAGACTCCCAGCTGAAATATACGTAACCGTCGATGGAATACGTGCGTTCGCGGATGGGGCAATAAAGTACCCGGGGTGACATTCACCCGAGCGATAGACGCTACGTGCGGAGGGAAAAGAAGAAGTTGGTCCGGTGAAGCACGGCAAACTGCCTTCTCTCTTTCGCTCGCTCGCTTCCTAAGTGAGAGTGAGAGAGAGAGAGAGAGAAAGAGCTCGGTGACTGATACACGACGTAAACTCCCGTTCGCGTCGTTAAGCTTACTATACGATTCTCATCGTATATACCATACAATCTCTCTCTCACTCTTTCTATGCATATATACATCAAGCGATGTTCGACGTCTAAATATAAAGCTGTCATTTACCCCCTGTTGCACGGCACCCACGCACGCTCTTCGCAATACCTGCGGCTACTCGGGCAACGCTCGTACGTCTCTTTTTCACGCTGCGAGGGATCGGAGAAAATTAATATTTATTCGTGTCATCGAAAGGCGAAATCACGAACGCGCGACGAGACAAATTTTGTCAAGTTAACCTGACTTCATTCTTAAAACCCTCACGTTATTAGCAGATCTTTTTTACACTCACTAGGAAATAGATTAATTAATTTCACGACTTATTACATTTATAAATTATACGAATTCATTCATAACGGTTTTTTTTTTTTTTTTTGCTGCGAGGGATCGGACAAAATTAATATTTATTCGCGTCGACGAAAGGCGAAATCATGAATGCGCTATGAAACGAATTTTGTCAAGTTAACCTGACTTAATTCTTAAAACCCTCACATATTAGCAGATATTTTTTCCACTCACTAAAAAATAAATTAATTAATGCCACGATTTATTAGATTTATACATTATTACGAATTCATTTGTAATGATTTTTTTTCCATACCGGTTTCTGTCGGAGTGCGTTTTCTTCTTTTCACGTTCGGGAATTAACGCTAATTCGTCGTAATTTAATACTATTCTATACGTGGGCGTTAAATTACTCGTTACACGATCCAGTGTCGGGTTCGCGAGAAGACGAGGACGATGACGAGGCTGAGGAGGACGAGGAGGACGACGACTCGATTTATCACGCCGAGGAATACGATTACGGCGACTATGGCAGCGCGACCATCGCCAGCGACGTTGACCTTATTTCCGGTGGTTCTCTGCCGATGTTTCTCGTCGAACCGGAGGATTCCTTCGTCGTTAAAGGTCGACCTGCCACCCTCCACTGCCGAGCTGCTCACGCTCTACAGGTAAAAAAAAACGAAAAATACATTTATTTGCCACCATTAAGAACTCTACAATTACTACACAACAAAACATTACCTGTTCAGGTGTATTTTCGCTGCAACGGAGTGCGAACCGAGGGTCTCCACCAAGACTTCGTCGATCCGCGGACCGGAACGAGAATCGTCGACATCGAGCTCAACGTTACGAGAAATCAGGTCGAGGAATATTTCGGCAAGAAGCGATTCAACTGCGAGTGCGTCGCATGGTCCGGCTCTGGGGAAATTCGGGGTCAACCTGCAACAGTGGAAGTCGCATGTGAGTATTTTTTTAAGTGCCTCGATTTTCATAGGGACCAATTTTTTAATAGGAAAAAATGAATTAAATACTCCTGTCTTTTAGCTGACAATTAAAAATATATAAAATGTTTTTTTACCAGCACAACATTTCTTGTGCTTACAAAAAGAATAAAAAAAATGCTTCGCAGCCAAAATGCACATGATTATTCATTTTTTTCTGTGTGTCGCTCGTGGTGCACCGAGTCGTCATTGAGTGAGGTTTCCCGTTGCGCAGTTGAAAGTTTAATTAACCCCCTGTCTCCCGAACCGGAATGGTACCAATAAAGCATTCAATCGTAAATCCGAAAATCTTGAAAAATCGTGGTCGAACGACGTCACAGCCCGAGGCACCGCGATTGCTCGTGTACACGCGCGCTCGCGCGCGCGCGCGGTGGTCGCGATTTTCCATCGGGGTAGCTACTACGAGCGAGGATTTAGCGGCGCGCGACGGGGAAGGGAACGCGCGTCGAAACAAACACGGCAGCGATTGAGCGGGCGTGCAGCCGTCCGCGACTACACGCGAAAATCGCGCGCGAGCGACGAGACAAACAGGATGCAGAATTAAATCGGTATTTGGAGCGCAAACAGGAAGCGCACACGCGCGGCTTCGAAATTGAATACGTGATATCGAACGGGCCGGAGCGGGTGAGAATCCCGCGAGAAGGTTCATAAACACCGTAGCGCTAAACATTCTTTTTAACAATATTTTAATCTCGCGATTTTTACTCGAATCTACGGGTACATGTAAAAAATTTGTAAATCTACGTTACAGTAGACGTTTCTTTTACCACAAGACTCGATACAAACCTGAGGTTGTATTATAAATTATAGAGAATTAAAAATTATTTGACAGTTTAAATCTATTGAACGAAAAATTAATTCCAAATGTTGGTTAAAATAAATTATACAAAAAAATGTGTAAGAAAAATGTCATGGGACATTCGTTAAAATGTATAAGAAAAATGTCATGGGACATTCGTTAACATTTTTCGCCCACCAAGTAAGCAATTCCCGCATACCGAGACAGCGTGACCCAACAGTACACCGAGTCTAAATAAGAGAACGAAAGACTCGACGGCGAGAGAGGGTTGTACAAACGTTTGGCCGGCGATAATTCTTTTTGAGCCATTCTGGTGCGGCGAGGCTGCAATTCCGGTTGCAGCAAGAGATACGGGGAGAACGACGGTAAACACTCGGGGAGCCGGGGCAAACGGGCGCATCGGGTCGACCCCGAAAGGCGAAAACGTCGAGGTGGGAGCCGCCGGAATACGATAATACAGAGAGACCCGCTAGGTCGTCCCGATGCAACTCACGGTCTTTTTCGCGCGAGGGAAGAAGAGCGCAGTCACTGGCGCAGTACTTCGGGCCAATTGGTTGCGGAAGAAGTAAAACCCACTGGAGATACATAGACGGCGTCGGGGATGGCCCGAGAGAAAAAAGAATCACGCTCCTTCGAAGTGAGAAATAGACGTGTTTGGCCGGAACGTTCTCGGGTTGCACCACTTAAAGCGAGATCTATCAAAATCTAAAGCGTCAGAGATACACCACAATTTTTTTAATGCATTTTTTTCTCAAATCTTGGCGCCGCGATTATTTTGTCAAAAGCCTTGAAGTGCGGTGTATTAATTGTTTCCGTTTTATTCTCACTGTAATTGGCTCAGGACGAAACCGTAGATTTGCTGGAATTTCATACGCAATAATTTTCAGAAAAAAAAGAAAACCATGATTTTCTTTCAACTTTCGTCCTAGATTCTGACACCGCAAAAAAATATCAATACAAGAGCAAATCCAGCGGAAGTCATAAAAAAAAATCGTATTCCACCGCAACAAAAGTAACTCCGACCGTGCAGCGCAAACAATTCGATTATGAAATTTCTGCGGCCGCATCTCGCTCTCGTCTCGGCTTGCTAATGCTGTTTGCCCATTTCACCGAAACGCAGGACTCGTGCAGGCCTCGAATTTCCGCGGGTCCTTCGTCGTCGTCGAGAGAAATCCGAGAAGCGGGAACTCCGGACGTCGTTTGCCCGGCGCAGTCGGGAATCCGGCGGGTCCGTGGAACTTCGAGAGCGCGAAAATCCTGTTTGACTTTTTGCCAGCCGCCGTGCACACACACACACAGCGCGGACGGAGTCGAACTTTCCCCGGTGAACTCGATGCGGTTCCCGGAAGCACCTGGAATTACGAAACGAGAGTTAGCATATACTTGCGTACACTGCAAAATTATCGTACGCGTGTGTAACTCGTGCGTCGCGCGCGCCAATTCAGCCTCGCGATTATAATGGAGAGCCGCGAGCAACTTCAAACGAAAAAAAAGTCCATCCGCCCGACGAGCCACGAGTTTACGTCTCAAAAGTCCCTTTGCCCGCCGCTGCTCCCTCCGATCCCGAGAAATGGTAGATGTACCGTAGGTGGCTACTGTCTACTGTACTGTACCGATTGTGGCCATTTTTATTATTTTATTTTTCAAATTATATATCTCCCACAAATCAAATTTGTCCCATTTTTTTTTTTTTTTTTTTTTTTTTTCTTTTTTTTTTTTTTCATTTTCCACTTTACCAATACAAAATTTAGATATCAGTGATACTTTTCTAAAGGGTAGATGTACGGTTAGTGGCCACTGTACCGATTTTGGCAATTTTTATTATTTTATTCATCAAATTTTTTTTCTCCCATAATTACATGCTGATTTTTTAAACAAATTCACATAAATTCATGGAATGATCAACTCTACGTTTTGTATGCGATTAAATGTTTAGTTTCATTGCTTCGAATATGATGGCCACAATCGGCCCTAAAGTGGCCAAATACGATCTACCCTATAAACACGAGAATGTATCTCAAATTTCCCCGGCCCGCATTGACGAATGACTCGAGGCTCGAGGCAGCCTCGACGCAATCTGCCTGCCCGGAAAATCCAGATATATCCTCAGCCTGTTCCACGGTCACCGTGCGGGCAGCACCCGGAGTGCGGTATATTTTTGACTAAAAAAGATGAAATATGAGCGACAAGCAAAATGCCGTAGTGCATTTTGCCCGCGTCGCGCACTCCCTCGGCCCTTTCCGAGGCCCTCGACAGCGGCGGCTCTCGCCGGTGCAAGCACGATATTAAAAGCATCCTATTGGCCTTCTACGGACAAATAATAGCGCGTTGGGTCATTGGCAACCGCGAGCTCGTGTAGTTTTGTAGTGAAAAAAAGGAGAGAAAAAAAATTATAAAAAGAGAGGAAAAATCACCTGCCCCGCGACGTGCATCGAGCTTTTTCTATTTTTTTTCCAGCTCCCTCTTTTCTCTGTTGCATCGCTCCGGCTGGCCCTTTCGACTCGGCAGGAGAGCCGAGAGCTACGTGAAAGCCCTTCGCATTTACATTTTGCGCGCACCCCTCATATCGCTGAGTGCTACGGACTCTATACCTCCCTCTCTCTCTCTCTCTTTCTCTCTCGCTATGGCCCAACCGCCTATTCCGCGCGTACCGCGAGCGCCAACCAACCTACCCCTCCCTTCCCCCTTTCCGCCCACCCACCACAACCAGAGCCCTCGTCGCTCCACCGGCGCCGTTCACCTTTCGCCCGTAACGCACACCGGATGTTAGCCGCAAGCTCGGACCTTTCCTACCATTCATTTCCGGGCGTGGATATTAAAAAAAAATTGCCGATGGCCCGACCCTCGTGTGTGTCCCGGGGTGAATAGTGGAAAATGTTGCGCTAGTCGCGTGCTCGGCCGCGATCCTCGCGAGATTGAACTCGAATATGCCGAGCCCGTTATATTAGCGGATAATATTACGATGTTACGATTGCCGGACGTAATTCGCCTTTTTTTCTCTCCTTTTTTTTTGCGAATTATTGGACCGAGTTCGAACGTGCGATTTTATTCATGCTCCGTAATCATCGGTGTCGAGGCCGGCCGACGTCCATCGAAGTCGGGTAGCGAAATTTCAAGCCGATTTTTATTCAATTATTCCGCCTTCTTTGGAGTTCTCCAATTTCGCGAAGATTGTAACTCAGGGCTATAAAAAAACGGTGTAGATTTAATCTACTAGCATTTAAATTTGTTATTCGTAAACTAGAGGAACAAACTTTCTCGAAGTTCTGCAATTCCTTTAAAATTATACCACAGCGCTGTGAAAAAATGGCACAAATTTAATTCACTGGTATCCAAAGTTTTTATTGGTAAACTAGAAAATGGGAGAACAAAAATAAGGACAAATTTGATTTACGAGTACCTAGCATTCTCACGACCCGTTGAATGCCAAAAAGTTAACGACTGATTGATCGTCTCGCATGCAGACCTGAAGAAGCACTTCCTGTCGCCTCCGTACTCGCTGTCGGTCGAAGCCGGACGAACGGCGGAATTGCGATGCGTCCCACCGCTGGGAGTGCCGCGGCCGAAGATCACGTGGCTGAAAAACGGCTCGCCGATCGAGTCAATCGTCGCGACGTCGTCGTCCACGAGATCGCCGAGTCTGATCGTCGAGCCGGCCCGAAACGAGATATCCGCGTCGTCCATCGATCTTCTTCAGTCGGCCGAGGAGGGTAACCTCGTGCTTGGTGAGGCCGAGCTTCGTCATCAGGCGAACTACACGTGCGTCGCTGAGAACTTGGCCGCTCGACGGCCCAGCGAACCCGCCGTCCTCACGGTTTACGGTACGGCCGCCAATAATGAACGCTTAACGCCGACGAGCGTCGAGAGACGAATCGACGCGGCGAGTCGATTTTTTTTTCTTGCCAACTGTGAATTAATGCACTTTGCACAGTGAACGGCGGCTGGTCGTCCTGGTCCGGCTGGTCGGATTGCAGCGTGAGATGCGGTCGGGGGGTCCAACGACGGACGAGAACCTGCACAAATCCGTCGCCCATCAACGGCGGTCACGTCTGTCCGGGTCCGGGGACGCAGCGAATGGAGTGCAGTCCTTCTTGTCCAGGTATGTAAACTGCAGAAAAAAAAGAATATCTTTTATACGTAATTTCAATGGTAAATTAGATGTAATTTTTTATCACAAGGTGAAATAAATAATATCAGTGATTATTGATATCAGCTATGAGATCAATTAGAATTCCAGGCTTGTCACTCGCGTACCAATTTCTGAAACTACTGTCTTATTGCCACGTACACACTTTGCACGATAATTGCAGCGGTCGATGGCAGATGGTCGACGTGGTCAGCCTGGTCAGCCTGCGGTCCGGATTGCTCGAGGGTGAGACGGAGATCCTGCAACGATCCGCCGCCGAGCAACGGGGGACGACTTTGTTCCGGCCAGGACGTCGTCGTCGAGGAGTGCTTTAACGAACGCTGCTCCGGTGAGTCACGGAAAGCCCCAGTTACGTCGTACCACGCGCTGTCCGCATGACTCAGTCAGGAAGCTGCTTGCGTCACTATTTTATCGCCATCATTCGCCGCCCGCGAATTTATTTTCCTTCGAGACCTGCACATAAAAAAATACTTGGTTTTTTTATTGTTTGGGGCGCAGCTCTGGGCCAGGATGGTCCACGGATTTTTAAAGAGGGTAAGCGCAACGAATCCGCCTTATACAAATTATTCCTTATCTTTAAACATTTTTTTTATTTGAGGTTCATTACAAAATGAACCTTTTTAAAATGTCTGGCTTTGGAATTCGCAGTTACCCCCTCAATTGACCAGAGGAACTTGCTGGCCCTTTGGGTCTCCCTGAGCCTCGCGCTTCTCGTCCTCGGGATCGCGACCCTCTTCGTCGTTCGTCTGATGCGACGAAAGGAGAGACTCAACGCACTTTACGGGGTGGCCAGGCTGGACTTTCGTCACGCCAATAATCTCGCCAAGTCAGTGGTCACGAGGGGCGAACGCGCTGTACTCACAGGACAGAATCGTCACGGTCACATGATCAACGAGACTGAGGTCACGAGGCTGCCGAGGTAAGAGCATATTTTTCAGGAACTAGAAAATGTTTGCATAGTAATCGCAATAAATTCAAGCTTTCGCCTTAAAAAATGCGACCTCATTTCATTGAAGGCTTTGCCTACAAAAGTAACTTCATTTAACCCGCGATTTCGCCTCGAATAAAAGTGACCTCATTTGATTCGACTTTCGCCCTCGAATAAAAGTGACCTCATTTGATTCGACTTTTCGCCCTCGAATAAAATGAAATCACTGAGAAAACCAAATGACCAGATCTTTCTCGGAGCATCACTACGACGTTCCCCAACTATCCCTCCCCTCAACAACCGGACCCTCGCCAAGTTCGTCAGCCGGCAGCCGTTCGACTCGTTCAATCTGCAAATCCTCATTGCGCGGCAGATCTTCCGAGGTCGACGAGGGACGTTCGCCCCAGAAGAAGGTTTTGCAGTCTCCGGCGTCGTCGTATCGTCAGCAGGGTCGTCAGATATTTCTGCCCTCGGTCGGAACGAACTGGAGCAACGATGTGTCCATCAACGACATCAACAATCATCAGGAGTCGACCAACGAGTCGCCGGAGAACGTGAAGTCTGCCGTGGAAGATGAGGACCAGGAGAGGCTGCGCCAGGGTGACAAGAAGTCCCTGAAGAAGAACAGCATCTACGAGGATGAACCCTCGGAACAAGTGATGAGTGAACGTGCCGGTGGCTCAGTGGTGAAAGCAATGATCGACGAACAAGGCGCGCTTCTCGTTGTCCCCGAAGCCGGAGTGTCGATGTCCGTTCCAGAAGGTGCGGCTCCTCGAGGACAACGTCAGAATTTGTACCTCGCGGTACTGGGCGAGGAGTGTCTGAAGCCGAATCTGCCGTCGACGATGACGCTGTTGTCCGGTGTCGTAGCTTGCGGACCGACGAAGCTGGAACTGATAAAACCGATGATATTACAATTCGAACATTGCGCCGAGCTGCGAACGGGAAATTGGGAATTAAGCGTTTGGCACTCTGACCTGGATCTCGAAGCGCGGTCCAACGGATTCTCGTCGGTGTCGCCGGCCTCGACGATGTCGTCAACGTCGTCCGTGTCGTCAGGCTCGCGTTGGCGAAAGGTCCTGACTCTCGGCGGCGAACCGACGAATCTTCCGGGTCAACCGTTCGCTCAGCTGGATCACGCTGGAGTTTTTCTCGTGACCGAGATACCGGGTGCTTACGCGATTGCGGGTGAGAGCTCGGTGGTCGCGCCCGGTTTGGCTGTGAAGAGAGTCGCGATTGCGGTTTACGAATCGAGGGAACGGGACTTGGTCAGGTGTCACGTTATGGAGGACACGAGGGCAACGTGCAAGATCATCGATGAGCAGGTCAGGATTCTTAAATATTTTTTTATTTTATTTTTTTATATGATTTATTTAATTTGATGTCTACACGTATGCATCTTTAGGCTTTTACGTATCTCCTCTCTAGTCTTCGCACAAATTCCACACAAATTCCAGTGGTCAGGGTTTTTCAATATTTCTTCAATTATCTGTAATCTGTGCTAATGGAATCTGGATAAGGATAAAAAAATCACGTGACCTCGAATTCGTCGTGTAATTGGATATTATAGGAACGAAGACTCGGCGGAACTTTGATCGAGCGTGGCACCTTGAGTTACCGCGCGAGCGGCGCTCCTCTCTGCATCGATCTCGAGGATCGAGAGAGCGGTTTCACGGATCGACAGGAGGTGCCCTACAGGCTTGTGTGGTCGTCCTCCAGGACGAGTCCCTGCAGGAGCTTTAAGATCGAGCGGATCGTGAGCGATCTGCGTCTGGGCTTCGAGCTGCGAGCGTCTCAGCGCGGATTCGAGGAGAACGGACTCGTGCTCAGGATCGATCTAGATCTGACCACCAAGCATCGCAGTTCGCCAGTCGGCAAACGAAGCGAGAAAACCGAGACGAGTATGATCGTCAGTCGCGGAAAGAATGGAAACCGAACGAGCGACTCCGTTGTGCCAAGGACGTTTAGGTATGGATTTTAATTTGTAAAATTAAAAAAATAAAAATCAATTTTTTTTATTTCATAAGTGATTATTATTTTATTTTTTTATAATTACGACAGATTTTCCAAGACTCTGAGAAAGCAGCTTTGCCAGTGTCTCGATCCGCCGAGTATTCGGGGAAACGATTGGCGAATGCTGGCTCAACGTCTTCAAGTGGATCGGTAAGAAATAAAAAAAGAACCTCAAGATTTTTTTCAGCACTGTACCCGAAATAGTAACGCGTCAGTCGAGTGCCTGCAATTTTTTCCGCGTACGCTTGTAACGTCGTATTTTCGTTTCTATTCCCGCTGCGCTGAAGATACGTCGACTACTTCGCGACGAAAGCCAGTCCGACCGAGCACATCCTCGACCTGTGGGAGGCGAGGCATCGCGAGGCCACGGCGCTCGCTGACCTCTTGAACCACTTGAGGCTGATGGGCCGTGTGGACGCGGCAACGGTCCTCGAGACTCGTCTAGGACCTTGGATATGATCAACGAAGCAGCAGCAGCAGCAACGTCACGAGCAACGACCACGATATACCTAAAAGAGACAAACCGGTCGAAATTCATCATCGAGGCCAATCAAAATTTCCCAATTAACCTAAGAGTAAAAAAAAATAATAACAAATGTTATCGAACAGAAAAAGGAAACGAAAAAAAAATCTCTAGAATCGATATTATCTTCGTGTACTTGTAAATACAACGGAAAAAATCAGTGTCGAATTGTCATGAACTAGAATGTTGAACTAATGTAAGATGCGTGTATCCAATAATTTTTGTAGATTATTATATTTAAATATTATATATATATATTTAAGTCCGACACACGAGCCAAATGAATTTTGTATGTCTCGGCGTCCTTGTAAATAAACCTCATTTACACAGAAGCTCTCAGTCTAATGGTCCACTAACGGCGGAGAAATATTACCTTTCAGGGTACTTTAGAACCTTTCTATCTATCCAATGGAATCGTACATGATTCTCGGCGGTTTCTCCGTTCCCCACGGGAGGAGCGAGCGGCGGTCGAGCTCGATGCGTACCTCGGTAGTTCGGAATGGTTCGTGATCGTTGTACCGATAAGATCGGTATCGACGAATGCCGCGTCGATTGGATCACGATCCGGTAGTCACGCTGCAAACTGAAAAGCTGTCCAACACGCCAGCGGGTTCCCGTCGACGACCTTATTCAACGGCTTCTGGTAAAACTAAAAAAGTTAGTAAAAAAAAATATTGAGAACGACGCTGCAAAACTTCCTTCTTAACGTAAGTATCACGAGAAACGTGTAATATAATTAAAAAACCTGGTCCCGAGTTAATTAATTCCTTATTATACAAGGTAATAACGAAGCCGATAATAAAAATGCTTAAACAACTTCGAGGATTTTATTGAAAATAAAAAATGAAATATGCAAACGTAAAAAAGGTATAAGTAGGTAAATCAAACGAATCTCCGGAACTAAACGGAAACCCGTTGACTACTTAAAAAACAGATTCAAGCATTTATCACCGGATATTAAAACAAAGGAGCTTAACTCAACTTCGCTGTCCATAAAACATTAAACGGGCGTTAATAAAAGCTCAACGCCACTCTGAAATGCATTTACAATTTCACCGCTTCATCCGAATCGGAGTCTAATTAAACACAACAAATCGTGCTATTTCTCTCAATATTTAACTAAACCAATTAATGACTTGAATCCAAAACCAATGCTCGCTTCCACCAACGCAAACCGAGGCGTTCCAATCGAGACGTCCCCGGACGTGTCTCTGTTTATTCTTGCGTACTGTCCTCTCAGACGTTCCAGAGCCCAGTGAATCGTTCGAGTGCCCAAACTCCGCCGCTATAGGTGCACTTGCATTCGGTGCTCCAATATATACGCACGTACATGTATATACGATGCTGCCGGGGCGTCTGTCGAATCTCGAGCTCTCAAGCAATTCCGGGAGGGGGGGTTCCGTACGTCGGATCGTGCTGGACGGACCAAGGATACGGCGAATGCCTGAAACAATGGGCATTATGTCCGAAGGTACGCGCTATAGGTGTACACGTTAGGCGCACGCTGTATACATACACATATATGGCTCGCTGTTGCTGCTGATGCTTCTCCGCCGGGGTTGGGGCGCTTAAGGAGGACACGAAAGCGGGGGAGGATGCTGCTGTTGCGGAGGTGAAGGGAGGCGGCGGAGGTGGTATAGGTATGCGAACGCTGGTGGCCAGGGCCAGGGACCCTTGTATAGGTATGCGAGAGGCTACCTCTCAGTTTCTACTCCTCGGCGGCTGCTGCTCCGGCGCTTCTCCTGGTCCTCTTGCTTCTCCCGCTCCTCCCGCTCCTCCTGCTCCTTCTCCCCTTCGGCTTCTCTCGTCTTTCTCTCGAGTGTAGAACCCAGAGGAGGCCCGCGAGGTACCGCGCCAAGCGCACCTATGAGAGGAGTGATCGAGACGCCCCGGAGCCCTGGAGAGAACGGCATTTAATCACAGGCTCCCGCCACTGGTAATTCCGCTCGGACAATGCCTGTTGACCCAACGTTGCGGGGGATGCACGACAACAGCTCGCGCGCACGCGGTCACCCTTTAATGCTAATACCCATGAATCCGCGAGCACGCGCACGTATTTTCGAGTCGTGTGCGAAGTTCCTTCCTTCTCTGTTCGCGGTTGTCATCGCTCATCAGGAGCGCTCGATGATGCGGGTTCGCGTGGAGACTCTTGGTGAATTCCGATGAAATTTGGTCAGGAAGATTTTTCACTGAGAGCCGATTCGGAAAATTCTGAAATCAGAGAAGGCCAAGATTTATTTTATTTTTCAAGTCCCAATAATACAAAACATTTAGTGTTTTCAGAAAATGAATTTACGAACAATCTCAAAGACTAAAAATGGTAAATTACAAAATAAGTTGTTATACTTTACTTGCGTCATTCAATATAACCTAAGATATTGAGTGTTTTCAGAAAATGAATGTGTGAACAATCTCAAAGACTAAACATGGTAGATTAAAAAAATATAACCCTTTGGTTTAAGTCACTGAACGTACCCGATGGACCCGAAGTTGTCCAGAAACGTACAAACTTCCCGCCGCAATTGCCTCCCGGGAATAAAATCCATCTCTCCAATGATTAACGTCCCGCTGAAAGCATCAGATACGACGTGGGAGGTGTGGCGATTTTCCCCGACGCGTTAACGTGCACAGACCTCGGCGCGGCGGTCGAACTGCAGAGACGAGAGCCGTACAAGCCCCGGCCTGGTAGTCGACGTTACACGGCCACGCAGAGCGCGCCCCAGCGTACAAGACTATGTGGCTCAATGCGCTGCTGCGAAGGCCCCACGAGGCGAGCATAAATCGCTCTCTCGTCCAGCGCCGTATTAATTTCCCGACTAATCGCGATTGGAATCTACAGGCAATTACGAGAAGGATCGGCCAATCGGGTTGCGCCTACACCGCTTTACTCGCGACACGGGCTTCCGTTAACGCGCTGCGCTCGACGAGCTTCGCACACGCGATCTCACCTCGCATACACACACTGTTATACATATATATACATAGTTATACGTGTACAGAGATATATATATTTATACATGGCAGACGCAGACACGCACGCAGCTTCGACTCTCTGTGCTCCGTCCTATTAGGCGTTTCTATACCTTTCGCTGTATGTGCATTATACGTATGAGCGTTGCACACGGTTCAACACAGACGCTATGTATTACGGATATATTCTCTGCTCTCTGTCTCTATCTTTCTCTCTCTTTCTCTGTTTCTCTACTCCTATCGCCCTCGCGACGCTCGAGCCCACGTCCCACGCACCCTTCTCGCCTCGTATATATACCTCTGCGTACCCGGGGGTGGTTATAGATCGACAAGAATGCGCGCAGGGGAAGTGCGACGACTGCCACGTCGAAGCGGAGAAGTTCGCGGCTTGTAACGCTAACGCGAAACGTCTGCCGCGATATTTCACTCCTCCTCAAACGTCTCCTTGGCGGCCGCTGCTGCTGCTGCCCCTGGCGACGCTGCCGTTAATGCTACCACGTAATAAAATCGAAGCCACTAACTGGTTAAGGAATGAGAAATTGCTGAATATTGATTGCTTTAAATAGTATTAATCGATAAGTGATAACATCTTTTTTTAGAGACGGGGAAATGTTTTTTATAGAACATGAATTGTGAGTGTATCTAAATCCACCCTGGAACCTGGAATAATAATATTTTTCTGAATGAAGTTTGTTGTTATTCACAGAAAATATTTTCTATGTTAAAAGGGTCGCGTTAGGTGTTACTCGTTGGCCGGATAAAAGAGTTTCGAGGTTCTCCCAAAGCAGCGAGATATTTTCCCTCGTCAGTCCGAACCCGCCCGAGGGCGCAATAAAAGTAAAGCGGCGGACAAAACACAACACACGCGGGGGTGGCGCGCGCGCATAGTTTTTAAACAATTTCCGGGCGCGCGGAATCCCCGAGTGAAAGTAGCCGGTGGCCAAGGTCCAAGGGCCGTAAATTTCCCAACGCGAATTCCGTATGGGTGCGCGAGCGCCTAGACACCACAGCGAAGAGGGTGAAGAAGAGCGAGGGGGTGGGGGTCGTTGCTGCTGAGGCGGACGGGACAGCATTTTTTTTTTTTTCTCCAGAAAAACCCTTCTGTCCAGGCAAATGCAGGAAAACAAGTCGAAACAAAAAATGGTTAACCGCGCGACGGCTGTGAATTATTCAGTCCCCGCATAAATTTCGCGAGTTCAGATTTCCCGTCACAATTTGTCCGCCGAACGGAAAAACCCCGTCCCAAACACGTTACACGATCGCAGATGCATCCAGGTTCTCGCTGCAGGTAAAATTAATTTCTTCGCGGGCTTTCAAACCACCGTGTTCAAAATTGTCTCGTCGCCCATATTAAATATTCAAACGATTCTCCCACCGCTTCAAGTCGTGCGGATTACAGCGATACAAGTGATACACACAAGAAGCAAAAACTTCCGCCGAAGGGAAAAATCCCTTCCCAAACGCGTTACACGATCCCAGATGAATCCAGACTCTCACTGCAGGTAAAATTAATTTCTTCGCGGGCTTTCAACCACCGTGTCCAAAATTGTCTCGTCGCCAAGTGTCATATTAAACATTCAAACGATTCTCCCACCGGCTTCAAGTCCAACAACAACTCGAGACGATTTAAGACGAGCCCCTCGTTCCCGTTATTCACCGTATACATTATTCGTTCGGATTACCGCGATACAAGTGGTACACACAACAAGACGCAAAACAGTACGTTGTAACTGCAATACCAGCAGAGCCCCGCGCGACCCTCACTCCGCTCCATTTCTCTCTGTCTCTCTCTACTTGCGGCTGGATTCGCCGGCTGCGTCGGTCTCCACGCTACTTCCGGTAACGTCCGTCTCTCCTGCCGAGCCTGCGCTTTGCCCGGCGATCTCGTTCGCCGATTTGCATAGAAGCGCAGCAGCAGCAGCAACGCCGAGAGTCGGAGCAGGACACACGGGTTGAGGACCCGGGGACCTGAAGCACAGAGAGAGCAGCAGCAGCAGCAGCAGCAGCGAGCTTAATCCGCGTGGTGCGCGAGAGTGGTGGCCGCGCGCGAACGGCGAGGCACCCGAGAGCGGATGAATTATGCTAAGGGCATTTGCATAACGTTGGTGCTCGAGCTGCCCTTTACTACCCCCATCCTCACTCCCTTCAGCCGCTCTCGTTGTCCTCATCCTTCTCCTCCTCCTCCTCCGCCGCCTGGTCGTCCTTCTCCTCCTTCCCCTCGTTCTCTTCGCCTTTCGGCGTCCCGCGTCCTCGATAAATGACGATTCGGGGAAAATTGCGGCCAGCCCCGAGGAAGCTACACGCGCGGCGTTCTACCCGCCTAGACCGAATTAACCCATACCGAGCGTCGTGGCTTAATTAAGGGCAGGGTAAGGTTAATTCGCTGAAAAAAAAATACACATTTATAAAAAAAAATTGAACGATGCAGGTAATGCTGGTGTAATTAGTTAATTTCCATACAATAATACAACATCTAAACTATATTTTCCTAATTGTTCAGTGCAAAATATTGATAAACAAGTCGTTGGCAGCAAATCTGCGCAGGCGCCTCGAAAAAATATTGTTTCGTGGTGTACGCTAAGGGCATTTGCATAACGTTGGTGCTCGAGCTGCCCTTTACTACCCCCCTCCTCACTCCCTTCAGCCGCTCTCATTGTCCTCCTCCTTCTCCCCCTCCTCTTGCGCCTCATCCTCCTCCTCCTCCTCCTCCGTCGCCTGGTCGTCCTTCTCCTCCTTCCCCTCGCCCTCTTCGCCCTTCGGCATCCCGCGTCCTCGATAAATGACGATTCGGGGAAAATTGCGGCCAGCCCGGAGGAAGCTACACGCGCTGCGCGTTCTACCCGCGTAGACCGAATTAACCCACCGAGCGTCGTGGCTTAATTAACCGTAGTTTACTGCACGGCGCAAAGCCTCGTCGCTTATACCGTATAGAGCGGTATTTGCGCCGGTGCAGGTTCTGGATCTGGTCCGCGCCGGGCCTGGATGCTGGGACTCCACTGCCTCCTGGATCGTCGAGTCTCTCCTCGTACGACCGCTTAAAATCCGGCGTTCTCCGACGGCCGAAGCGTCTCAATGTCGCTGCTCCTCGATCCTCTCGTACGTTGAGGCTAAGTGCGCTCCTTTTCAGACTTTTCAGCTTCGCAGCGAGCCCGAAGTACCCTGCAACGTATATGTGTAGTTAGGCGGTTATAAGACACAAAAGAGAAAAAAAAATCACGCAAGGCCGGGAGCAAGCGTCGTATAAATACAGAAAAAAATATGTATATGGCTTCGGGGTTGAAGACTCTCGTTATGCAGTCACGTAATTGCAACGCGAGCGAGACGTTCCCACGATCTTTGGGAAGGTGAAAAAAAAAATTTTGTGAGGCTGATGAAGATTTGGATTATGATCAATATTTTTTTGGTTTTCTTCGCCGATGTTATATTAATTAATTAAGTTGAATTGGGTTTGGGATACAAAGAAATCGGTTATTAAAGCTGTTTTTAATATCAGCCACATCGAAATTCAAACGTATCGCTACGGACATTTCAGATGCTAGTCCGAACAATTTACGATCGACTCGAGCGAGATAGTTAGCACGACAAATCTAATACAGCGACGGTCGTCATTCGAAACGTCGGCTGCTGCTGCAACGAATCGTCAGTTGACACGATAAAGGACCCCGGTGGTTATGACAAACACTTCGAGTGGTGCAACTATTAACGACTCGGTGGCTGTAATTAATCGGCTGGCACAGAGTAACCGATTGCTCGGAAGTCGTAATTAATCTGCCGAGTGTGGGCACGTCGACTTGTTTCATTGTTCTAGCTGGCTGAGGAGTTTAATTCTAGAGAGAAAAATCTGTTATTGGCAACCGGAAAGTGACTATCGTTTTTTATAGAACAGTAACTATTTTTCAGATTGCAATCAAATTACAATTACAATAAAGTAGTTATTACATCAAATAACTTCAACTATAAAATGATTGTGTGGCGAATTGATTAATTCAACTTTAATTGACAATTTAAAAAAATTGATAACCGGGACTACCACGATTTTTTTTTAGTGACTTCCGTAATATTAGCCATAGTATTTTTTTTTTCGCGGCCAATGAGATTATCTGGTCAAACTGTTGTAACAATTACAGGATTTGCGTTGGGACTTTTGCATAGCGAGTGAAATAGTTTCGTCAGACGTATGTACAACTGTATTATCGTGCAATATTATACGCCATCGGTTGCAGCAGCCGCCAGCAGTACAAGGCACAAAGCGATGTGTAACAACGTCCAGCAATAATTCAGGAACCCACGCGCGCCGAACAAGAGCGTTTACGATATCGCACCGCCGCGTTAAACATATGTACTTCCGTTTCGCGAATAATGCAGCCACGGTAGAAATGTGTCTGCCTTACCGCGCGCGCGCACACGATACACGTATAGATATGGCATAAATGCACGCTCATGATTCAGTCGAAAGTATTTCACTGTCGCGAGAGACTCTTGGATGTGGACTCGGATTTCTGAACTTCCCACTGGCTGGGAGATTCAACAAGGCAATAGAGCACTCGCCGTGGTAAGACGATACGGCTCTCGCGGTCGCGAGATGTAATGTATTGTGTCGCTCGGGACAACCGCGAGTCAAACGCGCTTGTTTCTGCTCACTCGTAATTGCAATTCTATTCAGGCTACGACAATGCGCTAAATTGAATAAACCATTTTTTTATACAAAAAAAAAACAGCTTAAAATAACCATGCGATTTTTAATTCGCCAAGATATATGTATAGCATATTCGCAATAAAAATTAGCTTAAAATAGCCAGTAGATTTTTAATTCGCTTAGATATATAGCATATTCGTAATATTTTTATTTTCATTTTCCTAATGCTCTGCTTTTTTCTACTCGCAGCTACCGACGCCTCGTTCCCTCGCCTCCTCCACCACCCCCTCCTCCTCGAGTCTCATTCTCCGTCGCTCAAAACTCTTTCTCCACTGGCCGCGATCACGCGAGCGCCAAATTGAATAGCGGCCGATCGCGATCTTCCATACAAGGCACCGGAGTCATTAGCGATAATCGGCGTCCCGTCTCCGTGCTCGGTTCGCGTCATCATTTTTTTTTCTCTTTTTTTTTACCTCCTCTGCAAAGTGTATACACTCTCGAACGTTGCGAGCGAGCGAGAGTGCGGAGAAAAGCGAAGGAGACGGGAGTGAGAGTTGTGGAGTGCAGCGTGTCGAATACACACGAGTGTGTACGGACAGAAGCACCGAGGAGAGAGAAAGAGAGTGAGAAGAGGCGGGGAATAAGGAGAAAGAGCGAAAGCAAAAGCGAAAAGACCCAAAGTGAGAAGGAGAGAGCAACACAGCCCTCTCGCTTTGCGCGAAGCGAAGCGAGGAGGAAGAGAAGGAAAAGAGGAGGCCGCGTCAGTCGCAAAGCGGCGATAAATCCCAGACACCCGATAGTTCGGGGCCCCGGCAAATGACGTACGATCGACGGAGGCCATAACTTAGGCGGGAATCAAAAGGCGATTACCTGTACGTATAGCAACGCTTCGTGGGTGCCTACGTACACCTAAGTCTCACCACTGATACACGAGAGTATATATATATATACGTACCGTATTTCGCACGCGCGGAATATATATACATACGGATTTTACTTCACGTTTACTTCACGTCCATATACAGACGTGTGTATTTTGAGGTCGCTCGTCTTTCCATCCAAGCTCACATCAATCCCTCATTGCCGCTCGCGTTACCCTCGCCAGTCATGCGCCTCGCGCTCTGCTCGCTCGGCTCAATCCCTTCTCTGCCTTACGACCCTTCGCGAGCGACCTACGACCCCCGCGCGCACCAGCCACGAGCGCCCGAGTATCTCCACGTTCGGACGCAAATGTATTTGTACGATGCAGGCGGTGGCGTCGGAAGACGACGCCCTCGACGTCCGCCGCAATGTATCGCATTAACAAATTGCCCTCATGCACCTCACTCTCACCTCAGCCGTAAATCTGAGAGTCGCGGCGTAAGCATGGGCACGCGCGCACTCTCGAAATTCGTTCGCTCTCTCCTCGTCGTTCCGCGGCGCGCACGGCTCTCGTGTTTTATCCCGGATCCCGGACCCGGTCTCACGTGACGCGGCTCCTCAGTCTTCACCGTTGCAATTCTCGGCGGCAGGTTCCGCTCGTGATTGGCTCGCATTCGCGAATTGTGACTGTGCTTTTTATTTCTTTTTTTTTTTTAAGTGCGAAATCATTTTTCGCGTTTTTCTAATTTTCGTTTTTTGGAGCAAACAATGGTGCTTTTCGGAATCAGCGGAAAATTTGTTATCAGACTTCATGGCATCGAATTTTTTTTTTGCTGTCGCAAAAAACGCAAGGGGTACTCCTTCAAAAAGTTCGCGATTTCTGAGGGTCGAATTTAAAATTCTGCGAAAAATTGAAAAATCGAGATATATCACGTTCCGCCTTGCGGCGTTCTCTTCATTGAAGGGTTTTCTTTCAAACGCAGAAAGAAAATCCAGATTCCATTTATCCAAAGAAAAATTTAATCGATTTTACTGAAGTGACGAAACTCGAAAAAAGTGGAAGATCATTTTTCGCGTTTTTCTCCTCGAATTTTCGAAAAGCGAACATTTTTTTCGCAAAAAACGAAAGGGGAAAGAATTAATTTGTACTTAGAATTTGTCGTTTTTATCTTTCGCCTAATCGTTCGAAAAACGATCGATACACACCGAGCGGCGTTCAAGGACCCTCCGAGGTCGTGTGGGAGTAGGCAGACGAAGGCACGCGAGACGCGAAGGGCCAAGGGCGATGAGCACGGTTGTCGCGATAGCGCGCCGAGCCCTTGTCGCATATTCAGCCGGGCGGCGCGCGTACACGCCCGACTCGTCGGGTACAAACGACGCGCGTGTATCCGCACCGGAATCGAGAATATAAAGGCGAGATCGACAGACGCGCGCGCGCGCGCGATCTCGGGCCGAGATAGCTCGTCGCCGGAACAGAACCACCGTCCGCGAATCCGAACACCCTCGACCGCTGCGTCCCCTTCGGGCGTCGCGTCTTTCATACCGGCGACAAGAGCGACATTCCTGCTCTCGCTGTGACGCAGAGACAACCAATCACGTAGGTGGGTGACTGCGATTTCAACATTTCGTCATATATACGGAATCGCGTGCCTGGGCACCGAGAAGCTGGTCTCGATATTATTCTCTCTGCAACCTGAGTTCGTCGACTGTCACAAACAAAATAAAATATATATATATATATTTTTTTTCATAGAGTAGAAGTACCGGTTTTGGCCACCTTTGGTCTAGTTGTGGCCACAGCTTCGAAACAACAGAATTATTTGTATCGTTAAAACGACACAAAATTGTATGGTTAATTTTGTTAACTTGTATGGATACTTTCCAAGTTTTAACATGAAAATAGAGGAAAACTACAATCTGAAATAAATTATAGTGGAAATGGCCACAAACGGTGCGTCTGCCCTATCCATCTTCTTATCTGCTTCTTCAACTTCACCTTTTTTTTTTCTTCAATTGTCACGCGTGAAAATAAATGTTGAACATAGAAACGTAACTCGATACCTTGAAAAATCAAGCGCCAGGAGCCCCTCGTGTCGCACGTCGCAGCTAATCGCAGCTGTAAGGTACGCCAGAGTGTATACCAGCGACTAGACGGGCAGTGGTCCCCAAGCCATCTATTTTGTACGACTCTCAACAGACAACGAGTGAGCGAGGAACAAAACTGTTATATGTGTTGTTTCAATTTATGCGATAAGCTGTAAATAGAGTCTATATAGTTTTCTTAGTCGGTAAGGTAGGAGTTCGCCATATTGTACCAGCGGCTAGAGTGTCTCCAAAGCCATCTATTTTTGTACGATTGTCAATTAAAAAAAAAAAGAAAAAAAAAAATCGCAGCTGACCCACCACGCGCCGCGATGTCGTCGCCCGCGACTCGTCGAGGCTCATGCGCAGAAGCCGCCGCACGTAAAAGGACTGAGACCCGAGTGCGCCACCCGCGGCTCGCGCCCTCGTCGTCCGCACAGACCGCATCAGGCTTGTACGAAAGTTTACGATCTCTCGGTTCGTATCTCGTGAGAATCGCGTCGCGCCCCGTGAACGATCGGGATCTCGCCGCGCGCCTCGACGCGAGTACACACACGAAATCTCGTCGTCTTGTCGTCTCAATCTCGGCGAGAATCTTTGTCCACCGCGCGCAGGCGCAAACACGTCGCGCTGCACGTCCTGGCTGTGTGCGTGGCCGGCGGGCGATCATACCTGCTGCCATGTTGCAGAGGTCGCAGCCAAACGGAGGAAGAGACGAATAAGTCTGTGTGTGCGATCGCAACAACAAGAAACAAGGCTGGGTCGTCGCTTGTTCACGTTCGACGAGAACATCGCCCAGGGAATCGGAGAATTTTCGTTCCTAACCTCATCCGCGTGTTTGCGGCGAAGTTCGGCGTGTCGAAATCCGATCGGAATATATATCAACCAACCGCGGGGCAGTTAACGCGGTATCGAGAGTCCGGCGATCGTCGAGCGTCTCGGTCGATCTCTTTTTCCGATAAGAAACCGACTAAGTGCTTTATCGCTTCATTATAGGTTTGTACGGGCGTTGGAACCGATACTCGCTCTCTGGAATGGGTATAGACAGTTATGTCTATACCGGAGAATGAACTCCGAGAATTAATGCAGTATTGCTTCCAGTAATGGTTTACAGAAGTCTTCGAAACGCGAGTGGGACGACGGGATATCGTGTTCGATTTTTTTTTAACAAAATCGTCCAGATATGTTTCACGCATTTGGCATCGGTAAAATCTCGCGTTGCGACCGCGGATACACGAATGCTCGAATTCTTTCGTGGCTGAGCATCGTGCGCGGTAATCGGCGAAAGAACTCGAGTCAGTCGCGTCCGCAGGGATGGAGCAAACTGCTTAATTAAACTGACATAAATGTTGAACGAAACGCTAAGATAAATTCTCGCATTTTATAGGTCATAAAGTTCGTAAATACGAGCCAGGTTACCTACTCCGGCGACTCTTACGCGGTCAACATGATCTTGGTATGCGTATAAAAACTGTCGGGATTTTGAAACAATTTCTGATCGCGCAGATAAACGCCGAGATTTTACTGCATTACTTTTCCTAAGTATTTGGCATCCGAAATGCGGGTTACAAACGCGATCTCCGGGATTTTTAGTCTTTCTTAAAAAAATCAGTGTGTCAAATATTTCGAATGTTCGATATAAGTATTCTTGTCAAATTATACGTTCTCTGATTGGCTGCTGGGTTGCCGGCAGCTCGTTGTTTGAAGGTTGGTTAAGGCTATCCCGGAAAGAGGATCGTCACAAGAAAGTTATATGAGCCTGACACATTGAACTGATAAATCGGGATACCCAAGAAAAGAGTATGGTGCTTCAGTCAAATCGTTGGCCACATAGAAAAACTAAACGGAAAAAAAAAGTAAATAAAAAACGCTTGATTTCGCGTAAAGAGCGGACAGCAGAAAAAAGAGCAAAGTGAGAGGCAAAGGCAGGGACGGTGACACTGTTATAGAAATTTGTAAGTTACCGTACCTAAAAGTTTTCATGCATAAAATGAATGTGACATGAGATTATGTAATATCAACAGCGTATGAGCTAATAAAAAAAAATCCGTTCACAAATCTACGTGCATCCGCAGCCACAGATCGATCACTCCAAGTGCGCACAACAAATCCGCGTCTCTCGAACGCGTCGAGGCTTCAGAAAACCGCGAGTCGCAAACTTCGTCGGAGGCACGATGCGCGTAACCTCAAAAAGCCCCGTCGTACACGGAAGAGGCCGGGACGAAATTGAAGCGCCGCGCCACTACATCTCTCCCGTGTGCGAACGGCGAACGAGATTACGTACTAACTCCGCGCGAAAGCTGAAGACGCTTCGCCCGGTGAAGCGTAACGCGGTTGCCGCGCGGTTATTTACGGCGTTATTTCGCGGAATTTATACCGCGATCCTTGCGCTCTTGGCTTCCGCGCGCGGCAGCTGCAGCGTCCTGTCCTGTGGGGGATGCTCGGCGCGCTACGTGTACTTATCGTAAGCTACAGCGCCCCGAACCGTATAGCATATAGATATCTACGCGCCACTGGCAATTTCGTCGCTGGATATTCGCCTGTACGCTGCTTGTGTATAGCGCGAGTCTTTCCGTGTGTCTGTCCGTCCGCCTGTGTTCCTGTATCTATGCGCATGTGCGTGTGTGTGCGTCGAACGAAGTGCGGGCCGCGCGCGGCGTTGTAAATGCAAATACGTATGCGCATTTAGGCTCTCTTGCTGCGTCTCGCTCGTGTTCGCTGCGTCTCGCTCGGTCGTTCGCGAGTGAACCGTAAACGTGAACGAAAACGCGCGGCGGCGGCGGCGGCGGCAGCGTTGCACACTCTGTGTCCCGTGACCGTTAATCCGCGCCGCAACTAACCGCGCTTACGCGGTATGCGGCGGGCGCGCGCGCGCGCGGGCGACTCGGCGTAGGCAGAGGCAGTGGAACAGTAGGACGAGCAGGACTAGAGGCAAATGGCGGCGGCAGCAGCACTCGCGGTAATGGGGAAGAGGAGACCCCGAGAGCAGCCCGTGTGCTGCGCGCAGCGCGCGCCGCCGGTGTTCGAGCCGTGCGGCGCGCGTAACGAGAGAGAATCGGCCGGTACAGAGTCGGGGCGTACCCGACTCGCGGTCTCTCCGGCAGCCTATATACATGTATTAGTAGGTACTTCCGGTAGTCCGACTGAATGCAACGCTCGAGCCCCACCTCGGCATCAGCAGCGGCGGCCACGGCGGCTCGGGGTACGCGAGCAGCAGCAGCAGCAGCAACACAGGACCCGTCCGTGCGACCTGCGAATTAACGCTGCCCACTCGCTAATTCCGGCGCTCGGAGAACAAGCCCCTGTGTAATTCGCTGCCCGGGCGTTATTCCTAATTCACTTACGCAGTTGTATCGGAGAATAATAGGCGCGCTCTCGCGCTACGCCGCAACGAGCGCCGATGACACACGCGGAATATCGCGGATTAGCGACGAAATCATCGCGAGACGCTCCCTCGGCGTTTCGTTCTTGACCGCGGATTTTCTATAATTTTATTTGCTTCTATTGTCGAAGATATATTTTGTGCTTGTATCTTAGATTAATTTTTTTTAGCTATGTATTGAGAATAAAATAAAATCGGATTTGTAAATACCTCGACATCTGTAATTTGATAAATTGCGGATTAACGAAGTCAATATTTCCCGATTCTGCTATTCTCTCTACGCTCGTCGACCCAACGACACAAAACTTAAATGGTATTTTTCCTCCTTCCTGGAAGCGATGGGTCTCTTGCCTTCCACCACCCCTCCTGTCCTCTATCGCCGCGGGTGTCCAATCAAATAGAAATGTCCATTCCACCCGGAAAACTTACTATCGTCGGCGTTTTGCAGGCGCGCTCACCGGGCATCGACGGGAAATTCCTAGATCGTTCGCTCTCGCGTCGGTCGTCCCTCCGGTGTGCGACGTCCCGCTGCGTTTGCCCTTAGAAAACGCGCGGGCGAGCGCGAGAGAGAGGGACAAACGTAGAAATCTGCACGGGACTGTGTATAGCACATAGCTCAGAGCGAAGAGGGTCTGGCGACGACAGAATAAAGAAAGGCGCTTACACGCACTTACGTCACATCCTTCCATTCGCTCGTTTTCCACGGTCCAGAGACCGGCGCACACGTTGGCTCTGGGTTTCCAGCGTTGGCGCGTTCGCTGTACAGTGAGACACACACACACGCATAAACATAACCTCGCGCACACACGAACAGAACATTACACGACACAACACACACAAACATAACCTCACGCACACAGAAACAGAAAATTACACGACACAACACAAACACAACCTCACACGGCACAAATACACAAAAACATAACATCACACGACACAACACACACAAACATAACCTCACATCATACACACATACAAACATAATATGAAATCACATAGACGAACCGGACGAATAAAGCGAAAAGCAGCGTCGAGAGCCGCGGGCAGCGCGCCCAGCGGGCTAAGGGATGCAAAAGCGAGGAAGTGAGAGACGGTTGGGCGCATATACGACGCGCGTGGAGAGCGCGCGTTATCGGCTCCGCGGGCTCGGCGTTCAGATAAGGCACGTCGGACGTGGCTCGCCCGCCGGCATAAATTGTTTCGAGGGCACTCGCCCGCGGCGGCCGTGAGTGCTGGCTGCCGCCTCCTACCCGGAATGGAAGGACAACGGAAGGAACGACGAGAGAGGACTATGAGGACGGCGAGACTGCTGCTCTGCTGCTGGTGCTGCTTGGCGCGGCGACTCGCAGCAGACGAAGGTGCGAGGGCTGCTGCTGTCAGACGGCTTCTGCCGGGGTGAGTCATTCTTCACGCGGTCTCGCACTCTCGTAACTCGTCCGGTGAACCCACGATTATCCATAGATCCCGCACTCTGCCCCACAGCTCCGCAAAGGTACGACAATACAAAAGCCGGCGTGCACCGAGAGTACAACGTGCAGCATTCGGCTCCTGAATTTGCTAAGTGCAGATGTAGCGTAGATTATTAATGTGACTTATTATCATTATTTAACTTTGTTTTATTTCGTATAAAATGTAGGGTAGATGTACCATTAGTGGCCACCGTACCTATTGTGGCCATTTTATTTTATTCTTCAAGTTATTTTTTCTCCACAATTACACGTTGATTTTTATAACAAATGCATTTCAATTCATTGAATGACCTACCCGATGATTATTTTATTCCATTAAATGTTTTGATTTATTCCTTTGAATGTGATGGCCACAATTGGCCGTAAAATGGCCAAAAACGGTACGTCTACCCTATATATGTTTTTTTGTAGAGTCTGAAATCTGGAAAATCGACGCTTCCACTCGGAAGACGTTCACTCGGATCATCTCCGCTCGAGGGCCGCGGACGTCCGCACGCGTCGTAATTAATAGCCCCCTCGTGGCATCGGTGGGCAGCCTTGGGTCAGCGACGCCGCCGCCGTCGACGACGACGACGAGGAGGCGCTGCTGCTATAAATGAATAGCGTGCGCGGCGCGTTACCGCACCGAGCTACCTCGCGGCGAACAGTAGCTCGACTCGCCTGCTCTTCCCTGGCGAGAACGAGAGAGAGAAGGGAACCAGCAACCAAGTGCAGAGCAGAGACGTACAACCCGTCGGCTCGGCGTACACTGCACGATATATAACGACGGTGTTCATGGACCGACTGTAGTTGTGCATGACCAGCGGTTGCCGTTCCTCCTATAATGCAGCTATAGGTACGAGAAACACTCGCCAAGAAGCGGAGCCGCCGCGAAGATTGCCAGAGTAGGTAGCAGCAACAGCAACAACAGCAGCAGCAGCAGCAGCAGCAACGGCGCTTGGTTATAGTATAGGTGCAACGTAGGCCACCGGTAGTTCGGCATTGTATTATATAACTGAGAGAAACCGAGGGCGGCGTCGTCGACGGCGGCGGCGGCGGTGGTGGTGCATCGTTCCTTGCCAGTGGCCGGCGAGCCACGATTTATCGTGACGTTGTCGGAGCGTTTAATTGTTCAGCCCGGCCACGGGGAAGCCGAAGAAAGCTCGCAGGCTGCTCGCGCGCACCATTGACCGCCGCCCTCTCGTTCTCCCCTTGTACTCGCGCCGCGCGCAACGCTCTATAACTATATACGGATTACGTACACACCGTAATGTATTATGTAGATTTTACGTGCCGCAGATAGCGCGTTGTATTGGTGCCGAGGAATTTGCTTTTAAAGGATAAACGCGAGCGCGCTCTTGGCTCTTGGCTGGAAAGGGAAAAAAAAGTTCGCGGCTTCGGGGTCTTTGGAAATTATTGTACGCGAGCAGCGGGAGGATATAAATTTCGTTTCAAAGGATAATGAATTTCTGGACTGTTTTTATACTTTTTTGTGGGCCTTTTTTATGCGACGCGGGAGCATGAAAAATCGTGATGGGATTATAGTGTATTATCAATTATGTATAAAAATATTTTTAAGAAATGTAGACGTTTTGCCAGGTAAATAAGTCCCTGAATTAAATTTGTGGTAAATTTTCATAGGGTACTCCGTTGCAGGTTCAGTTGTCCAGATATAAACAGATAATATGGGTATTAGTATTATCAATTATGGACAAAGATAAGTTTAGGAAATATAGACGTTTCGCCAGGTAAATAAGTCTCAGAATTCAATTTGTGGTACATTTTTACAGGTTACTCCGTTGCAGGTCCAATTGTCCAGCCAAATGGAGAGATCCGAGCGTGGTGAATCGGAGATGGACTTCCAGTCGGTTGTACGGTCCATGGAAAGTGCAATGACGGGCGAAGAAGAAGAAGACGGGGAAGGAGGAAGAGGAAGAGAAGGATGAGGACCGCGACGGGAAGCCAGGGAGACGCCGCGGTACGGACGACGTCCGTTTGTGCAGAGGCCACGGTCAGCGGACGAGCTGTTCGTTAGTCGATGTAATTTCAAAGTTGCTGACTGACCCCCACCGAATATGAATAGACCTGATGGAGGTTCCAGCGCGCGGTATTATATACAAGGAGAACGCAGCGCGCTTTCCTAATAATAACGCGCTGACTGGATGGTGGAAGGGCAGAGGAGGCTGCAGCAGCAGCCTCGCGCCGCTGTATACAACCCAGACCGTCCCGTCCCGGACCGTCGGATCCTTCAAACTCGTTGCGGCGTGTCCGCAAACTTGCCCAGCTTTACGTGTCTCACTCGCTCTCTCCGCCGTCGCTGCAGCAGCGGCAGCAGCCAAAGCCTGTGGGCGAGCGCGCGGGGACTCGACGCTCGTGGATTAAATAGAGCTTACCTCGGTAACCCGACAGTCAACGATAACTTGGCTTTATAACCCGCCGCCGCTTGAACTGCGCGCGCGCGCGCGCTCGCCGCTGATGTACACGGCAAACGTACATAAATACACAATCTATGTGTTGGTCGCCGCGGTACCTGACGATCCACCGCTTTCAATCTCCGCTAATCCCCCCGCGCGCGGATTCCGATAACACGTCGAAGGATAATATCTGTAATCGATTATATCCGCGTGCGGCGTTTCTGTCGGCTGTCGGCTTTGCTGAACATTTGTCAAATTATTATCGGAAGACGCAAATTCGATATTTCGCAATTATTGTTATTATATCTTTTTGTTAATTACGATTAGATTTAATTACGACGAGATGTTCGATAAAATGTAATTTAAGTATTAAGTTAAGTTGCGTGTATTCTCGATCATATCCGCGGCACGATTGGAAATTGTACCGGGAAATTCGCCGAGGCTTTGGATGTAATTCCACAGGTGAAATTAGTGGGAACTGTGTGTTATCCCAGGCGGTGTTTACCTGTTCGGGTGCGCGCGCGGGGGAATTGCGTGTCACGGCGCCTTAAAAGCGAGCCCCGGGAGTTAGTCGCAATTAGCCGTCGACGAAACTTGCCGCGGCTTTTACGCGGATGAAGGCTTTTTCGAGTTGTCGGACTAAACGCTACTACCGCGAATTCGTGACGTTGGGCTTTTAGAATAGCGCGCAGCGTGCGGCCGGCTAATCGCGCGGCCCTAAACTCGGTTGGCGAACGTTCTGCATCGTGCAGACAACTCGCCGGGGCTTTCCTTGTAACAGATTACGAATAACGAAAGCGCTGGCCGTACATTTCAATGCAAATCGATGTAACTGTGGCCTGTAATGCGCAGGCTATGGTTTTAGTTGCGGTCAAAAACCAGTTCGCGACTGCGAATTCGACGAAACAATTTGTGTTGCGTTTCGAGGGGAAACGTTGTTTCAGGTCAGATGAATTATTACAGTGATGAAACTTATTGTTCTGTTTGGCCGCAATTACGTTATCGCTGCACGACTGCTCGTTTATCGCGCACTCTCAGATAACTGATAATTAATTGGCAGTTTGTTATAATTACAAATTATAACGACCTCACCTTATCACAATTTTACAATTATTTTTTAGAGAAAAAATTGTCGGGAAGTTCTATGTAACTCAAGAATATTTACGGTCCCAGTAGATAATCTCGTGATTTGTCAGACACACGCCGCGTCCACTCATAACATTTTTCTATCTATAAATTGTATGATGATTACACGTAAAACAAATAATAATGAATAGTCTGCATTAAATTCCGCATAAACGTAACAAAAATTAATATCCAACCAACGTAGCGATACAACGCGAACGAACTTTTCGCCCGCAACGCTTCGTCGGCAAACAATATTTACATCCGTGAATCCATCGCGCATTCCCCCCCGGTGAATGTGTTGTGAATTTCGCGAAACGCGCGGCAAACCTCGCGTTCTCGCTGAGCGTTCCCATTTCAATATTCTCCACATCGCGTTTTTCTTTGTGCGACGAGCGCCGCCGGAATAAAGGCCATGGGTGGTATCCATTATTTCCGGGTGCTTCCCGTTCTCTCGGCGAAAATTTTACAATTTTATTCACACTCCCCCGGCGTCCCCAGGTTATCCGGTATTGTTTCGATTGTGCGAGGAAGAAGCGAAAAAAAAAAGAAAAAAACAAAAAAAGGAATCAGCATGCCGGATGTCGTTCGCCGGGTTATAATGCTTCGTTACGTTGACGAAGTATTCGCCGAGAATTCGCGCGAGCGGCGCAACGATAATTCAGCCAGGCGCGGTGCATTAATTCGTTCCGTCGTCCGCCGCCGCGCGCCGCCACCGTCGCGCCGTTCGCCACCCGCGGTGATCTCCGACTTTTCTGTAGCTTCCCGGCCTCGTCGCCGCGTTCGGGCGCGATCGCCGGGCAACGCGGTGGATACGGCGCCGGCCGCCGCTGCTCCACAAAGAGAGAGGGATATTGTTCCCTCGGGAGTCCGGCGATCCCGCGTGTGTCCACGTATTCCCCGGGAGCGGCCGCCGCCGCCGCGCCAACGCGGGCGATATTTATCGCGTGGGCCGCGAACTAAGCGAATCGCGCGGCCCAAAGTGAAAACAAAGGTACCCGGATTTTCCACGGTTATATATCCCGGCTCCGTGTCCCGCTGAATGTGAACGCCACCGGGACGCGCGAGTGTAGGTACAGCGCTCTCGGCGCCTCGCATTACGCACACGCAGGCGCGAGAGATATCACTGTGATTAAGGCATGAAAGGAATCGAAAATATTTTCACCGCGCGCCCGGGTTTTCTCCTTTTCTCTCTGTTCCGTCGCGCGTACCCGCGTTTCTCCTTGTTTACCGCCAGGGGAAATTAATTCCAACGGCCTGGCGCAGCGGCGGTGAAAACGGAGGAGGATCTCCCTCGGCGCCGGTGAATTCGGGTTCGCGTTGCGCAAAGCTCGAGACGGGAAAATTTCGCGAATGGTCGTAATTTACGTCGGCGCAATTGTCATAATTGTCGCGGGATGAGGCTGAAGCGGTTTTGGCGCTGGCTGTACGCGTGACGCCGGGTAATAACCTAACCTAGAATGTTGTTTCTGGACGAGATAAGCGAGCGCGAGTCGTCGTCGGCGATGCGGGTGGTGGGGCAAGCGGCGCCCCGAAATGTCGCGGTTTCGCGTGCACCTCTCGTCGCTTCCGTCTCTTTTTCGCCGCGATGAAAACTCGCCTTTGCGCCTTTATGAAGCCAACCCGGGGGGGAGGGAGATGCATAAATTACACACCGCTCTCTAACGTCGCGCGGGACAAAGGATGCGGCGAAGCGCCAGAATTACGCGCTGGCTTATGCACCTCATGCGAACTTTCGCGGCGCGTCATATACTTTTCTCGACAACGAGGCGAATCCCGCGTCCGCACAGGTGCGGTAATGTGGCAAAAACAAACGGTTAAACGTCGCGGCCGTCGGAGCAACGAAATCTCGCACGACGCGGGCGGAATGCAGGATGGAAATCTGGAAAACACGCAACGACGATAATATTCCCATATTTACAACATATTACGTGTAAGTATCACGGTTTATCAGGCTAAAATATTTCATTTAAGGATGCTATACAGCTAAACACTATAGTCAAATGAGTGGTGATTTAATAGTAGTTTCGAACAAAATTGTATGCTACCAGTGCGCGAAAACGCTCTTCACGCACGGGTATGGCATAAAAAAATATCTTGTACGTATTTTTATGCATCTGTTGACTATTTTTAATGGTGGTTTGATTTGCCAGGTATGTTCTTTCCCAAGGAAAAGTATAATTTCACAGGATTTGCAAAAACATTAACCGATTTACGCAAACTTTCGAAAAGGTACTTTTCGTTCAGTTTTTTAAAAGAAAAAACGGTGCTTTTTGCTCGATTTGGTTGTTTCTTGGCTCATTGGCTTTCTTGAAAGATGCTTTATGAATTTGCCTCATGCATAATTTATAACACTAGGCTAATCGCCACACGCGCTGTCGCGCGTGCCCGAGATACTTTTGGGCTGCTGCGCTCTTACAAAGCTTTAAAAGGGCAAATCGCAACTAAAAAAACCCTTGTTTAGTTACTGTTGAAAAAAAAAAAAAATGGTCGTTTTGCTTGTCAAAAATCGTAGATCTGGCCGCCAGGCCGAAAACCGCCCAAATCGGGGTCACGAAATTTTTTTTTTTCAAAATATCGACATCTAACCTATACCATCGTTCTCAAGTCGCATATTCTGCCCCTGAAAACACTTTTATCAACCTTTCTTTAGTAGATTAAAAAAAAAACGATATTTGACAGAACTGTCAAAGTTTACAAGGACAAATGAACAGTCTGAGAGTCTCGGCCAATCACAGCACGAATAAACTGCTAACAATGTTTTCCGTTACCCACGAACTTGTTAAAAAGGGAATTCTCCGTTTAACAATGACAGCCTTTTGTTTACCCATCGACAAAAAATCTTTTGTAAACAAACGGTTGTAATTTTCCATCCTTAATATTTCATTTTATTTCATCGACAGATTCGCCAAGATGTGTCGAATTATCGACCGAACATTAGGGAGGCCAACGTCTTACGCTACGAAAGCCGAGAAGACACTGCGAAGATACAGAGAGCTCGGAGCTCGACACACGCAGTAGTTTTGCTCGCATTAGCAGGAGCGAACAAAGTTTATTTAGAGATGGTGAAACACGTACGATGATATATGAATTGGGTCTCAAAGGCGAGGGAGTTAGAAGCCGCCGGGTATTGCGCCGGTTGCAATGAAATCGTTCGCGAACGGCTCGAGCGCACGCAGAAGCAGCAACTAAGACAGCGCAGCAGTCGCGCTATCTCGGCGCGCGGTGTTAATCACCGGAAGTTCTCGCCTCCCCACACTCCCCCCCCCCTCCCTCCACGTGGTACGACTCGATGTTCCTCGCTGCCGGTCGAGCCATAAATAAATTGTCAAAAATGCTTCGCTAAATAATTACTCCATCTCACGGCGAGAAACCGCGTGTCGTGCTCACATACATTTATATCGCGCCGCGCATGCGCGCGCCCGAGTGTAAAGTTGTATGTCTATAACTAAAGCTACGCGAGTCGTAAATCCGTGCGGGAGAAAACGACTTTGGCGCACGAGAGGGAATTGTAATTGACGCGCGCCTTCGAGAAGTAAAAAAAAACGAAAGAAAGAACGCAGCGGGCAAGAGAGAGAGACGGAGAAACGAGCAAAGAGTACGACGGCAGCAGTCGAGAGCTGCCAGGGACTCTGCGAGTCGGGGAAACAAACTGTCGGGAACTTTTCTTTCCGGTTTTCTTGCGTCGAGTTTTCAGCGTGGAGCACGCAGCAGGAAAGCGAGAAATACACACGTTGGAAAAAAAAGTTGGAAATAATTCGCGCGCTGTTGTAGGCCAAGTGGAACGAGTAATTGATACCTGCGAGCAAATGGCAATATTTATTTATATCATTATTATTCATTAAAAAATGTATATTTGTTTAATGTTTATTATTGTTATTTATGTATAGAAATAAATGTTTGAATTTTTTTTTGCAGATGTAAACTGCAGAATTTCACACTCGATTCGACCTGCGCAGCAAATGTCACTGGAAAGTTGCACGAATGACAGAGGTACGAACGCGACGACCGTGGCCGACGAATCCTCGCGGGAGGAACACCGGAAAGGTAAACAATTAACTTTTCTACGACACGAGACATTTTTCGCTTTCTCTCCGTCGCGTCTGGGGAACCTGGGCGTGCGAGCGACCCGAGAGCCGGAAAAACTAATTTATCTTCGTTTCCAGGTAAATCGTGTATCGATGGCGCTGGTCACCGTTGCTCTTGAGCCAGATCTGACTCCCCGACGCACCTGGGACACGACCAACTTATATTCCCGCGCGACAAATCGGTTCGCCGGGTTCGACGCGAAAAACGAGGCGGTAGGAAGGACGGGGAATCCCATGTGTCACATACCAACCTACTATACAGTAGTTTTCTTGGTCGATGGGCTCTCTCGCTTTTTTTTGCTCCCGTCGCTTCCCGACGGACCTCGATTCTTTCCTCGTTTCCGTTTTAATCAACTTTTAACTTCTAAAAAATAATAACACAAATCAGATCACGTGTCAACATTCGAATCAAACGCAGATCAGACACGAAGAATCTGCCTTCCTCAGATTATTCCGGAATTCTCTCGCGAGATATTCGTTGCAAATTAATTACACGAGAAATTGTGCCACAACTGTACGAAGGAAATACCGGAAACATTAGCAGTCAATTACTCAATTAATTAGAGTCAAGCGAGAGAGGGAAGAGACTTTGCGGAATGATCGAGCTCCATCGCTGCTCACGGACGACGAGACACCGAGATAATTAATGAAGTCAGCCGAAGGAAGATTAGTTGGGTAGACGAATTTGCCTCGTCTCTCCGCACAAATATCCGCATCTTTCTCATTCATTTCACTTTCAAAGATCTCTCTTTCCGCTCGTCTCTCTCTATCTGTCTTCATCTTTTCATTCCTCACACCCGGGGTTTTCGCTTCTACTATGTGGGGAGAGACTTTCGTCGTCGTCGTCGTCGTCGTCGTCGTCGTCGTCTTCGTCGTCATCTTCTTCCTATTCGTCGTTGTCTCTCTCCCTCTCACTCGAGGCATTCTTCGAAGACGCGCCACAGATATTTGACTCGTTTTATTACGCGACGTCGAGCGGTCGTCAGGGCTCAGCCAGATCCGGAGCGCAACCCGGGTTCGTCGCTGACGTATACGGACCGCGCGGGGCCAACTATGTGTACATACATCAAGGCTATAACAGTAGTCGGCCACACTATACCGAATGCCGAGTGATGCGCGAGCCGGGGCCGAGGATACAGCGCCCGACAACTCATCCTCCTCGCCTCGGCGTCGGCCTCGGCTGCGCCGGAGATATTTTAATTGTCGCTCTCAAAGCGAGCGCCCGCGCGTCGAGAGGACTCGGGTCGCGAACGCCACACGGCCCACGGGTTATATAGTGCGTCAACCACCCCTCGGGGCTTGTCTAATGCAAAAATTCTTCGTCGTCGCGCGAGTGAGATATTAAAATCATCTTGCTGGCAACCCGCTAATAGTCCACCCGGGTGGTTCGTTAATGCCTAAAAATGCGTTGGCCCTCTTCTCATGTTCTTTATATTCCTCTCCGCCTCTATCCAACGTTTTTGGGTTCACCGATACGTTATAAGCAAAATTCATCGAACGAGGGCAACTCAATTTAAGTGGCAGACTAATTTTGTTTCTATTGGAAATGTTGTAATTCGGGGCTGTATTTGCTGAATAGAATAGGAGATACTAAAATCACCTCCTCTCAATCCTCTAATAGTCCACCCGAGTGGTTCGTTAATGCCTAAAAATGCGTTGGCCCTCTTCTCGTGTTCTTTATATTCCTCTCCGCCTCTATCCACCGTTTTTGGGTTCACCGATACGTTATAAGCAAAATTCATCGAACGAGGGCAACTCAATTCGCGTAGCTGACTAATTTTGTTTCTACTGGAAATGTTGTAATTCGGGGCTGTATTTGCAGAATAGATAGGAGATACTATAATCATCTTGCTGGCAATCCGCTAATAATTCACCTGAGTGGTTCGTTAATGCCTAAAATGCGTTGGCTCTCTCTTTGCGCCTCTTTATTCCTCTCTGCCTCTGTTCGATCGTTTTTGGGTTTACCGATACGTTATAAGCCAAATTTATCGAAAATGTGTCGGAGGCAACTGAATTTAAGTGACGAACTAATTTCGTTTCCACTGGAAATTTTGTAATTCTGTATTTGCGGAATTGGTTCAACGACGTCGCTCGAATGTTCGATCATCGATTTCGATTGGTACTCGGATGGGTAATGACGTTTCCGTGAATTCGTCACCGCGATGCAGATGAGGAGGAGGCTGAAAGTGGTCGATGGCTGTTCGAGAGCGTTCGACCTAGTTACAGCGACTCTTCGGTAGCCTTAAATCACTCGCGACGCGATTGGGGAGCAGAGGGGCTGATTTTCCGATAAAGGTATCGGCGAGGTTACCGATTTAAGGCCGGTGGATACAGCAGGCGAAACTGAAACTTTGTAACGACGAATTCAATTGAATCTCACCCCTCGAAGCCGACGTGGTACAGAAAGAGAAAGGAGCTTCTAACTGTCGCGAGAGGAGCGCGCGAGTTAAGCAGAAACATTGCGCGGAATCCGTGAAGAAGACGAATCGTTCTTGGATTTTGCGGACGGAGACTGACGGATCTCATTCCACGGCGCGTCCCGCAGCTCTCGCAAAAATGCGGCAGTTTTCTCGCTGATGAATTTTCGGGCGATACTTGACCGTACAAAATCCTCCTAAAAAATCATAAATTTATGTAACATATATTTTTCTAATCCACTCTTATCTATTTATCTTATATCTTACGCATTATCTTATCTAATCCACACTCCATTCTCTCATCTCGCCTCAATTTTATCTACAAGTACCGATATTTCCTCCAGCAAAAACCGCACACAACCCCTCCCCTAAAAATAACAAAATTGTATCACACATGTTTTTGGAATTTTTAAAAATGTTCTCCATTCTCTCATCTCGTCTCAAATTTGAGCTATAAGTACCGATTATTCCAGCGCCAAAAAAAAATATCGGTACTCCGTCGGTACAGTAGGTAAATGTACTTGTCGCAAGACTCTACCGGATCCTCATCGCGATACTCTCACTGTTCACGCGACGTTTTTGCGTAGGTTATCGCACTCATTGTTCCGCCTACTTCGCGGAATCGGAGATCGTTCGAGAGGCCGGCGGCGCAGGCGACACGACAGCTCGCGCGATGCCCTGCAGCACGAAACGATAATTTGTCACGCGCCCGCGGCGCTGCAAAGCGCGTCTCGCGTCGGGCAGCCCCGTGTGTTTCGGGGAGCATTTGTCGCCTCGCGATAAAGCCGCGCGACATCTCGCGAGAGACGTCGCGCCCGGGAACTTTAATATCGGCCAACGACGCCCACTAATTCGTATGCGCCTCGCGATCTGTATCCCTCTCCGCTGTAAACCGGAGCCTCCTATATCGCTTTACCGCTTTTCTCCCTCCTCAGCGGAGACTCCGGCCGTATTGCCCGTTCCATTCGTTCTCTTCTTTATTTTTTCGTATTCAGAGCAGGGAAGAAAGTAGGAAGAAAGCAGCACCGGCGGCTCGACGAGAGAATCTCGCCGCCAGACAACGAGTTTTCACCCTCGAAATCGACGACGAATTCTTCTCCCTTCGCCTCCTCCTAAATCGGCGCCCACCCTTTTTTTCTTCTCAGGTTCAGACGCAGCAGAATTTCTCCCGTCGATTCTCATCTCGAGATGTGTTTCGTCAACATCCTGGCGCGTCTTCGCTTCTATTGGATCTCGAGGGCCACAGAGATTGGGACGTGCGGATTGTTCTGAAAGTGAAAGTTTCAACGTTATTAACTCCAGTAGGTGCACTTTTGTGGGAATTTATAGTTAGTATAATTTTATTTGCCAGGACGAGGTTTTCGATGTATTCACTGTTTTCATTTAATTTAATGTCGTCGTTATTTCCTGTTTCGTGAAATGTATTTATTTTTATTATTTTGATCGGGACTTTAAGACGATGGAGCTTCGCGTTGGTAGGGACGATAAATGGATCTCGCCGCGTCCGAGGATTTGTTAAGATCTGATCTGTTGGTCACTAAAGCTCGTCGCATAAGGGACGCCCATCATTTTTGTGCATCTCCCCCGTCCCTGTCTTTGGCGATCTTGTCATAGCGGGAGACAAAAGTCGTGGGAGGCTGAAACACACACGGCCAGTTCCGAGGGAGATGCCCCGAAAGGCGCGAGCCGTAGTGAAGAGACAAGAGGGGGGAAACGCAATAAAAGGAAAGAGAGCGGCAAAACACGAAACGAGAGTGTCAGCTATAGGTATATAGCAGACCAAGCGCGGGCGCGCAAAAGCCGCACATTTAACGTTGGCCGCGACGTCCGGACGATGCGAGTGGCTTCGTCAATAAATTCACAGCGTGCGACCGCGAACGAGAGATGAGACACACGCGGATCGTATATACGATATACACTGTCCGGCTGATACTCCACTAAAATTCTCGCCGAACGACTCTCGCTTGTACAACATTGGTAAAAATAATTGGCGATAAATTGTCGCAACTTATGACAACACGCCGAGGGATCCACTGTAGCAGTCATAATAGACGCGCGCATACGTCTTGCTTGTGCGTTAGACGAGGCGCGGTGATTTCCAAACATCTTTCTGCAAAGAAAAAATATATCAATGATCACGCAACAAGTTTTCTCGAAATCATTCGTCATATTGTATTTTATTAAAAATTAAACGCGAGGCAATTAGCGAAATTTTAAATGTCCCAACTAGCACCCAGTAACGGAAAATAAATTGCATTTCTGACAATAACTCTCGGCGCGGCCATCGCGGTGCGCGGCACTTGTTATATTTTCACTACGACATTTTATACCGCGAGGGACGCGCCGCGCGGCCCATTGTACCGGCGAATTTTCCTGCTAATTTTACGAGTACAGCGTTGCGGTGCCCTAACGAGTAGTCGTATACTAGTTAAAGTGTTTCCCGGGTAAAAAGTGAAATTGTAACGCGGTCGCGCACCGTGTGGTGTCCAGTACAGATTGTCCGGCTCACTGGATTCCGCGAGAGAAAAAAAAACGGCCAGCGCGCACACACTCCGTTGTGTATATCACACAGATGCGCCGAGAGTCCACGCACGTTCCGGGGCTTTTAAAAAATGTAAATTAATAAAAGGCAAAACGGTGAAAGCGAGCGAGCGAAACCCGCGCGTCGGCCTGTATACGCGGCACTCGCCCCACGGGGTTGGGTAATTTATGCCCGTGGGCGTAGGGTTGCTTTGCCCCATAAAGCAAGATAAATACGCGCTCCGCGGTGTTTTCCCCCCGCGCTTCTGATTCTCCCACCTTTCGCGGCTGTTTTTTTCTACCTTCTTTTTTTAAAGCAGCGTACACAACGTTACGCGTCAGTCGGTTAGTGCGCTTGACCCCCTGGGACAAACCTCTAATTAAAAGGGACAACGTTGTTTTATCAATATCAACCCTCGTTTCTACCCTTTTACCTCGGCGCCTCTGTTTGTGCATCATAATTTACGCATTGCCGGTAGATACGCATCTGCACCGGGGGGGACGAGCGAGTATATTCCGCGCACCGTATCAACCCGGAAAATCACGCGAATGCAAATTTGTTTGCGTTCCGCCGACAAATCTTTTTCTAAACACACTCGTGTGACAAGAAAGAAACAATTTGCGTTTTATCGAACGAATCGCGATTACCGGAGTCGGATTCCTGAAACAGATATCAGAAAGTCAGATTTTTTATTTATTTTATTGCCCGAGGGAACAATTAATTTGATTAGATCTGGTGTTTTGAATTAGCTATCTTTTTATTTTAATCTCTGAGTAACCAATGAACATTATTCAATGTTTGATGAATTTTCCAAATCGACAGGAGATTATTCAATATAATGCGTTATGAAAAATAATTGCTTACGCCGATGACCCCCGCTGCTCGTCGTTTGTCTGAACGATGCTTTAAGCCTGCTGCTCTCAGTTTCGCCAATACGAGTCCTCTCCCTCGTCCTCCTCTCCTTCCGCGCCGTCCTCCCTGTCGAGTTCCATCTCGCGCGGGCGCGAGCGGCGTTGCTCCGGCAAAGTGCGCTCGTATATCTCCCGTCATCCAGGTGTCTTCCCGAGAATATGAGAGATATGTTTACCCGTGGCAGTGTCGGCGCTCGGTTGTTGCGTTTCTGATGCTTTTCTCGTCCGCGCCCGGACTGGCCACGTCTTTCTCTCGACGGGCTCGCTTTTTCTTCTCCAGCCTCGTTTTTCTCCGACCTGGACGGCCCGCTTCGCTCTGGCTTCCCGCGCCATCAACGTATGTTCAGCTTGCGAACGTTGATAATGCGCGAGAGATTTGCGGATCCGGAGCTCTGGAATCCGAAAAAAAAAATCTAGATTAGTTTCGCTACCTAATTCGCTTTTACTCTGATGATTAAAATTATAGCTTTATCATTTGCGTCAAAATTCCTAGCAAATAAATCACGTAAAAAGTGTCCTGAGCGAGCTGTCTTGGTGTCTTATCCTTAATGCCCGGAAGAATTGGATAGACCGGCCAATCGCGATTGTCAGTCCTTCCCCCGGCGGAAAAAGAAACCAATAGTCCTTCTCTTTGTGACTCTGAGCGGTATATATACGTCGCGCGACAGACACTTTTTTTTAATAGAAATATCTGCCGTCCCCGAAAGGGATGAACTTTGAAGAAGACTTTTTCCATTTTCTTCGGTCGTCCAGAAAGGCCGAAACGAGATACGAAGGTGGAACCGTCGGGGGGGGGGGGGGGGGGGGGTTGGGTGGGAGATGAGAGTGATCGTTCTTTCGTGAAATTGTCCAATGCTGACGAAGGCGTTTCCAGGAGCCGAAGCAGCAGTATCTCTGTGTAACGCCAGCTCGACGGGAAGAGCTGATGGGGATTCGGCTGCTCAGCGTATACGTTCGACGTCGTTTCAATCAACATCGATTAATCTCGATTTGGCTCTTCCTCTCTCCCTTCGCCTTCCTCTTCTTCTTCTTCCTCCACGTCTTCCTTATCTTCTGCAATATATAATTTTTCTCATTCGTTCTATACGTATCTGTGCATCTCCCAAAGTTTTACTTTGCAACTTTTTATTATTTCGTTTTTACCTGAAATGTACCTCAACATCCTCATTCCGGTGAAACATTGTCGCGAACACGATACGATGGTCGCGAACAGCTTCCTCATTGAAACGTCCAAACCTGGGGGACCCTCAAGCCGCGCTCGTCACTCTATTCTCGTCCTTCCTGAACCGAAGATTGATGGTTTCCCTCCGAAGACGAGGAGGAAAAAGAAAGACGTTAAAAAACGAGGTGAAAAAAATGAGCGAATCCCAGCGCCGATGGAACCAAATCCGGGTACATTCGAAATTTCCTGCGGAAATAAAAAGAAACGATTACGTGAACCAAAATGCATTAACCCAATTAATTCGTGATTTTTTTTCATACTTCGCAAAGTATTGACTGTAATTATGATTCAACGAGACACCGAGAAGTCGCGAGCCTGGGAATGTAGCAGAAATCTCGTTTGCACGACGCGAAAATCCGGAGAACGAACGATTTAACGCCGTCGCAGGGTTGGAGAGCGAGAAGCGAAAACGTGAGCAGCGCTCACCAGAGGGATACGAAGTGAGAGTGGCAAACTCGTGTTTTATCTGGCAGCTACGTAAATTGGCCGAGGCCTTTGAAGCGGGTGTTAATTATAACATCGACTGTAAATAACGCGGCGGGGCCACCGCCCGGCGATAAACCACAGCGACACGGCGCTTCCTATACGACCCCCGTCAACTCACTGGCTCCGACAGAATTTCTGTTCAAGCGTAATATAGTAGCTGCTGCGTATATACACGTATCATACATATGTATCCATATATAGGGTAAATATACATATGCACGCCAAGAGAACTGCAAAGAGAATGGAGAGAATAAATAATAATATTCATACATTGATGCTCGCGAATTGCATTCAAGTATTGCATCGTCTGCATTGCACGATATTTCAATTGTTACAAAAAGTACAAAAAAAAAACAATTTTTGCATTTTCAAACTTTACGAAATCGATTTTTTTCTTCGCTAGAAACGCAAGGGACACCGCTTAAAAAAAAATTCAATTCTTGAGGGTCGAGTTATTCTGCGAATAATTGAAAAATCGACATATCGTGTTCTACCTTGCGGCATTCTCTTTCTTGAAGGGCTTTCTTTCGAGCGCAAAAATAAAATCCAGATTCCATTGGTCGACAAAACAATAACATTGATTTTGGTGAAGTGACAAAATTCGACAAAAGTGAAAAATCATTTTCAGCATTTTTCTTCTCGAATTTTCGATTTTTCGGGCAAACAATCGTTATTTTCGGAGCCAGCGGGGATTTCCCATCGCATAGGGCCTTCAAATTTTGCGAAATCGAAAATGTCTCATTCGCAAAAAAACGCAAGGGTGCAACGGTGTATTCACAGTCCCAGTAATAATCGAAACCCCGTCGGCCCCTCTCTGTCTCTCATATCTGACAAACGTTCGCGAAATCGTCGTGAAATCGCGTGGAAGACATTTGTGCGTCCCCGGAGACTCGCGCGGGTAACGGGGTTCTGAGTGGTGGCTGGCTGGCTGGGCTGGCTGACTGCAGTGCACGAGTCGCTCACGCACGGCGTTGTCCCCCCCCCCCCCCCCCCCCTTCACCGCCCCGGGAAGACAAAAGAAAAGGCTTTTCGCTCGAAGGAAGAGAGCCCAGCTCTGTCTACTCGACTCCACTCAACTCCGCCTAACACCGCTGCCCGTCGCTGCAGAACAAGAACGAAAGAACGACACAACAATAACAATAACAACGTAAGTCGCAGGGCCCCCGTCAAGCGCGCTCGAAAGAATGCAACGACGTGTTACGCGACTCGATAAATGGGATCAAATGGATTGATCGAACAGGAGGAAAATATATAAACAAGGTTTCGAACGAGAGGAGCGAGTGAGGCAGCGCAGAAGGTGGGAGGAAGGGGGGGGGGGAGGGAGAAGGTCGCGTGTTACGGGTCCGTCGAGCGGGAGGCAAAAACAACAGGCGAAATCGTGAAAGGCGCGACGAGTGGAAGAAGAAACAGAGAAAAAGCGGAAGAGGAATATAAAAAAGTGAGACGGCGAGATGAAAAGCGTGCGGTATGAGTGAGAGACAGAGAAAGAGGAAGACAGGTAGAAAACATCACACGCGGTGAAACGCGAGGCGCGGAGGAATGCCGATCAGTCAGACGAGCCAGTCGTAGAACTCGGTGGCTCGGTGCTCGCGACGTCGTCGCGCACCTCGACTCGACCGCCGCCAGCGGTAACTACGCCGATCTCTTGACTCGTTCTATCGATCACTGTCTAGTCCTAACCCCGGCATCGACGACACTCGATCATCCGGGCGTCCTCGTCGCGCTGCTATCGACGCCCGTCGCGAACTCTCTCGGACGTCCCCGCGCGCACTGCCGCAGCCTTCCAGTACACTTTCGGCTTATCCCGCGTGTTTTACGTACCTGTCCGCACGTCCGGGAGTTTATCCCGCGATCGTTAACGCGAAATCTTCGGCGCGCCGTAAACTCGCCTAATTGCACGAGTTTAGTGTTTTTTTTTTCTAATGCTCGACGTTGCGATATGCTGATAGTGTCATATCAGTGCAATTGCGATATGAAGCGGAGCTAATCGATTGTTTCAGCAGCGAGAAATTCGGTTTGTTCCGCATCGACGGCTGGTAAGCTCTGATTTTAATTGATTGCACTGGAATTGAGCTCTCGGGTTTCGTCGATCACGCGATTATTTTTATCGCTTTTTCCTTTTTTTTTTTTTTTTTCTTTTAGGAATCGCTGCCTCTTGCACGACGGCAACCCTCTTCCCTCGTTTGGCCGTTTCAACGAGCCAAAGTCCTAGAACGGGGACGAGAACGGACGAAGTGGGGGAAAAATCGCACCTGCGGAGCAAATCTGTCGAGAGTCTCCACGCGAGCACCGTTAGTCTTCATTTGACTCGCGTCCTGCAAATTAATCGATCCACTTTGCTCCCCCGAGCAGCCGAGCTACGATCGGCACTGGGACGAATGTGACTGCGAGCCGAGTGCAGCGAGAAAACAGGGAGAAAATAAGAACGCAGTTACCGACACGAGTTACCGACTGCGGAAACTTCGCAGTTGCAATGAAACTCGATGAGTCGACGAAAAAAAAAAAAAATCAGCGACCTCTCGTAAGTAATCGACCGAAACGCCGGAGCGATCAATTTTCATTCGCGTCTGAGGACAAATTTATTTGACTCCCATCGTCACTCAATTATTCGCAAATTTTTCGCGCACTTCGGAGGCAACGGAAAAAAAATTTACATTGTAAAAGAACTTTTGTGCTCTACCCCGCAGGTTCCGATGATTGCGCGCAATTACGCCACTATCGTTGCCGGCGAAGGAAGCGGAGAAGCCAAAGCCTTTTCATCTCCGGGAAAAAGATACTCGAGACGAATAAATAGTAGATGAAAAGCGAGAAAGGAAGAGGAAGAAGACGAGGAAAAAAAAACTCGGTAAAGTGCTTTCTAGTCAGAATATTCGCGGATGCAGCAATAAAGCGCGATTTTTTCAACGGGAAAATGAATCGTCTCGTCTCCCTGGGTATCTAACCAGACGCGGCGACGATAAATATTCATTTACATTTTGAGAACACCTCTCGCTTTCTCCTTCTCCGCCATCGCCACCCCCACGTCCCTCCCTTTGCAATGAAACTAGTTGGTACAGTGCTCGGCAAAGAATTACTGCGATTGCGTAGCTCGTACAGTAATAAAAGTCTTTTTTGTCGAGTGGCAACTCCCGAGGGGAACGAGGAGCGGCAACAGGAGGAGGAGGAGGGGAAGGAGCGGGAGGACGCGAAAAAGGAGGAAAACAAGGAAACGCAGACGTTTAATATCATTCTCAAACAATTGTGAGAAGGACGGGAAGAAAGCGACGAGAAGGGGAGACGAATAAAGGTCGCCCGACGAGGAGGCGAAGAAATTCTTGGCGATTTCGTCGGACTGCTATGCCTATACTCGGCGCCCCGCACAATACGCGAACGAAGTGAGGAGATTTCATCCGCCGAACAATGCGAGGAACCTCGAACATGTCGAAGAATTCCAGCACGCGTACCGTCTACGCGCGCGCGATCCACACTCTCGACACAATCGGCATTTCGCCGCTGCGTCGATATACGCACCGACTGCGCGGGTGCGGAAACGAAAGAGGGGCCGAAGGGGCTACCGCAGAATCGATCAATCTTATTATCCTCGCAGCGAGCGCAACGAGGGCCTCGGGAGTACCGTGATTTTTGGCATAAACCCGTTGCCCAATGTACCGCGAGCAACGCCGGGTTTCGAGTTGCTTGTCGCGGCTCGTAATACCCAAATTAATTAAAACTTGTCCGGTGAAATTGCTGCACTCTCGAGGCGCATTCGAGGAGCCGTAAGTTCGGAGCGCAGCGAATTAACACTGACAAATGATCTCTTGATCCTCTGCAATAGCATTTTTTTTACTTTGCGTTCATCAGCGTGATTTTTATTTCCATAATTAATTATCCATATTATAACTGTCTGGACCGATTAAGCAGACGCATTCCGGACTTGTTTCTAATTGTCGAATGATTCATCCGTAATTCTTACTCGCATTAGACCCGAGATTAGTGGCAGATATCGCGGACAAATCGCCTATAGATCACTCGCCTCTTCCCGGGCTTTGTTGCATTCGGTAGAGTTGGGGTAGAAATCATACAGCGCATTCCTTCGCATCCATATACACTCGATATAATGCATGGCAGTGCGTGCGCGCTCGGTGTATCAGGGGAGAGAGCGAGACGGAGGGATGGCAAAAAAAAATAAAGCAGGGATGCGAAAAAGAGAAACTTGTCGAGGCGGACGAGAGAGGAGAGTGCAACGGAAACGGGACAGGAGGAGAGCGCAGGACCCACCCATGGTGTTGACTCTCTCTCTCCCTCCCTCTTCGCTTTCTTTCTCTCTCCTTGTCTCGCTCACTCCTGGCGCGCACCCTGATTACGCCATAAATCGAATCTCGGCCGACCACCGAGAGCTCTCACGGAACCTCTCGGATTAAATGAAATTCCTATGCCATCTCGTATATCTTTCCGGTTCCCCGTGGCGGTTTCGGTGTTCACCGGTAGCCTTCGCCGTGGCCTCACGATATACTGGCTACAGGTTATACGCCCCGCGTGTGTATCTGTATACACATATACGTGAATACATACGGCGATTTTGCCACTGCAAACGAATCGCACGTGGGTCTCATTCGCCTCGACTCGCGCGAGCACCGAGAGCAGCGCACAGCGCGAGTCACCCGTAACTCCCAGTCGGGGAAACTCATCGTCCCACTAATATTGCCCTGTCGCGTTCAACCACTGAAAAGATACCGTCGCACCCGTGCCAGTCTATATAATGCGCCTTTGATATATGCGCGCCCGAATAATAAAACGACGGAATCGCCGTTGTTGTGTCAAAGAAGTGCAGCACACGAGCCGCAGAGCCGCCGCTCGTTTCAATTTCCGCTCGCGGGACGTTCGTTCGGTTCGTACGAATTCGATTTTAATATCCAGATACAACGCGAAATCCACCGAACGCTTTTTTCCAATTTTCAGCGGACACGCTTCTTGCGGTTCTTGACTTCTGTCGATTCTAATGTTGCATTCTGTGTACGGAAATAAATCTCCGCGCATTGGGCAATAGTACATTACTCCACGAGGGCGAAACATTTTTTTCTAACGAGTGTGAGTTTGCTGCACGAGCCGAAGGCGAGTGCTGCATTCACACGAGTTAGAAAAAGTGTTTCGCACGAGGGATGTACGAAATTTTATATCACAAGGTGCGAAAATGGCGGTTTTACGCCCGCGAAGCGGGCGTAAAAGCAGCCATTTCCGCCCGCAGTGATATAAAGATTTTTCCGTGTACAGAGAAAGTAAATTGAAGTTTCCGAGTCGTACGGGCTTCTTTTGCCTGGAAACGCGAGTCTCTTGTTGCTCGCTGCTATACATTGGAATTGGCAACAGCGAATGGGCGACGCGTTTTACCCGGGCCGAGGAAATTGACGATGAAATAAGGTGACGAGGTCCAGGGAAACGAGGAGGGAAAAAAAGAGACGGTTGGTTGGGAAGGCAGAGGAAATCGCGTCCGAGAGAACGAAACCATCAACGCCGAGTCGGGAACTTTTCGAGGGCCATACGTGTCTGGACGGAAGGTCGAAAGTTCTCTTCGCGGCGGTTGGCAGGACTGCGGATTCCGCCCGCCCAAACGTATCTGTGTACCAGCTCGAACGAAAAGTTTTTAACGAGTCTCGGTTCGCGTCGACCGCTGTCTTGCGCCGGCCCGGGCATCTCGCACGTTGTCGTCATTTTTTTTTCTTGCTTCTCGCGCCCTTCCTATTCCCATCTTTCGTATCTCAAAGTAAATTGGGAAAAGCACGAGAGTTCCTCGGCGCTCGGGTGACGACTGACGAATCCAGAGACCCGCGGTTGCCGAGATTCGCTGTCGCTCCTTCGTGTCCCTCGAAGTTCTCGGCCTTCTTCGACGAAGTTCGTCATCTGAAAAATCGTAAATATCGAAGATTTTTATAGAAAAAATAAAAAAATAAAAAATAGCTGCCGCAAGTGACTTTCCGAGATTGACTGATATTTAGATATTGCTGAGGATGCCGACGAAATCCCGACTGGGACATCCACTATATCGTCGGTAACAAATAATAACAATCGGTATCTACAATCTTCTCTCCTCCCAAAGTCCACTTTTCTTTCCTCCCAAACTCGACGCAGTCACACGTTGCTGCCACATTCTCTCACCGTTTCAATATATACCTCGCAATCCCTCGCAATAAAACCTGTGAACAACAGAAAATCTCATGGTTCGTCATCAGATGTCCTTGCACTTCCCAGCCCCGCGATAATCCCGCTGTACGTTCTCGAGTACTTGCACAGCCGATGGCCAATATTGTGTACACAATCGCGACAGAGATCGAGCGCCGACCTAAGCCGAGAGCGCCAAGAGCCGCGGCAACGTTGGCGAGGGCGCCACGAGCGCGTAAAAAGCCTGCACCGACAGAGAAAGAGAGAAACAGCACAACGCACATCGACGAAAGAGAGACAGAAACGAAATCGCGTTGTCGTCGGTGCGACGATGCACACGAGGGATGATGACCCGAGCATTAGAGGGTGGGCGGCGCACACGTGCTTTTCGTACACATAATGGCCCGTCAAAGTTGAACGAAGACGGGGGGAATCCTCCCGGCCCCCTTTTCACAGTCGTACCCCCTTTGTTTGAGCTCCGTCGAGCGCGATACATTTCCCGTTTCGCGCTGGGTGCGCGCGCCCTCGCGCGGAGAGAGACGGACACGACGACGACGACGATGACGAGGAGGACGAGCGGAGGGTGCGAACGACGATTGTTTGACTCGCCCGAGTCACCGAGCAGGGCCACTCCCACACTCGTTCACGCGTGCAAGTTGCATGTGTGTGTGTGTGAAGCACGCGAGGATGGAAAAGTAGCGACAGAGTGAGCAGTGCGCATGGCGATGGGCGCGCGAGCACTCGGAAATATTGTAGTTACTGACTGGCCCGCCCGGAAAACGCGTCTGCGTTCGCTCGCTGGCTCCGCGACTCTCGTGATCCGGGGACAGCAGCGACAAAGAACGAATCTCGCGAGTGTGGATGCGACGTCGTCACCCTCGTCGTCGCAGCTAAATGCGACAGACGCGAGCGCGCGCGGCGACGCGCGACTTTATTCTTCCTCTTCTTTCATGTTTTTTTTTTTTTGCGTCGCTAGAGGGCAATCGCTCGGCCGTGAACGCGAGCGTCGACGGAGGAATTTTTCGTAGCGTTGCGACATCGCGTTTGCCTGGAACTTGGGATACAGCCGAAAATTTAGTCGGCCTCACTGTGGGGTAGTTGCGTGATTTTTTTCCGGGCTCGTCGGGGCCTCGAGGAAAGCTTGAGTCGCATTATAGGAGCCCGAGTCTGAGTTTTGTTCCAAAATGTAATTTATTAGCATTATACTTATTTTTTATATTTTTTATTAGTGTCGTATAAATTTGCATTGTAGATCATTATCGTTTGGTTGTATATTCGCAGCCTATTACTGTTTTTTTCTGTATTGATGCAGGTTTTCTTTTTGTTTCTCTAGGACCTTTTCGACATGTTGACGTATATTCCTTCCGTGGGCCTCAGAATGATTTCACTCATCTTCTTGATGGTCGCGTGGCTTTCCACACTCTTCACGCTGAATTTCCTTAATACTTGGGCGAGCACCACTTTGGCTTCGACCATCGCGTACTTCTGTCCTATGCAATTTCGCGGACCCGCGCTGAACGGAATGTACGCGTAGGGATGACGGCCCTTCGCGTTTTCCGGGAGAAAACGGTCGGGATCGAAGCGCAGAGGATCCGGCCACACCTCGGGATCTCGGTGCAGCTGATAGATCTGAACTTCCAGCGACGCCTCCTTGGGCACGATGTAGTCGCCTGTTGACATCGCGAAAGGGTTTTCTTAAATTCCGTTCCGTTAATTCATCAGAAATCGTGGAAATCTGCCTTACCGATCTTCAGATCTTCGACCATCAATCTGCTTATCACCGGAGCGCTCGGGTAGAGCCTGAGCGTTTCTTTTATCACTCTGTCCAGATAGTGAAGATTCGGCAGCCGCTTCAGCGTCGTCTGATCGTCCGCGTCGTCGAGCACCGCGTCCAGCTCCTCGTGCACCTTTTTCTGGACTTCCAACTCGTTGCCGAGGCAGAAGAGCGTCCAACTGACCAGAGCGCCAGTCGTATCGTGACCCTGAATGTGAAAGTTGACGGCTATCAATTGCCACTCGAAAGAATATATAAAAGAATAAATCCGAATTGCAGGACGCAACTTACGGCAAACATAAACGTGCTGGTCTGATCTCGAAGCTCCTCGGTCGACATGGGATTCTCATTCATCTCGTTCGAATCCATCAGCAGATCCAGGAAAGCCTTTCGCTTGCGTTTGCCTGTAACATTTTTATTTTATAACCTCTCGAGCCTTGGATTTTTTTGTTTTATGAATGAATACTTACCAAATTCGTCTCCTGTTCCATTCACCGGCGCTTTGCTGGGTTCTGCGGCGGCTAATTTCCGCTCCTGCTGTTTTCTGTTGATTACCTGCAAAATCATGTACAAATTGACCTCCTGTTTTTCCAAAATGACGGTGGTTACACGTCGGAAATGTGCAGTTTTTTCAAACGATTCGTGTCAATCGCCCGGATCACTTACGCGAGTGCAGACTTCATGCGACGTGTCGACTGCTTTCTTAAAGGCTTTGCCAGAGGGTAACCGGTAGTATATAAAATCCGGTTTCAACCAAGGTCGTATTATCCGATAAAGAATGCCCTCGGCAATGCTGAAGGTTAGAGAAAAAAAAATTAAAATCAGCTGCAAATCATTGTCGAGACAGTTTACTCGATTTTCGCAACTTACTCTTGGACCGCTTTTGAATATTCGCCGTCGTGTTTCTCCTGCGCGTGAACATCGACTCCCATCGCCGTTTCTGATAGTTTAAATTGAACAAGAATATTTTTAAAAAATAAGAATTTTGCGACTGTTATTGGCAACTCACCGCATATTATATCAAGGGCACATAAAACGGTTAACTCGAAGAGGTCAAACGGTTTGTCCCCATGTATCTTGATCTCGCGCTCGATGCATTTGTTTAAAATCCCCGCTTTGTCTATCATCACCTCGGTAAATTCTTCCAATATGCTGAAATGAAACGCTGGGGTTATCAACTTTCGGCTGTGGGACCATTTTGGACCTGGAAAATATTTAGAGTTATACGAGGATATAAGTTATAGCCTAAATTATATAAACTATAGTCCTATCTGTTTTAGTTTCCGAAATATTTAATTTTTAAGATTTTAATATCACGTAAAAAATGGGTAGTTTTACGATTTCCGGGCGCCAGGATATGACTGTGGAATTAGCATTCTTGGACCAAAACATAACCGCAGCAGACATTTTCTGCTTTAGTAAAGAATTTTAGCGGTTTATTCCTTGTCCGGGAATTTTGTTCGGGGGGGAATTTTGTCCGGGGGCGTTTCGTCCGGGAGATATAGTCCGGAAACCAATTATAGCACAGATGTTAAATTGTAGCAGAAATTATAGCAACTACGTTTACGCACCGGTAGACGTCAGAAGGCCTTGACCCAGCCAGGGTTCCATTAATTTGTACGGCCGGGCCTTCGTAATTTGCGTCGTGCTGCGGAGTATCACCTAAACGATAAAATAATTACACATGTAGCGCGTGCTATACATAGATGTTCTTATCACTTCCGAGACTGTCGAGTTTTTTCACCGCAACTGATAGGCTGATACGTTTTATCAGGAATTCATCAAAGAACAAGATCAATATACCGATTTTATCGTAAATTTTCCGCAATAGATTTAAGCGCACATGGCCCGTGTTTACCTCGACGTGCTGAGGTTTGTGGATATGAACCACCGCAGCAGATCCCAGCCACATTCTGACGTAGCCGTCCTTGAATTGATTGCACGTTTTCTGAATCCACCCGAGACGATCTGCAATAATCGTCGTTCATAATAGAATTTTGTACCTTGTTTTTCAAATCTTAATTATTTTACTAATTCACTTGCCTTCCCTCTTCAACGTCATCACCTCCAAAATGACACCGAAGAATGGCACTGCAAATTCAGGACCCGGTATCTTGTTCACTTTTTTGTAGAATGAGTAAAAGCTGTAGATTTTTTCTCCAATCACATAAAAAATCAACGCGGCTATAGCCGCGATAATTAACAAAGTCACATCCATCTTGGCCTTTTATTTAAACTAGTATTTAAAAAAAATTATCACAGCCAATTTTTTCCCGGCTTAACAATTCCTAGTTTTAACGCGCAGTACTCTAATGACACATGGCAACATTGTTGATCGTTAGTCACGGCCACTTTTATCTTGTAATTTGAAAAAAAAACCAACACACAAACACACACAACTCCGCACGCCCACTATAATCACGTGCGAAATCAAACTCGTCAGATTCCCGCAGACGGCGTCCAGCCTTCTCCGATGTTGTTATGAAACTGACTACAGATCTACCGGCGCGTCTACCTTATATTCCGCGCGATACGTTCCACGTGTGCGTCATGTTCGCTCGGCACGAGACTTGGTACTGAATTGCGGCTGGTGGGAAAAGAGCGAGAGTCGCGTAATCGACTGATTCACGACAGGCATTTTGTGCATTTTCACTATTTTTAATACACAATCTAATTGCTGATTTTTATTGGAATCCACTACGATTTCCATGTCCATTACATCCACTGGAATATCTTGCAGAAAAATAATTGCTCCGAATTAATTATTTCCAATATTTCTTACAACAAAACTATAAAACATTTTTTATGTTTGCACGATTAATGAGCCGTTAATCATTGTTTTTATAAATCTTTGAGGTTTTTAATCGTGTCCGAATTAATTATTCCCATAATTTGTTTACAAAAAAAAACAATAGGCAAATATTTATGTTTGCACGATTAATCAGCCATTGATCATTGTTTTTATAAATGTTTGAGATACTGTTGAGAATTTTATTCGCGTCCAACTACCGACAACGAGAGGTTCGAGCGACACGACAACCGATGGTAAATAGCTTCGCGCACTGACGGCTCAGAGCGAGTGCGATGCGTCGCTCAGCCCTGCTTTGCTTATGATAACGACACGCGACCAATTGTGACGTAACGTTAATCAAGAGTTCACGTGTTGGCGGATGTACAGTCCCGTCTCGACGTTTATTTTCAAGTGTCTAAAATGGTAATCCCCGTTACACACATAATATGAATTGTTTGAAATTTATCTTCAAGTATTCATGCGATACATTAATGCATTTCATGATTGCACATCAAGAGACGCGGTAGCGTCTCGACGTCAAGTATAACAAAAATCGTGAGTGCTGTGAACACGGCGAGATTTTTTTTCGCACCGTAGATAACAACGCTGTGACGCTAGTTTGATCCGCGAGTGAGTACATAGTGATACATATCGGTACACACACAGGACAAGGTACGCAATGCATCAGCATGACTTGCTCATTCGGTGCCGTTCGCAAACCGGTTTCATGTTATTTTTTGCGGGACGCTCGTCCGGCGCTCTTGCTTCTACCGGTGTCATTATCGCGCCGCTCGCGGTTATCTCGCATGTTTCTCCGAGTTGCTAGTTCGTGATTTTCAGTCCATTCGAAGTTTTCGACCGTGGATACGTGACAGTTCAACGATCAAGACGCTTGACTTTCGTGTTTCTGCATCATTTTTCTCGGTACCAATTGTAAACGATAAGATAAGAAATAATTTGTTGACAATGTGAATAGATGTGCAAAAATTATACTATTTGTTAAAATGAAATTCACGTTTCTGCCGAATTCGGCTGGATTTCGCCCCTGGTCTCCGTAAACGGCGAGTGACTCGGCGTTTTCTCGAAAGGCATTCCGCCGGTTCGGTGTTGCAATCCGACTGCGTGGTTTTATACTTCGCACTGAACGAGGGGGGAAATAATGACGTAACGTTGATAAAAAATAAACAAACAACTAAATTCTGGCTATAAATTTGCCCAAATGTCGGTCATTCGAGGTAAAAAAAATGGAGGGTGAACAATTTTGTGTCTTTCAAGACAAATAATAAAAATAAACATTTTTGAACTATTTTAAGGACATCAGTATCTGGTTTTCCTCATAACATTTATTTAACTCATTTGAGAACGAATCGACGAACAGATCCATGGATTTCTGATGCAGGAAGTTGGCTCATTCGCCACGAGTTGGAATCCCAGAAACTGTGTTCTCCAGTGTTTCCTGTGTTGTTGTTCTTGTGCTCTTTTACGACGGTCGTAAAATAATTTCCAGCGCGAAATATGCGCAGAAACTAGAGAACTTTGGGTAGAGCGAGAGGGCGAGAAAATTACGAGAACGGAAGGGAAGCGTCTGGCCGCTCTGTCCCCGCTTCTTGCTCGTCTTTGGCCACGCTGTATCTACCCCTCGGCTCACCCGGGGTGGTCCACGGTGCAACGAGTTAGTTAGCACGATCAGATAGCTCGAATAGTTTCGCGATTGAGTCGTTCGGACGTTATATGTAGGTACAGTCGACCCTCCGGGGTCCTGCAACTACACGACAGATACAGATATATGCTTACCCTATTTACACGCACGGAACACGTGACCCCTCGTTATACCCCACCGACTATTAGTTTACGGAAAATTATCGGGAAGGTCCCGTGTTATCGATTTTCGGTGTTTTCCCCTATATTGCACCGAGAGATTTTATCAAAGTTTCACGAACAGAGGGACAATTAAGATTTCTGACAAACAAAACGACCAAAAAATCTTTTTTTCTAAATCAACTCAAAAGGGTTGAAATCACTGTTTCAAGGGGTAGAATATGCTCGAGAACGATGGTCTCTTCTTTAAAAAGTCCATGAGTAACGGAGCCATTGTCATCGTTTTATTGGTGCTGTGATTGGCCGAGACTCTCAGACCGAGACCAAAATCAACTAAAAAAAGGTTGAAGACATTTTTTCGGGGGTAGAATATGCGACTTGAGAACGGGGGTATAGGCTAAAAGTCGAAATTAAAAAAAAAAGTTTCGTGGCATCAATTTAGCCTTTTAAAGCTTCATAAGAGCGCAGCAGCAGCGCAAATGATTTTCGGGCAATTAGCAGTGCTAATCACGATTAGCGTAAGATTAGCGCGTGATGAAGATGATGTGCAATAGCGTAAGATAAAGATTGGCGTCAAGATTAGCCTAGTATCGGTTAAATGTCGATATTAGAAAAAAAATCGTGACACCCAAGCCCAACGAAATCCTAATCCGTTCTAAAAAAAAGAGAGAAGCATCCATTGCCCGAGCATCCCGCAATTAGACGCCTCATCACGCCCGCGCGCATCGACAGAACCCGTGTCTCATTCCCGCAGCCGCGACAACAAATCGATTGTATCAATCGCGCGCGCGCGTACAGCCCGTGGCGGCATTAATCCCGAATAATCATTCGCAGAATCGCCGGTGGGCGCATCGCGATTGTTTCGCGCCTCGAGGGACGATGCATCCCGGCGCGTCTACCGCACTGTAATACATAACCCCGAAACTGTTTACGCGTCGGTTATAATGCGCGTTACCGCGCAGGCAGTTTAGTCGATTCGAGAGCTCGCGCTCACGTTTCGAGGATTTAGTGGCGCGACGGCGGCGGCGGCGGCGGCGGCGCTGGCGATACGATCGCGGCGACGCAACGGACATAACCGCTTTCCGATTATGCGAGCGCGAATCCACCGATTAGGCGAGATCGAATTAGGGCTTTCGGGTGTCTCTCCTGGTGGTTGTCGCCGCCGCCGCCGCCGCCGCGAAAACACGCGACGCCGGCGCGACACGCGCGCCGCGAGCGTAACGCCCGGGAGGTTATGTAGCACCAACCGACCGCGAGAGGGAGTCAGGGCTACGCGGGAGTCAGGGGTAGCCGTGCGCGGCCGGCGGCTACACGCTCGTCCCGGTCGCGACCGATCGCGGGTGCGACTGCGGCGGCCAACGTGGCGCTCTCTCGCTGCCCCGGAGGCCGCGGCGTGGCCGCCGCCGCCGCTGCTCGAGCCACGCAATTCCCGTAAATTAAAGGACAATCGAGCCGCGCTCGATCGCTCTCGCTCTCGCCCGTTTAACCGCCGATCTCTCGGCCCTTTCCAAGTCGCGTCTCTCCGCGTTAGCGGACTCGCTCGTCCCTGCGAATGTCCATTGTTATGTGCCGCTGCTGCTGCTGCATCCGCACTGCTCGCTCGTACGTTTCGCGCGCGCACCAAACGCCGGAACAATGCCGGATTGCCGGAACACTGGACACACTGAGGGAGAGAGAGGGAGATTCTCGATCTCGTATATCATGCGACTGCCAAACGTTGCTCTCGCCGCCTCTCTAACTCTCTCGCTCACTCCCTCGCCCTTCTCGGGCCGAATTGTGTACGCGAGGGCGCTTCGAGCGTTACCGCTGAAAGTCTGATGATTACATGAACCCTGGGAGCGGAAATCCACGCGCCTGGACGGGACAGCAGGAAATAGAGCGTTAATTAAAGGTGCGGCTGTTCGCGGTGTTCAAGGAGGTTCGCGAATATCGCTCGAGATGATGTTGAACTTTGCATCGTTGGAATGCAACGAAAATAAAAAATATATATATAATTTTCTAACAATGCTAAAATCATTCTGACGATTCTAATAAGTTATTATAACGATGACTCGTTATCATAACTTTTTATACCCAGTATGATCTTTCGGGTTCATTGGAATAATTTTTTTTTTTCATAATTTTCGTTGCATTCCAACGATGCAAACTTCAAAATCGTCGCTCGAGCCACTGCTGACACCGCCGAGTGTTCGGTGTATTATTGCATACTGACGATATCTTCTTTTTGATGATATAAATTGTATCTAATCACCACATTACGATTTAGGGACTTCAGCTGTTCCATCAGGTGTGAAGCCGGAACCTACATGCTACATGCTTAGAGCAACGGAATCCAGTCGGAAATTCATCCGCCAATGTCGGAGACCGCGCAGTCGATTACGCTGTGCATCGCCGAAGTGGCAGCATCGTTGATTCACGTTTCGTCGCTGTTGCTGCGTCGAGGTGATCCGCGAGGGTCGAGTAACAGTTCGTTACGTCGGAGAAGTAAAGTTGTCGGTATCGCGCATGGGTTCGACGAGTTTTCCCGCTTCGCCGCAGTTCGCCTCGGCGCTGTCTCTCGCCTCGCTTCCACTTCTGCTTCTCCTACATCTGAAGCGAGCAGTAGCCAGCAGATTGATGCTTAGCTCACATTCAGTGGGTCTGGGCTCGATTCCCAGCCAACCCCAATGGGTTTTTCTTTGTACTTTTCTCTGGGGTTCCCGGTGGTTTGGAACTCACCTAAATAGCAGGTCCTCCCGCGTCTTCTTCTTGTTTGGACTTGTGCCCTAAAATCGATTGATCGGCAATTACCGATTAATTCGTTCGTTTCGAACATTGCCTCGAAGATGGCATCATCCACTCTTAGCCAACATACATACACATATCTCTCTATAATATAAAAAGATCTCTCTATAATATAAAAAGCCGCCGCCGCCGCCGCCGTCGGCGTGTAGGATAATCGAGATTTATCTAAGTCCCCCAAGAGACTTGGTCTGATTTTTTTTACAGCAACCATAACCATAGAAACTATTACTGTGGCAACCAAAAATCATATCACAATGCGAGCGCGCGAGCCATATAACACTCCAGTATCCCGAGTAGAAATTCTGGCGCGGCCGCAACACGGGCGTGATCAGGTTGACCGGGGCGCCTTGTCAGGCGGTGTCAAGGCAACCTGACCAGGCCCTGCACGAAAATGTAACGCGCCGGTCGACATGGCCGTGATCAGGGTTGCCTTGCTCGCCTGATCCGGTTCAAATCCGGCCCGAATCACGCGCCAGTCTGATGCCTTATCCGACCGCATTCTGGTGTCTGATCGGGCAAAATCGTCTTACATGACCAGATGAGGCAAAAGCAACGTATATGTTCATGAAACATTAAAAATAATTATTAAAAAAATATTTTTCGGTTGGAGAATTACTTTGCCAGACATGAGTAGTGGTTTTTGTCGATGAAAATTTTTCCTGCCTGACCGGGATTCGAACCTACGACCCTACCTACCTAACTTCCTAAACGCTTACGCTACCGACTGTGCTACCGACGACTTGACAATTTAGTATATCCAAATCACACATATAAGTTCTGACATCAAATTGTCAGTATTTTTTTTTATTTGTTTAGCGAAAGCATGGTAGTCCTCTCGACTTGTCGGACCCGATTTTATTTTTAAAAGATGCTGGGGGTAATCGATCTGTAATTTTTTTTTCCCAAAATAAAAATTCTGAGTAATGCATTCCCGAGATTCACATTACTGACGTCTGTATTTCAATTTTCACTTCGATCCGTTCATAATTCGCGACAAACCGCTGTACCAAACTTTAGAGGTGATGTGCGTCGGTATTTCACATCGTCTTAAGGCAGCCTGACGTAGTAAGCATCGGGTCCACGTCAGGTAAACGCAAGGCAAACCTTACATCAGGCTGCCTTGCGTTTGTCTGACTTGGCCCTGATACTTACTACGTCAAGCAGCACGGATCAGGCTTGCCTTACATAGGCCAAGTCCGGGCCACGTGAGATAAAAATAAGGCGAACCGTATCAGGCTGCCTTGCGTTTTACCTGACGTGGCCCTGATGCGTACTACGTCAGGCGGCCTTGATAGGGCAACCCTTGTTGAAATCGAACGTGGCCCCAACTCGGCTCTTATGTGGCAAGCCTGATCCGTGCTGCCTTGCCAGAACGTTAGCTGGCCCTGATCAGAAATCAGGCAGCCTGACTAGAATTTCTACTCGGGATATTATATATAAGTATAGAACAAGACTACTCTAGATTTGAGTAAAAGTGACCTTACCAGCTAGGAATAATCTCTACACATAGAATATTGGCCAGCGAGGTATTCCAGAGTCCAGATGGGATTGCCCTCCGCTTATTGCGCAGCCCCTGTTAAACTATCCAAAAGAAGAAGAAGAAGACTTCTCCTACATCGCTTCGCGACTACTTACAAGTTGTGCTGTACGACAACGGTATTTTATTTTGTCGTCTACGCACCCGGAACGTCGGAAGGCGTTGCGGGCCAATTGTAGGGGGAAGCACCCGAACAGAGATCTGCGCGAGATCGAAGGGGCTGCCTAATGTGTGTAGTACACGGTAACTCTGTATTTGTGTCTCGCGTTGCACGGTGTCGCCTTGCAGGGCTTCGAGGAGAGCCGTACGACTGTGCGGCGAAGCGTCACGCGGCGCGCGACAGCGCGGCAACGTCGGCAATTCCCGTTCCAGCTAAGGCGCCGTGCAATTCTACCTCCGAGCTCCGTGGCGGGCGCTACTGTTGCTTCCCCCGATATTCCGCGTTCCCTCCTATAGGTAGCGGCAGACACAGCGCTGCGCCACCCGCACCGAGTGTCTCGGTTTACCCTGGGATTGCGAGGTTGGTTTACCTCGAGTTATCGTGCGGTAGCTTTGATCGCGCTGCTCCTATCGCTCCCCCACGCCTCCCCTGCCCCGTCCTAACCTATTTCGCCGTCTCGCTCTGTTGATGTCTCGGAGTCCTCTCGAAGACGACCTCCGCGAGCGGCGGCTGCGTTCGTCGGCCTCTCACGAGCCATTGGCCATGGATATACACTCAATGCCCGCCAGACTCTGTCGAGAATGCGTGGGGTGATTTCAGCCTCTTGAATCTGGCAAAGAGGTTCGAAATATCATAGTCGAGGAAAATCGTGCATTTTTTCACGTGACGCAGATTGTTATAAAAATTCGGGTCAATTTTACTGATAATCAAAAATAAAGATTTTTTTTATCTGGTATAAGTGAAATTCGTCCACCGCGGGTGAAATTTGCATTTGAAACGAAATGACTTGTAAGAATATCCGAATAGTTGTCCGCGTGGAATCGGCCAACGACTGTACGATTTGCGTACCGTGTCCCCTATTCCCGGAGCGCGGCAGTTCCGGCGGCGAAAGATGAAGAGGCGGGAGCGAAGCGGCAAGTTGAGCGACAAACCCCGTCGAGAGGGCCGGGAAGCGCGCGCGCGCGAGATGGCGCAAAGCGACCGGGTAAACTTGGCCGCAAAGTTTTCGCCAAAGTTGTTTCGGTGCTCGGGGTACGGCAAACGCGCCACGTCTAACGATTCTCGTGGGATGTTACCGCGAGAGCGCGAAGCTACTCGAAAGCCGCCACGGTACGTTGGGGCCTTCGATGCTGCACACGAGGATATCGGAGCTTTCTGTGTATATGTGCATACGATATATATATATTTATATATCTGTACTTGTGAAGTACACAGGTGTAGACCGGCAGGCAGTCCCGGCTGCCGGCGAAACTCTTCTGTCTGACGCTCGGAGTTCAAATGTCGAGTTACCAGCGGCGCGTTTAATTCGAGAGAGAGACACTCGGTGTAGTTGGAGGAGTCGGTAACTAATGAGAATTACCAACTCGCTGTACGCTATATGTATCGCAATAGCATTGGATTACCGGCGATAATATTCACGTCTGATTAATGCGATGTTTCAGGTCGAAGATGATATATATTTTAGTGGCGAAAAAAAAAATGTGCTTCTGTTACGAATCGAGTCAACAAAACGTTATTAAATTGTTTATTGTGGGATCACTGAGCGATTAACCCCTTCGGCGGCAATGACGCCATATGGCGTCATGCATTTCCCGATTATTATCCAATTATTTTCCGATCTGCTTGATCGATTTTCGCGAAATTTGGTACTCGGGGTCTTTAAGGGTCGCTGATTACGAATCCGAACTCAAAATTTAGAAACAAAAAATAGCAGACTCAATATAAGAGATACAAAATGTGCGCACGATTTCGTCTGCCGCCGAAGGGGTTAATGATTAAAATCAAGATTTCGAACTATCTCGCGGGTATTTATTATCGACTATATGTCCGAACTTGTCACCAGTAAAACACTAATTTAATGCGGTATAACTTCTTATATGTCACTGTTAGCGATAATTATTAATTATAATATTTAACTTATACTTAAACTCTAAATTTAAACGAAGATAATATAATTAAGGAATTATTGATTTGCGGTTGATTGAAGACTGATAAATTGGTTTGATGGAGATAATCAGGACGGCTTCGGTAGGTGTAAGGTGGGGGAGTGACCGGGTTGTCATCAGGCCCAAAAATGCTGACTATTGCAGGTTAACATCCGATGCGGTCGAAGCTTCCGCATCGATGATTTATAGAGGGCATTGACTGGAATTGGAATGTGAGAATAGCAGAGAAACAAATTATTAATATTTCGATAATACAAGAATGGAAAAATGGCCAGTACGTAACCCTAATTATCTCGCGATAATATATCGCTGTAATCGCGCAAGCAGATGTATAAGATCCGTCGTCAAGCCCTCCACACGATTGAGTTCAAACGGTTCAAAGTACCCCCCTCCCTCGTCCTCGTTGTCAGCGGGTGCGGGCGAAGCCGCAGAGAGAACGCGTAAGCACCGGCCGCGCGCGCAGCGCATAGTTTTACGGGCGCCTCGATGCGGGGTGCGCGTCGAATAAATCAAGGATCAATAAATTAGCGTAGCCTCGTTGAAGTAACGGGCGAGGAGGGTGCGCGCGCGATGGCTGCGGGCGGCGTCGCTGTTTTATCTGTCGAACGGGATCGCGCGATGCAACGACTCCCGCCACCGCTGCGTAGCAGGGTGGCGATACTTTGGACAAAGTAATTTTTCTGCGGTGTTCAACGCAGACCCTGGCGCCCTCAATGGCGACTCGCCACGGCGATGGCTTGTGGCGAGTTGCGCGGAACGGAAGCTCACGCCGATAAAACACTTGCCTTTATATGCTCTCTCGCCTAATATACCTGTATGTATATACTCGTGCACATGCACACATATTTATATATAGGTGTTACAGCGAGCACAGCGCATATAAGCAGCCGCGCGTTCGCAACGTGATCAACGCGTTCGCTAATCTGCATTTTAAATGCCGGCCACCCTCGACCAGAGCTCGCGCCCACGCGTTTGCGATAACGCCCTCTCGACTCTTGCTCGCTCTGTCTCTATTCCTCGCTCCCTCTCCTTCTCCTTCTTCCTCACTCGACTAGGTTAGGTACCTATAGTTTGCCGCTCTCGCCGGTGTCCGGCCTAGGAGAGCAAGAAACGCGTATATAGAGCGGCCAGCAGACCGCCCAGCGCGACCGGATGTCGGGGCCGAGTATTCGCTCGCGCTCCTCGGGCACTTACGGCACACGGCTTTCACGGCGAGAGATAGAGCGCTCGGCGTTTACGAAGAAACTCGACTCGGCGAGACGAAGAACACGTAGGCCCACCGAGTTGGCTGCTATTCGCTTCGTGGCCGCCGCCGCCGCCGCCGCAGCACTCGGAAACCCGGTATCTGCCTCCTGGTAAACACCCAGAGCAGCACAACCCTTTTCCGATATACCTAAACACCGCACCGTTGGTTTCCTTCCACTTTACTTGGGCCTTTTTACGAGGCATTTTTTTTAAGAGCCGCACGTGACGCCCGACTCGTCCGCGCGCCACACACGTCAGTGCACAACGCAGTGGGTATGCAGTGGAGCTTTTTTTTAAGCACGTTTTCCCAGCGCTTTAGTACCCCGATTATGAAGCCGGGGCGGTATACGTTGCCGGGGTGCCGCCGCTGGACATTTAATTTCGAGGCTTTCCGACGCGGAAGTTACGACTCGGGCGAGATAAACGCGCGCATCGTGTTTACCGGAGCCCTCCGAGCGGACGGACGAGTACGGTGAACTCGACGTGTAAGAGGTTATGTTTATCGTACGGGCGGGTTAGAATGTATTTCGCGGTCTCGAGCTGCGCGTGTTTAATCTTCGCCCGGTACGTTTGGGGTTAGGGCTGAGAAGCTATAATTTTCCCGCGTGGATCTACCGGTCGAATATGTTCGAGAAATGTTTCGCGCGCCTTTAGCCTCTCGTGATGACTCCGGGTTATTTTTTTTACTCGCTCGCGTTTATTCTCCGCCGCGACAGTCGCATTTCTGGTCGATTCAGAGTCAAAACTATAGAAGGCGTGTGCACACCGAGCGGCGAGTTACTTCCGTCGCGGAGCGCGAGTATAATGTGTCTCCTCCTAGCGTCGGTCGCGCGAACTTCGCCCGGAAATGGGTCCCATCACCAGGTCCCTCGCGGCGTCTGGCGGCGCTTTGCGAAATTCGCGCTGCGACCCAGCGTGGCTGCTGTTCCGTCGTGGCCGTCGGGTCCGGGGCTCACGGTCAGAGGGATACTGCGCATAAATCCCCATCTCCGGCGAGCGACGTTAAGAAATGGTCTACTTTATGGTCGCCACGAATTCAATGGAACAAGAGTTATGAGACTCGATTGCCGCTGAGTACCGCAGCGACGCTGCTGCTGGCCAGCAGCAGCAGCAGCGTTGCGATGGGTACGTGGAGGAATCTCCCGAAGTACCGGGGATGGAGCGACGATACGAGCGCGAAGACAGAAAGAGACGACGACGACGGTGACGACAGCGCGTTGAGGAGCTCGGAGAAGCTCGTGGAAAACGAGGGTAGGATGAGTCAGAGAGTCGTTCGCTAAATGGCTACGGGATCACCGTGAAACTTCTCTCCCTCTACTTAGCCGTCCGCCCACCGGGCCTTCACTGTTCTCTCGACTTTTCGCCCCCCCCCCCCCCCCCTCTCCCCCTCTCCGCCTCCGACACCCCACACCCCCGCCCGCCAACCCTAAGCGAGGCAGAAGTGCAAAAAGCACGCTTCCACTGAGCAGCGTTAATATACGAGCGTTGCCTCGCTATACCCATGAACTTTCCGCGACTCGAGCTTGCCAACCACCATCGAACGTCGCCAACTTAAAAAAAATTATATAAATTAATTATTCACATTTTCTCGCCGATATATTTGCATTATTCGAACGGTGTCAACTTGTGACTTACCGGAGATAATTAAAAATACTTTTAAAAAAATAGTGAAACAATAGTATAAAATAATTATTCACATTTTCTCGCTGATGTTTTTGCGATATTTTTGGACTTATTGAGCGCGAGTTGAGAATCGCTGCCGGCTTCGACCCCTCTCGAAGATTCTTCTCCCGCATCGAGAGATCACAGTGTGTGCATTTAGGATTGTCGCGAAACGTTCGTGGCCGAACAAGTGGAACGGGGGGTCGTCGCATCGTGATTGTACACAAGCCGCTCTGTACTGTCCGTGAGCGGCGCTGCGCGTGTCTGTGTGCGAGCGAGCAGCGAGAAAAACGAAGGAAGCGATGAGGGGTGGGTCGTTAGTTCCAAGAGCGAAAGCGTGGACGCTGGAAACAAAAAAAGCAAACAAAAAAGGAAAAAAAGTGGTCGAGCAAAGTCAAAGTCAAAAACCGTGCGAGCGAGCGAGATCCGGACGTCGGGGGTGACGACAAAGCTATAACGCAACTTCCTGCCGGTCGCGTCTCGGCGAAAAAGGGTCCGCCCGTAACTTTCCTCTGGGTTCCGCGTGCACGCGGGTACAATGGGCGAGAGCTGGCAAAACGCGGCCGGGGATCGAGGCGCTAGACACAGGCCGAAGAAGTACTTTGGAAAAAGGAAGCCGGGCGAGTCTCGCTCACTCGCGCCCCGACCGGCACGTACACCGCGAGAGCTTTTGTTTCCAGGCCGACCGCAAGTCACTTCCGCGCAGTGCAGTGTGCTGCCCCCTCGACGCCGCTGGCCGAACGACTTCCTCCAACAGTAACTTCCGCTGCCGCCGCGGCGCGGATTCCGCGACTACTCGTTCGCTCTCGCCACCTTTTCCTTCGCGAGCTTCCGTCGCCGCTCGCAGAAAAACTCTCGTTTCGCGTGGAAAAACTTCAATTGACCGAGGCTCGGGCGACGACGACGAGACACCTTCCGGAGCAGTGAATCTCTTTAGCAGACGCATAATTTGTTTAAGACGTATAACCTAGCTGAGGTTACGTTTCACGAAAAATTGAACCGTACACTTAGGGGAAAATTTGGGTCTCACCCCGAGACTAGTTTATTAATCGGTGGACAGGTCGAAAGATTGGGGCTCAGGCCGAAACTTTGTTGTAACGTTCTTAAAATTTGGAGAACGCTACAGCAAAGTTCAGGCTGATGCCTAAACATGTCGGAAGTCTGGGGCTCAGACTCCATCGATTGATAAACTAATTTGGGTTGAGCCCCAAATTTTTCTTTCAGTGTAGACCGGCTGAATAAATTAAGCCGTCAACAGGCCTGAATTCCGAGGATGGGAACAGAGTAGAATTAATCTGCTGTGAATTGCTTCTCCGCCGTCCTCCACTCCCTACTTAGCTGTAAACACGTTGAAGCTGTCTGCGATTGGAAGGGCAATTATGGATGGAAATTAGATTTGCGATTCGGCAACGCGTTCTCCGCTACCGTCGGTGCGATATTTTCGAGTGGCGCACGTATCTACTCGAAATTGCGTAAGCAAACGATGCGCGGGCACCGATCTCGATAACTCTCTCCGGGTTGGCGGCGCCAAAAGCAACTCTGGCACAGACGCGCGGAGACAGAGCCTGACACCGGAACCCCCCTGCGTTCTCCCGACGGTGGTGACTGCCCGTCGCTCGCTCTCGCTAGATCGTGCGTTGTGCGTGGCAGACAATGGGAGACGAGGCAGGGCCGCGCCCCTTTCATGTACCGCTGATTGATACCCTCGATCCCGCTGTCCAACGTACTGCTGCTGCTGCTACTGCTCGTGGTGGTGGTTGCTGCCACGTTGCTCCTGCCGGGGACACGGATCCTGTCCTCGTCCGCCGCTCCGTTACGTTATCCGCTCAGCACGCATCGGGATTTCAGTTACATAATCAGGACCTGATGGAGCCTCGCGAAATCGCAGTTTCGGATCCCAGCGCACCGGCTTTCGGTCGGTGGGCGTCACTTATAGCCGCGTCACTGTTGACGGGGCGGAAGTGGGTACCCGATATATCGGGGACTACTAATTTCTACCCCCTCCTCCCCTCTCCCCTTGAGAACAGATAACACTGCAGTTGGGCTCGCGATTTGTGACTCGAAGAAATTCGGGAACAGATTTCTACGCGAATGTCGCGAGAATCGTCGTAATAGAAGAATTGTTGGTAACGACGAGCACCGCTCTTACCGACCTTCGCCTAAGGGTTGCCGTTTTTTAATTGATTAATCGAAAGATCGATTCTATTGTCACCAATTAATCGATTTTTGAATCGATCTTTTGCCGATTAATCCACCGAATCGATAAATTCAGTTCCAGATCGATCCATATTTCTTTATTTTGTATTATACGGGGTGTCCCAAAAGTTATGAAGTCCTGGCTATTTAACCCTGTTCACGTATATAGGGTTAAGCGTAAAGGGTTAAGAGCAGGACCTTCAAAACTTTTGGGATACCCTGTATAGAGAAAAGAAATCGATTTTGTATAGATCGACTAGGCTAATCACACGCGCTGGCGCGCGTGCCCGAGATACTTTTGCGCTGCGAAAGTTGTTGTTTTGCTTGTCAGAAATCGTAGATCTGGCAGCCGGGCCGAAAACCGCCCAAATCGGGGTCACGAAATTTATTTTTTCAAAATATCGACTTGTAACCTATACCATCATTCTCAAGTCGCATATTCTACCCCTGAAAACACTGGTTACGACCCTTTTTTAGTTGATTTTGAAAAAAAAAATTTTTGGCCGAACAGTTTGTCAGAAATCGTAGATCTGGCCGCCGGGCCGAAAACCGCCCAAATCGGGGTCACGAAATTTATTTTTTCAAAATATCGACTTGTAACCTATACCATCGTTCTCAAGTCGCACATTCTACCCCTGAAAACACTGGTTACGACCCTTTTTTAGTTGATTTTGAAAAAAAAAATTTTTGGCTGAACAGTTTGTCAGAAATCGTAGAACTGTCCCAAGTTATCAAGGACAAATGAACTTGGACTCGGTCTGAGAGTCCCAGCCAATCACAGCTCAAATAGTTTGCTTTGCATTACTCATGAACTTTTTAAAAGAGGGATCTTATAGTACACAATGTATGGCTGGATCGATTTATCGGGGTATATTTCGAACTCATTCGAGAAATTGATTCGTTTTAAACAAGGCAAACCTACTTCGCCCGCCGGAGGACCGACATTTTTTTGTACGCCACGCGCAATAGATTACAGTGACGCGCGGCAGTCGTACGGTGGCCTGAAAAATGCAAATAATACGCTCGCGCTGCGCGACCGTAAGACGCTCGCATACTGGTGCAGAGGGGGACGGCGGATATATTTCCAACAGCCGAGGAATTCCGAGACGTCGCGCCCGCCCCGCTTAAACTCTCGCGCCCTTCGCTATTGAATAATTCCATGCATCTCGTAGTACGTACCACTGCGAGGAATTACCAGGCCCGGTGCATATAACGCAGCCGTAACGCGAATTTCCCACGGGGTAACCAACGCCCGGGCCGCGCAGCCTCGACATATCGTTGCACTTTTCCGGGATTCCTCCCGTCTGTTTTCTGCCGCGCAGCAAACACGACTTTATACATCGCGCGGCCATCGCGTTCGCCTCGCGCTCGGTTTCATATCTCGGTGTCCCGGCGTTAAACCCGCGTATTATTCTCCCATAGAATTTTCGTCTTTGATATTCCGTTTGCCTGGTGCGCGAAACCTTACGCGAGCTACCTCCGCATGCGCAGTTCTTCCCTTGCCGCGGGCGCAACGTAACAACTGCGTTCACCCGTTTTCTATGCATATTTACCGACTGCCGCTCTATTCTTCGTGTGTTCTTTTCATTCTCTTCCCGTGACGTAACAATTCCACTCGGTGTCACGTGTGAAAACAGCGAGAAAAATAGTTCGTCAATGACTAACCGATTATGTGATGTTTTTGTGTGTGTGTTTTTTTTTAATTATGAACTGATTCACTGCTCTTATTTGCAGGATTATCGCCTTGCGAGTCACCGAGTTAATTACTATTGCTACATGGTTAAGCTCGCACGACGCACGAACGCGGCTGCTGCTCGTCTGGCGCTGACTGCGCGCCGCGCTCCCGGCTAGTCAGACTGTTTCGTACGTTTCACCACATCTCACATTCGCCCGTAGCCGTCGTCGACGGCGAAATAGCGAGTGAGGAACGATCAAAGGGGACATTCCACGACCCCAAGAATCCGCGGTATTGCCTTGACTTTGCCTTGGCGCGGGATATACGGCTTGGATGACAACGACGACGACGCCGCTGCTGCTGCTGCTGCTGCTGCTGCTGCCGCCGACGACGACGGCGACGACGATGTCGACGACGACGACGTTGAGATGCAAGAGGGGCGCGTCGATGCCACGAGAAAATTAGCGGAACGAGAGAGGTTACTGCTCGAGCGCGAGATTATACCAGCAGCGACGAGAATACGTCGACTCTCTGGGCTTAGTGCGAACAATATCACTGAGCGCGGAGTCGAGCTAAGTCAAATTCATATATACTCACTTTATAACGCGAAAACACCGTTTGAAGTTTATGATTTTCCCGAGAGCACTTGGATATTTTGCTTAAAGTCCAGTGGAACACTGACTTATCGACCGTGACGTAGGTCCATTTCACGCGAGTTTGAGAAATTGCATCCCGATAAGTTAATTTTTCGTTAATTATTTTCGAACGATAGTCAAACTGACGCAGCTATCGCAATGGATGAGGCAATCGACCTGCGTTCGAGCCACCTCGATTGGCAATTGCTGAATTGCAATTTTTTTCGGTAATTGCCACTCGAATCTTCAGTCCATTTTCCATCACGACTACGATTCGACGTCTCCGACTGAGGAATCGCAGCCAGGGCCTAATCGTTAATTATTAATCACACGAGTTCCAATTCCTCATTGACAAATTATCCTCAAAATAATTAAATAAATCTTATCCTTCGTCCGCATTCTACTCGATACGCGACGAGCGGCATAACACAGGGTGAAAATCGATTGGCGCACGAAAATCCTTCGCGTGTTTGACTCTCGTGCCCTTCCGGCGTTCGAGGGCGTTACACCATCTGCGCCCCGCGAACTTTGCGCAGATAATGGATTTAGATGGAGTACGGAAACTGTGCGGTTGCGTCGCCGCGAGAATATAATCAAATTCACGACACGAGTGCACCTCGGTAATACGATATAACGTTTAATATAGTTTAATATAATTCGATACAGGATGACTTTAATCGATAGGTAGAGGTGTCACGTAACGTAATTGGGTGCTCGTGTGTACAGCCGAGCGAGAGCCACGAGACTATGATACGATATTCGGTCATTCGTGCGGCGCGATGTAACAGTAAGACACTTAACCCCTTCGGCGGTAGACGCAATATACACGTGCGCACATTTTTTATCTGCCATATAAGGTCCGCCAATTTTTATTTCTAAATTTTGGGTTCGGATTTGTAATCAGCGATCCCAAAAACCCCCGAGTACCAAATTTCATGATAATCAATCTAGCCAATCGGAAAAAATCTGACGCCAAATGGCGTCAATGCCGCCGAAGGGGTTATCGATGCCCCAATGAAATTCGCGAAGCGACGGATCTTCGTATCGTTAAGTAACGTTGAAGATGACTTCCTCGGGCGAAAATTCGAGGTCCGGGATTATCTTTGTCTTGTAGATTTCGCCCAAGACTTTGGTGGAGAGCTTCGCGGTTCGCTTGCGATCCGGATCGTCGAAGTCCACTTTAAACAGACCGTAGTGGCGCCTGGAAAATCGGAATAATTAGTTGTAAGGTTTTATTTTATGGGGAAATTGTAAATTAATAGAGACTCGCGGTTTACTCACGAGTAGCCCTTCAGCCACTCGAAGTTGTCGAGCAACGACCACGCGAAGTAACCGCGCACATCCACCCCGTAACGCATCACTCTGAGCAAATACGACAGATGCTCGTGATGATACTTAGCGCGTCCGACATCCAGCAACTGTCCTTGATCCCCGTAACCGTTCTCGGTTATGTATATCATTGGGATTTTGTACTGAACGTTGAACTCGTGTATCAATCGTCCCAGGGCCTCTGGAGTACTCTAAATTTTTTTTAAATAATTGCCGAGGTTGCTACTTTTATTGGATTAAATTATGTTTGTATATTCATCACTCACTTGCTCTTCGAAACTGTTCTTATAATCCGGTACATACTCGGTGCCAACGTCATCGTCGTAATAGTTCGACATCGAATTGTGAGCCAACGGTCGAACCGTCGACGCGGAATAAAAGTTAATACCGAGATAATCGGCGGAACCCTTGATCATCTCGATCTCGTCGGTCGTGAAAACCGGCAGTCGAGATTTCTTGAAGCCCTCAGCCTCGCTGTTGTGATCCACCCGATTTCTCATCATCGGCGGATAGTCACCGTCCGCGTGGAATATCGGATGCATGAACCAGCCGTTCCAGAATTGGAAATATCTCTCGGCTGCATCGACGTGCGCTTTCGAACTTGGGTCCTCCGGCATCGGCCACGCTGTGCTCATGACGATTCCAACTTTGCCTGGCGATTAAAATTTAATTATGCCTTTCCACTCTATCCCTGAGCCCTACCAATCTTGATTTTTCGACGGACCTCTTTGAATCCACTGGAATTCTCGCTGATACATTCTGTAAACTTTGGCGTGAGCAAGGAGCGCGTGATGACCGCACAAGTAGTCGGCCACACCGGGTTGCTGTACGTACGGCGCGTTATTCTGCCCGTATCCGCGCAGGCAATATATAACAGGTTCGTTCAGCGTTGACCAAAATTTCACCTATTTAAATATTTGAGTACTTCATTACTTTTCATACGTTAATTTTTTCCTTAAGGGCATGTGAAATATCGACTGCGGCAATAAAAACTGTAATGAACGATTTTCATACATATTCGCATTTACAGCTAAACGAAAAACTTCATTCACTGCAGATGTCACCAGCGCAGTCAATGAATTTTTTCGTTTAGCTATAAATGCAAATAAGCGTAAAAATCGTTCGTTACAGTTTTTGATACCGACTTGGCTCCGCGTGGATGTTTCACATACCCTTAATTGCGAGTTAAAAAAAATGAAAAAGCTTCCTCTGCGAGTAAAAAAATGGTTGGGTAAATGGTTCCCGCAGGGTTGTACCGATAATTTTGAATGCGATGATAAGGCTCATGAATCATCGTGTCATTTCATTCGTCAGTGCGAGCCGTTAATTTTTTGAGCAATTAAATTACCCTGTTGCCGAATAACGCGAACGCTACCCGCGCATAGTCGACGAACCAGTCGACAATGGAGGGATTCGCCCAGCCGCCAAGATCCTGAAGCCGCTGCGGCAAGTCCCAGTGATAAAGCGTCAGCACCGGAGTTATTCCTCGTAGCAGCATCTCGTTTATTACGTTATTGTAGTACTCGACTCCTGTCTCGCTTATTCGATTATCAAAACCATCCGGCAATATTCGCGACCACGACAGCGACATACGATACGACTTCGCCTGCATTAAAAAAATTACAAATTAAATAATTGGAATAACATTGAAATTAATAAATATAGCTGATTAAAATGCCAGACAATAAACTCGTAAAAATTTGTAAAAAAAATATATATTTCCGATGCAAACGTACTCCGAGGCTTTCGACAAGGCCGATGTCGTCCTTGTACTTGTGATAAGAGTCCGCCGACACGTCGCCATTTGAGTGATCCTGAATGAGCTCCGGGTGCATGTGGGTAAATTCGTCCCATATGGATGGAGATTTGTCTGTAATATTGAATTGATAATTATTATTATTAATATACTTTGCAGGGTGAAAGGAGAATCGCAAGTGGCACCAACATAACATTGGATAACTCTCATGTCTCTATATATTTTTTTTACCTGATTCGTTCCACGCCCCCTCAATCTGATACGACGAAGTTCCGATGCCGAATAAAAAGTCACTGGGGAAGCTGTTGTCGGCAATCGAGTTCGCAGCTGCTATTCGACTGTCCGGAAATCTGTAGACAATCGCTTCGTCCAATGTCACCTTGACCATAAGACCGTCGAACAAAAGACCCGGAATCGCGGTCACCATCGTGAACACGAGGCTCTCGGTGATAGACCACATTTTGGCCTGATTCGATAATCGTCGTTTCAACCGAGAAAAATCATAAAAAAGATTGTCACGGGTATTCGAAGCTAAAAAAAAACTATTCGAGCCTGGAAAGCGACGCGTTCGACACGTCGATGCGCACTGCAAAGTGCAACGCGGCGAGTGGCGGTGTTAATCGTAATCGCAGGCTTCGAACTAATTAGCGCTCTATCGCAGCTGTACCGATCGTCGGATACGAACGTAATTCAGCGAAAATGAGAGCGACAAACGATACCTCTAACACACTCGTTTTGCAGCCCCGACGATAACGCGACAACAAAGAAGAAAAACATCGATTCATGGTCACCCCGCCCTTGGAAAAACCGACACCGGACAAAGCCCGTGCAGAAATTTTTCACTCGGATCCAGCTGGAACCCGGCTGAATTTCCTGCGTTGATGTCAGGACCAACCCGCTCTCCAGTCGGTTTTCCAAAATTATAAATGTAATGCTTGCAAACTGCTTTTCTATCGGTATACCCGACTGAGTCATGGATTTTATTTCCAAATCTGAATTCCTGCGAGAACTCCCGTTTTTGGAATCCCGTTTATCCCTACAGAGACCCTAACTTCACTGATTTTTATTGATTGCGTTGCCAAATAAGCATCTATCTGGATTTCTGCAAGGAATCCTGTTTTTGGGAATCCCTACAGCGTCTCTAACATCGTTTCCGTTTCCAAATCTGTGTCCATCTCGATTCCTGACTGGAATCCCGTTTTGGGGAACCCACATCAGGATCATTCTGGATTCTTATAGGGCGTCCGGATTTAGGGAATCCAGATGAAATTGCGATCGGAATCGATTCGTCGGGTAGGAATACCGCTTTTGGCCACCTTTGGTCTAGTTGTGTCCACCGACTTCGAAAGGGCTGAATTATCTGTATTGTTAAAACGAAGTAAAAATTTCATCATGAAAATACAGGAAAATGATAATTTGAAATAAATTATAGTGAAAATGGCCACAACCGGTGTATCTGCCCTACAATGGGACTCTACGATAGATTTTTTGCTCGGGGTTCTCGATTCTGACGGTCGCAATTGGTCACATGACCCGAGACGGGCAATAATTGCGTTGCGCGAACGGTTTACGCAACATTGGGCCACACAGCGGCGAAAGGGGTCATAACGTTAATAGCTCGTTCGAACGTACTTGGCATAAGTACCGCGATATAATACACGAGAAGGTGCGCGCATCGCACGGCTCGGGAGGGGGGGGAGTGTGTATTGCGTCGCGGCCGACTGGTTATCATTGCTCTATCTTAACGAGTATTTCCCATTGCCCGCGTTTCGGGCCCCGCGGACATCCCGCGCGCAGCCTGAATACGCCGCTGCGGTGTATTTCAGGGTTGGTTACTGCACTCTCCACCGTCGAACACTCTCCACATCCGCAAATTTTATATATTATATATATCCATACACACACACGCATGTGGGGGGGGGGGGGGGGGGGGCCGGGCGACGCACAACCTGCGACGCTCACACTTGGCCGGGATTGGCTCGAATTTCTGGTTCACCGAGCCGGAAGCGATTCCGCGGCGTTTCTCGCGCGCGCGCGACTGCGGCTCGTCCGCATAACGATCTGCGTCAGCGTGGAAATTACCTGCGACGCTTTCGCGGATTTACGCACTCTGCGCCGTTAAACGCGAACGCGATATGACGGTTCTCGCGACGCTCGTTCTGCGAGTCCAAGGATGATTTTACGGGTTGAGCGTCGGCCTCAAGCGTCTCGGACCGTATTCTTGGGATTCTGACAAGTCGCTGATCGAATGATGCCTTCCCCCCCCCCCCCTGCTTGTGAAAAAACGAATGATTCTTACCTAACTTAATTGACAAAGACTGAATCAGAACGAATCCCGTCGACCGGAGGTCCGCGAGTTAGGGTATAGACGTACCGTTTTTGGCCAGCTTAGTGCTAATTGTGACCATCACATTCAAACGAATAAAACATAATATTGAAAAGCATGTAAAAAAGCATCCACTCAACCATTCAGTGATTTTATATGAATTTTTTCGAAAAATGAACATTTAGTTACACGAAAAAAATAATTTGAAGAATAAAATAATAAAAATGGCCACAATCTATACAGTGGCCACTAACGGTACATCTATTCCTATATGAAACACGAGTCAGTAGCGTTGCGACTATGGAAAAAATGGACTTACAGAATCTACGGTGAAGAAGCAAAGAAAAACAATGGTTCAGTGAATGAGGCGAGAGTCGCAACGCCCCCCGCGGCTGTTCTCGGCATTCCCGATTAGCTATGGCTGCAACGTGCGGCCGGCCGTGTCGAAGCCGGCATCGCGGCGAAATTCGCGCCTAACCGATCGGACGATCGTTGGGGTTTCCTCGACAGTGGCCGGACAGATAGACGCCGCGCTATCGGTCGAACGGAGACAACGGCCGACGGTCGTCGGATCGCCCTTCCCCGACGCCCTCTCGATTAACGACCAAATTGGATCCACGCGCGCTCTGCGCGCCCCCACATTGCGCCCCGGGTACAGATGCATCGGCGCTCCGATCCCGACGCCATTAATTTCGTCGTGGCCCTCCGCGATTACCTGGACCTGGCCGAGGATTATCCGGGGTCCATCGAGCATGGTTAGCCTGCGGATCTTGCGGCGGCAGGAGCCAAGCGCGCGGTTCGCTACTATACACAGCTAATTCCGACAATGTATTTTTTCAGTCTTACTCGTTAATCGATGTTTTTTTTTAGTTGCTTTGTCCTTCTTTGTTGAGAAAAAAAAAACGTAACAGGTACGTTTTCAACCCTCTGAAAAATAGGTTTGTTGTTTTTTTTTTATTTATTCATTGTAAGACAAAAACGATGCAGTTCCTCTGTTTCTGGATACGCGAAAGCAAATTATAATTTTCATCGTTCTATTTTTAGCCTCGCGGAGAAATTGCAATTTGCACGACGGGCAACGCGGCGCGTCGAGGATGAAGAGTTGATTCATTCGGAGAGCAGAAAAAGGTCCCGGCCGTCTCGCCTTCGGCTCAATTTGCATAATTTCCCGAGATGATGCACCGATAGTAACGGCCGGAATTTGCTCGCGGTCGCGCGTCCTTGAACCTCGGGGTCGCAGACTTGAATACGGCGTGATGCACGCGTGACTTGTTTGCCCAGGGGTCAGGGGTGACGGTGTACTCGCCCGCGGGTTCTTCGTGCCTAATCGACCCCGACGACCCCTCGGATCTCGAGTGCCGCGCACTCGGCCTTGCGTAGCTGCGTCGGCGAATCGCCGAGATCCTCCTTGCAAGATCATCCTTCGTCAGATCGTACGAGCCTGGGCCTGAGATCAAACACGATTGATATATATATCGTGCGAGAAAAGAAGACGAGGAGAAAAAAAAACAGCATGAGTGGTACTGAAGTTTTCGTCTCGATGAGTTAACAGTCGAAGGAAAAAAAAAAAGTTTAATTGCGAACGGCAAACCTGGCGTTGAACTGTCCGTCGATCGACCGAACCGAGACGCGAGAGCACCGAAAGGCATGAAAAGTTTCGAACAGGATACGGTTTTTCGGCGGTGAGGATTGTAGGCATCGGGACCTGGTGTGGCCGCCGCAATTTTGCCTTGAAAACGCTAAAAGAAAGTTTGATGAGGGAAGTAATAAAATTGATGTAGATTTTTTAATTAGCGTTTACCTTGGCCGAACGACCAAATGGAGGAGGTTCAACGACGTGATTATCGCAGTCACAGGTCAGGTCCTTGTCGAAAGGACCCTTTGGCGTTTTGTAGCAATTCGGCGCCGGTAAATTCTGTGTTAATGGACAATCGAATTTTTATTTATTTATGACTCAATAAAATAAAAAATAAATTGGATATGATGTTTTGCAGGTGGTGAACCTCCAGGAGTTTTCGTCGCCAAAGCTCGTCGAGATATCGAGTTTGCCTCGACGCAGCCCTTTTCATCGATCGAAACGCTTCGTCCCTAACTCTGGCCGGATCGATTGGCCTGTCTAGTTCGTATGCACCGGGACCCGGAGTTTCGTCGATTTTACTCTCATCTCTTCCGGCCATCATGCTCCATGAGTTACCCTTGTATCTCGAAGTAGTAAAGTTTGGCTCCTGCTCGGATGGAGTATATCGATAAAAAGAAACTGCTAGAACTGACGCTCATATCTAGTTTATCGCCCGTTTACCCCTCGTGGAATATCGTAGAAATCAATGGGCACACATTCGGTGGGCGGATTCTTAACGAGAATTCCACCACTGATGTCGTAACCATTTTCGTCCGGCTTCGAAGGAACCGAGGCAGCGCTCGGCATTATCGATCGCGGTGGATTTCCCCGCCACAACTAAAATCGGTATCTTCAGAGTCTGATTTTTCATATAGCATTACATTTTTTTTAAAGGTAGTTTTCTATTTCTTAATATTCGGTTTGGATTGAACATATTAAAAATTCTTCAATTAATCAATACAATTTTTTTTTTAATTATACTTTTCCCACTGTCCCTCGCCAAGTTCCAGGATGCACTCTGAGCCCCGGTTTAATCGCACCGAAGTGATTGTCGGGCAAGCTGTACGTCTCGGGACCCGGACCCTCATACGTCTTCGGTTTTAACCGGATATCCGTAAAACCGATGCTGACACCACCCTAAAGTTTTACCCAAAGCATCATTGTAATAATTCGCCAAGGATTTTCCTCGCTCGGTGAACGACAACCGGTTGGAGTATACGTTCTGGCACGTGTCGTCTCGGTTCCACGGGATCGTAATTTCCGGGTCCTGGAAAACTGGCCGCGTCGTTGGAAATTTGAAGAGTTTTACGAATGGTGCCACTCAGAAAAGGGTACTCATTTTCTGTGAATGAGAATTTCAATAATAGGTATCCAGCAGATACTCGCGATGCGTGCTCGTGAAAAATAACCGGCTTTCGGATTAAAAATAAATATTAACCAAGATCTCTCGGGGGTTTGGGTGACTCGTAGACGTCATAACTTCCGGGTCCGACGGCCGCGGGTGTTCGGGTTACCAATTTCTCGAAACGTGCACATTTACTACGCGCCATAATTTTTGTAACATATATATCGTGAAATTAGAATAATGAGGGCAATAAACGCGCAAGGAATGCAAGAGCAGTGGGGAATGGTAAGAGCAGTTGAGGAAATATAACAGCGGAGATTACGTGAAGTAGCAACCTTAATAGTATCGAATCAAGAGAAAAGTGGAAAAATTGATTACCATCTGATGGTAACTAGCGAAGCACGCGCACGTATGCTCAGTCGGTAAAAAAACGGTAATGCAAATTTCTTTACCTACAAATGATTGAAATGTATTGAAAATCGCATATCATTTAATTTGATCTTCAAGTATCATTTATATTACAAGTCAAGTCTTTATGACTCACGCTGATTACATTGCTATTCTACATTCGACTTTATCTACGAGATATTCGTCGATCGAGTGGCCCATTAATTCCAGTAACCCGGTAAGGTATCCACATGCGGAGCCTCAGGTATTCGTGCCAAATTCACGAAATTCGCGGCCCCGCTGCGAAGACTCCGTACAACTCGTCGAGGTTTCGGAAAGCAGCGTTTGCTGAAAAATCGACGACTGCACGACTCCCGGTGCACTTTGAATGCGATGCGTAGGAAGATCGGTGGTTGCATTTTCCGCTCGAGAATCCACGATCGTCAGTTGCCCTCGATGTTTCGTTTTTAGCGCAGCAATCATTTTCGTGTCGCTGCTATTCACTGGACTCGTTGATTTGCTCACAGACATCGACTTATCGAAATTCGTGCTGCACGACCTTCGTATGAAAATTTGATTTCACTCAAATGGGAAATATCGAAAAAAAGGAGAAAACAGTTCCGTGTTACGAAGATTCGTCGCTCACAAACTCGTAACTGCTCTGGAGGCTCCTTCGCTCCGTCTTCTTCGACCGCACTCTGTCAGCTTTTCAATCGTGCGCGCGTCGACGTTGATAGTCTTTGGCTTCTGTACGCAGCTCTTCAGTTTCTCTATGTTTTGCGTCAGCTGCTGCACGTGCAACTTCAACGTCGAATTCTCGTACACCAATTTGCTGTTTCGCTGGACAACCTGAGAATATTAGTGCCAGGCGATGAGAATTTTTGGTTGATCGCTGAAATATAATTTTCACGAGTCCTCGTCACCTGCAAGAATTTTGCTTTACTAATGGGCAATGGATCCTGAAATTTTTCGGAAACGATGATGTTCAGCTCCTCCCGCGCTTCGTCGAGTTTTTCCATCATTTCCGCCATCACCCGAAGATGCTCCTGAAGCAAGCAATCCAACTTCTGTCTGAGTGAGTCTCTGGCATCCTTCATGCGCAAGAATTTGATGCACAGATTGTACGTAACGTCGCTCTTCTCGAGAATCTCATTCCTGAGACGCTTGTTTTCGTCTTCCAGGCGCTCACGAGATCCCTCGGTTTCTCTTCGACGCGGTTGCTGCGCTCTCGCCGTACTGACCGAGCACTTCGCCTTGTGACACTGCATCTCCTCGTAGAAATGTTCCTTCTCCTTCTGATAGAAGAACCGTTCATCGTCCAGCTGTTCTAGAATGAAATCTCGGGTAATTTTGATCATCGCGATGGACCGCGTGAAAAACCTACGCTTGAGATTGCGATTGCATCGTTGCTGCTTTTTCAACTCGGACGCCAGTCTCTCGTTGTCGCGGTGAATATTCGCAATGTGAAAGTCCTTCGTGTGAATTGTGCTCGTCAAATCGGCGATCGTTTGACTCAGTTCCGTCACCTTCGGCAAAAAGAAATTGATGTATAATAAATTATTCTTAATTAAAAGACAACGAATTTTACCAAAATCTTTGGTGTTGTTTCCTTTACCCGCTGCTGCAGATCCGTTTCTTGGTCCAAGGTGATACATGTCGATAAAGCGCGTGAATTGGTGCGACTCGTGTTCTCGGAAAAATTCCCACTCAGGCCAATACTCTGCATATCATTTTTCTGACTCGCGTCTGCAGAGCCGCAAATCGCCTCTTTGGAGCTTCTCGAAGACTTTGAGAATTCTCTAACGCGTTTAGAGAAACGTTAAATTTCGCTGATGCGACAAAGTATATAATTTAAAGGATTAGACACTTTATAACGGTTCTTACAGGCTATTTTTTCTCTTAGTGACAAAATAAAAATTGCGTTTTCATTCATTTCTAGACTCACCCCAATTTGGAATCGAAATTCAGGTACATAAATGATTCCCAAATGATGGAGCGCTAACCGTGTTGCATCACACTGCAACCTGTTTTTACCGCCGTATATTTCTGCCGGAACTTTCTTATCATCGAGCGTCGAAAGTAGCGATAAAACTTCGTGTAAAAAATATAACCATACTGAACGTGACAATTAACGCTGGCGATGACAGCCCAGAAACACGCAATTTTACGTCACCTATCGAGCCGTCTGAACAGGAGAATTTTCTTCTTTAGGTTACAGAGATAAGATACTTTGAGCGACAAAAGAACATGGATTTTTAAGCTACGCAAAGCTAACCTGAAATTTGGCGAAATTATCCTGGGGTCGACAAATTTATTAGTTAATTAAGACATATATATTCGCCCGAGATGTGCACGCGCAAAGGGTTTCAACGAACAAGAGACGTGGTTGAATTTGTGTGAAATGTTTTATTGTATCGTATATGTACAAAAAGGTGTACGGACTACTGTCAATCGTTCGGGTATGTCGTCAATGCACTCGCGAAACCTTGACGCTCTATCCCGCCGAACAACGCCCTGATGTAAAAACGTCACACATGTGTTGTACACCCGTGACCCCTCTCGTCTGTTATCGTTCATCGAAGTGGAATGAATGTCGATAAATGACACGTGTGAGTATGTTTATTGGATTGGTTTTTTTTTCCTTTTTTTCTTTCATTTCTTTGTAAATTTATAGTAAAGTCCGCTTAACGATCAAATTTTTTTTTTCTCAAAACAGAACCAGCCAGGCGATTAATCGCCGCTGGGTCTCGTCACGCGCGCACACGATTCGCCGAACAACGCGCTAGTTATTCGCGACTGCGGGAGTTTCGCACAGATGGAAACGGAAAACAGACCTTGTCGCATTTTTTTCATTCTCGTACAATGGACATTACATGACTATATCTTATTCTGTACTCGCGTCACAAGATTTTCTTTAATCTGAAGGGTACCAGTCGCCATGGCAAAATTCGACGAAAAAAAAGAGTGGACGAGTGGCCGTCGTAAATTTTGCGTTGTAAAGAGAAAAACGCAAGACTCGACCTAGTCAATGTCCAAGAATGCTGGCTCAAAGTGCGAGAATTCGCATCCACTCGTTCCGCAAAGGCAACAAAAAAAGAAAAAGAAAGCTTTTAAAAGCTTTTAAAAGAAAATAAAACCTTCGTCACAAAAATATTCTCGTTTTTTGAGTATTCTAAATTCTTTTTTTTTTAATTCTCATTTACTTTTATTTCGTGATACAACCTGAAAATCGAGTATGGCGACAAGTGGAAGACGGACGTAAGAGAGAGAAGGGATGTCGATAACGCAATAAAAAGATAAAGAAATATGAAGCTTTGAGACTCGGAGAAATTAATCCGTTTCGTCGGATTCAATCGCTGGAGGGGATTTAAAAAAAGAACGCTAAAAATAAGATGTCACTGATTTTTGGTTGTTTCGTAAGTAGCACTCGAGTCGCCCAGCCTCGATCTCGGAGCTGCGGGATGATACGCAAAAGTTGCCGTCGGAATAATCGGATGAAACGATTTCTGATTCGCACAAGTGCGGATGATAGTAAGATGGACTTACGCTTAGAAGCCTAGCCTAAGATTGGTTGAGTTTATCGTGGTCTTTGAGGCATCGTGAACTTATTTTTTCTTGTTCTTGTTGGCCTGATTTTTGTTTTTGGCCGCGATAGCCAGTTTCGCGTTCTTCTTCTTAGGTTCGTCATCCTCATCGTCTTCGTCCTCAGGATCCTGAATAGCAAATAATTGGAAATAAGAAAAACCATCAATTTTCAACGGACACTTAAAATATTAAGAAATATTCTTATGGATTTTAATCAACGTTCACTACAGTCAATTGATACGTAATAAACCTTAGTGAATAAAAAAATATAATAATAAGGTAGTTTGAAATGATGTAAAATCCTCAGGAAGGATTGACTTAAGCACAACTTTAAATATTTTCGACTACTGTAATTTATTTCCAACGTTTCCAATCGATACGGTAAGTTCCTTGGTCAGAACTTGCCAATTGTTAGCGATAAATCTGTCCGATTCATGACGTCGTGCAAGAATAAACAATTCCCACGAGAAAATCCGTGCCAAGATGGAGCGGAAGGAAGCGTGAAGTGTGCACAGTAAGAAAAAGAAAATGAAACCGTTTCTTTAGCAAAAAATGATTTATTTCGAGAAAAATAAATTAACAAATTTAAAATGCGAACACAAGAATAATCAGTTACATTCATTGGATTCTCAGCCGTTGCCAGCGTTTACCACGAGCGGGCGATCGAACGAAAGACCCCTATTTTCCTCATTGTCGTTAAGATTCGTGTATTCTTTGAAAAATAAAAACCGCCAATCGTTCAGTTATAAAAAAGAAAATGAAAGGAAATAATCGAGACTCGAGTAACTCCGGCGTAGAACTTATTCTATGCTTAATATCGCTGCTCTTTCAGTTACTAACGCATTATTTGTCTACTGCTTCGTCCATCTTGGCACGTTTGGTGCCATTTTTTTTACCGTCCGCGGAATGCTTTCGTTTCTTTTGCGGAGCCTGAAATATTCATTTCTAATTTTTATACACACACACACACTCAACAATTATTTTAACAGGTTTATTGCTACAAGAGTTAATAAATGTTAAAAAATATTTTTAGTAAGACCCTCTATTTGAAATATTTCAAGGTTCTCACGTTTTATTAGCAATAAACCTGTTAACCACTATCAACTATAAATAATAAGTTAAAAACTTTAAGGCAAAACTATTTTCTTATTGGCATGAAGTGTGAAGAACTCGCTATTCAGAAGTTACAAGATGAAGATAAATTCATACCTTCTCGTCATCCTCGTCATCAATGTTTTCCTCCTCCATTTCATCCTCTAGGTCGTCAAATTCCTCCATGTGCGTTCCTGCAAGCGAAACGTTGAATTTTCGATTATCTCTGTACAAAACCTCGACCACGGTCTAGTCTAGTGCAATCTAATGGTTTATAAACTAGACAAGAGCGTTAAGTCCATTAACATATCATCAAGCTCAGATTGTGTTGCGCTTGTAAATTAATGTAATCATTATAAATTCCTTTTGTCGGACTACATACCAAGGAGATTGTGTCCTACTATGTGAACCGGTCCACTGCCCTTGATGAGAGTGAAGGTGACGGGAGGATCAGGAAAACTGAGATCAAGTATGATTTGCACTGTCCTTCCAACTTCCAGGAGGGCAATGGGGCACTTGATGAGACCCTTAAGACCCATGGCTTCAACCTGAAGAACATTCAGCTCACCGGGCTTGGCTTCAGGTCCCAAAAGTGCCTATAACACAAATAATTTTATTGCAACATTGTATGTAACCCACTACATTTTAAATAACATTTTTACACATTTTATTTCGTTATTTGGCCCACGAAACTAGGTAGAATTAGTAACAATAGAAAAACCGATTTTTTTCACAAACTCGATTTCTCCTCTCAATTCTCTAGACATGCCTGAATACCCCACTCATTGTTCCTTTATAACCGATTTCCGCTCCCGCTTCCGAGCTCCGACTCCCTTTTGTACACAAAGTAGCCAGGGGTTGCTCAGGCAATGGTAGGGGAGGTAGAGAGCAGCAGCCATGGTGAGAGGAAAAAATCGCGCCAAATGTAAAACCTCGCGCGTTCGAGATGTTTTATTGATTTTTTTTATAATATCTCCTGAACGCAAACATTATCAATTTTTTTTTTTTTTCGCCCGTATCGCGTAATATGGCGATCGCCGCCGCGCCGGCACCGTGGTCGGCCGAAACAACTAATCACGCACGTCGCACGTGCATGCTTAGTCCACTAAGCACATGTTTCGTGGGTAGTCTCGTGATAGTTTTCGCGATTGATAAGTTGGCGCGCAAAGCCGTTGACACGAGAGTCGGCGCGGACATAGTAGGGGGGGGGAGGGAGAAAGAGAGAGAGACGGAAATATCGTGAGGGCGGTCGAGTACCGGCGGAATATTATATATCGGGATTTCGGCAAATGGCGAAACTACGCGATGCCCAAGATTAACGATGTTGCAACGCTATGTTGCAAATTGATAATTACGACGATCGGAAGGACAAAAAAAAACGCAACTTCACAACACGCAGTGACATAAGAACGGACGGAAACGATGCCCGCAAGCGGACATAGCAACAACAAAAATCCGTGACTCGATACGACGCGACGGATGACTTTCATAATCGAAAAAAAAATCTCGCAGTACTTACCATTTTGATGATGAGCTTCTGGTCAACGCCGAAATGTTGATTGGCACCGTCCGCGTCGTCGTTCTTGCGTTCCGGATCCCAGACTTCGCTGGCATTTGGCCCTTCGAGGGTAATTCCTGCACACAAATTCCGGCACACATGTGAATTAGGGCGGTCGTTAATAGCGGCGTATTCGCGTCGCGCCTATCGCCGCGGCTCGCCCGAGTTATCATTTTATTCGTCTCCACGAGCCGCGAGCTTCGCGTTCGCATTCGAAACAATGGAATCGTTCACAATGGCCGCGGGTCTGCCGGCGTCCCGTCCAATGCGTTGCGCACTTTCGTCGGCCACCGGGGACGTAAGTAAAGTCCCGCGAGACGAAATAAGGGAACCGCGACGAGCGCCGCGCGACGCTTCGTTATATTTACCGTAAAGATATTCCTCAGCCATGACGATTGAGCCGATATTAACGGATATTCCGGGGTTAGATAATGAAGGCGGCCGCTGTAGCGTGTGTTCCGTACGAGAGCTCTAGCTAAGAGACGACGCTGCGCGCGCGCAATGCTCACTGTGTGTCCCACGTAGCGTGTGAGTGTGATACGTGTGTGTGTGTGTGCGCGCGTGCGCTGCACGGGGAGACTGTGCGGGAAGTAGGTATGGTGGTTGGCGGCTAAGGCGGCAGCGGCAGCAGCAGCGGCGACGGCGGCGGCGACGGCGGCGGCGGCTCCTCGCACGTGCCTGTGCGAACGCGTAGCAAGCTGAGTTTCGCGTAGACATCGTTGCGCGCCCGAATACGTTCAGTCTTCTGATTGGTCGACGCTGTCCTCACCCGGCTTTCCAGGGTTGCCGCGGTTGCCGCTACTTGTGTCAAATTACCGAAGTAACGTCAGGGACGTCAAAACAACGTCTACGTTCACTATTATATTATTTATTATATCTTTGCGAAGACAAGAACAATATTTTTCTCCGTTGTACGTTGAATAAATTGCGACAAACATTTTGCATACAATGTTTTATACTTTGATCATATTTGATGTATTTTTGTTTCACTGTATTTTACACTCGGTGACTTATTTTTTCGTTGTATCTGTTGTGTTTACTTGGAGAGGGTTCGGTGACTCACGATAAGACTATAATCAAGCGATAAACTTTTTCATTTTTTTGTCTATTATTTCCTGTAGTCGGCCGTCATTTTTCCGGGCGGCCGGTAATGTGACCAGCAATTTCTCAGAGCTGGCACGCCGGCACTATTAGGTGCCGGAAATGTGTGAGGTAAGACCTGAATAAATCCGCCAAGGCTGCGGGTCGCAAATATAATCACACGTTAATGTCGATCGACAAATTTGTGATACCTATGATGATTTTTTTTTTACATCACGGCTATTAATTTTTTCACGATTGCATCTTCTTTTTTCTGTAAAACAAATTCATAGCATGTGTTTTTTTCTCTCATAAATATACGTATTTTTTTATTTATTTACCCTATTACCTATTTGCTATTATATCTTTTATAAAAGTCAGCATTTCCGAAATATACCAGAAAACAAACTGCTTTGCGATTATACTCACAATAATGTAAAAGAATCCGAATAAATATACTTTTTTGCAGAAAAAATGAAACGAACTTACAAAAAAAAAGGATTTCAATAAAAATAGTACAAGTCGGTAATTTATTAGCTATCCTAATGAAACGGCACAAGATCCCTCGCCGCGTCTGTACACAATTATCATAGGAACATTGTATTCGTTATATTACACAAAATTTGACAATTCGCAATCGTAATGGCTAACGAATAAATAATAATAAAAAAAAGTACAGTGCTACGATCAGTCGCCTTGGGAGATCGGTGAGCCGCGATCTCGCTTCGAGCCTTTGCCTTTGCCCTTCGATTTCGGGTCGCGTTTTCGGCTTATCGAGGACGTCGAGGTCGTGGACGTGGAGTCCGCGGGACTAGAGTGGTTCGAACCGTCGCGATCCCAGCGCGCGAGAGCGTCGCGCAAATTTTGTCCGTCGTTATCGTCGTAGGCGTCGACGTCGACGTGCAAATTGTCCGGGTTCGAGCGGCCGCCCTCGTTCGTCTCGAGATTGGCGCGCATCTCTTTTCTCTGGTCCTCCGTGTGCTGCGGGCAGCGCATCGAGCGCGTGCACAATTTCTTCGTGTGCTCCGAAACGACGCCGCAGATCTGTGTGAGCAAAGTTCGCTTATCCTCGATCGACATGTTCTCGTAATTCGACGGCGAATTCTCGTTGCTCGTGTGCACGTGCTCGCCGGGCGCGTCCCCGTTTCGTTGGCCGCTCTTCTGCTGCTTCGATCGTTTTATCCCGTTGCGGTCCTTTCGCCGCTTTCGCTTGTCGTTCGTCAGGCTCCAGTCTACGTCGTCGTCGTCGTCGCTTATCGCTCCGCTAAAATTGCTCATATCCTTTGTACTGTTGGCTATCCTCCTTGACGCTATCCTGGAACTGTTTCGACCCATTCCCATGCATTTTTCCAGATGCGTCGCAAACCTGCACGCCGCTACGCCTCTGTCGCAGTTAGGACAGTTGCACTCTTGAGACTTTTTCACAGGATGCTGACCAAAGACATCGAGTCCGGGTGAATCTGCAAAAGCAAATGGATGAGTTGTAACAAAAACAAGTGGCTTGAAGGATGAAAAAAGTTGATGTTTGGCTCCAAAACATTGACCGATTGGGGATGTTTGTTTCAAAATTGTTTCTCAGTTTGTTTCTCACCTACGATGGCATAAGCCTCGTCGTCGGGGATACCCTCCTCGACGTCAGAGCTCCCTGTTTTGATAGTTCTGTGCACGTCAAAGACAAATCCCATGAGTACCTCGTCCAGGAGATCCTCGTAAATTTCCTTGGTGGCCGACTCGACATTCTCGGATTTTCCCATAAATTCGAGAAAGCTTCTGTCCAGCTCCTGTATCCGTTCCTCGGTCACGGACATCTTTGACCCCGGCGAACAACACCGAAAATGCGTCAAGGATGCGTGCGTAAACAGAGCAAACACGGTTTACTCCTTCCAGTCGTCGTTGCGGCAGTCGTCGCCCGTCTCACTGCGAAAAATATCCTACAATTTTCCGTAATCGTATCTCACGTAACTTTGCCCGTCGCGAAGGGACCCGAATTTCGGACGCTGCTGCCCGAGCGTCGGTTCCTTTTTTTCGTCATTTAATCGCCACTATTCGAGCTGATTAATTACGATCCATCGCAGGTTTTCCTGTCAAGCAACTTTTGACGCTTGGATATTCGCCGATGCGGGCAGCAGAGGGCGAGCGCCGATCGGGGCGCGAGCGAGAGAGAGAGGTGCGACCATTTTTTTTGTGCGCGATTTTCGAATGATCATAACCTTAATCGTTTTATTCGAATTTACGGGAAATAAATTAGTTTGCGCGAAGGCGGAGGGAAAAGAAACCATAAAGACGATTTTCCCGACACGATGCCGTGGTGTTCGTTCGATGACATCGCTTAATATTCAAGTTACAGTATTTCGAGGTCGTTCCTAACCCTTTCGGCTGCTGAGCACGTTAGCACGTTGGTGCTCAAGTAACACTTATTAATGCCTCATTACTGTTGACTAATAAACGACGAATTTGTCGGTGAAAAGTGCGATTCGGGCTATTCCGAGGTTAGACAGTTATCACAATATTTGCCTGTTGAGTTTTCACGATCGGAACTGCGATTTATTTGAGCGTAGTTTATCACCTGATCGCAACCGCAAAATGTGAGGTTATGTTTTATCATCTTTCCGTGTTTCAGAGAAAAGCCCAGCCGGCGCATCGGCAAAAATGGCAAAGACAATTAAGAGCCTGTTGAGGATATCAATGATGATACGGAACTTAGGAACGTTAAACAATTACACGCTTGCAAAGCGTATGTTCCAGAATTCTGCCATCTGCAGCACCAACAAAGGTATATATAAATACTGAACAATGATATCCATTTTCAAGTGATTTCATATATGACACTACGTTTTGTTCTACGCTGTATTTTGTCAGATTCTTTGGTATCCGCTCAGCCGCATCTTGTCATCCATGAACGGCCACAGACGACATTGAAGGATGCAATTCAAAGCAGCAAGAATGTGTCGGCAGTTTTGGATGTAGTACAAAAGTATTCCAAACACATGTCGACTACCGATGTGGTCTGTGCGATGCATGTACTGCTTCAGCTTGAAAAGGCCAGCAACAGAAGAACCCATCGTCTCTATGAGAGACCAGAATTTGAGACGCTATGCGAAATAACAAAGAGGAACGTGCGGCAATTAAGTCCGAGCCAGGCGCTGTCCATACTTAAAACATTGATATATGTTCAAGTGCCAACCTCCAGCATCATCGTACAAGTTGTTCTTCAGATGCTTCGAGAAAACCTAAATGATTTGTCCCTCAACCAAATTGGGTTGCTTTACTATATAATCTGTAGAGACAAGGTAGAAGACACACCGCTCTTGAACGCGATCAAGATAGCACTGCCTATTGTGTATGAGAACAGTGTCTTGACAAAGCTAGACCGAGATAGCCTCCCGGCCATTGTTTCGGCCTTGCGTTTCATGGCTACACAGAAGAAAAAAAACTATAGTATAATCGACAGTCTTTTAGACATGATAGACAATTTCAAACAGCCGATAGATCAAGATTCAGCTTTAGAGATTTTGCGCACTCTCTGCGAATTGAAATACGATTCCGACGTATGTGTGCGCATCTTCAGCAATGTACAGAATGTGCTTGCTCAGAATATTGCGAGCCTGGGGCAACCAACTATCAAGCGGCTGTTAACAGCAATTGCGCTCGCATCAAAAAGGTGAGCCGTTTGTGCTATGGAAAAAAATTCTTGTGGAATAAAGTTTTATTTATTTATTGGGTTTCAGGTTCCCACAACGAAGAATCTATCACGAGGGCTTCGCAGACGCTTGCGCGTCGATTGTCATATCCGAGGACTGGGGATTCTCGGACGCGGTTCTAATCAGCTATATGCTTCAACGGATTGCGCACGTCCAAATACCACTGTTGGATTACATAGCCGCGAAGTGCTTCGAAGACCCGACAATCTTGGAGCCTTCCAGATTCTTTGACATCGCAAAATTCATCAGTGCGTGCGCGCACGCTGATTACAAACCAGTTTTCTGGGAAACGATACAAGAGGCATTGAGCGATCTAGTGCTGAACGCGATTCCACCGGACTATCCGGTGAGCAAGCTCGTCGTTAAGCTGATGACGTTGGACTATTATTGCCCGAAATTGGTGGAATTGGCGTTCGAACAAAAAGAAAAGCCATATGTATTGCAAAAGTTGAATCGACTACTGCTGTATCAAGTTGTGAAGACTCTGTATCCACAATATGCCGGACCCTTGCCCGACGAGAGCACCGTCGAATACTGGGGGGACAGAAGAAAGCAGGTCGCCTGGACCTTACCGCTACTTAAACCACTGGAGAACGGTCTTGGTGGCTCTCGCTACGTCCTATCGAATGCCAGATCTAAACTCTACCATCGAATTGGTAACCCTGTTTAAGTAGCCCAGACAATTGATGGGTGTTATTCTAATTAGAATTTAATTTAATATCGCTATTCCAGATCATGTTGTTGTAATGCGAAAGGGCGGTTTTCCCGTTCCCATCAATGAGGACGAGAGCACCCAAAGCGAAGAACATCCGGTCGTGATGATCGAGGATTTGCAACCACCTCCGGATGGTCAAGTGTACGTTAAGTAGCTCGATAACGAGTTTTATGCGACTCTGAGCGCATAAAATCTGTAACATAACATTTCGTTCGAAACTCGTGCGAGAAATTTCTTCTCAACTCACATTCGTTTCGAAAAAGTTTCATCGCACTTGTATCGAAAACTACTATTTTAACACTCCAAATTAGAGGCATATTAACGTTTTTGAAATTTACCGGTTTACAGGCTTCTTATAAGATTCGTACCCTTTACGGGTTGGGCTGCGAACACAGAACGAATGGTAGGCCCTTGGTGTCTGACCGTGAAAACGCTGGAGGCTCTGACGGGTTACACGGTGATCCCAATATCACAGCCGATGTGGGAACGTCTGGCACCGGCCGAACAAATTCCCTACCTCATGCAAGCAATCAGACTGAAGTGTGACGATGTCTCGGTTTCCGCGAACCCATGAAAATAAAACGTACGATTGTTTTGCAGCGAATGTAACAAATTAGTTTATCCTCTCGACACCGTCGTAATTTTTTTACGTTAAAAGCATTATGAATGAATCTTGATACGATTTATTTTACTTGTATTTTATGTATATACATGTTGTCGATTGTAACACAGATGAAATTATTATTTATGAATTGCGCAAGTTCCAGCGCTAACAAATCCATATCGACGCCACAAGACACAATTTGATATTGAGCGTTACGGTTACTTCTTCGAAATTATTCAGCAGTCATCCAAAGCATAAAATATCGCAGGGTTTAAACGCAACGGCAGTGTGAGTAAATTACAAGATGCAAAGATATACTTATTTAACAGTTTATTATATGAAAATAGATAATATGTCAACAATAAAATATAGTCATTGTATAATTGCGCCGAGTGCGATTAATCGGCCACTCGGTGACGGTTTATCGCGCAGTAAGTGGGTATATCACGTTGGCGGCAGGCGGAAATTGAAGGTATCGAGCTGTTATCATTTTTCTTACTCACATACACGAAATGTAAAAGCAACAGATGCAATTGGCGAAAGTAAAAGACACATAATGATCCTACCGCGAAAAAAAACGCTAACGAACAAAAGTATCGTTAGCCTAACGATAATTTTCACGAGAGACAAGTGAATGCACCAAACGTAAAAAAGCTCGTTCAAAGTTTACGTTTCAAAATACTTCAAACATTTTATTTTCCTTCTGTATCGTCCACAAAAGTGCACACTTTTCCAACAGACAAATTCATCGTCAAACGGTAAGATTTGATTCTTCAAAATTTTCTAAAAATCTTAATAAAAGTCGAACAAACTACCGAGAGATACGCCATCAGCGTAACTCGACATCGTCCGGGAAAAATATAAAATCTCGCAGTATCGCGAGACACGCACTTCGCTCGAACCCATTTTTTTCTTTACACGTAAATAATATCATTCAATAATAATAATTATTATAATAATAGGATAGCTGCGCAGCGTTAGAAACAATTAGCGAATATATCTGGATACATGACAAAGAAAAGGTCGAAGCTGCCTAGACGCAGGAAAAACAACCGGCAAAATTCCCTGGAGCACCGTACTAGCACCATTCAATCGACGAGAGGGGCTCGGCAAGCGCGCCGAGGATCATTGATTGAGCCCGAAGAGTTTGAGAGCGTTGAAGGCGGTCGCGAGGGCGACTTCCTCGGGGGTTTTGTGCATAAAAGCGGCGACCATCTCGACGACGGCGGGCAGCGCGCACGGCTCGTTGCGCTGAAACGTGCAGTAGCGATGCAGGAATGTCATGGATCTCTCGGTGAGGGCGTCCTTAACGTGGGGCGGCAATTTGCTGGCTCTCGTGTTCGGATACATGAACGGGGCGTCGGTCTCGACGAGTATCCGGTCGAGGGGTGCCTGGCCGCCCTCGAGAATCTGCCTGACGCCGCTGTCGGATTTGTCCTTGCACAGATAACCCGTGATACCCAGATAAAAGCCCTGGTCGAGATAGCGCTGAGCCTCATCCGCCATACCGATGAACGAGTGAATCATCACGGGCGGCAGATTCTTGTAGTGGCTGAGAACCTCGAGAACGTCGGTCTGAGCGCCGCGCTCGTGGACTATCAGCGGTTTGTTCAGGCGACAAGCGAGCTCGATTTGCTTGTGAAAAACCGAGCGCTGCGTCTCCGGATCGGAGAAATCGCGGTTGTAGTCGAGGCCGCACTCGCCTATCGCCACGCATTCCGGATTGCTCGCTATGCTCTCGAGTTCCCGCAGCGTCTCCGGTTCCTCCCACGACTTCGCGTCGTGGGGATGGACGCCCGCGGTCGAGTACAACGTACCCGGGTAAATTCTCGTCAGCCGCAGCGCCTCCTTGCTCGAACGTATACTCGCCCCGGTTACCATTATCTTCTGGACACCCGCGTCTTTCGCTCGCTGCACGACGCTATCCAGGTCGCGACTGTACTTCTTGTTCGTGAGATTCGCCCCGACGTCCACGAGTATGTAGTTCTCGTAGCACTGGCTCATCGCCGCGGTCGGGTCCTTTTCCTCGGCCGTCGATCCACTCGCGTTGTCGGACATTGCTGGTCACTTTTTTCGTTCAATTTCCTGGAAACAAATACGCGATATTTCATTGCGAAGAAATATATTTAAAAAAAAAATGTTGAAGGGGTGGATGGCTTTGTTAATATTTTCAGTAGATATTTTAATATTACTACTGATTTTTTTTTTCCCGCTCCAGATTTTTGACAGTTTTCCATCTGTGCTCTCCTACCTGGAGTTTTCGTGGACTGTGGCCTGACGTTGCAGGGTAAATGACTGAATATCACTGCCTAATTGTTTTCTCTGTAAAAACTGAGAAACTTGTGATTTTTACTTGCAATAAATGTCATTCAACTCAGCTGTTCATTACCCTTCAATACTTTCCAGTCACTTTCTAACAGGAGGGGATAACAATGTTTCAGCAATTTCACGCATATGGATTTGAAAATTGCATAACTAGATCGGTCTAGCATAGATAATTGAATTATCACTTAAAGCTTTAAAACTCTTGACACAGATAAAACATTGATGCTGCACATTCTGTTCTCATCATTAATACAAAGCACAAGTTGTAATTTTTTATAAGTACTCAATTTCCACTACTCAACTTTGGCAATACAATGTCAAACTAAAGGTTCTATTAATTATCAAATGCTGGTAAAAAACACACCTCTACATTATAATCAATGTCATTGAACTTTGACGTTTATTCCTTCCACCAATTCACAATCACTTCCCAGGAAGAGTAAAAATACTCCAACAATGATCTCCAGATGTGAAGAATTTCTCAGAAACAAAAAAAAATGGAATCTTCATTGGGAATAAATGTATGATCCACGATAACATTTTTCACGCGTATTTTAAAGGAATTGACTGAGTAGTAGTAAACCGCGTCATTGGGGATCAGTGAATTATGCGAAAAGTCGAATCGGATGAATGACCGCAGTCTGGTGTGTCAAATGCGGTCCAGCTTCTAACCTCTTCGCGCATGTCGCGGCCGTGAAATATATTTCTCGACTCGAGCGCAACGTCGAATCGTCGGTAATTAAAATAATCGCCAGTGCGAGCGGGTTACTCACTTTTCATTTGTAAACTCCACTTAGCGGAAATACCGAAGCTGCAGGTGACCGATGCTTGTCTGGTGCTGGTGCGGAGCAATTTCGTTGATTTAACCCCTTGCAGTGTCAGACGTGTGAGTCATACTGGAGGACAAGCGGGCTATATAACCTACATAATCCGGCGAGACTCTCCGAATTTAGGTCGAATAATCGCCGAAAAATCATTCGACGCCGCCGAAACGACGAAAAAAATCTTGAAACCACGAGGTACAGTTACACGATCCGGTTGCCTCTCAACTGCAAGATTTCGAAACCCGTCGTAAATTCGACGGATCCTTCGAAACGGAGCAAAATAACGCGACCGGACGAAAACGAGAGGGAAAACAAAACAATTGATGTCAATTGAAAACAAACGTGAAAATTAACGTTGATTGTGTTGATGTTTCACTTTTTTACCCACAATGAAGGTACAGTACTGATACAAAAAAAATGATTTTTGTTTTTTTTTTTATTTGCGCAATGAGGGATGATTTTTTTATTGAGCGTTCGAGACACCTAAGCTGGTCATGAGAAAAGTTTGGCTAAACTGTTGCTTAAAATAACAACTTATTCATATTTGCAGAATGTACAACAAATCTGTGAGTTTGCAATTCTGGCAAAAAACATTGTTCACTTTTTTGTGATCCTTACGATCAAATGGTGATCTAAATGATCATTTAGGGCTTTTTTTTCCTACGCTCACCCATTTTTAAAATTTCAAAATAAATTACTTTTCAGTTGAAGTTCATTCTCAGCAAATCCAAACATAATGTAATTTGGCCTGAAAATACTCTTTGGGATGAAAATATAATTTCACAGCTTTATGCCACACAAAAATGTAGGTTTACAGTGGGTTAAAATGTGGGTTTACATATTCCCTTGCCTTCATTGGTTTGGAATTTTTGTTCTGCAGGAATATTATTAATTAATCATATATTCTTTCCTAGGTGACTCAATTCGTAATTAAAAATAATTTTCGTGGTTATTAAACGAACGATTGTCTTGTAGAAATCGGCGCATAAAACGAGAAGGCAACAATTGAAGGAAAAAGCAGCAGCGGCGAAGAAACGCGTGGATGCGGCAAACGCATTATCCAATCCTCTGGATCCGTTATTCCGATTTTACAAAACTCCGGACGGCACGATGCTAAATCTACGCTGCAGCAGAGTCCGCGATTTGGACGAGAAAACGATCGCCTGGGTGTTCGATCTCATGGAGAGAAACATGAAGACGATGTACGAGCAAACGAAGTGGGGATGGAATCCGGAGGAGAAGCACAAAGAGCTGACCGAGGACGCTGCCTGGTATCTCGTGGCTTCCACTGATAGCGACAACGAATTGGTGGGATTCTCGCATTTCCGCTTCGACATGGATGACGGGGTCGAAGTACTTTACTGGTGAATACCAATGAAATCAGTTCTTTATTCTAATTGACTTTGGAATGCATTTTTTTCACATCGTCGCTCACTCGGTTTTCGTCGTCATTCATTTTTTTTCCCCTGCAGCTACGAGTTACAGCTTGAACCGACAGCGAGACGAAAAGGACTCGGTCGCTGTATGATGTTCGCACTGGAGACCATGGCGTTCGAGAATCAGATGCAAAAAGTCGCCCTCACGGTTTTCAAACGTAACTTCAACGCCGTCCCGTTCTTCCACAGACTCGGGTACATTTTTCATCTTTTATTTTTCGTTCGCCATTTGAAAATTCTACTATCCTAATCTACGTTGATTTTATGTCCGCAAAGAGAACCCGCGGTTTTCATCGATCTTGCCCGGGCGATCGGACACTCGGCCTAGACGGTTACACCGTGAATCTCGAGCTTGCGAAAATAACGCCAGCGTCAGTTCGCCCGGTCAAAGACACGTGTTTCTCTGTAAAGTCCTTTCGTAATTACTCTAACGGGACGTTATCTTGCGTTCGAAAAATTAATGCAAATCGTACGCGCGAGTTAACGTAAATTCATAGCGCGAAAACGCGGTTCTCATCTAATTGACGCACCCCACGAGACCTGAGAGAATGATTCCGCGAAAGTGCGAAAAAAAATGTTGTCGATTAAAAAAAAGAGTCGGCATTCGCGATCTATTTCGTCTTTTCGTAAAATCATTCTCTCCGTGATTGTCTCAGCCGCTTGCGTCGCGATTGTCCCAACATGACTAAATTGTTTGCAGATACAATCTCGACAAAACGAGTCCCGCGGAGTCGGAGAATCTACATTACATTATCCTGAGTAAAAAACATCTATTATCCGTAAGGAATGCTACGAGTATCAAGAATCTGTAACACTTGGTCTTTGCTCTCTACGATTGCGTCTTGTGAAACAATATCGACGATATTTGGTGCGGACAGACGTTCACGACGGGCGATTTTATCGACGGTCCGACGTTGTGGAAGGTCAGCGGCGCCTCGCTTATCGTCCAGTCCTCCGTAAAGCTGAGGAACTTGGTCAAATTGATTTCACCCGTTTCCGAGACGTTGAAGCTGCTGAAGAGCGATTTCTCGCCCCAGCAGAGATCGATCGCCTGCCGGTGAAGAACCATACCGACGCCTTTGCCCGCGCCCTCAGGGACCGGAAAGACGCGCAGACTTATTACAGCCATGTCCACCGGTAGATCGAAGCGCAGAGGCACGAAATTCGCGTTGAGATCGAAGGTCATCGAGGCCTGAGGATGCAGCGCCATCGTGGGATGCAGCAGCTCTTCAGACACCAAATGTCCTCCCAGAGACAACATTCCCGCGGGATGATGCGACGAAGGCGCCGGCGTCGCGCACTGCGTCTTCTTCCTCTCCAGAACCAGCATGAACACGTGATTCGTCAGTAAATTGTCCGTCACGCCCTGACTCAGCCCTCGATTGTCGTCCTGCAGAAGCCTCCGATCCTGCATTATCTGCGAATCATTGTCGATTAATTTACCTGCTAAATACACTTCTCGTACCTAATATAAAATCATATCATGTTTTGTAAGACTCTTTTGTTCGCTTATTTAAAAAAAAACATCGCCTTCTCACTTCGAATTGTCCCGACGCCATGGAAGCTGCACCCAAAGGTTGCGCGGTCGCCACTGTGAGCCTCACGCGTTTGTCCTCGATGTAGCCGGCCGAAGCGAGCGGATAGTAGTTTCCTTGGGTCGGCAATTTTGGAAACCGCTGTCGTCTCACCATCTGCGCGCGTTAAACAAAAATATCGTACTCTAAAATCGATTTCAACGGATTTATGGAAATGGTATTAAATTGCATTCTTACATTGAGACCGTTGAGATCCGTGAAAAATTGATCGCCGGACGCGATGTCCGTATCGAATCTCATGGCCAATTCGAAATTTTGCGTCTCCGAAATGTCGACTTCGTTGAGTATGTGAAGACCGAGGCCGTCGCTTCCTGGTGAATTGAAGAGCGTGCACGTGTGACGAACGTGCGGAAGCTCCACAAAGACACGCGAGAGAATTGGCCCGGTCACGAGATGGACGACTCTCTCGTTGGTCGCGTAGACCGGATCGGCCTCCGGTTTGTCAGGCAAAAACAGATAGGCGCCGCTTCGATCGTGAGTCGGTCCTCGGGTTCCGTACTTCACGAAATCCAGGTGCACCGGGAATGTCGTATTACCGACGCGCAGCGCTTTCAGCAGTCCCGATTTGCCGAACGCCGCGGAGAGTCTCGATCTGTCGCCGATCGAAAACTCCTGGGTCGAGGGCAATACTTGAAGATGCCCGAAACCTGGCACTAAGGACGGCGGGATCGCGGTGTTGTAGAGAGTCACGTTCGCCAGGTAAACACCCCTGATAACAAAAATCAAATTCAGTGAACGATGATTTTACAAAAATGTCCTGGTTAAAATATCCCTAAAAAATATCAAATAGGATATAAGTACCGGTTTTGGCCACCTTTGGTCCAGTTTTGGCCACCGACTTCGAAAGGATCGAATTATTTGTATTGTTGAAAAGAAACAAAATTGTATAGATCATCTTGTTGACTTGTATGGATACTTTCCAAATTTCAATATAAAAATACAGGAAAACAATAACTTGAAATTAATTATAGTGAAAATGACCACAACTGATACAGTGGTCACAACCGGTACATCTACCCTATATTTTTCTTTTTTATTCAAAGTAATACTCACTCGGGCACGCTAGTTCCATGAAGCGAATGAACCAGATAAGTGGCGAGACCGAAGCCCGGAACCGTGACGAGAAACGAAAGTTCATAACGGGAGGACGACAGAGCCGAACGACCGAGCCAAACGGGTGATATCTGGCATCTCACAGATTGTCCCATACGATCGGTGACTCTCACGAAGGGACTCGACACTATCAGCGTCTGAACTTTCGTCCTCTGCCGGGGCAGAGGATTGTATATTATGACCTTTTGCGTCGTGCCATCGTCGCCGAGCTCGATCGTGTATCTTTCGCCCACGCTCGTATGATGAGATCTGAAAAAAGACCCGATTATAAAATAATCACCGCGGAGGAATGAGCCCTGAACAATTCACGACCAGTCGCACCTCTTCTCGTCCATAGCAAAATATTGCGAATCCGGATTGAGCGCCGGACCTTGGGGACTCCTCAGTAAATGAGCGACCGACTGCTGAATCACGTAGCCGGAATTACTCAGCGCGGTTATCATCTTCTGAGCATAATCCACGACGACGTTGTCGCGCGCCGTTCCCGTGACACCGTCGTGATGTTGAAACAGCGAGTGCCAACGTCTCGCCTCGTCGATCTTTTTTTCCATGTTGCCCTCCGTCAGGTGCTCGTGTCCTCTGGCCCATCCGATAGCTGCGAGGATTTCCGCGGCTCTCAGAGTTCCCAGCAACACGCGATCCAGTCGCTTGTGGAAGGGTCTGTAAAAATGATTGTCGTATTAACAAAACAAACTTAAAGCGCGAAAGCGAGATATGAAAAACGCGAAAAGCTACCTGGACGTGTAGTATCCGCTCCAATAATGATCATCCCTGTCGGCGTAGGTAAAGAAATCACCGGACAAGGTCGGAAACTCGTCGAGACTCTTCGTCTCGTCTCTCACGGCATTAAAATAATCCGTGAGCGTGCCAAACTGTATGCGTACGTTCAGCAGCTCGTTGCCGTTCATGTAGTCAAAGAGTTTCTGATAATTTCCATACTGAGCGTCCCACTCGGTGCTCTGGGAGTACCGGAAATCGTCGCCGAGCGGCGCGAGAACGACGTTGGTCTTGAAGAGCTGCGATTTCTTTCGATACTGATCGAGCAGCAGCATCGCGCGTTTCGCAACGTTCCCGTTGGTTATCACCTGCGGCGCCGATTTCCACGGGCAGGTGAGACCGAAGCTCGGCAATCGAAAGAAATCGAATTGGCAGCAGACCTTTGGATCGGGACCGCACGTGTGCGGAACGTCGTAGCTGTAGAAAGGCATCATGTGCGTGAATATCTCGGTCGAACCGTCGTGGTCCCACAGTTGTCGCCAGCGAAATTCCAGGCTCTTTCCGCGAGCCAGTCGCTTCTTCACCGAGTAGTGGACACGCTGGATCAGCACGTTCTCCAGTCCCGCGCCTTTCAGCAGATACGGCATCGTCGGCGAGAGCCCGAAGGGATCGATCGCCCAGCCGGAAGACGGAACGTAGTCCAAATTCGTCTTGAGCCACTGATGACCCTGCGTCAATTGCGTCAGTTGGGCCATCCAGTGGGAAACCGCCTCGTCCGGCATTACCCAACCGCCCGCAACGATCTCCAATTGCCCGTCGAGTATAAGACGCTTCACGAGATCGCGAGTCGACGACGACTGCTCGTCCCACCACATCTTGAAGAACGATATCTCCGCCCAGATGAATTTCCGTCGGCGATCCTCGGCCAACTTCGTCACCATATTATTGAGAATTCTCTGGGTCTGGGTGGAGTAATATTTTTCAAACGTGTTGAGCCAGCCAGGGTCATTGTGCGAGTGCGGCACGACAAAGACGTTGAGCTTTCGCGTCGGATGCCACTGCTTCTCGTCGTATCTTATTGTCCAGCCCTGCTTCCAAACACCACCGTCTGTATTCTCGAAATCTAACTGTTTGTACAATTCCAACATCTGGATATCCACGTTGGGCACTTTCTCTATGTTGAAAGTGCAGCTGGACGTTTTTCCCGATGAAGGAACCTCGGAGGCTGTGGAGCGATTCTGAGGCTGTGCCATTGGACCAACAGGCACCGAATTGTGCATCGTTTCGGATGCCTCCTTTATCGCTGATATCGCCTGGTGATGACGATTCAGGTCTTCCTCCAATTTCGCCAGTCTGTTCTCGAAATGCAGCCATTGATTCTGCAAACAAATACAGCGTCATTAAAACTCCAATTTTTCCTTAAACTCTGAGGAATAAAAAAGTTTTTGAAGTAAAATTGCCTTGTTTTTTTCCTCGATAATGGAGTTGCTACTCACATCTTCTATAGAGAGTTTGGCAGTGCGTCCTTTGGGAAATAGCGTAGGATCGAGCATCAAGTACATCATAGCGCAGCAGGCGAGAATCAAACCTGCGCCGAGTACAGCGAACAGTTTGAAGAACTGAAATGTCTTTCTAGTCCTCATTTTATGTAGACGCGAAGAAAAATTACCGATGAGAAATTCGAGCGCGCGAACGTTCGGTTTATCACTGTAGCGGAATGTGGAACATATTGTTTTATGCAAAACAGCCGAACGAAGACCGCGAAACCAGCTTCATTGTTAACCCCTGCGACGACACGTAAGCAACAATATTATTGGTAGCGTTGGAAGAACGAGAACGTAGACTTTGGTGTCGGTTTACGAGCGAACGTCGGAGAAAACGCGATTACGTCCCGCGTTAAGTGGCCGGCAGTGCCACATTTACGATAACACGCGTATCATTAACGTCATTTCTGGATTTTTGCCAAGTTGTCTGCTATTGTCCTTCGGTGACTCTTGACAGTGTTTTGTATTGCTCAGCACGCGCGTCGCACAATTGCAAAGCGTCTGCAATATGCAGACGTAAAGTGACCGTCATTTTACCGACGAGACGGACCGCGATGCTTCAGTTTTTTTTGGCTTCCGCAATGTTTCGGATGTCGACAGACTGCAGGAGAGCGAATTGCAGTGCTATTGTAGAATAAAAAAATGTTTTTCTTCAAATTATTATGGCTGACTTTATCGAGCTGATAGATGATCCATCCCGATTCACGCAGATTCGGCGAAAGTGGTGCTCAGCCATCTATACATTTTTTCCCCACCACCGGCGACGAAAAATCCCTAGGCTGTGAAATCCTTGATGGTTTTTCGAAAACCTCAAGATTCCCGCGATTTCTCGGATCGCGATCAAGTTCGCAGGTGGCCCGTCTCATCTCGCGTTGAATGTCTCGCTCGTGTCTCTGTTAGTGTGGTCGACGAGCGCGAACTTTACACAGGACGCGCACGGCTGAGACGCGAAGATGTCTCAGAAGAACAAGAAGGTGAATTCGTTGTACAATTATTTCACGTCGCCGAAGAATCCAAAACCAAAGGGCGGCAAGACACCGGCTACGGCTGACAATGATCCGCCGGCCGCTAAGGCGAAATCTACGACGCCGAAACGCGAGCCCAAGCCGTCGAAGGCTAAAGGTTCGTGCCCTATGATTGTATCACGATCGTTTCGTCGTTCGACGCGCGTACAGTAAAATTCCAGTTGGGTCTGTACACGTTGTTTGTAAACACGGACGACTCGCGTCTCTGATTCTTATCGTTATCGTTTGTTTGCAAAATCTCGAATAACCGGTCGGCGGCCCTTAGGACAAAGACTGCAACGTGACTCTCTCTGAACCGCGTGTTGAATGAACAAAGAAACGAAAACGACGCTCGTATATTTAGTTATCTCAAAAAAATGCACTAGGTTATTGGTTATTTGGAAATAAATTGAAAAAAAAGCATCCTAACATTTATAAAAATCTTTGAATTAATTATTTTTGGATCAAAGGAATGTTGATAAACATGGATTGTATTTATTGAATTAAAAATAATGATGTATTAATTTGTATCCTTAGAAAATAGAGTTCACAAATTATTTATCAGAGACATTCCTTTGAGCAGTAACCAGCAAAGGCAAGGATGTCACTCCTACTCGCAAGCGGCCTTTGAAGGAGAGAAATGGGGAAGCCGAGGAGGTTGAAGCAACAAAGCCGAAGAGAAGGAGGATTATCATACCTGAGGACAGTGATTGCGATAGCGAAGATGATTACAAACCTGGTAGAATATTTTTGACTCACCTATTATATGTTATAGATAAGTAACACAAATGAGTTGGAAACAAATGATTAAAACAAAAATAATTTCCATGTTAGAATCGGATGAGGAAGTCTCAGAGGATGAAGCATCCGAAGGTGTGTCAGAAAGTGAACCAACCACCGAAACTGATGAAGAGACACCTAAGGTACAATAAATTTTTTTTTAATATATATTGGAGAAAAAAATGTTTGGGAAGGTTAATTTTGACAAGAGAAATGCTTTTAATAGAAAAATCTAATTTTGCCAATTTTTCTCGCTTTTTTAGAAAAAGGGCAAACGGGCAAAAGCAACTAAGGCCCGAGCTCCTATCAAGAAGAGCAAGTCCGAGAATGAGGTTTGTACATTTTTGTAAATGCCTGTGAAAAATGGTGATATTTTAATTTCATTAATGATTACCACAGGGTTCGGCGGATACAAAATCTAGTGGGATGCCACTCCCAACTGGACCCACTGGGCCAACATCCGGTTCTGACTCATGGCCACATTTGCACTTGGAGTTCCTTAAACCGGATAAAATAAGGGATGCCAAGAGAAGACTCGCTAGTGATCCAAATTATGATCCCAGGACTCTCTACGTACCAACCGATTTTCTAGAGAAGCAGACTCCCGTTAGTTTAATCTGCAGTGATTTATGATTGTAATTGAATTATTAGTTTCCTCACAGAAATATTTATTGACGGCATTAAAATATTTGCAGGGAATGCGTCAGTGGTGGGAACTAAAGAGCAAGCACTACGACTGCGTTCTTTTCTTCAAAGTCGGCAAGTTTTACGAACTCTACCACATGGATGCCGTGACCGGTGCCACCGTCCTTGGAATTTCTTACATGCGAGTGAGTGAATTTAACGATGATGATCTACGTAACTGCACGTTTCTTTTTACGAGCGGGAATTAAGAAAGTTTTTATTACCTCAAAAACAGGGCGAATGGGCTCACTCGGGATTCCCGGAGATCGCTTACGGTCGTTTTTCCGTAAATTTAATCGAACGAGGATACAAAGTCGCGAGAGTCGAGCAGACCGAGACTCCCGATATGGCTGCCGAACGATGCAAGAAGAGTAAGCATTAAAAAAAATGAAGTCATTAACAGGTTATTTTTAATCGCGTAAATATATAACGACAGATACAATTCGTGAATTTTATTGGATCGTTTCAGAGGGAAAATCGACAAAATTCGACAAAGTCGTGAATCGCGAGGTATGCCAAGTAACCTCTCGCGGGGCCCGAGTCTTCACGCCCCAGGATTCGGACATAATAACATCACAGTCGAATTATCTTCTCTCGTTGGTTGAGAAGCGAGATTCGGAGAGCACTCTGTCGACTTACGGAGTTTGCTTCCTGGACACGACGATCGGAGAATTTCATCTCAGTCAGTTCGAGGACGATCGTTGCAACTCGCGTTTGCTGACACTCCTCGCGCATCACCCGCCGGTCCAGATAATCTACGAGCGCGGAAATTTGTCGCCAGGTACGATGAAGATTCTGAATAACATGTTGGGCGGCGCGATAAAGGAGCCTCTGCAGAAGGAAGTGCAATTTTGGTCCGCGGCGAAGACTCTACAGGTAAGTAGGAATAAATAACAGACTTCTTTGACAACGATTTAATTATATTAATTTTATTTTTCGAAACAAAGAAACTGCACGAGGCTGAATATTTCAAGAACCCGTCCACCTCCGAATTTATGTGGCCCGAAGGTTTGAAACCTTATCTCAGCGAAAGTAAGTGATTTCACTGAGATGTAATTTAATCATTGAACGTAATAACAGTTGCAAGGTTACGAATATATAGTTTTTCATTATCTTAGAAGACAGTTTGGGGCTCACAGCAACGGAGGATAAAGAGCTCGCGGTCAACGCGTTGGGCGGTTGCATCTTTTTGTTAAAAGAGTATTTGCTGGATCAGCAGCTGCTAGCCCAAAATCGATTCACGACTTACGTGCCGCCGGATTTCACGAGCAAGGTCGCAGCTTCGGGCATAAACACGGTGACGAACATGGTGCTCGACGCCATTACGATAAACAATCTGAAAGTACTCGGCGGCGAAGGATCGCTCGTCGCGACGCTGGATCATTGTTGCACGGCCTTCGGCAAGAGGTGCGCGCGTTTTTCTTTCGAACAAAAATCGATTTTTTATTTTAGAATCCGAAGATACGATACTTTCAATTATTTTAGGCTGTTGCGCGACTGGATCTGCCGTCCGTCTTGCCAGAAACACGTGATATTGCAACGCCAAGCGGCCATTAGCGAGTTATTGGATCGACCGGATATCATCAGGAAGGTCCGCGGCATCTTGGCAAATCTGCCTGATATGGAACGTCTTCTCAGCAAGTTCGTCAAGCGCTTTCATCAATACTACATGAATATTCGTTGCTTTCTATTGCATTTCTATTATCAAATTTTACCATTTTCCTTGAAGAATTCACACGTATGGAAACGCCTTGAAAGCCGCTGACCATCCGGACTCGCGAGCGATTATGTTCGAGAGGGACACTTATTCCAAAAGGAAGATCGTGGATTTCATCACAGCTCTGGATGGATTCGAGGAAACGTTGAAAATTATCGCGCAGTTTGATGGTATGCTAAAAAAAAATAAAAGCCCCGTCCGATGTTACGTAAATTCTTGACCGGTTCTCTTTTTAGATTTCAGCAGCGAATTGATCAAGCAGTGCACGCAACTCGAACCGGACGGCGGTTTTCCACGTTTGCGCGATACTCTCGATTACTTCAAAGTACGTAAACTTTTAGACGTCAATCGACCTGAGAACTCAACCCTGTTTAATCGTCTTGCAGGTTGCGTTTGATCACGAAGAGGCGAAGAAGGAGGGCTGCATTATTCCGAAACACGGCGTCGACTCCGAGTACGATTCGGTCTTCGTGGAGTTGGAGGAAATCGCGAAGGACGTAAAGGAATATTTACAGAGTCAGATACGTCACTTCGGCGTGAAGGTGACTCTGCACGGAACCGAGAAGAAGCGCTATCAAATCGAGGTACCCGAGAGTCAGGTGAAAAAGGTCGGGTCTGGATACGAACTGCAGTCGCAGCGCAAAGGCTTCAGGAGATATTACACGGCGGAAGGCAAGGATCTTCTGGCGAGGCAGATAAATGCCGAGGACCATCGTGAGAAGGTACTGAAGGATCTGAACCGGCGGATATTCGCGAAATTCAGCGAGAAATACGATCTGTGGAGCATTGCTGTCTACAGAATCGCGACTCTCGATGTGCTCATTTCGCTCGCCGAGTACGCTCGCTCGGGCGATATGTGCGTGCCGGAAATTATAGACGACGAAAAGGTAAAGACTCGTAATAACAGAGGTTTATTTTCGTCGTTAATAACTCCTCGAACTAAAACGTTCATTATTTGTGTTTTTCACGGTCTAACGGAAACAGGTACTTACGCTGATCAGGGACGGCAAACATCCTTGCATCATGAGCGAAGATTTCGTGCCAAATGACACTCTACTCGCCGCTGAAAAGACAGCCTCCCTCGTTATCCTGACTGGACCGAATATGGGCGGAAAGTCGACTCTCATGCGGCAAGTCGGGCTACTGACTATCATGACCCAAATGGTAAATTAACTTAGGGATATCGTTGCCAAAATTGGTTTCTCCTCGATGCTGTGCAGTTTTTCTTACCGCCGAAGGCGTAACGCATGATCTTTAAATGTTGTGCTTAATATTGCGCTGTTCTGTCGCAGGGATGCCACGTGCCAGCGAGCGACTGTCGTCTGACTGTGGCAGACAGGATTTTCACGAGACTGGGAGCCAACGACGACATTCTCGCCGGCCAGAGTACCTTTTTGGTGGAGCTCAGCGAGACCGCAACGATTCTTCAGCACGCAACGCCGCATTCCCTGGTTCTGCTCGACGAGCTAGGTCGCGGCACGTCGACTTACGACGGAACTGCGATTGCCGCGGCTGTCGTAGACGCACTTACCAAGCTGAAGTGTCGTACACTCTTCTCGACGCATTATCACTCGCTGGTTGAGGATTACAAGACGAACCAAGACGTAACATTGGCTCATATGGTGAGTAGTTCGACGAGTCTGTTGTGTTCGACGTATGCGATGATAATTTTTCTCCATATCAATAAAAAACAATTTATTCGTAGGCCTGTATGGTCGAGACCGAGGCGGAAGAGGAAATATCAGAGGAATCAGTTGTTTTCCTGTACAAATTAAGCGACGGTGCCTGCCCAAAGTCCTACGGTTTCAACGCCGCTCGCCTCGCGGGAATCCCGCAGAAAATCACGCAGCGCGCTCACGTTATCGCCACGAATCTCGAACGCGAGGCTAATCAGAAACACGCGTTTAGAGCGCTGTGCAACGCAACCGAGGACTCACTCAGAAGTCTCATCGACGCCTTCGGTGACATGTAAACATCGATGGATCTCATTTGTCGTTAATCAACATTGCGCAGGGCGCATCCGTAACTCGTTACCGTTGTTTTTGTGCCAAAATGTACGCTATTTATGTAATTTATATCAGTATTACCTGTTTGAAAAAATCAACCACACCTTACATCGCCGAATTTCAATCGCATTTTCCAACCGACCTGTGAAGTTATATTTTCGTATTTTTTTACTTTTTTTTTTGTAGTTTCTAAGTGAGAAATGTATCTCCGCGTTGATAAAAAAAAATTACTTGTCAGCACATAAAGAGCAGTCTCGTAAATTACCTGCCCGTTGTGAAATTGCGGAAAATAACAAATAACCGGCGAACAAAACACACAATTGAGGAACAATGAAAATAATAACAGTCGGATTGTTGCTTACAAAATTTTATTAATTGCCAGAGTACAAAAGGGGGGTAATCACGACTAATGTGATGCGTTACAGAGAGTCATATAATTTAACTCACACCAAACGATGACGGATTACTTTTGTGAAAACGCGTGGATACATATACATATACGTATGAAATATGTCTGTATATATATATGTATTTATATGTAATATGGGGGAACCTCGCAGTGAAATAAATACGTTCGTTACGCGATGCCGGACGAGAAATTAAAAGAAGCATTTCAGCGAGGTGGGCGCACGGTCGACGCGCGATCGAGACTCGACATCTCGATCGTACATGAAAATGCATTTTGTCTTTTCACGCGATGACAGAGCGACAAGTGGATGAGACAACGACGCGCTAATCACAAATTTTGCGAACATTGATGCGACATTCATGCACAAATGAAAGAAACAAACGTACAAATACGCATTTGATGCCACGTAAGGCGAAGCATCCATCGTTTAATCTAAGATACGTCGTCGTTCCTCTTTCTCCCGAGAAATCAGCAAAAAGTGTGTTTGTGTGTATAGTCTGTATGTGTGTAATATGAATGGTTGTGTTTGTGTATGTGTATGTATGTATGTGTGTGTGAGAAAGGCACGGAATTAAGAAAGCACTTATCTTTGACGTAGTGGTGCACTTTTATTATTATTAGTATTATTATTACTTTTATTTTCTTTTTTATTCTTTTTCTCGAGAAACACAGACTACCTAATGTACAATTCCGATACGTCCGGGCATCGAAGAGAGCACGTGTCTGCCGGCCGATTGATGTCTACTCGATAATTTTAATTCATTCCAGACAAGTCCGAAGCCGCTCGATCGACTCGCAGTTTCGACATACACAAGCTCAATGTTATCAGCGATCGAAAAGGCCGCCCGATTTTCCGACCTCCGAACGAGAAGTCGTCGACTAAACGGGTTTCCGAATTAAATTGAGAACTGAGTTTTTATCGAAATTTCAAGACTGTCGACTCGAGGGTTTTTTTTTCCCGCGACTCGTGGTCTGATCGAAACGGTTTCGTTTTTCTGGACGAAGGCCAATAGCGAATGGGAGTGGAATCATTATTTTTTTTTATTTCCTCATTTTTCTTCTCTCCTCATGGGGACGACGATGGTACGGGGGACAAAGATGTTTGGGGACATCGTGGGTGTTATTTTTTTTCCTTCGTTCTTTTCTCTCGTGGATGGGGTTGGTGGTCTTTGAGACCGTTTACCAGAGCCCGGAAGAGTAGCCGCCCGGTGGCACGCGAGCGCGCGACTGCTGTCCGCCCTTGGTCGAGCCCGCCGGCGATGTATCGTGAGACTTCTCCGAGCCGTTTGAGAGTCCGTTCTGCACGGGTGCGACGTTGTTCTGTGGATCCGGGGTGTAGCCAGTTCCGGTCACCGGGTTACCGTCTGTAGAAAAGAAAATTACTTTAGGAATTTGTGGCGAGTTTTAAGTTTTTTTTGGGATTTTTTTTTAACAGATGGGTCGTATGTGGACATGAACAACGTTTGAACATTTCACTAGTCAGAAAAATCCTGTTTGGCAAGTATCAAGTGACAACTATTAAGTGTTATTAAATTTAGTGAGATTTAAAGTAATATAAATTAATCTGACATTAATTTATGTATGTTTTTCGCTTGATTTTTCAATAAATATTATTAGTAACGATTTTGAAACAAAAAAAAATCACTGGTCAATACTTGTGACTTCATTACGCATATCACGATTTTTCTGATTGATCGGACGTTTACCAACCTAGCAACCTTACGATTATTTTCTAACGAGTAGGCCGTAACAATGTATTCACTGTAAATCTTACGTACACGCTAGTAACTTACCCTTTAACAATCTAGAGCAAAGGGGCAACAATGTAAAGGATTTGGGGAAGCCTGTACAATACGTTTACTGTGTAGCTGCTCAACTCTCGGACACACAAATCGCGTTAACGCAGCGCTTACGACAAATCGCCGGTACAAGGTTCCGCAACTTCCCTGGTCGATCGAAAACGACATTAACGTAATCATGAGAGAAGGGAGCGTAAGGATTGTTCGTTTGTTTCACGGGGAATATCAACGATCGTACGATCAAGCAAATCAGTAGTGTACCGCGTTGTTACGGAGCTTAACAGCGGGGGTTTATGGCGATTGGCAACGGGCACCGCGAATACCAATCAAAACTTTCGGTGTACACCAGGATCAACGAACTTTGCGTGTACGGTCGAGGTTGCCGTGGGGGGTGGGAAAGATCGAAAGGTCGACACTCTGTGAACTCGTCTTTGAAGGTGGAGGTGAGTGAAAAATCAATAGAACGTTCTTGGCCTCGAGTGAACTGCGTTGTGTTACCACACGTTTTAAGTGGTTGAATAAAAATGGAAAAAAATGGAATTAATTATTTAAATTGGAGCATCGACCTATTGACTGATTTTTTTTCAGACAGTTTCACAGGATTTAGGATGTAGGTGGGGGAAAAATGGAAAAGGAAAGAGGAGAGGATCGTGTGAGAGGGACTGTGATCTGTGATTGCTTAAATAGGAAACGTTACCTCTACTCTTTCGTGCGCTGCGCCTCAACGGCGTCACGTCAACTCCGTCTCCGGTAACCGGGTTGCGTGGCATGCAGGACGATCCACCTGCAGACGTCGCAGGACAGGACGATCCGCCACCAATACCCAACAAAGCCGAACAAATTCACCCATGCACCGACCACAAACACAATCGCCAACGCGATCCGACAACTGGTGTTAGTGTTACGTCACGTCTTAGGAACGAATCTTACAACGTTTTGGGACGAGAGGCATGCGACTCGCTTTACGAGAGACAAAAATGTCTATTTTAAACTGCACATTTAAAGGGCAATTTAAACTGCACATTTAAAAAAGAATTTTCGATTCGTTCGAGAGACGTAAACAGTTGGGAAAAACGAAAATTAAATGCTTCTATAAGTAAGATGAACATGATATGTATAGATGTCAGCTTTATTTTTTTACTACCGAGACTATTACTTTGCAAAAGGAGAAAAGAAAAATCATTTAAATATTGTATTATAGTCGAGAGATACTATACTTTAGGGAATCTACTTTTTGGCAATCAAAGCATTTCTAGAGGATAAAATTATTCAGCTAATTCTGCCAGCCAAACATTTTTTCATCATTAATCTCGACAATGACAGTTGAAGGCCCAACGTGGCTTTTCAGATGCACAAAAAAAATCATAAAAATTGATACAACACGTTCTACGGAAAATAAAATTCAAACAAGTAAATATTGAAGAAAAATAGTTTTTGGAAAAGCGACAGATGAGCGAAAGTGAAATGGCAGATTTTTGTAGTAGATGGTTAATGAAAGCGCTACGAAATGAGATGACTAACTCAAAATATGTGTTTCGATATTGTGTCAGGCCCTACTTTTACGTTCGCGGAAAATCTAATTGAAACTCAAGAGGTTCGCGAGCAAACTAAACGATGTAAAAAAACGCGTATTCGTGCTATGTAACAACAAATATAAATAATCGTGTGCGTTCGTTCTATCAAAGAATGTTCCGAACTGATGACAGTGTAACTCGACTGCGAAGGACGACTATGCGGAAACACAGATAATACGGGATAGTGTTGAGTGTCGTGTGTTATCTACTTGTGTTTCTCGTTGCACACTTACGAAATCGTTTGACTCTCCTAAAAGCTGCTTGCGAATAGTAACAAGCAATTCGTCGTATGACAAGTCATTAGTTACAGAGATTGCGAAATTGTCTCCTTTAAATCGCTATCGCCTGAATTCAGCGTCGACGAGTCGTCGCGATGGAATCCAAAATCGAACGAAAAAGATATTTTCAATTTTTAACTCAACATAACACAAATTTAATTAGCTTGTTACAAAAAATCAATGATTTATTCTTTGAAATTCAACACAAAAACCAAGACAGTTCGAGTTAAGACGATCTTTTTTCTGAGCTTCTGAAGTACGCGATTAGTTAGAGCTAACGTGTGCGAAAATTCAAATAGACGGACGACAAACATTATTAAAAAAAAAGAAAAAAAATAAGTGAGAGCCTGCGTTACACATATTTTAAGATAGCGAGAGAGCTCGTAGTGTTTTCGCACGAATCGTTAAATCGTACGAATGTGTTACCTGTGATATTGTTAGTGTTAGCGTTCCCGTTGATCGCGGTTGTGCCGTTGACGCCGAAGCCGTTGGAGGCGCTGCTCTTGGAGCGAGAAGAGTCGTCCAGGCTCTCCCCGCTCAGCGAGATATTGCTGCGCGCGTGATTTTTCGTGTTTTGGGTGGATGGGGCATCGGGAGGGCCAAACAGACGTTTGTATGAGTCATTACCGGGCTTGTTGCCGCGCGGAGATTCGGGGCTGGTTGTGCCGGTGCTGAGACCGTTCTTCGGGGCGCTGTCGCCGAACAAGGCCGATCCCAACTGTGACTGGTTGTGATTCTTGATGCGACGGGGGCTCGTCTCCTCAGGGGCACCGAAAATGTCGCTGCTTCCACCGCCCGGAGGCTTCAAGACCCTGAAAATATAAAATAAGGACATCGTTAGTCTCAATACATAAAAAAATATAAACTTTTATTGCAGGAAAAGGAGGGTTTTAAGCTGGTAAATTTAATATTTCAATTAGATATTTGATTACAGAAATGTTCACTATGTTTAACGAGAATAAAAAGAAATTTAATAAAATTTATGTAAAAATATGCGCTTGTGTGAAATTAAATTTATTGGCCCATATTTCCAGTAATGTAAATTTCCAAATGTTTTTGAACGGTGCAACGGTTGGATATTGTGTTGCTCACGGGTACTTTCGAGCAATTAAGGTCGAAGCGAGTGAAAAAAGCTCGACAAGCGTCGTTAACGACGAGCCAACGTCACAGACCAGTCTGGTTCGCGGTCGAACCCTTTCGGGCCGGACTCACAAAAGGGCCACGCGCTTCTGTCGCGTGTCGGCTGCGCGACGACGCTGCCACTCGTGCCGCAAATAACACCCTCCCCCTCCCCTTACAATTAGAGTCACCCGCGGGGCTCGACGTCGAGGCCTGGACCTTGTTAATTAGGATGGAAGCGTCGAATCGTCAATTTGCGGAGATTGACAAAAGGTTATCATTGCAATTAGCGGGCAGCGGAGAAAAATAACAATCGGGGGCCGTGCGGTAACTGTCGGTTGCGGGTCCGGATGGTAATGAGCAATGCAAATTGTAACGGGGAAAGGATTATTGGCGATTTTGTGTTTCTACGAGTAGACTGTCAAAATGATTGGTCAAACTTTTTGTAAAAAAAAACTCAATCTCCTCTTTAAAAAGTCCATGAGTAACGAACGCATTGTCATCGTTTTATTCGTACCGTGATTGGCCGAGACTATCAGGCCGAGTCCATATTCATCTATCCTTGGTAACTTTGACAGTTCCTTCATATATCGTTTTTTTTTAACCAAAAAAAGGTTAAAAGTCGATATTTTAAAAAGAAAGTTTGATTTTTTGTCTCATATTTATCGTCGTTTGGACAACATCTTTTTTTTTTATTGAATATCTTTAAAAATGAGAAAAAATCTGCTGCGAAAGCTCAATTTTCCGGAATTACCCGGAGAGGATGTAATTGGGGCCGTGCAGACGCGCAAGGCCGGTGATTATTGAAATAAAAATATTTTTACTCGACATTGTGGCACATGTGGCGATCAGACGAGGTCGTTCGGACGTTCGCGGAGGCAAATAACGAGGATAATCAATCGATCGTAGGATGCAATTGGAAAAAATCCTTCTCGCGAGGACAGGATGGGTGTGTCTAGACGGGATTGGAAACGCAGTGGGGTCGGTGGTGGTAACAGGCATCGCGTCTGCCGACGCCTCTGCATATCCTCGGTCGCTGCCGGACTCTTTGGGTACTTATACACTCGGGGCCCATGAGCTCGGCGCTAATCAGGCTAACAACCTGCTGCGAAGAGTATCGAGAGTCCAGACCGTCGTTTCGATAGACGTTGCACGTCGATCGGCTCGCCGATCGCACAGTCGCGGCGCCGGAAACACGGAATCGTTTCGATCCGTCCTGCCTCGTTTTCCTCCGCTATTACATTTCTACACTGATCAGTCAGCACTCGTTGCAAGCTAATCATCCAATCGTTAAAGTCGCAACGCGAGAAGTGTCGACGATTATTATTAAAGAAATTCCGTGTAATTTCAATTTTTAAGTTAAGTCAAACTAAATATTTTTTATTTCGCTCTAAGCGAATATTTTTTTTACCATAGCCGGTAAAACACAGTTAAGAGATTTATTAACAGTAAAATTAAATTGTACTAATAATGCAGCAAGCCTTTCTTGACTTTCCAAAGCTCGCGCAAAACCCTTCGAAAATCGAGCACATTTCGCTTTACGATCCGAGGGTCGTTAACTTAACAATATAATTGACAATAGCTTCGTCCCGGGACTTTACGGCACAGCAGTATAACCGATCGCTGAAAATTCGCGCAGACATAAATTTCCTCGTTCGTTCTTTTAAAGTTGCAAAAAAAATGGTCTCCTCGACCCGGTAGCGGGTTTGACCCGCTGCCGGGCGAGGAGAGTCCGCAAATAACTCGAGACTCTCGTGCCATGATAAAAGTCAGAACCCACCTGGATAAATGAAATATGGATCTCAGGGGCAAACGAGTCGGAGTCGAGTCGGAGTCGTGTATGTGGTGTCGGGTCGACGGCGGTGAATATACGTTTTGAGAGACATCGCGAGGGCTGCACGAAAACTTTGCCTAACCGCGAGTGACACGCGGACGAACGACGAGTTTCGGCTTCGTACGACTCGTCTCTTAATATCGACTCCGCTCTATATATCGCTTACATATAGATATATACGAACGTAACAGCGGCAATAAATAAGGCACTGGAAGATAACAGCGAGCGGTACCATCGCCTCGAGCGTCTCCGGTCGCTGCTTCCGATAAATCTAATTCGCGTCGGCGAAGGTCGATGGGCATCATCCATGCCGTGGAAAATCGTTCGTCGTACCCCGCGACGTCTTTTCTCCGCTGAGAATTTTTTTTTTTTCATCGTTCCGTCACGCGATCCTCGCGTTTGCCCGCGAAGCGATTATTTCGTCAAATCGAAAAATATGTCTCGGCGAGTCTTCTGGCGTGTCTACAACGCACTCCCCGCGAAGTCGCAATCTTCGTTTCGCCTTTTCAGTTTCGTTTTCAGCTCGTGGCGTGCGTACCGCCCGTTTAACGAGCGCATTTGTCGACTACGGTATTATTAGTTGCAGGCCGTATCGATCTCTCGATGTGGACTCGGAAAAAAATATATTGGTGAATATTGTTCGGATATTTCGTGCGGCACTTTTGTTTTTTTTTTTTTTTTTTTTTTTTTTTTTTTTCATTGTTCGTCGGAAGAATGATTAATTATACAAAATTGTAAAATATCCGGTTGCGCAGTCATGAAAATATTTAGGACAAATATTAGATAAAGGATACAATATCATCTACTGACTATTTTCCTACTAAAATTATTGGTCAATATTGTTCGGATATTTCGCGCGATAATTATTTTTTAAATAATTCCTTTTCCTTTTAATTTTTTAAAAGAAAGCAATTTTACATGAAATGCTGTATGAAATTTAACAAGTACGACATTTGTAGCGCAACATACATCGCCAACTTTTATGCATCTGTCGAGACGAAATGCGTCTCACTTCGGTGAACACAGCGCTAATCGCTGAATCCGTAATCGCGGACGGGAAAATTTTTCATCGCGACTGTCGTTCTCAGCGGGCACAATGGAAATTGCGAATAATCGTCGAGACTGCAGTGCGGAGTTTGCCGTTGACGGTGCTGTGTAACAGGCGCAATGAACGCGACACGATTCTCGCCGACGTTTGTGGGAGATCGCTTTTGAATATTTAATGTCATCGTCCGTGACACGGAAATCTCCTGCTCGTTTGCCGAGTTCTGGCTCCGGTTTTCTACGTCTTTAAACAGGAAATTCTGCAACGGAAAGAAAATTCAATATTTCTCTTCAGTTACAAAATCCACGTATAAAAAAAATCGCGAATTGAGCTAAATTGCATCCGGACTGCATTTCGTGAATTCAATTTTTTTCTTATTACTCAGCGCAATTAACATATTAAATTAAATCTTGATTGAGTGAACACCGATCTGATTAATAAAGCCTGAATTAATTTTCACCGCATTCGGCGCGATTGAGTCATTATTTTTCAGAGACTCTTTTTTCAATTCTCGCAGAAGCTGAAAAAGCTGCTCATTAATTTTAATGCTCGGCATTAGCAATTCCACGTAACAATGTTGAGTGTGTATCTCGAACCCGTTATTAGTCGGATCTAAGACGTTCAGCTGTCTGATCACATTGGCAGCAGCCTCCGACTTGCGGTGAATGTGAAACATCCCCGGCGCGCATCAGCAGCAGCAGCAACGGGCGCAGCGGATCGGCGAAACGTTTTCATTTTCGCGGTGGATCCTGGAGCAGACTTCCGGCCGTCGGGTTGCGGCATCGCGAGCCGTAACGACTTCCGGCGAGCGAGAGAGTGCAACACAAACGATGGTAATTGCGATGAGCAGCAGCAGCAACAGCAGCAGCAGCACATCGTCTCCCGTCCGGACGATGCTTCGAGCTCGGGTGCAAAAGAGAGTGACAGAGTAGCACGAACCGTTGGTCATTCGCCGCTCTTCGAGCTCGGGTGCCATACAGGATGATTCACAATAATTCGTCTCTTCAGTTTTTCTCATATTTTTCTGGAGCATCGGCAAAAATTTAACTCGTTCACGCTAAAACTTTTATAGCACAGCTCAGGAGCTCTACAATTTGGTTAAGTTTTAATCGACGAGAGCCTGAAGAGGGCCTTTCGATAATTCACGTTACTCTCATTGGTTTTGTCGCGTTTATTTTTCCAACTATTTTTTGTAATTATTCGCCTGCTTGAAATAAACGAATTTATAAAAAAAAGTTCTCTGCATTTGAAAATCATAATTATGCAATATTTCATTTTAATTCCAAGTGGTTTAATTGTCATTGAGAAATAATAAAAATCTGAAAAAAAATTTTAAAAAATTGAAAAAAAAAGTTAACTTGGAGCAGAGAACGTTTTCCTGCTCAGAAAGTTGGAGTTGGAGTTGGAAGTTGTACAGTTCTGAATCTTCCTGTACAACCCGGAAGTAACGAATAATCCGCCAGCCCACATAATGAATTGCATTATGCGTCGACGATTCATCATTCTGAAAAATATATATATTCAGGTGGCATTTATTATGCGTCTGCGACTGCACAATTCCTGTCCCCATGGGAACACCTCGGTCTTCCTCCACTTTTCAAAGTGGGTAAGACGACGACGACGACAACGACGACGAGAGAGTCAAGGGAGACCCTGAGAATAGTCGAGTACCGCGCCGCACACGATTCATCAGATGTAATTCCATGTTATTCGCCTGCACCGGGCGCGCGGGTCACTCGCGAGTTCATTGCGTAAAGTCGGGTATTATCAAATCATTTAATTAGACTCCGTTGCATCGCCGCGGTGGTCACGTTAATCGTCGTTGCACGCGAAGAGACTTGCGCATCGAGCGAAATCGCAGGAGGGAAAAAGAGAGAAAGAGAGAGAAGGAGCGAGGTCCACCCCTCGACTGAAGATGCATCGACTGCAAGTCCCTTGGCGAGACTCTCGCCTCGCTGCGCACTCCGGGCGCTCTTCGGTCCCTCGGCTCGTCACGTAAGATTATCGCGTGCTCGGTGATTACGCACCGGCGCATGCGGTAGCCGAGCACACGCCCGCCGAACCGGTACGTGTGAATCGCCGAGACGTGATGCACGAGACTCGACATTTTCCCGGATGATCCTGGCTGCTGCCACGACGCCACTGACGCACGATGGAGGATTTTGCTCTTGTGAGATTTTTTTTTTTTCAAGACAGAAGACTGATTTTTTTTCTAGCAGCTGTAAGCGATGCAAATAAGCGATGCATTTTTATGCATCAATAATTTATTTTTAATTATTTAGTTGCTACCAAACTTTTTAGTTTGATCTTGCAAAAATGTTGGATTAGAACCATTTTTTGCAAGTTCACGCAAGAGGATTTTGCTCTTGCGAGATTTTTTTTTGAAGACAGAAGACTGTTTTTTTTTTCTAGCAGCTGTAATAAACGATGCATTTTTATGCATCAATAATTTATTTTTAATACTTTAGTTTTTACCAATCTTTTTAGTTTGATCTTGCAAATTTATTGGATGAGAACCAAAAAAAATGAAAATAATGTAAATAATTTTTTTTTATAAATTTTATTTTCAGATCAATGTAATTGAAGCTACTGGAAAAATGTCATTGGATCGAGTCCTTTTTTTCTCAGCGGATGGCGAAGGTCGTTGCTGCTGCTGCAGCTGTTTGCAGGAAGTTGGTGCATTTCTCGAGGGAAAAGAAGATTCGAAACGTTTGGTCTCGGTGCGCAACGAGACTGCAGAAGAATGCTGCCGTCTTCTCGGTGACCGGACTGGTCGCCGTTCTTCTGCTTGACGAAGACAAATTGTACGAAGACGACTTAAACTTTGCGCTACTCCAGGATACGGCGATGAAAGGCCTTTTAGAGAGTCCGAGCAATTTGTGGATCATCGAGGGAATTGTCTTGTCGTTGGATGAGTCTCGCGACTGTCGATTTGATCAATCAGCGACGATGGTAGAGAAAAGCCTACTTATTCGTCCTACTTGACGACAGACGAAAAAAAAACCCTCGACTTGAGGGTAATTTAATTTGTCGGTACTGAAATTAAACCACAAAGTGAATTAAATTCTCCCAATTTATTTAATCACAACTGATGGCAAATTGAATCATCATAATCATTATATTAAGGTTAAAAAAATGTCACCAAATCAATTTTTTTTAGTTGAAAGTTTTCATTTATGTTTTCACATATCTATATTGATTTTAATTAAGCCATAATCAACCGTATCACCCGGCAGCTACCGTCACGTTTAAAAAAACTGCATTAGAACTTTCCGTGCCGGAGTTCTGACGGTAGCGACCAGATGATTTACGAACGTGCGTTGCACGAATGCGCAGGGGGGCCGTATAGGTAGCAGCTCTGCTGCATCAGCGTCTCGCGTTGGGGGTCACGCAGCAGCTGTCCATTACCCCAGTGACTCGTGAAACTGCTGACCAATGTATTTAATTAACTCAATGGCTTATCGCGGGATTCACAGTCACCGCATCTATTTCTATGCTCATTCAATTCATTCAATATGTTTGTATTTTCATTGAATCTAACATCTAACATGGAAGTTCGTCAGTTTTAGTGCCGACTAATCATGGTGATTAGAATATGTTCTACCCTACTTTTATTTTTGAAAAAAAAAAGTACTAATAATAATTATAAGTAATTAAAAATAATTAAAAGTACTAATAATTTTCTTTTCACTAGATTTAATGAAACATATTTTTGGAAGATAACATTTATTCAAATAAAATAGACTTTAATACAGGTAATTTAGAAAAAACTTATTCCACCCGACTGGTAATTAAAATTTGTCTGGTCCACCCCCGCGTTAATCCCCCCCCCCCCCCCCCCTCTGTTTGCATGATGCACGGCGAGTTAGCCAGCCAAACGTCCGGCGCATCCCAGCGCCCAACTAGTCAGCCTTAATGGCATCTCGATAGGTAAGTAGCAGCCTTATAAAGAAAGCGGTCCGTCAGCAAACGAGAGTTAAGAGGCCCCTTATGCAACGAATCGTTCGTGGTCGTCGCGTCGTCTCCTCGTGGCCGTTGCGGAACGTCGAAACGTCGGACGGCGCGGCGTAACGATCACTCGTGGCGCGCGTTGCTGCCAAAGTGTATAGGTATCACCGGGCGCGCTCGGCTCGGTCGGCGCTCGATCGAGCCACGAGCCAATCACGGAGAGCGCGCGGCTGGAATTTACGAGAAATTAACCGATCGGCCAATTACGCCTCCGTTCGACCGATCGAGCACGATGAACGAGCGTCTCGCTCGGTTCCGGTGTAAAGCGCATCGATTTATCGCTCCGTGACTCGCGACTATTAGCGAACTGGCGCATATAAACTATATCGTTGCAGCGCAGTCTATTGCGGCCGCAGCGCGCATGCGCGCGCGCGCTCGCTCTGCCGTCGTCTCCACTCGCCGGGCTCGCCCGTCATTCGATTAGTACCCGCGATTTTATTCATCTTCGACCCTGAACTATATATCGGCTGGCACAGGGTTAAGCATTTTTTTTACCTTTTTAATTGCTCGTAAAGACTTCCGGTTGGATAATTGAATAACGCGGGAAAAGAATGAATTCTAATAAAAAAATATCACTTTATGAAACGATGCCAAATTAATTGTCTGAGACGGGAAAAAGTATCGCGCCAATTGTCTGATTCGCCGCGTTAGTTCCAATCACTTATCGCGCCGATTGGCCGTCGTTCAATTAGCACTTGCGATTTTATTCGACTGTGATCGTGAACTATAGCTGTCGGGAGTATTTTTTTTTTTTTTGTTAGATACAAAAGTATTTTTTCTGCCAAGTTGAGTCTCACGAAAAACGAAATAAAACGAAAATTGTGATGTGAATTCGATGGTTGGTCGACCGTGAAATTCCACAGAATAATTTGAAAAAGATGAGCCCTGACACAAATAAAAGTACTTCAATTATCTAAACGGAAAGAAAAAATTGCGTTAATTAGCTAATTAGTCGTTTTAGTTCCGTCCACTTATTACGATAATTGGTTTTCGACAGGCGAACGAATTATACCAGTCACGAGAAAATTTCAATTGCAAAGGACCGAAAAACGAAGCGGCGATGCTGCATCAATGGGAAACGAGTGCGCGAGGCCCCCAGCGAAATTGTACTAGTCCGAGTGAATTTATTACGGAACCGCGAGACAAGCGCTGCGGCGATCGGTTTCCCATATACTTCCGGGTGTATTTACGCGAGTTTCAACCAGATCTAACGAGGTGAAAGGACGAGACTCTCGCATATAAATATATACACAGATATATACTATATATGTGAGTATATATATGTACGTAGACATCAGAGGGAAGAGCCTGGTGCTGCACGTCGATTTATCGCTGTGTTTCGCCCCACCAGCTTAATTTACAATGCTTTATTGAATCTCCAACAGATCTTTCCCTCTCTCTTCCCGCTTCTTTCCTCTGCCTTGTCAGGCCGCCGCAGATTCTGCGAAGCAAATTTGTTGCTGACTCCAGAATTTATCCGTAACCCCACGCTGTGCAGAAAACCATCAGAGAAGTACCGTTTTCTGACTTTACTGCGGAATACGTATCACTGACTTCAGCCTCTTCTTTTTTTTTTCCTCGGTTTTTACTGTTTCGTGTAAAAGTCATAAGTCGCGGAATTTCATTGCATTCAACTGGATATCTTTACTGAGGTGAATTATTTCTTCCTATGTTATTTTTTTTTACTATTTAATAAATGTGCATAAAATTAAATGTAGCTCATGGAATTGAAGTTTGATCGTTCTAATAAAATTTTACTAAAATAAATTAGGGTAAGAATTAATTTTGGGAATATTTTTTTTTTCTCAGTGATATATTCGCGAGTTGAGCGACTTTACGAGTATCGTCCGCCGTCGCGTTTTCTCACCTCGCGGCTAGTCAGCCGTTTTGGCTGAAGCGGCGCAGACGGCGAGAACGAGCGTGGAAAATGAAAGAGCGAGTCCCCTTTTGTTTTCGGTTCTTCAGCGCAGTGAAAGTACTCGAGAGGGGCGCATCATCTCGTGTGCCGTTGTCAGTCAGCTTTTTTTTCTTTTTCTTCGCCCTCTCTGCTTTGCTTCCTGCGGGTCTTAAACGAGGGGAGGAAAAACGAGCTGAGGGTGGATTTCAGTCTAGGCGACCGACGATCGAGGAGAACCGAAGAGGCTTCCCGGATAGTCGGCAGACTGCCGAGCGTCACGTTCCGCCTCAGTCGCTCTCTCTCTCTCTTTCTCTCTCTCTCTCTCTCGTCGTCGACGTCGTCGTCGTCGTCGTCGTCGTAGTCGACGAGAAGCCCCGAAACGCTTCAACAAACCCTCGCAGGAGGGTAAAGCGTGCCGCGCCTCGTGCCCGCGAACCCCGGTGCCGACGCGTGCCAGGGGTGAGCGAACCCCTTCGCAGGCTCAGGTTCCTCCTGCGGAGCTTCGTGGACCTCCGACGAAGCCAGACACGTCGTCAACACCCGAGTCCTTTTTACGCAACGGCGACAATTACGACTGTTCTTGACTTTCCAGTACTTCAGCAGTTACGAGATTCGAAGGGTTTTAATTCCTCTCTTTTCCAAAACTTTTGTATTTTACAAAATATGATAAAAAAAAATCAAAAAAGTTGTTATCTAATTGTTAGGCTACGATTTATAAAAAAACGTAAACCTCTGAATTAATCTGAGGAAAAAATTAGTGAAATTATTGTAATTTTTTTTTGATTAATTTTTTATTAGAATCTGATTTATTTTAATTCATTATTTCTTATTTTTATTATTTGTCTGCAGTTGCTGGTTTATTTTACACTTATTGATACACAATCCAGGCTATATTTTCGCGAATATAATTCGAAATGTGTATTCAGAGCGTGGAAGCGTCAACGTGAGACGCGAAAAGTACAGGAGACTCGACGCAGGATCGTTGTACGTTGTACTTTGTCGAGGGGCCGAAGCGTGTTATACTCGCGTTACGTAATTAGCGTAACGCGATCTTTCGATCGGTCGCGACGCACACGACCGACATCTGATGCTTCCGCGTGTATCGCACCAATTCACGCACCGGCGACGTTGACGATATGTGCGAACTAAAAACAATTTTTCTGTCATTTTTAACAACTCGATTTCTCAAAGTGGACTCCGATTTCTCGGCTAACGACAGCTCGTAAAAGCGAAACATTAACCCACAAACATGACAACCAAATAACCGTAATAACCCTTTTCGCGAAGAAGAATGAAGAAACTGCAGCAATTCCAAGATCCGATCGCAGAATTATTCATCGCTCGTTCGACTCTCAGCTTCGACGTAATTGCGCTCGTTAAAAAAAATAAAGAACCATCGACTACCTAATCCGTCGATTGTGAGTAGGTGGCGAGCTCGCGGATTGTATTCCGAATGATCCGGAAAAGATAATCGACTATCGTAAAACACGAATAATCGAGAAGAATAAATCGCTTGGAATTATCCAATTCCGAACAACCATTTTCTGCTGTTTTTTTTTTTATTTGCCTTAACTTCTTTTTCTCTGTGACGAATTCTTCGACGGTTAGTTGCTTCCCGCCGACTCCGACAGACTATTAACCTCCTTAACGAGAATCCCCTAACGAGGTTAACGAAGCTCCGCTCCTCCTCCAAAATTAAGTGAGATGGGGGCGTGGGCTCAAGGACCAAACTTTTTCCTCACCTTCCTTATCGGACTTATATCCGCAGCTTTAAAAAAAATTCCACAGCTTTTTCTCGACTTCCCGGCGTCACTGCAGGCGCCAATCTAAATGTGCGTGGATGAAACAGCTATAACTGTTATACACGTCGCGTTCTTTGACGAGAATCGCCTTGACTGAGGCTGCTTAAAGCTGACGCTATAGGCGTGACGAAGATCGATCGGAATTATTCATTCACGACGAGTGGAAGTGCGCAGAGCGATTTTTTTTCAGTGCCTTTGATTGTCCATTCAGCATTTTTTCCAAAACGCGTTGAAAAAAAATTTGATTTTAATGGAATTTCTGTAAAATTGCGAGAAATATCCATTTGTGTGAAATCAGCCGTCAGTGGAAATTGACGGCGTCAAAAAACGGAAATTGAGGTGATGGAAAAAAAAATTGTTATCGAAGGACAAGCCGAGTCGGACGGTTCTGGACCGATGCGTATCGCACGATCGTCCAACGTTGTGCGACGTTTTGCTTTTGCTTTCTCGGGCGCAGCACAAAGCTCGGCACTGTCCGCCGACGAGTGTGACGCTCTATAGTGAAAGCATTGTGCAAGTTTGTATACGCGTCTCGAGTCTCGACGAGGAAGAAGCGAGACGGTTTCGACACGCGTCGCTAATTTCGCGACGCTGAGCTGAACTCCCATCGCTCTTTCGCACTTGGGCGGCGCGAGCGATGTGGATAATCGTCGGCGATATCGACGATATTCTTCCCAACATTCTTATCTCGCGTTGGAATTGCTTCGCTGTTTGCTTCGGCAGAAAATGTGCATTTTCCGAGTTCACTTCCGGACGAGAACCCGTTCGGACTTGGCCGAAGCGAATTTCCGCGAATTTTCCGGTTTGAGGTTCGCGCCGAGCATTTGGACGCTGAAAACGATTCCGGCTGCGAGCGAGAAAGCATCCGCGGAACAAAACCGCTGCACATTCGCGATAGCACATCGCGAGCGAGGCGGCGCGTGTGCCGTTCGGTGCCCGATGACGGTGGTGGCGGTGCATAAAACTGCACGCGCGGCGGAGCGAGAGAGTAAGACAGAGGAGACGGAACGAGAGATCCGGAGCAACGCGGAGTCTTTATCTCGACCGCGGGGCCCGTTACTCCTCTGTGTTTAATTAATCCTCGAATCGCTCGTGGTACAATAAAAAAATCGATAACGAAGTTACACCGTAGATAATCGCACGACTAACGCGGGCGGCCCTTCCTTTTATTCCTCGCAACGTGTGCACCGTTACCGACGAGCTAAGCGACGACGAGAACGCTGATAAGTCATAGGCGCAGCTCGATGTGTGCGTTGTGTGCATGTTTCGTCCAACGACCATTGGCCATTGTACGTTGGCTCTGTGTGCGCGATGGAGAACACACGGAGAGTCACGCTTTCTAAGCTTCTCGCCCGCCACTGTATGCACTCTCTTTCTTAATCCTCTCTTTCTTCTTCTTCTTCGTTTTTTTTTCTTCTCATTCTTGGGTCTTTTCATTAGTAATAGGGGGGGACGATTTGTGGTCATCAATTTTTTTACGAGCCATTTACGAGCCGGGTTCGTGTGGTCCGTTCGGATGACATGAAACAGAGTCTTGTAAGAGATTGTGTGACAGTGAAATAGGCTTGTTTCGAGTGACTTTATGGGCTTTATTTTTCAGGAGCGAATTTGGTGGAATTTTTTGGAGGCACAAAGGAATTTTGTCAAAAATTAATGGCAGACGCTGTATGGGTAGCGTCTGTAAATAAATTCTCTCACATTCATTGTTGTAAATATTTGTTTCCAATAAATAAAAATTGTCTACCCAGAAAATAACAAAAATAAAAAATGTGATTGATGCACCGGAAGGTAAAAATGGCGTCTTTGAATCACAAAATGAAAAAGCATCGAGAGCAACAAAACGGAATGGGGTAAAAAACATAATGTTTGAACATAATGAAGAGGACGCCTGTCGATATTGTATCGGAAGTTCGTGCTGGCGGTGGGCAACGTCGTGACAAGGGTTGATAGGCGCGCGAGACCACCGCACACGAAGACGATGGACGACGGAGATATAAGGCCGAGAAACATGTGTACCGAGTTCGTAGCACTCGCGTCGAGGCAACGAGCGATGAATGAACGAGAGCCCGACCGAAGAACCTTGAATTCGCAGCCGATTCACGGTATACCGCAACCTGACCTCGTCTCGCAAGCATGCAAGCAGAACGTTTAAAAGTTAACTGCCGTGTGCCGCTGCTACTGGGTAGGTACAGCGGCTATCGTTCCGGCTCTCGGACTTCGCACACACCCGGCGGTCGTTGTCGCACCTCTCCTTCCTCTTTTTTTTTTCTTACACTTATCTTTTTTTTTCGCTAGATATTTAATTATTCTCGCCACAGCCGCCGATCGATATCACCGAGCGGAAACTTTATAACGCGAGATACCAGAATGCAGCCGAGAAAATAACTGTTTATGCAAATTGCGAGCAATTTACTTGATTTTCAGCGCGACGTGGCGAATTTAACGAGACTGCGGTTGGAGGAACAAAAAAAGTTTTTTTTATTTATTTAATAAGTGGAGCTAATTTGTGTTTCGTATTGTCGTTTTCGTTTCTGTGATTAGGGGCATTAAAGTAATTTGAGGAAATTAGTTGAAAAAAGTTGAATAAATAAAACGTCAGTTTGAGCAGAGTTTTGTAATAAATAGGATTTGTGGTACATTGAGGCATTGCAGCAAAATTACTCTGGCCACATAATCGGAGGTTTTTTTTTCAGGGATCGTTTGCACTCAGACGATCATCGCGTAGCAACAGAAGAAAATGGAAAGGAGCTCGAAAAAAAATAGCGGAGGCGATAAAACAATGGCTACCCCATAAATTCTCGTCCCATCCTTAAATTCGGACTTTGATGAAGACGCCGCGCCTCGTCCAGTCTATTTTAAGTATTATGTGCACTGCAGACGTGTTGACCGACACGAAAATTGCTCTCGCGTGTAGACTCGCGTTATCGAGCGCGAGGAAGATCTTTTTTTTTTCCTCTTTTTACATCGAGTCTTCTACTAAGTACCTACTTTCGCCCCTCCCTGGCTGCACAGCAGCAGCAGCAGCAGCGCAGTGCAATGCACGGACAGCCGGATATTCCCTATAGAAATCGTGCTGCTGTGTTTGACTCGCGAACGTCGTTCGAGTGAACGGACAGCCTGACGTACGTTACACGACGCTGCCAGACGAAGCGGAAGAAGAAGCCTCTCTATCGGCGCGATAGATATATACACACGCGACTCAGAGAAATCGTGGTAGGCATGGAAAACTATTAAACGACAGCTATCAATTGATAGCGCATGAGAATGATTTTGTATTCAGTTATTTTTGCTATTGTCACCTGGTAACCAGTTGGTGGCCGTTGACTGTTGTGACAATTGAAAAAGTTTGTGCAGATTTAAAATCAGTTGAATAAATTTGCGTTTAATAGTACTTAGGCTTGATAAGTGAAATTTAATACCCCAACGTTGTTATCATAACGTTGTCACATCATAAAAATAAATCGACGCAAAAGGGTCTTTATTAGGATTAATGAAAACTGACTTAAAGTTGCTTTATAATGCAATCCAGAGTTGGAAAACCTTTTCATAATAGTCTTAATAAAAAGGGTATGGCATAGTCTTAATAATAGATAAAAAAACGAAAGATGTGTTATAAAATGATTACAGCGATAATACACAATAGAGCTTTTAACCTGATTTATATCTCGCCCGCTTAGTTACAATTGAAGATACCGCATCGACTAAGTGAATGCCGATAAATCACCGCTAAGTGAAAAGGGTATCGTGCTCGTTATAAAAAATCAGCCCAATTAACACCGGGCACGTTGCATTTATACCCGCGTAGCCCCGATTCGGTATCGCGATTACGCCGAACCGAAGTTCGTCGAGCGTGAACCACAGATGATATCACGGAGAACCCGGAAGAAACGAAGAGTCCGACTCTTCTTTCGCGCGGTGGAGGCCATATTTTTGCGCTTCTTCCTGCTCTATCGACGTTTGTTCTGATATTTCATAAATTGCCACTCGATTTCGAATCCCTAACAGAAAAAAAATGCACTGCGTTTTTCCAAATCTACATAATCGGTCCAGTCACAACCAAAATTAAATCCATCGCTTCGAAGTGGAAAAATCAGTCGTAGGGAGAAATTCTGCTAAATAAAATCTTTGCAAAATTATTTGGAAAAATTAGTTTCAAGATTTTTCTAACAATCACAGAAACTTAATCTCACTGCTTAAGAATTAAAAAAATTGTCAACAATAAAAACGGAATATCTCGGAAAAAATTCGCAGGCTACCAAATATCAGCTCTCCGATATACATCAGTCCTTTACCTTTTTTTCCCGTAGCCCACGTTGTCGAGCTCAACGTGTCTGTACGCTGCGTACGTCGCCATGTCGTCTGACCGTGCGTCGACTGTTATCCCTTGCTTGTCGCCAAGTGCACCCCTCAGCAGCAGTCGCTATGTCAAGCTCTGGTCGTGCTACTACGCGCCGACCGTTCGCTCAGAAACAACACTTCCCTCTTCCGCAGTAGCTTCAATATCAGCCAGCACTCGAGCCACTAACGAAATTTCCAACAGACTTTTACAAAAAGAACTCCAAAAACCCAATAACTGATCTTTCAATTTCTCCTAACCAAAATGAAATCCTTACGTTTTGTCTTCGCCGAACGATATTAAATTAACGTGTATGTATCTGGTATATCCTTCTCTCGCAAATATTATCCACGCAATACCGAAGTTTCGTTTTTTTTTTTTTTTCACTAGTATCAGTCGTCCACGATATATATTTTATCGTTTTAATTAAATACTTTCAATAATCGTTTGTCTTCAAATGTTAATACAAGTTTCTCGGGTATATTTGTCGAATAATCTAGCGTATGACTTTTCGTTCACCGGTATCGCGTCCGTACGAGAGACTGGCGGCCGTGCCGGTCAGCCAGGCCGTATATAATGCCAGCGCCATTCGTCCGCCGGTCGTCGTCGTCGTCGCTGCTGCTGCTGCTGCTGCCCCCTCCCCCCGCCGCGGCGATCCTCCCACCACGCTGCCAGCTGCGCGTACCGGGACACCGGGTTCCCGTCTCGGCTCTACACCCCCGCCGACTCCTCTCGGTGCTGCTCTCTCCGTGCTTCTTCTTCTCTCCTCGCGCCGCTATATACAACGTGGTGCTGCTGCTGCTGCTACCCACCTTCCTCCTCGCTTTGCTGGAACGAGAGCGATGCGCCCTGGTGCAGCGCAGCGACGTAAACGCTGCTGCTGCTGCTCTCGCGGCGCATATACACCACCCCCGCTTGCAGCGAGGAGCGCGCGAGCCGAAACATCGAGCGAGCGAGCGAACAAGCGAGCCGAGGAGGTTGGAATCGGGCTGACGTCGACGACGTCTCGTGCATTCACCTCAATCAATACGCTCTAGCGACCAGACCAGGAGTTCCGCACGTACACAGCTTCTTCCTTACATCATCCCCCTCTCTGCCTTCCACCCCTGCTTTTTTTTTTCAGTATTTTCAACCCGCCCAAAAAACCCTTTTTCTCGTCTGGGTGGTTTCATATCTCGCCGGAGGGATGCACGCTGGTGCGCGCGGTGCATCGGGACGTGCGCGTCCTCGAACTTGCGCGAGGACGGATCGATAAGGAGATGGTTCAGGGTGGCGCTGATTCACCCATCCCCACCCCTGCTATCTCCGAGTTTTTTTTTTCACGGGGTACGAAAAACTGTTTTGTAACGCTCCCCCACGAAATACAATAATTAATCACAAAACCTGTATTTATGTTAAAAATACGACAGACGAAGAAAAACGTAAAGTCGTAAACTCCTCATTATCATATAAAAACATCGTGGTCCGAGGCCAAGAATATTTTACAAAGTTGCACCGCCCGCATTATAAAAACATGGCGCCACCACGGTTACAGTAAAGCATAAAGCTCGGGCAAACTAACAAATACGTTTAAAAAGTTAAAAGGCCGAGTCGTAGTTTGCCTGTGTCGGTGGATGTGTGTGAAAGATCGAGAGACTAAAGAGGTCAATGGAGATGCTGAGGGGTGAACCGAGGGGCGGACGTGGCGAACGTCAGAGGAAACCGGGGTTGGTGTGAGCCGATTCTGCGCGTCGCTGTGCACAACGACCGTGACTACTGCGGTGAACTTGGAGCGCGCTCACCGTCGCCTTCCCGGGGACCAAGGTGCACGCCGGGCGAGTGGTACCTCGCGCACGTAGCTACGCTCCGCTTAGCTACAGGCATCGATCGACCTCTGCGTTCTCTGCAACATCCACCGCGAGTCTTATCCGGATGAGAGGCTTTCAATTTATTTTTTTTTCCCACGAACATCACCGAAATTGTTTTTCGAGGGACATCAGGGGAAGAAGAGTTAAACGAAAATATAGTTGGGTGACGAGATGAGTCTGCGCCGTTCGCTACGGCGACCCTCACTACTGCGGTGCACTTGGCGCAGACTGCATATAACTAGCTGTGTGCGATGCAGTCCCAGCGACGAGCGCAGCAGCACCGAACCATGGGATCGATTTTATTCGCTCGCGACTTGTATTGGCATTTAACTATCTCTCTTCGTGTACGTACGTTTAATGCAGATGCGCACTTCACTCGTCGGAGGAGGACGGCGAACGAGTCTTCCGGAAAAATTGGAATTTTAAATTCACCGCGAGATAAGTTTATCGGGCTTTCCAGCAGTTTTTGCATGATCGAATAGGAAATTGATTATTTAAATTGAGGAAAAAAAAAGTTTGGGGCACTTCGATTCGCTCGCCCGGAGGAAAAATATACTTGAAATAAGCGTATAAACTGAGCTGGGGATATAATTATACTATGGGCGATTTTCTCTGCGAAACACAAATAGAGCAAAAATCTTCCTGCCTATTATGACTGCAGCGAGTATTGATTTTCTCCATAATAATAATAATCGTTTCGCTTTATTTGTAGAGATGCTTTGTGCCATATATGTCATATGGTAATAGTGGGTAATCGAAATGCGTGGCAAACGTCTCGGTCGAGTCATCGGGAAATTAGCGAAACGTATCGTGAAATGAGTTTGTCGAAGGAGCGAACCCAACCCAAATGTCCAGTCTCGTGGGTTTCTCGTCGTGGGCCGTAATGGCTGTGAGTATCATTGCTCGAGCGCGACGTTTGCTCGACAAAGCGAGCTTCCGGCGGGCCCGATAATTAAAAATAAAAGGGCTCGTCCCCTCCGAGACTAGACGAAACCCGAGTTGACCGCTGTGTACACTGAATTGATACGGCCTCCTGTCTCGAATTTAGTTGGTATCCCTAAATATATGTGCGATGCATTCACGCTGAAGTCGGAAGGGTTATTATTCGCCGACCAGGGTTTAAATAAATATTAAAATGCACTGTTGAAAATAATACAAACTAAAATCTGAAATCTGGAGAATTTTATTTATAATCCTCATGAAAAAATTTGAATTGAGCGTAAATACCCCAAGTGCATGTATCAGACATTTTACTGAATCATCGTATAGTGACTTTTACCCTGTAATTTTCGTATTATCGCGATGCATTCATAATGAGAAGAGATTAAAACAAACAACGAAGCGATGTAGTCTAAGTGGTTAAACCTGTGACTTCGTCGTGACTTCCGGCAGGGAAGTCCCGGAAGAGTGAGGTTGCTACGATATCGGGTATCATTCTCTTATTCTCTTTTATCATTACTATTGCTTTTTTCAATGACGACGCCGCAAGTAAAATTTTTGTTACAATCGAATATTACAAACCACATTTTGTTTCCAACGAGAATAGATAAGAGCAGAATAGCGCATAGGCATTCTGAATTTCTGCTTTTATACTCTTCCCGGGAACGAGCAAGAAGAAAAGTGGTTGCAACACGAAAGGAAAACGCACTAGTCCCACGAAACTAAAATACTGCCTGCGCTAATATTAGACGTATGGTTGTCGGGCATATTAAGAGTCCACGGGACTCTTTATTTTTACGAGTCGCCGTCGTCGTCGTCGTCGGTCTCGCGTAACGCGTACCCATAATCGACGACACGCACTCCGGGGCATGGAAGCAGAGGCCGAGAACAGACGCACGGGTCGAGAGTGACTGAGTGACGTAAAATTGACTGGTGTAACACGAGACACGAAAAATAATCCATTCATTCTCCGCGAAGCGCGAGAACCCGGGATTCCTCTTCGTCATTAAATCTTGATGGCTCTCCCTTTTTATTACTGTTTCTCGGTGTTTTTCTCCTTTGTCTCTTGTTTTTTTCATTAAGACTGTGAGAACTTTTCAAGAATCAATGAGCCCACCACGAAAGCGGACTCGTCCACGAAAAATCCATAAGAAACTTCCGCTCAGGCCTCGCCCGACGAAAGGCCTGAGAAATGTTTTTGTTACGAGAAAGAAAGAGACGGGAAGAGTTCATTCGATACGCACAGCGCTGTTTTGTTGCTAAGTCAAATATAGCCCTGCGTGAGGCGACAATCAGAGCTTGACGTGGCGGTCGCTCGGTACGGGATCTTGAAAATAAGATAAGAGATAAATTAAAGTCTTCGTGACCGCCGACATCGCTGGTTTGGCTCAGTAGTTTTCGGCGTGAGCAGAAAGACGAGCCACGCGAAGGGAATTGACTAGCCACCCATGCCCGAAATATACTCCTCTCGAGTTCATGAAAAAAGCAGGGCTCTGTCCTTCGACTCGTGACGGGAGTCAGCCAAGGGCCAGACTGAAGAGACCGAGAGGCTTAGTAGCTGGAAGAAAAATGATCGTGAATGCGAAAGAAATAGGAAAATGTGAAAGGGCATCAATGGCTCGAAGAATTAATGGCCACTTGCCTGTCCTGTAGTTCGGGAGCTTGTCAACAGCCAGTTCCCAAATTCATGAGAATGACGACATGTTTTGGTTCTCGATCATTAATTACTTATCAACACATCGTTAATTAATTCAAGGCTGCGAATAAAAAATTTAAGGCAATAGAATTATTTAGTGGCTGGCAGTAATTTTAATCGAAAGGGAATGTCAAATGTAGTTTTATAATAAATCAATTGCAAAATATTAAAATTGTTGAAATCGATTTTTTAAATTCGTAAAATCACGATGTCTAAAGCTCAAGGATAACAGATTTCAACGTGACTTGTCCACGTACTACTGAATATGTTACAAGAAACAGGCGTTTCTAAGCGTTTTGCTGTGTAATGATTTCAAGGTGGAACCCAGGTGAGTAGCCCCGAGGAACGTAGAGGAAGCAAAGAATACAGAATGGATATAGCATTGCAGAGAAGTTTCGCGGTCCAGAAGTTGTGTGGTCGGATCGTGGTGCGGTGGCGATGATTCTTCAATCCTCTTGTTCTTGTCGTGCCCTTCTTAATCTTCGTTTTTCGTACATCGCTCGAGCGGGCATGGCTAGGCTGCTCTCGGGCAGCCTGGACCCCCAAGGGAGGAAGTACACTGATGCCAGGATAAAATTCTCCTACGGTGGATACTCCATTGCGGCAATTAGACTTATAGTTTCTCTGGTGTCGATACCTCCTTCGACACGCATCACCGGAAAGGCCTCGGGATAGAAGGAAATAGATGGTTTCTTTGTTTCTTTGGCGAAAGTTTTACGCGTTCGAGCGTCGCCAGCGGCTTGTGGCATCAGAGCTTTGGCGGCGCATTTATAACGCGTCTATTCATTTCTCGAAAAGAAATTAAAAAAGTTACCACGGTTTAATTTTGGGTCACTACTATACATTATAACAGTATTTACGTTTGTAACTTCAACACGTTACAATTTCTAGACGCTGATGATGATGGTTGAGAGCGGGCTGATGTCGCGTGTCAGAGCTACAATGTCGTGACGAAGTGAGTTTTTAAATTTAATCGCGCCAGACTCGTTTTTGAGGTAGAGAATTAAATGGTGGAGCGATAAATGTGCCAATTTGGCACGGACAGCGGTGAAACCGTTGACGTGGTGCACGCGTGCGCAATTCCATACTTTGACACTGTGGGTTTTCCCAAACACAACGATCATCTCGTGTCACAGAAAATAAACGAATTTCAATGCTCATCCACGAATGTTCTATATGGTCAATGAATGGATCATTCGTGAGCCCCGAATCCACGATGCGATCGGCCTACGATCCATCGCATATAACAGCAGCGAAGTGCAGGTACTATCACGCGCGCCACACACGCAGGAAGTGACGGCAGTGCGTCTGGAGAATTCCTACGATGCGTCTCGCCACGCTCACGTGCTGCCGCGCTCGAGTCGCGTGCGCGCGTGCGAACCCGTCCAACGGTAAATTCGTCGTAGTTATGCACGGTACATACTGTTCCAGCTACGAAATTATTTATGCACGTTTTCCTCGCTTTTTTTATGTCCACCGTTCGTACCATGGTACGAGAAAAAAAGTCGGCGAAAAAAGCTGCGTCGGAGGAGCGGCAGGATGATCCATGAGAATGTGTGATGAACGCAATGTAGAGTTTTGCGGAAATCTCATTTCCATTACAGAGAGCAGCGTCTGCCAGGCCGTCTTCCTCCTCGCCGAGTGTCGACTGCTCGTCGCTATATACGTCACTTCGCTCTTCCAACGTCTCGACGAATTTTATGATCCGCTATCTCGCCAACCATGATACACTGTGATATAAATTATACGGATGCGTTGACGTTGTACGCTCGATGATTCATCTCGAAGGAAACGGAAAACACTGAACAGCGTGTGTATGTATATATCTGTGTTTTGCAAAGCGATCAATTCTTTCGTCGAGAAACAAGGCGCCACTGAAACAGGGGTTACAGGGAACTCCCGACGTCGTAAGCAGCGCCCTCTGTCTCTCCCACTTCTGTATTTGCTAAACACCGCGTGGCTCCAAGGACTCGCTGACTCGAGATTCCTTTGTGCGTGGAGCAGCCAACATGCGAAATAATGCGCGTGTATACACACTCGGCCGCGTGCGCTGAAATCGGATTTCGACACGGACGATCCATTCTCGGTTGGCAGCTTCGAAATACAGAAGAGGGATACTTCCGTTTCGGGAAGCCGCACAAAGGGACGGCAATGTAAATAAAACGTATTTGGGTGTGTGTTTATGCACCGGTCGTTGACCATGGGAAACTGGGGCGAACGACCGGGGAACCAATAAAAATGAAAATGTTCCGAATTATATTTATGAGAATGTTTTATGGTGCTTATCTAATTTCGAGACTGAGACTATAAAACTGGGTAAGCAATAAAAATGGTAAATATCTCTTTACAGAAAACCATGACAAATTTTTCAAAATTTCTTTCCGACAGAATCTTCATTCCTTCCATGATTACAGTACTATAGTTCAAATTTACTTCTACCGCATCAATGACTGGCAACGCTCACTTCAGATATTTCTTCTCACCTCAAGAAACCGCATCCAAAGAAATTCGACTCCCCAAAGGAAGCACGCTTCGAACGCTTCACCACAGTAGTCTTGATTATATACAGACAAAGTATATTCGGCAGGAAGAGATGGATCGGTGGTAGCCTTGAAGCATCGCAAGAGAGACAATGGAATCGTCGATGCAACAACATCCGGTCGAGCCACGAAACTTCGTGCATGCGTATGCTGGTTTTTGTGTGACATTTATACACACGTAACAATCTTCGATAGTATAGTGGTCAGTATTCATATAGACATATGCATACACAGTACAGTAGTAACAGTTCCTGTTAGTGAGTCGTTAGCAGACGAACTTCACTGTTCACGTGTGCAGGCTCGGCACAGCCGATGTTGAGTACCGAGACTCTTCGTATGTACGAATAAGGAGAGCAGACGAGAACAGGAAGGGTACCTCGGGAAGTAGTAATAATACCTGGTCTCATGGCGTATGAGCATATCGAGCACTCGCACCGGCGGCTTGCGAGCTGGTCACGCGAGTCGGTGCCGTGCCTCGATTTCGTTTGACCCTGATCGCACCGAGGCGGAAGGTCGTGTCGCTCGTGTCCTGCGAGCCGATCCTAAGTAGATGCTGTCAAAGAGGGTACATAACTGCGACACGTGGAACCTCTGGGTGCGGTTAACGTTGCTATTATACGCCTTGAGACGAGACCAGGAAGCTCCGGACGATCGAGGAAGAAGAAATCGCATTGTTACACAATTATGCGACGCACGATTCGGATTTTATTAAGTCTCGATTTATATAACTATTCTAGAAGAATCTCTGTGAGATACTCTGACATTTTTTTCTTGTACATAGAAAATAATGAAGAGTATAATAATGGCTGTGGAAAAATACTTTTTCTTTACGACTGTCAATTAACGAATGATTGATGTTCGTGTGAACGAAGAGTTTCAATTGCACCGAAAAATCTGGATTATTGGAACGTGGTAAAACCGAATGCAGAAGCATAAATGGGAACGTCGAGAAATCTCATCCACGGAAGGATCGTATTACGTACGAGGAAAGGTGTAGGGCGAGGTCAGTACGTGGAGTATAGTGGGTCGAATCGATATACGCTCGAGATGATGTCGCCCCCCTCCGTCCTTGCTACTTTGTGCTGCTGGGCTCGACAAAATGTTGGCAAGTCGCGGCGGTGGCATTATCAGACTCAGCGGGGCCGATTCCTCGGGCCAGCACCCTCGAAACTGTTACGCCCGAGGCGCTTCGTCTACACGTACGCCTATGCATCGATACATGCGCAACTTCGTCGGCAGCATCAGCAGAGCACACGTGGCGCCCCGTTCATCGTCTGTACCTTGTGTGCCGAAGACGAGGCACAAAAGAAAGTCGAAGCTCTCGACCCACAAGTGCTTGCGAAGCATATTAAAGAGACTCTGTTATTCCTTCCGAAAGTTGGAAACTATCGGGGAAGGAAGATTAAAAAATGCAGACCAAAGCTAACGTAAGCTAAAGCTGCATCTGCAGTTTTAACAATTATACGTAAAAAACTGAGTGTCAGCAAGTTCATTAGATTCTACAAATCTATAAAAGTCAATCTAATTCCCAATGTTTTTTTTTAATCAACTAAAAAAAAAAGTTGAAACTAGTATTTTCAGGGGTCGTGTCGGCAGCATGAAAAATCGTCATTATTACCATAATTATTTGCATATTGACTGCACGAAATCTAGAGCTTAGAAAAAAAAACACGAAACTAGTTTTTATGTGGCAAGCAAGAGCGTGGCTATAAATCGCGAAATAATTAACGAGTTTGGCGCGCGATGGCTTTAATTTGTCAGTGCTTATATCGCTCTGCGTAATAAACCAGCGGCTAGAGATAGTCCCGGGGATAGTTGGTAGTTTCTCGCCCCACGGCATCTCGGCGATACCGATCGATGGATGGACGCGGTTTAAATTCCTTCTGCGGTCAAGCGGAATTTCAGTCGTAGAGTCAGCGCGCATATGCGTTTATTTAGCTATACCTGATGCTGAGTCGAGGAAGTGAGCGGTAATTTCCTGAGTGCAGTGCGGTGCCTTCGTTTCTTCTCTTTGCCGCACTCATGCCAGGCAACCGACGACGACTGACTACGAAACTGGCGCAGTTATCCGGCATATCCGGCAATCCGTCTCATCACCGACGTTCTTAAGGATTCCATTGAGGTTCAGATGTCGTTAATGCCTGCACAGTTCATCGCATTAACCTACGTAATGCACTATGTATCACAATCAGAATCCTGGCACCATGTCAGCTAAGAGCAAACTCGCGTTTACCCAGCAGAGCGTACCGCATCGTAAATTACTAGGCACGAGGAAGAAGAAAAAAAAAAAAAACAAAAGAGTTAACTAACGAAACGTTGGAGAGTAGCAGAGAGGGAGGCATCGCAAGCCACCCATTGTGATTAGAGACTAGAAAGTTATACGTGAAAGACTCGGTGAAAAGGTGAAAATGTTATGTCCCGGTTTCGAATCGACGGCTCGCAGAGCGATATATTGGAAATCCGCGGATTAACGACCGCGAATATTGGATTGGCAGGCATTTCCTGAATTTCCGACTGATCCGACGTGATGGATTGATTTAGAAGATGAACAGAGACCAAAGCCAGAGACATCCAACGTCAATTATCCTTTTCTCAACGTCCACAGCGGTCCAATCAAAATTATCTGAGGATGGCTAATTGTTAGTGATTTTTTCAGATTTTGATATTCCGATAACCTCGATGCGCCTCGTGACACGAATTTCCCGCGGCATATGTAAGGATCCGTCTTTCCATATATTTGCGTTTCTTTCGCTCAAGGGTAGCACAGAAACCTAAATGGAGATTTTCTAATTGCCAGATGAAGATCTCGTCCGAGCGAACCATTAATCTCGTCCTCGGCGTGACATCCGACGCGTTGAATGCAGCGCGGCGAGTCCGGTGCTCGCCGCAGCCGAGAGGCGAGAATGGGACCCTAGGAACCATTCTCGGTTACCCGGGCTGGCATCCCCGTTGCGTGACTTTCGTCGTTAGACGCACCGCCCGGGGGGGAACTTCCGCGGGTAGATACGTGTACGTGAATCGATGTACAAGCGACTCCAAAGGGTACAACGCCGTACCGGTATTGCACACTATACCGAACACGGTGAGGCGCGAGAGGCGTCCAAAGTTATTCACGATCGCGGCGTAACCTTAGCGCGTGCGATACTAAACTTGGGCCGATGCGCTTGGGCCGCATCACCGCGGAGTTTATAAATGTTGAAGTGCCCACGGGATTTATAGATCGCTCGCAGGGGGCAAACGTTGGTGTCCCCTCACCACGTTTTCTCAGACCATGAAGAATAATCTCGCAGTACATATATCTGTGCAGCGATACTGCGTTGGATTCAGCCGTAAAGAAGTCGGGGCCTCGATTGCTGCACCGAGGAGCCGGCGCTGTGTTGCCTCGCACACCGATCCAGAACGTGCGAGCGAGGATGAAAAAAAAAAATAGATGGCGAATAGCATGAAACAGAAAAGAGAATAGTTATCGCCGTGACTAATGTAGCACAACTATCGTTTATAAGTACACTGGTCGATAGCTGGGACATTGACCTCTTTGCGTTTTTCACATAATATTGCCAGCAAGGAAAATTACAAGTTCACGAAGCGTTAACATTTCCTGGGCAATGAACACCCGAAAAATAATGTTTCCTGATGAAAAGTCTTTGCCGCATCAGATATACAAAGACCCGAGGTCCAACTAATTACACCGGAGCTGCCGTAAAACCCTCGGAAAAGTTCAATCTTGATGTTAGCTCGTCGCAACTAATTTGTACTCCGGATCACCATTATTTCTGAAGACGAGTAAAGAAGCCGAGACAGCGCGGAAAAAAGATTCGATGGTGCGAGTCGAACAGCGATAAATAATCCGTATACCGGAACCGGGTCTGTCGTGACTGGATCCCCCGAGGAGAAAGGGCCAGGAGCTCCAGAAAAGTACAGTACTTCCTCGTAGCTCATACATACACGACGACGATAATCCGATGTAGCGAAATAACGGTGCGGCGCCCGGAAGGAGGGAAGAAATGGCCCAGGCGTTGGGCCAAGGCGGCGCCGAACCGCGATGCCGGGGCCGGCGTCGAAAATCGAGTATAGGAAGAGCGCCATCGGAGGCTCCGTACATTACCGGGTGGACGTGTACGGCTTGAAATTAAATTAACGGTAAAAAGGGCGTCGGGGCGTCCGAGGTCTCGGTCGTATTTCGTCGTATTCCAGCGAAGGGAAAGGACGAGATAGTACATCGAGCGTGTCTGGCTAGAGAAAGCCATAAAGGACAAAAGCCGAGGAGGAAAGGCCAGAGTGAGAAAGCAGAGCCGGGAAAATAAGCATCGAAGTGCTCGAACACGATGGAGGGCCTTGTGCAGGCGATAAACAATTTAATTCCGCGGCGATGGTACAGCACCCGCGCGAGATGTATAGATATATAAATATACACGCGAGGAGGATGCATGGGATAGGCTGCTTGGGTGCGTTCCTTCACGCATTTCGCTTCCTCCAACGTCTGATCGATTCCCCACCCGTATACACGTCTCAATACCCGCGTCGTACACGAAATACACAGACACAGAACACCGGACGGTTCTAAATAGCAATACACGCGAGTCCGTGTTATATGTGCCGTGCAATAAGATTGCGCCATATGGCCAGACGAGTGCATGGTTTATAGGAGCGTCGATTACTCCCTTCGCGAGCCGATGGCCAAGTACCTGCTCTCTCGCTTGATAGATCAATCCGAGAGATAGAGTGGAAACAAGTCGAGAGCCAAGATTCTATCTATTAATTAACAGTAGTTTAATCACTTCGGGTAAAGTACGAAAAAATTGGTTTGCAAAAAAGCAAAAAGACATTTTACGTTCCACTGCGATGTTGAATATAAATAGTTGCGTCGTAACATTGTCGGAATTTTATCTTGACACGCGAGTGCATTCCTTTATTTCTAACTGGTAATTAAATTCAATGGCTCGGTGCCATCATTTGATGTAACAAAACTGCAGCAATTAGCTGTGCGTACAGCGGTAAGTGAAAATATTACCTGGAAATTATTACGCACCGTTAAATCAATTAGAGCGTAATTTTTTTTTTTCAAATTGACTTTAATTGCACAGAGCAGAGTTGCTTCATTGCTGAATGTCTCTTGCTTTCGGCGTGCCTATTTTGCTGAATTGTCGAGGCTGACAGAGTCCGAAAAAAAATGAATCGATTCGAACGAGTGAACTAATCGAACTGTTGAACCACGTGGCCTGTGTTTAATTGGATAACTGTGGCTGACTCAATTTCATCGTAAATTGCTGATCAGCGTTGTCTCGCAATTAGGCCGAATAAAGAGGCAAAGACGAGCCACGAAAGAAAGCATTGAAAGTAAAAAAAAAAAAAACGGTGGAATCATTGCGGAGCCACGACGGAGCGTCTCGAATCGAACGCGAGTCGAAGGAACAAGAAGAAAAGCTGTGGCAAATTCCGTTCGAACGCGCGCGTCGATTTCTATGCGAATGACGTGGCGTTCGGAGTCGTCGAAGCTGCAATCGAGAGCACACGGCGCACGTACTCGCGATAAAGAACAGGCGGAAAAGTCGCGCGGCAAAAGTTCTCTCGCTCGTTGTGCCAGCCGCCGGCACTGCGATAGAGTAATTTCTCGCGTTCGTACGGACGGCGCCTCGTCTCCTCCCGACGAAAAATTTTCTTCAAGCCCACAGACAGGAGGAGCGCCAGGATCGATTCGTTCCGTCAACGAATCTGATTTCTTCCATCACGGAAGACGGATCGAGTTGCAACGAAGAGACGCCTCTCGTTATCTCCGCGGCGTGCTGCAACAATAACAAATGTTCGAGTAAAGGAACGTGAACTTTCCGACGAATAATCGGCTGATCCATTATCGTCGGGAGGAACATTTGAATACGGGAATGAAGCAGATGTGTTGAGAGTTGGCGGCAGGCCAAACGATATTACACACTATTATGCCGGGTGAACCGAAACGATTCGGCGGTGAATCCGGAAATAGGCGAGCGAACCTCTGCCTCGTCGATGTCTTCCCCTCCCCTTCCTCTCTCACTCTCTTTTTTCCGGTTTCGTCGGCGCAAGACTGCGGATAATTATCGCGCATCCTCGGCGCACTGGCCGCGGTGCATTCACCGACCTGCGCTCTCCGCGAGTTCGAGCTGCTCTAGTCATTGCCCTTTCCTCGCCATTGCAAGCGAATGCCAAGGCGACGACTGCGCCCGAGGAATAAATCGGGTCTGCGAGGCGAGAGTACTTATTCTCACGGTTCTCGAAAAATGTGCCATGTATCTTGTTATCAGGGCGCGCAGTACATCAATACACGAGCGGTGCACATTCCGTCGGAGCTTTCTAGACCCGGTGATACAGATGAAACGAGGCGAGCAAGTAATCTGACTCACGAGATACAAATAATTTTTAATTTTGCAAAGTTGTCTTGACAAGAATAATTTAACGCGCAATTATTTTAAATAGCAAAACAGTGATTTTTCTTTAGAAATAGAATAATGAGTGTTAAAAAAAAATAGACAAAATGATTCGTTCTGGATGTGAGAAGTCGTGGCTACTACTTTGTTTCTGTGACTGTAACGATGTCGTTAATTGCAACATTTATCGGTTATTACAGGTGTTGCCAAGAGCTGCAAATCGGTCATTAGAATTTTTTTTAATAGTCGAAGGAATTTTGCCGGAAACTGCATCGCCAGGTACATTAGTGGTAGTTATAATCGCCGACGTATCGGTGACGCTCCCAGTTAGCACAGATCTCAAAGCCACAATGAGGGCGAGGAGGGAATGGCTCGCGCGCGGGGACGCAGAGCCTTTTCGCTCCATTAAATCCGACGAAGTAGCTGAAGATTCGCGCGAGACGCGAAGCCGGACGGGGCTCGAGCGGCCGGCCGCGCGCAACACCGTCAGCTCTCGTCGGGGCGCAATTACAAACGCTTATCTCCGTCACGGACCAAGCGAGCGAGACAGATTTTTCGCGTCACGTCCGGCCCCCGCGGTTTATCGCAACGCGGAGTTACGAAAAAGAAAAAGAAAATCGACATCATCTCTATCCTTATCCCTTGCGCACTGCTCGTTCGTTCTTGAATTTTCCGTGCGGAGAACAAATTACTTAGATGCTGACCAACTGATTTTCGTTTGAATTTAATTGGCCTCATGTACGTTCAGTTATTTATTTTTTTTTTTATTTTTTTTTTTCAGATATGCACTCTACGTGCTCAAAAAAATACAGGAAAAGCGTAGAGCGCAACCGATGGTCACTTTTTTTTCTCTCGTCGGACATAGCAACCGGAAAAATAACTCCGAGCGACGGCGAGAAGGGTTTTACGCGTGTCGCGGCTGTGCATCGATCGGCCGAAGAAGAAGCAGAAAAAGAAGATAGATCGACCGGGCAGCAGCCGCATTTTCTTTTCTATATACATTTCTTTCTTTCTTTTTTTTTTTTCTATCACCGCTAGTCGCGGAGAGACCGTTCGCGCGCCTCCGCGACCGTGAAATCGAGTTTCTTGCTCGGAACTCGAACAAAGAGCCGGTCAAGCCCGTGGTGGCTCTATAGTAGATGAGATTTTTCATCCGGGTCGACGTACCGACTGCCGAACGCCTCGCGGGCTGCGAGCTTCTGCCGCTGCGGCTGTTGCGACGTGGTTGGACGAACCGATACGATTCGTTTCACTTTCCCGTCGCGCATCCAGACACCCGAAAGATCATCGAACCTATCGATCGATCGATTTGAATGGCCGCGAATAACTGTGGATTAGTTTGGGCACTGTTCACGCTTCTAGTTACATTGAAACGTGTAAAAACATAAGGTAAATTTAATTTTCACGCTCGACAGTTTTTTTTTGGATTGCTTCATCTTTTTGTATTAAAAAAAAAATGATTGCGCCCAAAAAATATATCACAAACTTGACTTGAAATTTGGAATGAATCGTCAACCATTATAATTTTTGCCTTGTGACTCTTGAAATTGCATTGAAAATTCTTGAACTCAGCGGGGTAACTAATCATTTTTGGCTCGCGTATAAAATACACTCTGGAATATAGAAACCTCCATCTTTTTGTCGTTTCAAATAAAATTATTGTGTCCAACAAATTTGTCACCGACTTGACGTTGGATTAAAATGTGAAATTTGAAATGAATCGTGAATTATTATTTTGTGTGTGTCTTGTGGCTCTTGAAAGTGCATTGAAAATTCTCGCAATCAACTTGCGGGGTAACTTAATCCTCTTTGGCTTGCGTGTAAAATACACTCCGGAATATAGGAACTCCCGTGGCCGTATGTTTCATGGCGAACAACGAGCTGTTAACGTGACTGTGCTGAATTAATATTCTAGGACGGTCGAGAGTTTCGAGATTACTCGTTGCGCAGAGAGCTCAGCGTGGAATCGGCGCGTTAGCAGCCTGCTGTGTGTCAGGACACGTCGCGAAGTCCAGCAGCAACAGCAGCGGTGCAATTCCGTAAAGTCACAGCATTTATCGCGTCTCGCTGCTCTCTTCTCACTCGCGCCTTGCACGCCGAGAGAGAAGCGAATAATTTATTAACTCAACGGCGAAGATATAAGTGCGGCGAGCGAGAAGCGCGTGCGTACTCGCGAATACGGTACTTTTAACGCTCTCGCCTCTTTCTCTCATTCTCGGTTACCATATTATAATTAATAAACGGTATCCTTTCACGAGAGAACGGATAAAGCTCCGTGTATATACGAAATAATATAATAAAACACGGCGTTTTGCTCGCCAACTGCGAAACAATAATTAATAAAACGTGATACTTTCGCAGATAAAGCGTAAATCTCAACGAGACGTTAGATTCCATCGCGATGGCGAGATGGCACGGCACGAGTGCCATTATTTCGCTCCCCCCCGGTACGAATCGTCGGAAGAATGAGAAACGGAGACTCACCTGAAACAGACAAGAGAGAAAATTTGATTAGCAAATCATCCTGCAATTCCTATCAATTTAAACAGTTGTATCATATAAAATAATTCTTAGCCTTGTAAAAAAAAATCGAAAAAAATATAAATCGTCGGACTATTCAATGTCGCAGATACCAGGAAAAATAAACGTCCGAACCAACTAACGGATCGGCGAATATGATCGTCATTTTGTGTGAATACATCAGCCGATCGGGAAATCGCGCGGTTGCGGTTGACCCCTGAGAATTCTATCGGCGTCGTCTAACGGAACAACGAGACAAGAGTCGATTTGATGGGCTCCCGGTTGCGCATCGGGCTAGCCCAAGTACTTGTACGTGCGTACACGGCATAATGCCCCGGCCACTGGTGCACTACAAAGCCGGATTTGCCGTGAGTGCAGGGGAGCTTCCAGGCTCGACAGCTTCATTTACCTGCTAAGAGTGACGCATAAAAGCGTTAATTCGCACCTGAGAAGTCACGCGGCCGTGGAAACCCTCCCCCCAGCCTCTCGCATTTTTTTTTTTTCGTCTATTCCGCTGCGCTGCAAAACCACACGCGTTCCGCCGCGAGATCGTTATTATCAACTCGGAAGACGTATTACAAGGAGGGAAAAAAGTGGTCGGAAGAAAACGGCAAAAGTACAGGGCAAAACCGAGAGGGGGAGCAGAACGAGAGAGAAGTTTACAGTAGTGGAATGTTAGAAGAAGAATGAAGTAAAAAAAAAAAAGAAAAAAAAATAAGAAACGAAACGAACACGGTGCGATGCCCGCGAGCACGTTAACGATCTCGACTGTGAGTCTTCGCTGTGTTGTGTTGACGCGTTCGTCTCTCTGTCCGTCCTGCTCCCGCCGAGGGTCTCGTTAGGTTCACCGACGTCCTCGTTGCGCCGAGGCTTCTCGTTTCTTTCTACCGTTCGCACGTGTGTGTGCACCGTAACGCAGGCTGCATATCGTCAGAGCGAATAACATTTCGCAATAACGCCGTATACAACCGCGAACCGTGAATTACCATGCAAAACACACACGGCGGCGTGTGCAACGTAACAGAGCGGTAGAATGCGACGCTCGGGACGTAAATTGACGATTTTTACGCACTTTTATCCCCGCCCCGGTACGACTGATCGTCCTGTGCGTACTTTACGCTAATTACCGGCCGGCCGATTCGCTCACTTCGGGTGTGACACATAAACCTCGTCGGCGTGCAGTGTGGCACTGTCTCCCCGAGGATTCGTAATCAGTAAAATATTTATTTTTACTCCTGGCCTCCATCCGCGTGGCGTCGTACTAATTTCGCTTTACGAGAGACGCCTGCTTACGGGATATTTTACTTTTCATCCTTGTACCGCGAGTCTCGTTAAGGCTTGGCCGCTGGTTTGTGCGACGTGCGACGTGAGATATACGCGGAATTGCGATTAAGAGAGCGTACTGATATATTTGACTGGTTAAACGGTGCATTGTTAGACCACATATATATTTATTTAAAAAAAGGCAAGAGTTAGATGCGCTAACGAATTGTCTAATTTTTATGTCTTTTGAACGTTTTACGATTACGTTGACATTAGAAGATTCTAATTCGAAATAAAAAATTTGGATGTGTTTTACTGTTGAAAGTATCAGGACCAAAGAAGGATAAATGTTTTAATACATTTCTTGGACAGCAGAAAAAAAAATCGTAGCTGTGCAGGTGCGGCCGAGCCGTGCGGGCTTTTAGAGAGAGATAGATATACAAGACTGTGCCTGGTAACATCGAGAGCACCGCCAGATCGCAACTCGTTACTCCAAGGCGGTACGAGGCTTCCGATGCGTTACGAGCTCTAATTAGTGGCATCATCGGGACGAGCGCATCGTCTCCGCCGTACACCGACTTCCACGAGACCCTCTCGTTAAGAGATTTCATATCAAGCATTGTCCGTTAATATAGACGGATCACGAGGGGGACCACGAGAGGAGTATTAAACTACCGTGGGGCACGGTAATCGGTCCCTTCGGTGATATTAGAAACTCGTGGGTCTCCACCGAGAAAAACAAACAAGGGTGGTCGGTGGTCGGTCAACACATCCATCGATACACGAGTATCAAATTTTCACAACTTCCCTTCCCGTCATCACTCTCAAATACATTCTGGTACCAGTAATACAGGTCAGTAATACTTTAGCAATCAATCCTCTGAGGGACAGGAATCAATTTGCTTCAAATGAGTTACATATTTTTCTACACTGTCAGAAAAGACCGGAAATTTTTATCCATAAACTCGTCAATTAAATTTAATATATGATTGTGATATTAAATTAAGGTACCTTTGCAATAAAATTTGAGTAAAAAAAAACATCAAAATACTTTTAGAGTAACGTTATAAACAAATTATAAAAAAATATAACAAATATAAAAAAGCAAAATAAAGCAGTTATAGCAAATTATAAAAATTACTGTACCAAAAATAAATTTGACGTCCCACTTATGCAGTAAATTTAGTATACCAGTTTATGAATAAAACTTTTAGTACATGTACATCAAATTTAAAGTTTTTTTTTCTTAGTGTACATTTCTGTATATTGATAATTCTATAATTTGAAGCTAAAATTCTGAATACAAAAGATTCAAGTTTTATTGTTAAAACTCAAAAAAAATTATAAAATTGCAAAATTTTGTTCGGTTGACCAGAGCCGACTTTTCGCACAGCGAATTAAGTGGGCAATGCGGGCAGAGTGAACGGCGGTAGGGGAGCTGCGAAAAAGTATATGCACACCGAAGCATGATTCCGGCCGCCGACACCTTCAGCGCTCTTGAGCCGCCACCGGCATCTGAGGATCTCGAGTGTGGCTCGAATAGCTGCTGCCGAGCAGCCCTGCGCGAGCCGAGCTCTCGTCTTGCACGATGAACACCTTTGCTCCGGCTGATAAATACCCCGACACGGGAAGTTCCATGCCGCGAGCTTGCCCGCAACGTCACAGGCTCGATTATTCCATCGTTATCTCGCGGTGTGTTTGCTTGAATGGGGGAGGCATCGCTATACTCGTCGTGTCCTGAAAGGTCCGTGGAATATCTGATTTCGCGTAGTACCACGACGGGGAATCTCGGTCATAGAACGCACGCACGTGTCATCCTGGAAAAAAATTAATGTCGGTAAAGCAAAAACCTCGTATTACTCGTGTGACGGGCACGAATGGTCTTTACGTTATATTATATTGTTCGAGGGGGGAAATATATATTCGCACTGTTATTTACACCTACGTTTTCGTCTTTTCTCCGCGCCCGCCCGATAATCTTCGCGCTCGTGACGCCGTTGCCGGGGGCTTATATACTGAGCCGTCCTGAGCGGCGACGGCCCACGACTTTCGCCGGATTCTGTGCACTCTTCCCTGGCAACAGAAATCGTCTGCACTCGATATTCCGCACGACGCTATTAATTATTATTATTTGCGTTGGTTTCGTGTCTCGTTCGAATAGCAATGCGAACGTAATTTCTTTTTATTACTTTTTTATTTAGATATAATCCAAGTTTATATTTATTTCAATAGGAGTTAATAAAAAATTCTTAAATTCATTTTTAAGGTTACATTAAGTGAAGATTTTTTTTTGTTTAATACAGTAAATAATCTTCATGAATTCGGGGAAAATCGAATCGATAAGAGATGTTAACAAAACATTAAAAATTAAAATAGACGCTGGCCTATATCGAAGAGGAAAATATTATCTCAATTCAGTTTAAGCAGAATCACGTTTATGGCCTCGAATATGTTGCTCATAATGCGTTGAACGCACACGATCAGGAGATCACGGGGTACTTTGTAAGCGATATTGAAAAGAGAAGCGTCGCCGCACGAGACCCGACGTCGCCACGCGAAAGCGATAGGTATCTAGGATATCGGAAGTATCCATGCACGGCTATCGTAAGGTTGCGGGATTAGATCGATCGGTAAAATCGATTACACCGAGTGTACGAGACGATTATGCTCCGGCGCGTTGCGCCTGTCTACTTCGATTCGCGTATCAGAATTCTCGAGAGTTTTAATCCAAGCCCGTGATATCTACTTCGTATTATCGTACAGCTCGTTCGCCGATAGTCGCTAAACGTCGCTGCAACTACACTACCAGGATTAGCCTGGCGTACATAATCTAGTGCAGATTCGAGCCCATTATGGGTCACTGGGGTGGAGCAAGAAACGCGATAGATATACAATATCGGGAAATTGATTCTGCGGTAGGAGCCAAAGAAACGATCTCTTGATCTAAATTCCGCGTTTTCTCGGTTGAAGACGAATTTTCTCTCGCCTTTATCAAAATCCCCGCGTTCATTGATAACGCATTTTAATTAATCATTTAATTTCAACACGTTTACTAGAAATTCGAAGCTTTTTTGCTTCATGTCCCAATTGGCTGTTGAGTCTGAAGCTCATTTTTTGTCGCAGATAGGAAATTAATACAAAATTAATTAAATTGATTTTTTTTTGTACAAAAAATATCAGTAATTATTCCGACTTAAATCGCGCAGCTCAAGAGCCTGAATTTAACATCCAGGCGCCGCAAACAGCGGCTACAAGCAACGATCAATTCACCGCGAAAAAAAGGCGGAAGGCAGGAGTGTGCGCGGTGTGCCAGGTGGGCGTCAGGAAATCACGCACGCGAGAGATAATTAAATTAATCCGAGAGAGACGAGGAGTCGACGAGCGTGCAAGCTGTAACGTTACACTTCACTCCACGTACATACTTGGCCACGATATACGCCACCTCCGTATATACATTATATTTATATACACGCACACACGTATATATGCACATAAATGCCCACACGAGAGAAGCAACCTTGGCCTTCCTCGCTCGGTGTTTTCCACGTTGAAGTGTAACGATATTACGTACGCTGGACTAATCCCCCGTGTACATATCCGCTGCTCTCAACTTAATGCGACTCCGAACCGGGAATACACACACTCGTCTCTTAAAAAAAAAAATAAAAAAATAAAAAACATTAACATCAGAAGCACCTGTCGTGCCCATTACACAAATTGAAAAAAGGGGTTTGAAAAACCGAGCAAAATATATATTGCAATCTGGCGAATCTCATAATTTATGGAAAAATCAGTGCTGCTTGCACATGCACCGGAGGCATTTGAATTACTATATCTCGACGTGCTTTCCTACAGCACGATCATAGTAATTAACGACGGCGAGGTAGCAATATCAATTAAATTGGTTTAAGTGATGATGGCCAGGAAGTTCAGGCAACATTGTATTGTGATATATACCTTACTTTAGTTAGAATTAAAAAAAAAACAACGTTTAATAAAATCAAGTTTGTTGCGTGCACCGACTGACAAAATATGTAATTATTCGATGAATTCTGTTCCTTTCGCTCGTTACAAATTGAATCCGATCGGAGTGACCTACATACGGTTTCGTTACGCTTGTATAATAAACGGTAACGCATTTTTCGTTTGACCCGTTTCACCCGGCACCGCCTGCCGCCACGCTTGGCGCGTCTCGCATCCCCGAACCCGGGACCGGTCTTGTCTTGGGAATCGGAGGAACGCGAGACAGGCGAAGGCGAAGAAGTCGAAGTCATCACAGAGGCCTCTTTCTCTTACTCGGGGAGCCGCGACGGGGAAAGCCCGCCGCCGTCTCGACGTTCCCATTGGCAATTGGACACCGCGCAGTCTGTGTGTCACGACGAGTGATGCGTATCGAACACGAGACGCGCGACACCCAACCCTGGCCATGAAGAGACGAAGCACGAAAAACCCGGGGGGGGAAATGAAAACGTCTTCGTAGCTTTTCCCGATGGAAACGCTGGAAAGTCACGAGGAGACTCGTGACTTTCCGTGCAACCAAGGACAGGCATTAGCGGATCCAACTTCGGGGTGCACGCGTGCGTATAAACCGATGCGTATTATCGTTCGATTGGAGGTCGAGGCTTAGCTACAATTTATCGCCGCCCGACTGTTATTTTCCTCGACAGCGAAATGTCAGACACGGGAGACAGTGAGAGCAAGGCGCCAACGTTGACCCAGCTAAGCACTCGAAACTTTGATTCAACGTCTGCATTACTTTTTCTCTCTTCACACAAGACTAGAAATTTTTCCTTGCTTGACATTGGTCTGGAATTGTTATGTCCTGTGGTACATTGACCACAATAGAGTCGGTCGGCTCCAATAATGAGTCAAGTTATCATTTTTCCTGACATGATTCCCTGTACTCATTAGATATCATTACCTTTTCTGCAAATTTTTGTAATATTTGTTATTATTATTAACTCGATTTATTATTATCGCCTCCCGACTGTTATGTTCCTCGACAGCGAAATGTCAGACCCGGGACACAGTGAGCGCAAGGCGTCAACGTTGCCTCAGCTAAGCACTCGAAACTTTGATTCAACGTCTGCATTATTTTTTCTCTCTTTACACAAGGCTAAAATGTTGTCCTTGTTTGACTTTGGTCTGGAATTATTATGTCCTGTGATACATTGACCACAATAGCGTCGGTCGGCTCCAATAACGAGTCAAGTTATCATTTTTCCTGCCAAGGTTCCCTGTACTCATTAGAGCATTACCTTTTTCTGTTCATTTTTGAAAAATTTGTTATTATCATTAACTCGATACCTCGCATCGACTCAGGCCTGAAATTATCCTGTCCTTATGGCACATTGACTCGGTCGCCTCGGGGCAACGAGCCGAGTTATCATTTTCCCGGGTTGTCTATTAAAGCACGTGGCATCGCTCGACCTTATTATTACCTCCCCCCAGTTATCATCATTGCCGCTAATTTAGATATCTCTCGGTTTTTTGCTATGTGGCTGCGACTCGCGGAAACAACTCGAACCCGAGTTGTCATTGCGTCATGCGCCGTCTAGACAGGACCGACGATGGGACAAATTTGCGGCGCTTTTCATGATCATTCGAGCCAAGATCGGGGATAAGATTCCTGCCTGAAATTCGTTTCTTTCTTTCGTGCAGCAGCGACCGAAGAATTTCCGGGTCGGCGTCGTCCCGACTCGGGCCAGGAGCACAGAAACTGCAGGCGAACAGAAACTCGGCGAATGAGGGACGAGGGATAATACGCCCGCGCCCATTCGCGTGCCCGCGATAATTACCCCTCTTCGCGATTCTTGTCTCTGTCTCAGTGGTTATCTCCCTCCTCGGTTTCTCTCTTTCTCCTCGGCGCGGTTCGACGTACCGAAAATCTTCGCGATTAATCATAGCGGCTTTTGCTACACACGGAGCCAAGTTCGTGTAGGTCGCTTCCGTGCTACACGCCGGGAAGGGATAAACGCGGTGGGGAAAGGTATATAATAACCTGGGAGATTTTATCAAATCGCGAATTCACGGAACATAACATTGTAGGATGTTCGCAGGCGCGTTGTTGGCAATAAAACTGTAACGCGTGATATAGGGTGAGGAGCAACGTGATGATAACACAGGAAACATCATAACCGCATCGCGAGAGCTTTGCGCTGCTGACCCTCGAGTCTGCGGAAATTGCTTCGCGGTTCGGTTAAATTATTCGCGGAATGTTTTCATCTTTCGCACTGAAGGAATCAATGCCACATTGTGGGCAGAAGCTCGCGTGGGATCAGTTATTGCCGAAGGTAAATTAATTTGTAAATATTTTCATTGAAAAACGTCTTCTTTTAATCGAGCAAAAAATGTTGAAAAAAAATGCAGTAGCTCCACATTTTCTGCCGGATGAATTTTGATACAAAAACACGTCTGGCGTTCTCAATGTACGAGAAAATGTAAAATAATTTTTTGCTTTTCCAGAATAACTGGATTTTCTCGATGCAGGAAGCGTTGCGTTGCGGAATGAAAAAGTGACGTAAAACAAGATTTGAAAAAAATGGTGAATCGGGTACGATAGCGGGACGGAGGATGATTAAATGTAGAGGGGAGGGAGAGGATAATTGCGGTAGAGCGATGCATAGCAACAAAGCGCGTACGAGCGGTGTATTTTGCAGTCGTTAACGGACCCGACGAAGACGAGACGAGCGTCGCCCGGGAGGGACGATGGCGAACGAGTAGCGAGCCTCGAGCGAGGCGACCGAGTCTCGGGGCGAGCGAGCAACACATGTGTACGGCGACGCGGGACCTAAGCAAAGAGAGCTTACTACTCCCGTAGACCCGGTTAACTATGCCTGTAATGAGGAAATACGCGGTAATACTGTTTGATTTACCGCACGAGTGCAGACGTTAAAGTTCCACATGCCGCGAACCGCGGGCAGAAACCGCGCGCCGGTCCGCGGGGCACTGTGCTCCGATGCTTTCTCATCTTCCTATTTATTCCACTATTCCTATTCTTAGTGGGTAGCAGCGACACCTCTCAAGACACTTTTTCAATCTATTTTCGCGTTTTAGGCAGTTTTTGGACAGAATCTAGAATTTATGACAAACAAAACGACCAAATAATTTATTTTTTAGTTGATTTTGAGAAAAAAAAAAAAAATTCGAACAGTTTGTCAGAAATCGTAGATCTGGCCGCCGGGCCCGCCCAAATCATAACCGCCAAAATCGGGGTCGCGAAATTTATTTTTTCAAAATATCGACTTTTAACCTATACCATCGTTCTCAAGTCGCATATTCTACCCCTGAAAACACCATCTACAACCCTTTTTTAGTTGATTTAAAAAAAAATCGTCGAACAGTTTGTCAGAAATCTTAGATCTGGCCGGCGGGCCGAAAACCACCCAAATCGGGGTCGCGAAATTCATTTTTTCAAAATATCGTCTTTTAACCTATACCATTGTTCCCAAGTCGCATATTCTACCCCTGAAAACACCGTTTACAACCCTTTTTTAGTTGATTAAAAAAAATAAACAAATAACAGCGCTGTCGCGCGCGAAGAGTCTTGTTAGCGCCGCAGCGCTCCGACCAATCAGGGCGCGAATAGTTTGCCAACAATACAAATCTCGAACTTCGGTAACAAAACTCAAAAGTCGATAAATCTCGCCACCAACTTTTTAGTAGCTGATTTTTTAGTGGCGCATCTCCAGTAACGTGCAACAGCGCAAGTTCAACGAACCGAAGAAGTCGCCGAAGGCAAAACGGTCGCGAAAAATCTTTTTCTCCAACCAGTCCTCCCAGCTATCCTTCCTTTACAATGAACACGTGTGGAATCGGAAGCTCCAATACGGATAACCGCATCGCATGCGGAGATACCGGCTCCACCTTTGCAAATTTATCATCACCAGACGGAGATCTCGTTCCGCGTGCGGACCTCGGGTGGCGCTCTCGGAGCATATCGTATGACCGCTAAAGAAGAGGAGGAAAAATAAAAAAATAAAATAAAAAACCGAAGGACCGTTGCGTCGAGGGTGTTCGAAAGAGCGCGCGCGCGTATTATCGCCGAGTCGTACAGACGTCGACCCACACGCCGACAGGACCGACTCGTGACGTGGCGGACAGTCACTTTCTTTTCAACAATAAGAACGAGTCCTGCCTACGCACGCGCTGCGCCCGGAGAGAAGCAGCCAACCAGCCAGCGCCGGTGGCGACTGCTGACAACGATGTCGCGAGAAACGCGACCGTGTACGCGATCAGACGGCGATAATCCCCGGGACTTTGGGCCGCCGGACCGCGTCCGCCGCCGTCGCCACGCTCGTGTCCTATTATATATTTCATTAGTTCCCGAGTTCCCGGGGTCCTCGGACTTTGGCTGCCTCTGAGTCTCGCGGGGGTTAATCCGGGTTAACAACATGCACGTGAACCTCTCGCCCTCTCTCGGGGAATTAAGAGTCACGAATTCTCGAGCAGCTGAGCCTTGGGATGATAATGCTTTTATATCCGAGGGAGTTTAAACTTCCTCGAGCTGGACCCGAAGCACCGGTGTTCGAAAACTATCGCACGTGTGTTTATCGTTAGACGAACAGGTAGGCTTATTGTAGAGAAGAATGAGCTAAATGAGTTGACAAGACAAACGAAAGTTGAATCGGATATGCTAATTTTTTTACGGTTCGCCACGTTATCAAGGCAGAAACGCATTGATCACGATGGTCAAGTTAAATGTAAGATGAACTAATCAAAATATCAATCTTTAGAATTAAAAAATCTTATTTGTTCCATTAAGATTTTTATCAACTGTGCTTATTCTGATTTTATCAACTGTGTCGTAAAACAGAAGCCAAATCCGATGGCAAGGAACTCGTCGAGGCCTTCGAAATTCGAAAACCGTGACACAACCACCGGACCCACTGGTTCCTTGGTCTATTTATCGCCGTCTTAGCCCAATCCCGATATATCCGAGCGAGTTTCCGATCGCGTCGCGCACAAAGAAATCCGAAGAGACAGAAAAAAAAAGAAGTAGGAAGGAATGAATGAACCGGGAGGCGAACGAGTTTTCTACGGTACTTCCATTTTCGTATGCGGCTCTCGGAGCTGCGACGAGTCTAGCCTCGAAACTCTCCGACATTCGCGAACGCGACTCGATTTGCTCTCGTTCACTTGGCATTAACCTTCGAATCGTTTGGGACCGGTGCAACATCGCTGTTAGTTGCTCGTTGGCTGCTGCTGTCGTTTTATGCGACGTCGCGCGTGCGCGTTGTTCACCGGGAATAGAAACCGGATCGCGACGACGACGACGACGACGACGACGACGCGAGCATGTTCGGTCTGCAAAGCCGAGAGATTACCGGCGGACGTCGATGGGACTTGTACTCTCGTTGATCAGACGCAATTAGCGGCTTCGGCCTCCAATTAATTAATCGGCGCAGGGAACGTCGCCACGAATTCCTCTTAATCTGCTTTCGGTTTCTTTCGGTACACCTCATTATCGATAAGGACTCTTGTGTTATCTCTCCCGCCAGGCAATTGACATCGGGCGGAACTGGTACTTGGCACAAAGAACATTTTGTTGAAGTCACTTGAGTTAACGCTTGAAGTGGAAGCCGTCTGTCGTTGGTCTGTCACAACTGGAATTTGATTCAATGATTTTGAAATAGTTTGTATGACAGACTTAATCCTATCACTTCATATTTGATTAGAATATTCCAAAAGAAATTTCAATGCTTAATGTTCTTATGGCTGAAAATTCTATTAAGCAAAAATAAACCAATATATTCTGTTATCTCAAAAATTCTCGGTGAAATCCGATTTATTCGTTGATTATTAGTAGCTACGCCTGCAGTCGACGCCCCTCTTTAAATATTCCAGCACACCACGTGGTGTATTTCGCCACTGTCCCCTCCCTTAAAATTCTGGTCGTACCGACAGGTAATAATATTGCATATTCAACCGGGGGGGAATAACGATCGGCCGCGAAACGGGGGCCGCCGTTCAATCGTATTACGCGCACGATCGAGACCCTCGAATGTTTCCTCCGAGACATTTATGCACGTGGGCATAAAGGCCTGTCGAGTATGGTATTAGTATCGAAGTTAGAGCCGCATGGCACAAGTCCGAGCGACAGGGGAACCTGTCGTCAGGCGCACGCGAAAAGAGCGGAGAAGGAGAAAGGAGAAGGTGGTGTGCGGCTCGAGGTTACACCGCAATCCCACACGCCAATATCGTACCCTTTCTGCGTCGCTTGTTTGTCCAAAAAAAAAAAGAAGGAAAAAGAGGCGCGCGAGCTACGTGCGGCTAATATGCGCAACCAGGGAGAAGAGAGGGGAGAAGACTGGGATCAACCCAAGCCCTAGTAGGGTGATGTGTCTGCGACAAACGTGAATCATCTTTCGTTTGCAATTTCACAAGATAACGAGACACTCATGTGTTTCAAGTGGATCGTGATTATGCGTCAGATTGTTTGATGTTGATCAAGCTCTGATAAGATATCAAATCGTATTTTCCTTTTTTTTACTCTTCCATTTACCTTCTGCAATTATTTGATGTCTCAATTTTGTGTCTCGAAATTGAAACAAAAAATGTATTTAAACATCATAAATTGAGAAAAATTCTTCGACTCTATTTAAATATTTTATTGGCACGCAAATGGCCAGAAGTGTCTGAAGTACTTGTACTCGATGCCACAAACCGGTTAGTAGCAATTGACAAGCGGTTGCAAAGCCGATTGGAATTTATTCAGTCGTCGCACCACATCTTGTATAAGACTCAGTGTCCCAGACATTTTTCCGTGCAGTTCTCGCCGCGCGTTGGTATCAACCAAATTGTCGAATTATCGAGACGGAATAAAGCGTCGAGATCCCAAATAAGCAACGGAGACTCGGGGCAGCGTCTCAACGAGTCCACCGAGGTGGCAAAGTGCACGAGGTATCGCCGAGAAAATACAGCAAAGTCGAGAGTCAACCGAGAGAGGCTGGTGTCGGCATCGCACACTCCGATAACCCGATTAACCCAGCTGACTCACGAATTAGCGAGGCATCCAGACGGCACGCGAGATCTCGCCCAGTCACCTCTTCGCGTCACGAGGCTTCTGGCACGATACACGAATGATCGGCGATGCTCTCCTTCCCAGCAATATCAACCAGCAGTATCAACGTTATGCACCGGTTAATCTCTAAGCAGAGGCGGAAATGCAACTTGCGTTAAAAAAAAAAGCTGCAGATCGCCTTAGTCGACTGGAGAACTGACCTGGTCTTGTAGTTTTGCGTGTCGTCCTGACCGGCCCACATTTTGTCTTCTTTGCTTCTCACCGAAAAAAAAAAAAAATGCAACCGTATCTGCAATAGTCTTCGATCTATCACTTCTCAACGTTCCCTGTCTCCTTTTCCAATCGCTCCTTTTTCCTTCCCAACCAGCAGCACGTTTATCTCTCCTCACGTGTAAACCGCTGAGCTTTATCTCCTCCGTAATTCGCACGAGCAGCGTTATTCCAACGATCCTGGGCCGGCGATGGCGGTGTGGGTCAAACGGGGTCACACGTGAATCCTCTTTTCTCTCCACACTCGGATCTCCCTCACGAATATTCCTCCGCTTTCCTCGTATCTGGAGTCTTCTTCGACGTAGGCCGGAAGTTGGCCGGTGAACGCGTGGTGGCTTCTTCTCTCTTTCTCTCAGACCCTTTCCCTCCTTCCTCGTCGGCGATGCGGCTATCTCGCTCGTGCAGGTTGTCGGGTTCCGGTCGGTTGGTCAGTCGTACGGTGGCTCGAGTTCCCCCTGGTCTGTCTCGCTCTGGCCGACGCGGACTTCGACTCGTAGTATCTCCTACTTGGCTTCGCTTTGTACTATAGCAGCAACGGCGATCGTCGCGGTCGTTCGTAGCTCTTCGTCGACTTGGTACTGAAGGCTTGGATCGTGGGTCGCGTGCGGAGCAACCACGGGCGTAGAGTGAGTGTGCTGCTGCCTGTGACGCTGCCTGGTGCTGCTGCTGCTGCTGGTGCTGCTACTGCTGCAGCCTCGGTATGCAGACGGCGAGACGCGTGTACGGACACGCGTGTAAACGCGCGGTCCAGACGGGCACGACGGCGACGAGGAGGACCGTAGGCGCCTCGGTGATTCGCGTTTTACTGGGTGAATGACAAAGAGGCAAATCCGTCGGGGTGACTGCCGGGCACCTTCACGCGTGTGTGCGTGACGCTGCTGCTGCTGACTCCGAGCCTTCGTCATTATTAGGCTCGATCTGGACGCCCGACGTTCTCCACAGTCTCGCACCGTTGGGGATATCTCATGCTGCTTCTCGAGGCATTCGGTTCGGTTCCTCGGGCTGTTTGAGGTCTTGAGTAGCTTCAGAGATACGACATAATTGTTTTTGGACAGCGGCGCTACTGGATTTTTTTTTCAATATTGTTAAGTACGTCTGAGAGAATGAATAACTCGTATCTTTTTTTTTTAATAACGCGTTTTTTTCTTTTGGAGTTAGTTATTATAAATTATAATAACTTTGAGATTGCTTTTAATTACGATATTTCTTACGTCAGTTCGCTTTGCAGGTCCGATCAAGACAAGACAAGACAAGACAAGACTGTTTGCCACGAAGATCGCTGCCAGGCTAATCGCGCGTTCAATCATCAGCTGTTGATGAGCGAGCAGCACCAGTCGTCCCTGTTATTCTGTGCACTTCGTGCACGGTTATCTCGTTATTCGTAACAATGCGTCGACTCATGACCTTTATCATCGTTCCCAATGCCTCGTTGATAAATTGAGCAATCCATTTCTCAATTTATTATGTCAAGTTCTTCGGTTCTGGATTATCTGCTTCTTCGTTCCAGCAGAGTCGAGGACACGATGTACCCTACAGGTCTTCCACGTGCGGTCGACGTCTTCTCAAGTAGCACGGGAGATACGAAAAGATACGTGGTGCTTCTCGCCGCCGTGTAACGTTTTGCTGTTACCCGGATGAAATAAATAGACGAGCATCCACCGGATTCCACTCTCTTGTGTGCAGCACGTGTTTAGTCCTGCAGCTTTCCAGGCCCCGCACGAAGTACCGTGCGGGGCCTGGAAATTATTATAAATAAGTAACAGACTGGTCCGGATGATACACGTCGAGGCTCTTGGGATCAATCGCTCCGAGTCGTTCGTCATACACGAAATGCGGCGGTGCCGGCTGGATTAATCTCATCTTCTTTTGTGCGCACGTAATGATCCTACTCCTGATTCTTTGGTCCAGACACTTGCGAGTCTCATACATTTTCGTGCAGCTTACGAAACTTGCCGCACGAAAAGCAGTCGCACGCGGGAAGGATTCGTCCGCTATGAAAAATTGTGGAGGGCATTATCACCGGATGTCTGAGGAAAAAGTGACGATGCACTTCTCAGGTCAGATGTTCCATCGGGTTTTTCTCTTGGGATACGCGGAGTCTGGTCCATTATCCGGTCTATTATGCCGGAACTCTTATTCCGCTGGTCATTACTGCGCCTTCTGTCGGTTTTTGTTACAGCAGACGCTGCGTGGGGTAAATTATTTCGTGAAAATGATAAACTTGTATTGTGGTTGGTGAAAAAATGTCTACAAATGATAGCAAATTCTACCTGACCGTATCCATCACTTAATAAGATGAACAAGATTAAAATTAGTCAAATGAACCACAGCTCACAAAATCCACCAAAAAAATCCCAAGATTTGAGGGCGAAGAAATTAACTTTCCACCGAATTGAATGACCCACGAAAAACCCCTGAGGGCTTTTTGAAACGGGTCATTTCCGACAGCTTAACTCGCATTGTTTCACTGACCTTTGGGTACCAATGAAAAAAATGCATTTACTGGAAAATATCGATTGTTATTACACGTCTAGCCTCGGGAGCACGAGAGATATCGCGATAGCGGGAAATATATATTGGGACGAGAAGGAGGAAGCCCTCCTCCCTCTATTCCTGAAAATATGATACTGCCGTTTGCCGTGCGAAAGTCCGAAGACCCGTGGAGATTCGCGCGGAGCGGGCGTGCTGCTCGTGGTCTCTGAAAATTCCCGTAGCCACGCAATATTACATAGTTTACTGGTGTAACTGCTATACACCATCGGCCGAACAATAGCGCGGGCGCAGCCCAGCGAGTGAAGAACCGAGAAGAAAATACCGAGTCCCTGCCTCGGAGTTTCTCATGCCTGGACGAGAGATCGACAGCCGACGTCCCCCCCCCCCCCCCCCCCCCCACTTCAATTCCTGGAACCACGGACCACCTCGCACTGCACGTAAAAACGATGAGAAAAAAAAATTGGCATGTAATAACAGTAAAAGCCATAGAAGCGAGAACGCTCGAGATCGAATCGTTAAGTCGTAATTCAAGGCCGAGCCCAACCGCGCGTTTGCGATTGTAGAGTTTGGAATCCTCGGAAATTCGGTCTGCGAAAATCATCAGAGACCCTCCGTAGGAAAAAAAACAAAATACTCGACACGCGGTCACCGCGTTTCCAGGCTTTCGTCTCAAGTTCACGACGTCCGATTTCGCTCGCCGCCAGACCGGAGCAACGCAGCGACGGAAGTCGAGGTCGATCCACTTCCGTTAACGCGTTTCGCGGAAAAGCGGCGAAGGCCAAAGCGAACGCGGAAGGGGAAAAAAAAGCATCAAGGAGCATTAAGCTGGTGTTGGGAAAAATCTGCAAATGATTCCGAGCATCCAGAGCGTAATGCGGCTTCGGCGAGGAGTGTAGGTTTCTCGGAGAAACTTCAGTTGGAAAACGAAGGACATCCAGAGTCGCGAGAATTTCTTAGCGCGCTCGTGTTACAGATTCCTTCGTGTTTCAGATATTTGAGAAGCGAACGAGATTTCGTGAATTATCCACGAGACGACGTGGGGGCTGCTGCTCGTCGGGCAATCGTCACGCACCGGCGAACAATCGGTTCACTTATTATTGTTTCGGTATCCAAAGGATGTCGATAAGGCGAGCTCTGCATTATCATCGAATAATATACCATCCGACGTTGAAGATAGACGACGAGAGTGAATCAGATGGTCGCACAGCGTTATTACACTCCGGCCAGCCGCTTGTAAATGTGGAGCGGAAGCGATAAAGCTGCTGCGATATGATATCCAGAAAATCCAAGAACGTCATCGCGTTGCACTTGAGCAGCGAGTTCCGGCAGTGTCCCGTATCAGTTCTTAATGCGTTGGCACACACGGAACCGCGGAAAGAGAATTCTCTGGGCTTCGAATGGAGCGGGTAGCGTGCTGATGCACTGCGAAGAAGAGACAAAGGGCAGCCGCCGCACCCATCTGCAATCGCTGATGCGATTTCGATTCCCAAATGCCCGTGTGCACTGGCCTCGATCGCGCCCGTATTCTCTGGTGAAGCCCTCGAGCCGTACGAGCCTAGAATTAACAGAAAAAAATATTACCGCGAGAAAGTAATTCGCGGAGGAAAGCAACAATCGAGATGGCTTCGTCGATGCGCACAGAGAAATGTATAGAGAAATCTACCAGTGGAGAATGAGTCAAGCGACGACGATGCCGATGGTTTCCGTCTCCTCCTCCGCCTCTATCAAAACATGTGAGCGCTATCTTTATCAAAACACACGCGAGCTATAAACAAAAATCTTCGCGTATTTTTAAACAGGCCGAGTATTCCAGACACGTGGCAATGATCCTTTCTATCGGGTTCGGTGTTACAACAAGATACCGACACTTTATGTCCCCGTTACGAATGATTAATTGATAGCAGATTGAAAAAACGATTTTATTGGCAACCGAATAACTCAGCTCTGCTATCGGTCGAGGTATTTGTGCCGTTATAATAATATGAAAGGCCGACACGTTCGCGTATCGCACAGCTGTGACTCGAGTGTTATGCGTATAGTTCTGTACACGTTGATTTTAAATAAGCGTCGAACAGTTTGATATCCTGAATCTTGCAGAAAAATAATTCGTACGTCCGATAAATGTTGAAGTAATTTAATTCTTTCTATAGATACATTCTTTTTTTTATCGTGGATTAGATTCAGAAAGAAAATTCGATTGGAAGAAAAGTCTCGATACTTATTTTGCGTTACCCTGTACATCGCTCACGATGAAACGTGATAAAACCCAGCGAGACTTTTCGCGATTTGCTTTAAATTTACTGTAAACGCTCGGGCCACCGAGGCACCGTTCCCACCTGACGCAATGCGAATGGTCGCTGGATATCAGCGACCAGAAAGAGGGTAAATACGGATTCTTTGACTCCTGAAACTCACTGGAGCGAATCGCGAGCGATTGAAGCCGGTTCTCGGTATCCGTGAATATTAGAAACATGCGATAGCAAAGCTAAGAAGGAGACGAGACTAAAAAAAAAAAAAAAAAAATCCCAACGTTCAAGATGCATCACCGCGGGACTCTCATTGACGCCCGTGAAATTCAATTATTCGCCGTCGCTCCTCCCGGCCTCGTTTCTCAATTTATCGAACTGCTTTACTCTCATTCCGCGGGAATTTTTCGCGATTCGCACCGAGCTTAACGAGTGAAACGCAGATTGCATCGCCACGTCTCACGTTGGCTTATACAATATTTTTCCCGGCTATTCCGTTCGATACGGAGCCGCGCACCACAGTCAATTATGTCCGAGTGAATCTGCGCGCGGCGTTCGAAGGCACAAGCCGTCCCGGGCGATGTACGCGTTTATCCAAGCATAACTTCCTCTTTCTCGACGAGAGAGCGAGAACCCGGATAAGAACCCACGGATGGTACCGCGGCGAGTGGTGCTCTGCCGGCCACCACATCCTACACGCAACTGCACTCCAGGCGTTCCATAATACGCGATGATTTATTATCATCAACGCGCGTATAGAAATGTAGTTACCACCGAGGGCCCGGCGAGAATAAAAAACGTTTTTCCGAAAAATATTCGATGATATATACTGATAGGAAACGTCTGGAGTCGCACGAGCCGGTCGATCCCTTTCAAATGCTTTCGCACTTCCATGGTACATATGTACATCATTGTATAGACGTACGTATACGTATATTCATACATAGAAGCATGCGATGAATCATCCCTCATCGCACTCGTAAAATACGAGGGTTTTGACCAATCGAAAGGGCGTCCTTTTTCTCGTCGCAGACGACAATGTCTGCCGGCGAAAAGCTGAGTCCTCGTCGAGAGTCAGCGACGCGTAAGTGCGAGTCGCTGAAGCAAAAACGACTGCGACACCCGTAGCTCGTCTGTGTGGCTGTGTGTGTTTTGCCTGTTTTTTTTTTGTCTGCGAAACACAACGCACAGCGACTCGCACAAGACTCGCGTGTGATTCAACCGGGCATAATGGGTAGCATTATATTTAGACGCGTGTGCGCGCGTGCATATTGTATGCGAAGTGCGCCGACCAAACGCGCGCGCATAGTACTTCAGCTTGTTTAGTTTATTACGCCTTTGGGTCTCGGCGCGAGGACTCTGGCTCGTCGATGGGGCTTTGCGTCGAAAAAGCTGCCGCTCGTTATCGACGTCCAACGCTAATTAACGTGTGTCGCATCGGGCGGCTCGACAGATTTTTTTTTTTTTGGCAATTCCCTGGGACGCGTTTCATCTCTGATTAGTAGAGATGACACCCTGTAACACGAAATCACTGGTGTAACATTTTTATTTGGATGGGACGTGCTACAAAAAAATGAAAAATAAAAAAATAAATAAAATGCTTGACTATATTTTATTAAAATATTGTGTGATTCTTGGGCAAAAAATTAAAAGAAAATCTGACAAGTCTAACAAGGACCATGATTCTACGATTCTATGACTCTACTACGAATCCCACAAAACCAGAAATGTATTTAAAAAAAAGGGATACCTTCATATTTTTTGAATAAATGAAAATACAATTTTGATAAATCTCCGACGTATTTTCCGAATCGTAACTGTCTCTACTAATCTCAAGGATTTCGTGCAGTATCGACAGAGCAAATGTACCGTCTCGAATGGAACTCTCGGCGCAATCTGGTGGTTCTCGGCCGAAGCCAGCAGCGAGCGTGTTCCGTGCGTTCCATCCGTCGATACGCGGCGGCGTCGACGCGCAGGTGAGTAATCTAATAAAGGCTCTTCTAGTCCTGTCTCCTTTTATACGTCCGTCAACACGCGGCAGGCGCCCCGTAGACCGGACACGTATCGATTTCCTCGCGACACAGCGACAGCGGTGGGACGAAAACTTCCACCCTCGGCGTCGCGACGGCGAGACTGGTCATTTTAGGGGTTTTTTTTCCTGCCCCTCCTCAGACACACAGCACTCACTCCATTCGTAATAATTAATGCACGCTAGCTGCATGAGACAGAAACAGTCGGAACGCCCACAAAAAGAAAACCGTCAACCATAGACTCCTAAAAAAATAAATATAAGCGTTAGAAAATTGCATGGAATTTTCTGTCTCAATAATCATGAACAAGAAAAAAATATTTCACAAATATTATTCACGATGAAAACATTATTTACCATTTTCATAATTATTTTGGAAACCTTTTCTAATAAATTATCGTTGCTCCTTAAAATAAATAAATATTCTTGGGTCAAGATTATGACTTTTTTTAGCTTGAAAATTCAAATGGTGACCATTGGGTGGTTAGAAATAGAATTAGCAATTCGTCGTCGTCTTAGCCTGACGACAAGCGGGAGGCCGGAGGTCCGAACGGATTTCGCAGTAAGACGAGACCGATAATTATCTGGCCGCCAGCTGCCGCTCGGGGGGACTCGCGCATCGAGCAACAGCAGCAGCAGCACCAGCAGCAGCAACAGCAGCGGTGGCGTGAGTCACCCTGCGTGCGTTACACAAAAAGAGCTCTCCAAGAGCTGCACTCGCACCTGTCCCGTCAGGCTCGCAGAGTCAATGCCACTCGAGAGTTCACGAACAATCGAAAACCATGCCTAACGCTAAAACGCACGCCGACTGCTCCAATGCTTGGGCGGCTGCGGAGTTAGCGGTCAATTATGCAAAATCTCGGGCGACTTAAAACCGACCGTTAATTACATTCCGTCGTACGTCGCTTTGCGTTAAGTGCATCGCGCGAGCTTATCGCGCGCTCTCGGTCGAGCGGTCTCGTTAACTTATCACTTGTCGCTCTGGCGCAACCGGCGACTGATTAACGAGACAATTTGCATTGCATCTGCATAGCAATGACGGTTTACGCACGAATTTTAACCCTTCGAAGGGCACGTGCTCAGCTGATTGCACCATAAATTGATAACAAGACAGTCGCCCAAATCAACAAACAATAAAATGGTTTCTACTCCATTTTTCATTTTTTCATACCACCGAGATATTTTTATCGCTGTTACGCTCAGCACTTTTTAATTATTATTAAAACTTTTATTGGAGCTTTATATATCAATAATGTTAACGTTGATTATTTTTTTCTTAACGTTAAATGATTCAATTTCTATATTAACTTGCATTAATATGCACATTTAATAATTCAATAATTCATTACTATTTCGATAATTGCAGAACATAATTTAAATGCATTTAATAAAATTAACGAAAAAATAGTTTCTACTCCATTTTTTTAACCTTATTAAATGCATTTCAATTATGTTCTGCAATTATTGAATTGGCAATGAATTATTGAACTATATTAATGGAAGTTGATAGAGACATTGTATAATCCAACGGTAATAAAAAGAACAATCAACGTTAACATTGTTGATATATAAAGCTCCAACAATAATTTTTAATAGTAATTAAAAAGTGCTGAGCGTAACAGCCATAAAAATATCTCGGAGGTTATGAAGATAAACATAAAACATAAAATGCATGAGTTATGCGTCTGTGCGGCACGAGAGGCGCAGCGCAACCGTGAATCAACATCGAAGGGCGAAAATTCGCGTCCGTTCCCGCGGAACCAGTGACCTCGGGGCTTCCGCGAACGGACCCCGCGATAGCATCGCGGTTGAAACATCGTCCCTCGCGTTGATGCACGTTATGTCGTTTGGTAAGTGGTCAAAGGTAAAGTCGATGCCGGTGGAAGAAGTAACGAGACCCTGACACGCTCACTTCGGGGCCAACATCCTCGTCGTCCCGAGCGCGCGTTTTATCCTATATCTATAACCGGGGCGGGTTTTTCGCTCGAACGGGTCGTAAAAAATGTACAAGTAATGAACCGTAAAAATTGTCGGTGAAGCGGCGGATAGAAATTGCCGCAGCTAATTCTTATTTCGCCCGGCCGATATATTTCTTTTACAGCCGTCGCTTGTTTCTCGTTTAGAGAACGATACGAGTATCGCGTCGCCGTTGCATACAGATCGAATTTCCACGCGGGACACACGAGATTCGCATTGAATCGGAAAGAAATAAATCAAAGCGTCGACCGCACGGAGAAAGCTGAGTGAATTTTACATTTTTTTCTAGCGATTACGAGGATTACGTAATTTTATCTGCAACTGCAGGTATTAGATAATCCATGCGCAATTCTGCCGGGATTCCGATAATAATCGAATCATATTCATCCAATTAACAGTAACATTTTGTGTACCAAAAAATAACATTTAAAAAATAATTACACAAATAATTAAAAATTTGCTTAAGAATCTCCTAATAAATTCTCAACGTATCCCAATGCTCCATTTTTTTTTAAACATGTTCCGATCATTCCATTCACCCAAATAAAGAATTCTTGGATTTAGATAATAAAAAAATTGCTTAAGAGTCTCCAAATAAATTCTCAAAGTATCCCAATTCTCCATTTTTTTAAAAACATATTCCGATCATTCCATCCACCAAAATAAAAAATTCTTGGATTGAGATAATAAAAAAAATTGCTTAAGTCTCTAAATAAATTCTCAACGTATCCCAATGCTCAATTTTTTTTAACATGTTCCGATCGTTCCATCCACCGAAATAAAAAATTCCTGGATTCAGCTCAGATCGAATATTTTGAGGTTACAGCATTTTCCGGCCGGTCGAACGATTCGCGTGACAACTCCACATTCCGTCTACCGGGGCAGAGAGCGCGCGGCCCGAAGCCTTAGAAAAAAATCTCCAACAGACACTGGACGTCGGGACGTTAGAGTGACGTCACTCAGGTGCGACGAGCCAGGTTGCCAACGGCGGGCGAGTCAGCGTGCGGTAGTCACGTCGGGTGTCCCCGCAGATGTCGAGACGCTCGACGCGACTCGTATGGACTCGCATGACGATTGCACGGGAGGTGCGACCCGCCAGGCAACAGCCCCGCCGCGTCGCATGTAAACGAATCTGTCGCAACCGCTGAAAAAAAAAAGAAAAAAAAAAACAACAACGAGCTCGGCTGATCGAGAAACAGACGACCGTCTGTTTCAACGCGGCTTTTAGGCGCAAAAAGGCAACGGGAATCGTTGCCCGGAGCTCGCGAGGCAGCACCGCGAGAATTCAGGATCTATCCGGATATATCCGGTTCGAACTGATGCGCCGCATAAAGAGCGTAACCGCTCTCTGCAAGGCCGTCGCGGGGGCCTCGCGCCCCGCGCGCGGTGCACCTTAAGACAAAGGATCGTAAAGGCGAACACGTTGTTTCGCCAATCACATTGTCACTCTCTCTCTCTTTGTCATTTTGTCTCATTCCCACTCTCTTCCTCTTCCTTTCCCTCTCGTTCGACGACACAAAAGCATTTCCCGCAACAGCGGCTTATAAAATATTTCCTGAAAATTTCCCGTTAGGTGTGTCACAACTGTCATCGCTCGACCGGCTATTTTCGTTTGCGAAAATAAAACACGCGATATTTTTTTTTTTTCTGCAAAAAAAAATGTTGCCGAATTTCTCGAATAGACTGTACATGTGTATAGTCTCGACACGGGAGAAATGTCAACGAACCGGGTAAAGGACAAACGTCCTCGGCGCGCGGATAACGTGCGATAACCCCGCGCGCGGCGCGTGCGAAATACATCGGATGATTAAAGAGTGAAAACATGGGAAAAAAAATTAGCAGCGGTTGTATCGACTTACTTGCTGGATTTGCGGCTCTCTCCGCCGAATCCCTGGAAAGTTCCGGTGGACGTCATTCTAGCGACGATTGGAGTTTGGCGTTGAGCTGGCGAGCGAAGTACGTCGACGTGCGGCGAAAATAGGATGAGTGTGAAGCCGGTCTCTCGCAAGGATCCCCCGTTGTTCACGACAGGCACCAAACGCACGACTCTTTCGCGAGCGAAATCAAATACCGTTGGGCAACACGATTGGTAGGTTCGCTCGTGGCGTTGCGGTGCGTCGTGCGCTAGTCAACGCGGCGACTGTGCGGCGGATCTCGTCGTATAATTTGGAAAATTCCGGCACTCGCGAGTCTGGCATCGGCTCGATGCGATCGGTGTCTTCGGCGAATAAACGACTGTTTTATGCCGGAGAAATCGCGCCTTTCGCCTGTTTCTTCGCGATAAACGATCGACGGACGACAAGCGACTCGCGTAGTCGCGTCTTTCGCCGGCGGAAAATGTTCGCGCGGAGGGGGGACCGAATCGACCGCAGCGCCGCCGCGCGAGCTGCGCGACATAACCTCAAAAGCAAAAAAACACAATGACAGCTGCGGAGGAAAAATAGAGGATTGCAGCGATTGCAAATCTTATTATAGATTCGTTGGAAAAGTGTCCGATGAAAAAATGGCCAGGCAGACGGAGGGAAGACGATTCTCCGCGACTCTGGACGGGAATTCCGGGTCTGCGGACGCTTACAGTAATGAAGTAGGTTAAGATCGTTTACACGGGTCTTGTTTTGATGTAAATATTGTTATTATCGACGGGTTTGTAAATGAGGATTATTGTGATTATATGAATATGAATTTTGATTGTTTTCCGATTGGGTATTGTTTCAGCATTGGAATGTACTGTGCATGTAACTTCTATGAAATGTTTCTTATAAATATACTGAAAGTTTTTCATTTTTTCGTGTTCATCGCAGAATGCTATATTGCGGAAGAAGTTGCAGTTGAAATCGGAGGCTCTGATTATATTGAGCCAAGAACTGGATCAATGCAGAGCTCAACGAGATCAGTTCAAGCTGATGGCCGAACAGATACAGGAGCGATTGTCGCATTCCAAGAAGCAGATGAACGATAGTAGAGATATCAAAAGGTATAAAAAAACAGAAGAATTTGACTAGGTAACTGGGTGCTTGACTCACTATGTGGCAAATTTTTTCAGACCTTACAGTAGGGATGACGAGATCAGAACTATGGATCTCTTGATGGAGGTTCGAGAGCAAAACAAGTGCCTTCGTCTTCAGGTGGAAACCCTGAGGCATAAATTGGGTGATGCTCAGGCGGATATCAAAGTCTTGAGGACTAGTAATAATAGAAATGTGGAGCACAACAACGTGCAACTTGCACCTGACATTCATCAGAGAGAGGAGATGATTGAGCAGTTAGAAAAATTGAACATCAAAGTATGTTCAAAAATTTCATATTTTGTCACTCTTTTCTTCACATAAATACAAATGTAACTACATATTTTAATTTGCATAATGTCTTTGGCAGTGCACACAATTGCAAACCGATTTACAAACAGTGCTGGACGAAAAACACGAGCTGGAAACCGAACGCGATGCCTTCAAGTGCAAAGCGCATCGACTTAATCATGAGCTGTCCAATGCTTTAAATGCAAAAACGACGGTCGACTTGGACGGTCTGATCAACGAAAATCGGTAGGTTTTTAGTTAACAGCTGTAATACTGATAAATACAGAGCACTGAGATTACAGTCAGGATAAATTACAGATTCTTGCAAGAGCGCCTGCAGCAGTTGTTAGAAGAGAAGGAACTCGCGCGACAGTCACTTTCAAAATACAAGGTAGATTCGCGAGTTTTCACCTGGTAAAAATATTTTTCTACAGATACTGAGGTTCCTGCTTTCAGGGTATGTTGGACAGTAAACGAACTAAGGGAACGATCAAACTAGGAGGAAATTCAGCCGCAGGCACAGTCATGACATACAGACAAGGTTTCTACACTGATAATTCTGTTACAAATATAATTTTACGTATCCAAATGAAAACTAATTTTCTCTTTCTGCAGTCGAGCAATTGCTGCAACAAGATACGCAGATACCACCACAAAAATCAGCGGCTGCCATATCCGATTTACGTCGCCTTTCTGCGGCCTTGTTGGAAGCTCTGAACGACAAGACTCTTGCGCTTGTCCATCAAAAGAAAGCGAATAAGTGAGCTAGCAAATTCCTCGGCTTTTATTGTGTCAGTGAAGATCGTGAGAGTTGAAATAGTAACGTAAAATAAATCGAATTTCTAGAATATTGGCCACCAGAATTTGCGAATTGGACACAGCGGTGCAGTCGCCGTCAACGAAATTGTTAGAAGGCTACGTGGGAGCGGACGTCGACGCTACTCGTGAGTACTGACGAGTCCTCGCTTTCCTACAGCACGTTGCATTGCAATTGTCGTTAAAGTCTGTGATTACTCCGCAGTCGACGGTGATTTCAACGATCCGGAGTTCGAGTCCAAGTCCACGACGTCGGACGGCCTTGAAAAGCGAGAGGACGGTCTGCGAGTGAGCGAGCAACCGACCGAAACCGCGCGTCCCGCCGTCAATCGCGTCGCGAACGGTTTGCCGCTCGATTTACCGGAATTACCGAAAAATCTCGGCGATTTGGTTGAGAAAGCGTTGCTCAATTTGAGAGACAACGATAAAGATAAGTAACGAAGTGAACATCGATCGATTCCACTGAGATCTCGAACAAAACGCTTGACATTCGACGGAAAGAAAGACACTTTCTTCCGTTACCATCCGTAACTCAGATATCCAAATTTTACTTCGCCCGTTCAGGCCTTGTAAAGGTTTCACTGATTCGGTCGGCGTAGAATCTGTAAGTTTAAACCCTACGAAACACTGAAATAAGATCAACGTATCTGTACCTAAGTCATTCCTGTATCGCAAACCAAAGTATAATTGTAATCTAGTCATACGTCATTAAGCGAATTCTTTGTAAATATCGCAGCATAATACAAAGACAAAACTGAAGACGAAACGTTTTATTGCGTGACAAGCGCTCATTGCATGCTCAAAGCCGCCTCTCCGTAGTATGCGGGTTGACAGTAAAACGACCGAAACCGATAGCGACGTTCCCGCAGGTACTTTTGGTGCAACACGGAATCCAACTGATCCAGCCAAGAATCAAATTCCGCGTCGCTGTAATATCGCGGTCCTGCCGTTTGCGGTCGGCATCGTTGCGACTGGAAACATCGTTGGGCGGATTCACTGTTCTTCCGCTTTAGCCAAGCTCGGAATGCTTCCTGATTCGCGACGATTCTGGCATTTTTCTCCTCCTGTATTCTTAAATTATCCTCTGCTGTTGCTTGTCTCTGCATCTCCTCCAATTTGCGCTGTGTTTCCAAAAGTTTCTTCGAACGTAGATAAGCCTAAAAGATAAAAAAAAAATTATTCGCAAAGATTAATTTAATTTAAAAATAATTTTCAATTTAGTGTTACTAAACCTCGTAATTCGCTCTCTTTCTCTGAATTTCCTCCTGCTTTGTCGCCAATTCTTCCTGCTTCTTCATTCGTTCTTCTTTTAGCATTATTTTTATCGCTTTCATCTTTTTCTTCCTCCAAATGTCGAATGCTCGCTCGCTTTTTGGTTCATTACCGTTAAAAAAATGTTCACTTTTTTCATTTTCGATCAAGGATTTTTCACTTTTTTTACTTTCAGTTATTGCTGTTTCTTCGTGAGATATTTCTGTCTGAATTCCTTCGAGACTTGTTCTTATCGATAATTCTGATGATTTATTCAGTGTTGTTGCGATATTTTTATTGTCGCCCTGGCTGCTGAAAGGGAAACCATCGATCTCTCGAGTACAATCCGTCTTTGACTCTTCCTTCGCATATTCCTCGAATTCATCACGATGGTCAATATCCCCAATTGATTCTGTATCAGATACTTTCTGAGATGAGTTTTTGTTCGACTTCTGCTCGACGATCTTCCCTTCGAACTCCGTCATCTTTTCAAAATACAATTCTTCGTAAATAGCTCGATACAATTTGGCCATTTGTTCTAAAATAAAAATTTCATTCCAAAACAGCGATTTCACGATAACGATAAATTATTATCTTTCGATTCTAACCCGAATCCTCGAGGGTTCCATTAATCATCTGCTTCACGATGGTCCCCAGATCTTCGACGGAAATGCTTCTCATCGTTCGATTACCATTTCGTTTGTACATTATGCAAATTTTTTTAGGCTACTTTTTTCGTTTTTTTTTTTTTTAATGAACACTAAAATTTTCAAGTCCACGGAGCCAAAGGGTCTGACAGTGATGACGAATCCAAAAACTCGCAAAGCCAGTCGTTTGTTTTATCGAGGAAATAGCTTTTATTCTTTGTCGCTCTATCACATATACACTGCGTACATAAATACTATATAAGATAATTAACTTATTATCCATAATTGCAGATTAATTTTATACATGCTGTTAAATAATTTATTCATTCAATGAATATACTCGGCCACATTATCGCTTTCACCCCGGTGAAACGGTAACGATAATTATATTTACAAATCTTTTGCACGTCCGCCAGCCACGCCGGGTGTACCGATGCGGTTACATAACGGACCCGCAGCCCGGGTCGGCATATCGGTTGCCAATTGAGGTCGACTCGACGCGGTGAAAACGCGGTTTTTCCAATCGCGTAAGAATACAGCGACGCGTCCTCCGTTTTTTAGTCTTCGTTGGCACAAAAATCGTCGATATTTTTTTTTTTTCTTAGAATTCTGAGCTCCCATTGGGTGAGAGCAAATATTTTTACGCGACGTTGTGTAAGCTGTACGTTTCTTTTCCATCCCTTCTTTTTCTCCGAGGATAATCTGAATCCCGTATCTGGCTCGTCATCGTCGTTACTTGGAATTCGCCTTGATCCAGTCGGCATACTCGGTGACCCGGGTGTAGACCCCGGGGTAACCAGGCTCGCCGCACTTGTTGCCAAATGATACGATGCCGATTTGCATCCACTTGCCCTCGGCCCTCAGCATCAGCGGTCCTCCGGAATCACCCTGACAGGCGTCCTTTCCACCTTGACTGTAGCCGGCGCACAAGAAGTTGCCGGTTATCGGCTGAAAGTAAGCAGCGTTGCAGTCCTCGTTTCTCCAGACCGGTAGAACCGCCTGTCTTTGCACTGTGCTCTCCTTTCCACCTGCGAAAAAAAATCATTATTTTTATTTAATATTTTTCACTCAAAACAGTTTTATTAATCATTGGAAAAAAATGTAGTTGCCAAAATTCCAATTAACCCTTCGTACTGGAACTATTCGGAGACTTGCACAGTAGTTCTCGGTAAATATGAGGTCAATTTGACCCCGGATGACCACGAAGGGTTAAATTTGCATCAAACTCACCGTAGTAAGTGGTACCCCAACCAACGACCGTGGGCCTCGCACCGGCGAAGGGCTCTCCGCGATATCGCGCCTGAGGCAAACAAATCGGTATGACGTAGGGCGACCTTCTAACCGGACGATTGAGCTCCAGTATCGCGATGTCGTTGTAGAAACCGACTCGCGAAAATTTCTGATGCGCGTGGACGGCTTTCACCGCGTATGTCTCCGGCGACGACGGCTCGTCGTCGTTCTCCAGGTCGATGTCACCCAGACGGACCGTGAACTGCCTTGCAGCGAATCTGGTGGGAATTAGTCAATTAATTTGGATTAGAAATTTGTATGGATGTTTTTCAACACTATTCGTCATTTCAGAAGTTAATTGAACTCACGGTCTCTGCCTCTGGTCGCGGGTGCAATGAGCGGCGGTGAGAATGTGACGGGGCCCGATGAGCGATCCGCCGCACCAGAATTCCGTGCGCCTGGATCCGTGAAGGAATATCGCCGCCATCCAGGGCCACCGACCGGGAAGCGCCTCCTCGCCTCCGACCACTCGGTACTTTCCAGAGTTTCTTACGCCGCATTCTGAAAGGAAGAAGACCGAAATAAAAAAAACGATACTCAGAAACGTCAGGCGTGGCGTGAGTCATTGCACCCGGTGAATGGTGCAAGTTGGCGTAGAAAGTTTGTTGCCATTGAAAAAAAAACCTTCAGCGTGTAAATGGGATAATGAAAAGACTGAAAAGACTGAAAAGGCTCAAAAGAATCTTTTAGGTACCTTCGTCGTCGGTGATAAAATTGTTGTCGATGGTTTCTATCGTTTCGAAACTGTTCGTCGAGTTGGCCGTCAGATCTGGAGACGGGATGATCGCTGCCGTCGGCCGAGACGTTGACGAGGGTATCGGATACAGGGGGATCGGTCTCGGTGTCGCTGGTTTCGTCGGTCGATACGGCGGCCTCGTGGGATGAGTCTCGGTGGCCGGTGGATTCGTCACAGCGACGGAACTGAAATGTATAGAAAGCATGCTACTTTACACATCATTTTTTTTTCTTAGTAATCCAGTGCCTGGTCACTTTCTCAGCAGTAAGGGACCAGTCAATTAAAAATTAAAAAATTAAAAAGATTAAAAATTAGATAATAACAAAAAAATCAAAATTAGCTAATGAAATTTTTTAAAAACTAGGCTAATCACACGCGCTGCCGCGTGCCAAAGATACTTTTGCGCTGCTGCGCTCTTATAAAGCTTTGAAAGGGTGAATCGAAACTAAAAACCCTTGTTCAGTTACTTTTGAAAAAAAAAAAAGAAAAAAAAAATTTGTCGTTTTGCTTGTCAGAAATTCTAGATCTGGCCGCCGGGCCAAAAACCGCCCAAATCGGGGTTACGAAATTTATTTTTTCAAAATATCGACTTTTAACCTATACCATCGTTCTCAAGTCGCATATTCTACCCCTGAAAACACTGGTTACAACCCTTTTTTAGTTGATTTTGAAAAAAAAAAATTTTGTCGAACAGTTTATCAGAAATTGTAGATCTGGCCGCCAGGCCGAAAACCTCCAAAATCGGGGTCACGAAATTTATTTTTTCAAAATATCGACTTCTAACCTATACCATCGTACTCAAGTCGCATATTCTACCCCTGAAAACACTGCTATCAACCTTTTTTTAGTGGTTTAAAAAAAAATACGATATTCGACAGAACTGTCAAAGTTATCAAGGACAAATGAACTTGGACTCGGTCTAAGAGTCCCAGCCAATCACAGCTCGAATAGTTTGGTAACAATGGTTTCCGTTACTCATAAACTTTTTAAAGGAGGGATCAAAATTGGATAATAAAAAAATTCAAAAAATTCAAAATAAAAAATTGTGAGTACCTAGGACCGTCTGTCTTATCCACAGGGCAACACACGCCGGGCACAAAGAGGCTCTTGAAGCACAGCGACTGCCTCAATTTCGTAAGATCCAGCAGCAATTGCGGACAATTGCTGAGATCCTGACACTTCCCCGGCCCGCCCTCGGCCGTGGTGCACGACGAGCTCGCGGATTCCTTGTCCCGATTCACCAGAGTCTCGACGGTCGTCGGTACGCTGAGATTCTGCGTTGGAAGCCCATTCGGAGTTTGTCGCAGAGGTAGAGCGACACCACGCACCAGGGGAGCGATGCTGTCGGTCACGTTGCGTCCGAGAATATTTTTCGAGATCGTGTAGAGAGCCGAGGGCAGCTCCTTCGGCGGATTGTCCGAATTCTCAACGCCTCGGGTCATGTTGACTATGTAACTTCCGACCGTATTGAGCGCGCCGAGAGTCTCGCTGATCGTGATCAGCGGGTCGACCTTCTCCGTTGGCTGGACGACCTTGACGAAGTGCGTCGGATGGGACATTCCTTGGGTATCTCTTCGGTACAATGGTCCCCTTCTTGGTCCATCGTCCCATGACTCCGTCCATCGTCTGACCGGGGTCTGATACTGAGGCTGCTGCTGGAATCTGTAGCCTAATTCAGAAATAAATTATTTTATTTTTATTCATCTATATTTATTTTACTTTATTTTATCATTATTCATTTTGATTTATTTTAAGGGACATGTCCCTTATTAAGAATTATTAGTTATGATGAGAAATAAATAAAGAATTCCGGTGAAGCAATAAGGAAGGAAAATAATGCACTAACGGGACGGTTAAAGACGGCTATCCAGTCTCGAGACTGCGCATTAAGTGTAATGATAATGCAAATTGTCTCGGCCGTAACTCAAAGTGAGCACTTTCACGCTCTGTGCGTTCCTCTCCGGTATATTTTCCAGTCTCATTTGAGTTGAAATTTATAGCCGCAGAAAATTAGACACGGGAAGATGTTGCGTTTGCACTGATCGCTCACTCAGCCTGTGACGTCTTTGTATTTCGCAAAGAGAACTTTTATAGTTGCGGTTTATCAAGATCTTTTTCCTCAAAATATACGTTTCATTTCTCACGTGCAATAAGACACGTTCCACCGGCAAAACAACTTTCACCGTCTAGGAGAGAAGGTAGATTCAAGTATTGTATAAGTTATAATCCGGGTGATATGCAAATTCCACTATTTTTAGAGTCAAGTACGGTTTTGCTGGTAATTGAAGAAAAAAGACTGAATATTTTTGCGCGAAACGCTTGTTTCACATGCAAAGTAAGAGTAGAGCTGGAGAATTAAATTTTAATCAGCTTCAGTTGGATCTTTAATCGACTTTCCTATTTATTCACTGGCGATTCGCAGCTAATCTCGTTGTGAGAGTGGAAACTTTTTTCATTAATTAAGATAATTTTTCCATTACCCTACATTCTTTATATTAATTTAAAAAAACGTATTTTATATATTAAAAAAAAAAATACTCACGTTGACGATAATTCTGATTATAATCCCCATCGTAAGTGAGACAAGACGAGAAATGAAGAACGACACAGAGTCCTGTAAACAAAAAGGAAAGAAAGCTCATTGTCAATCGTCCTCCAGGCGCCGATACAGCGCGAACCAATCAGCGTTCGCCGAGTATGGAGACTCGTTACAAGGCATCTCACAGCCTCGGGGAATTCCGGTTACAGCATTGTACACTCAGGGAGAAGTCGTGACATAACCGTGGCATTGCCAAATCGAACTTTCCAATAGTGACCGGAACTCGTCCCAAAAAAAAAATATCTAACATTCGTCTTGGGTTTTTTTAACCGCTGGGAATTTCGTGGTACATCGGAGATTGCGCTGCAATTCCCTCCTCAATTTTCAGGGACAACGTAATGATCCAAGGCAGAGTGATTGAATATCGCCTCGAGAATTTCTCGGAGTTCCGGAGGACCCACCGTGAATATTAATTTCCCTCCGGTTACGTGATGTGGGTAACGTGAGCTTTTTACATTTTAGGCGCGAGGAAAGAAGAAAGTGTATTGCGGTAGGCTTCGAACGTTGCTGTCAGCCTCGGATCATCTGTGCAGCTGATAGTGTGAAAAAGATTGATAGCTTAAAAAATAAAAATAAAAAAAATAAAAAAAAATAAAAATAATCAGTCAAGGCGAGAAAAGCTTCGAGATAAGAAATTACGATAGGCGGGAACAGGATTTTTCAATCGCCTCGTCGTATACGACTCCGCGACTATAGTATACGCGCCATCGATGGTGAAAGTTAACCGACGAGAAAGTGTGCCTTTCTTCCACTCAATGATTCACCGTCTATCCAAACGGTCTGTACAGTCACTTAAGAGGAACTATCGTTTATCTCTCGGGGCTTCGTAGACGACTCGCGTGCTGCTCGAGACCCCGCGGGGCAAACCTCGAACGACGAACCCGCGCGAGTGAAATCCAGTTTCGGAGTTTTCCACCTGGACATTAATCTCCGGGCGACGGATCCGGGGGATTTACCGGGCAGCTTATCGATCTGTGCGTTAATCGATCTCGTCGCGTAATCCTCGTTCGCAGCTTCAATAACGACGAACCGTCAGCATTTTTTTATTTTTATTTATTTATTGTAATGCAGATTTTCGTTAACATTTTTTTTTACTTAATGTCTTTACGTGGATCAATAAAACAATTTCCAGTGCTTAGTAGATGTCTATATGTGATTTTTTTATTTGGTAATTTAATATTCATTGCGATCAATGTTTCCTCTAAATTATTTCGTGTTTATTTATTTTTTATATGAATTAAAAAAATTAATTTTCCGTAATTTTAATGCACTATTTCAGCGCTTTGTTTAATTCCGGTAAAAGTTAAGTTCGCGACAATCGAGGTCAGCAATGTTTGTGCGAAAAGGCGAGAGAGGTGATGGTTTACTATCACCGGGGATCTGGGTTAAAGCAGTATAGCCGGCGACCGGCGAGAGAATACACCGAGGACTCTTAAGAGTCTCTTGTAAAACGCGCGACTGTAAAACGCGGAAAAGACGACATACCGGTCTGATAGCCGAGATAAGAGACACCGGTGCACACGTGCCACGGCGAATAAAGCGCGTGGCTGTCACAAAGACTGAGGTGACTTCGCGGTGAAAGTTTCCCCGAATATTTGACGAACATTTGGAATTTCGTACTGCCCCTCTCCGTTCCTCTCTCCCACGCTCGGATATTTTCAAAGTGATCTGCGGAAGCAAAGTGAAAAAAAAAAAAAAAAAAGAATTGATCCGGGCTCGAACGGCTGACGCGTTTGGGTGCGGAGAACGAACGCGAGGTGACCTGGATAAAAATCTCCGGCGTGGGCGTTCCGGACAATTAAATGAAAGAATAATAATTTATATATCTCTTTGTTCGACTCGAAACGTGGATGCTCGATGACCGTGACGAAAAGAGGGATTTCTTCTTTCGTTTCTCTGCGGAATGTACTGAACCGCGTAACCCAGTTATACCTTCGTATTTCTGCGAACAACTCGCGTCCCGCCCGCGTTGCATATTATGCACGCGTCGAGTGCGTAGGATGCATCGTCGAAGTCTCTCGTCGACGAAGGAAGGAAGAAGAAACGAATGAGAACGGGTCGTGTGTTGGGTGTACGGAAAATTTGTGCGCCGAGTGTTAAACGCGCTTTTCACGATAATTGCCACTGTGGAACAAGAGCTCTGTGATTATGAGAGCTCGCGGATAGCAATCAGAAGACTCGCATCGGCTGCCGTCTTGAGCACTTTGCACCGGCTTCGAAAACGTTTCACCGTTCTTCAATTTTTCCAACACTAAACGTTTCGCTCCGAGTGTCTGCAAAACTGTGTCGACTTCTGTGGAATTAGAATTTTCGAACGGTATCGGCGAATCGTTAAACCCGCGCGAATTGTTGTCCCGCTGGGAACACGTGCTCGGGATTCCGAGATTGACAGCAGAGCCTTTCTCTCTGGGCGAGTTCGCGGGAGAAAATTCGATAAAAATAAAACTCGTGAAATTGTGAATTTTGTGAAATTTTGAAATATTGCAAAGAATTATTTTAATTAATTTTTTCCGCATGTCACTTTAACACACCCGATCTACAGATCTGATTGCCATCAGAGTCATTTTACGTCCTTCAAAAACTTGCAATTACATTTTTCCTACCACGTGTCATTTAATTGTAAATAAGAACGTTCGGTGGCTTACCCAAAAATACCGGCGACGACATCCTCACAGAAAAAGTGTCAAAAATCCTTGTCCACTGTCATTCCAAAACAAACCATCCGCACTAAACAACAGATCGGAAAAATCGGTGGTCGTGAGTAAAAATGACAAATTAAAAAAAAAATAACCGAGGGGCAACGCGAGACGGTACCGCGACTTCAGAGTGTCACCGTGCGACACATCGTCCGCGTGTATCGAGAAAAAAAGTCCCGAGGACGGAAGTGTAGCCGCGCACTTGTAGCTGCAGGACGGTCCCGGCTACAACGACGCCGTCCGTGAAAAGACCTCGACACACTTCCTCGGGTATAGGCTTACTCTCTCCTTTCCTCCGAAGAGGCGCCATCCCTCACCCGGCTCGACTCCGAACCCAAGGGAAAGTGGTTCCCCTCTTTCTCCGTCGTGCGCGGGTTTCGATGATTCGTTACGGTGAACGCCGAGCTATGTGCGTACGACGACGACGACGACGACGACGACGGCCCCTCTGCGACGGCGACGGGCTCTGTCTCTTTTTCTCTTCCTCGATTGTCAGTAGTATTTTTCTTTCGTTTCCTCCTCCTCCTCCTCGTCGTATCCGGACGCGCCTGGGACGATCAGCCAAACATACGTGGCGAGATTCGGCCAGATCGAATCTCCTCGTGGTCTTTCGCTGCCGCTGTTGCTTTTTTCCTTCTTCTTTTTGTTCCTCCACTCGGTCACAACATCTCGCGGAGAAGCGACCGACTCGCAGTCGTTGGTAAACCTCCATTCGGATCTCGTCCCCCGAAAATTCCGCCGAGACATTCTCGAAAGTACCACGGCTCTCCGATTTGTTATAATGAATAAAAAGAGCCCAACGTCATACCGGATACATCGACGGGGGCCGGTATTTCCAGCTCTAAATGGGTCTCTTGGTACAGGCGGGTACCGGGCGACGAGGTTGCCTTAATTGCCTTGAGAATCAAGCGTTTGATTATTTCGATCATAAATTACATTTTTTATTTTTTACTGTAATTTTCTGCGATATAAATATCAACCGGATGGTGTTTAAGAAGAATCGAGTATTTGCTGCTTGACGGACAAATAATTTGCAAATCAAAGGCGACTCTTCGTGGTACTGTAAATTTATTTTCGATAATTAGAGTTATTATCTACTACATAGGTTGCATGGCCTCCTTCCATCGTAATCTTTTTTTTTCTTTCTCTTTGTATAAAGTAAATCATATTAATGCATAATATATCGAACGCGCAATCTCAACTACGAGAAAGAAAGAAATCTAATCGACATTGACGCTGAAAATTCATTTTAAACATAAGATCTATTCGCAACAAACTGGAAATTCGGTTTGTGTTTGCGTGTATATAATTGTTTGTTTTTGTGGACATCTCTGATTCGTACGATATTCTGATGCTCAAGATTCAACTGTTACAATAGTGTCGAAAAGAAACGAAAAATTTGGTCGACTTGTTTATGGCAATAATTAATCGGACACTGATCTTCGATCGATATTCAAAGTTTTTGATGAGAAGAAACAAGATAAATCAAGGAGTACGTGATTTGAACGAGCCAGACTGTAATACGCGACGAGGCGCGCGCGTGTATTTGTTAGTGTGTTTGTGTGCCTTCGTCGAGAACGTACAATGTCTATTAACAAATATACATAAACGCCATATATATATAAGTATCATATGCTGTACATATTATACGTATTATTTTCACATACGTACTCAAAGGGCGTCGACTTTTATTTCATTGCAGCAGATGGGACTGCGCGTAAAATGTTCAGTCGCACGTTTGTCACGCCCTGACATTTTGTTATCGGGAGCGTCTTATCGTTCTTAATCAGCGATATTGCGCCCTGAAGGGTGAATACGCAGTCTATAGATTAGTCGCATTTTCATTTGAAAATAAAAACGAGTTTCTCGTTGTAAAACACACACGTTGGCATTGCAATTGTAAATCGAAACGAATAAAACACCGTCCATCAGGGTGTGTCTCTTTTTTCCGAGGAAATATGACTGACCGTTCGTAAAAAAGGTTCGTTCTGAAAAGTGCTGGATCGATTTTATGTTTTTGTTGTTTTACTTCGTCTAAAAGTGGAGTCGTCGCAGTGAAGTTTTCGAAAGCTTGCAACCGCGCTCTCGTTTACAACTCTAAGAAACCAAGCTCTTACTTTCGTCTGTTCCGCAAGACTACTGCATGTTCTTATTTTTTTTTTTTAATTTTAACGAACATCTCCAATGTCTTTGTCCCCTCGTGAAACGGTGATCGGACTCTTAATATCCGCAGCGTGATGATTAGTACTTTCTCAAACTTGGCATAGACGACTTGTACGGGTCAAAGCGATCGTAGGAAGGCGCCGTTCCCGGTGCTGCTAGTCCTATAGATTGAATCGGTCCTCCTTGATATATCGGTGGGCCTGGGTGTCTCAGAGCGCTACCCATGCTACTCGAGTTACTCCATCTGCAAAACCAATTCCAAGTACGAGTTGAAGCATATTCACTAAATTAACGTGTACGTTTTTATAAACTCTTCGACGGTCAAACGACGAATTTTTATCGCGCCATGAACACTAAAATGCGATTGTGTAATACGTAGAGGCTATAAAAATCACAATAACGAGATTTCTATGATCCGCGGGACTGCTTCGCGCGTATCTCGAGATTTATCGATGAATACATTTTAGTGGCGGCGCCAACGCGACCGTCTGAGGCAGTTAAAACCTGTTTCGCCGGGCACTACAAAGTTACTCGCAAGTTCAAGGTTTCGAGATTTTCACCTTTCACTATGATTGAAGCGTTGTTATGATTGATCCAGGAATTTGAGTGGACCTAAATAGTCGAGCGGTATCATCTCTATTTGCATTTGCCTATCGATCATTCGCCTTCTAATGGCTAATTTTGGATGAGGACATAGAAAGTGTACGATATTTAAGGAGGGCAAATTCATTTTTTGGTAATAGAAAGAATTGCCAGGTGGATTAATAATTGGAGCATCTAATATTAAGCCGCAGCAAATTTTTATCAAGTGAGAGTTGGGTAATTGGAGCTTTCGGTGGAATTGAGTGGAATTTTCGGGGCATCAGTTTTCTCACCTGTTGACGTTGTCCGACGAGCGACTGCTCCATCCGGGCTCGTTGCGTGGATCGCGGGGTCCTCCGCTTGGCACGGAATTGAACGATTTCGTCGACGGCGGACCGGAGTGCCATCCGCTCGGTGCTCGATTACTTTCCCCGTACCGGCTGTCACCTGTGATCGCATAACAACAAGAACCGATTGAGATCGTATACGCGCGGCGCCGAGTCCACGTACGCGCAATCGCGCGGCGGTTTTTCGGGTACAAGTCGCTACAATAAAACTCAAGCGTGTGCGTGTTTGTCAACAAATGTCTCTTTTATTAAATGATGATGATACACGGAATTTGACAGCGAAATTACATATTGCCGTTGTTACTATCAGTCGTTATAGTACGAAAGACGCTATGGCCATCTGCATCGCAGCGAAGTCGCGGTCAACGCGCGACGATGTTCAACAAAATAAAAGAATGAGAGAGAGAATAAAAAAAAACTGAACCATTTACAATACTGTCAACATTTGCTTTTCCCGTAACACGATTCAAGTGTTGTATTTATTTGTTATACTTTTAGTCAAACTGCGTGATTGGGAAAGTTTTGATTTACGATCTTAGCACACTGACCGTGGAATGTTTGTACCGTTTTTATAAAAAATAAAAAAAACAATCTTAAGTCAAATTAGGATGTAGGAAGATAATACAAAAGATGATAAAATTAAGTTCGTATCTCGCGCAAACGACGGCCAGATTTTGAGCACATGCGAATCTTTTCGATCGCCAATTGATTCTGTTCGCTGTACTTACGAGGTGCGCTGGATCCGGGAGGTTTTGAGCTCTCGCTGTATCGGGTGTGACTGTCCCGCGTACTTCTGTGCGACTCTGGATCCGATCTTCGGACCTCGCGCTCTCGACCGTACGTCGTGGTCGTCGGGCGCTCGTAACTGTGGGCACAAAACGAATTACGGTGTTGTCGTCGACTCGCGGCGACGAAAAAAGGTTTCGAGGATCCGTCGGTTCGTCAACTCACCGTTCTTTGACTTGACGCGAGTCGATGGACGACGAGGGAGCGGGCAGAGGTTCGCGACGAACGATCACCTCTCTTCCCCGCGAAACTTCGGGGAACGCGTCGGGTCGGCTGCTTCGCGAAGTGAATTCAGCTCCGCGTTTGAAGTCCTTCTTCAACGCCAAGTCTTGGGTCGATCTGAGACAGAGGGGAAAAGGCGTTTTCGTTTTATTCTAACTACGGATCGCATGCACAATCACAATTTGACTCTATTTTTATTTCCAAGAAATCATTAAATGCCCATATAAACTGTCTTCACACGAACGAAATATTTACTGGATTTTTCTACCTTCAGCTAAAAAATACATCGTTCAAAAATATTCAGATACAAAATTACTACTCAGTGGGCAACGAAGGAACATACGAAACATCTTTGATGCGACGAGGAATTATATTTACCTGGTGGACTCGTATCTCGTCGGCGGCGAGGGATCCATTCGTCGATCGGAGACTCTGTCCAGAATTTCCGGGCGTCGATCGGCCACACGATCCGGACTGTGTCTGCGGCTGTGCTCGGTGGTGAGGCGTTTGCGTTCCGGCTCGACGTAAAGGTCCCGAGGATCCCGACGATCGCTCGACGTCCTCTTGATCGACGGCGGCGGCGGAGCCCGCCTGCTCTCCTCCAGTCGCATCTGTTGCCTCTTCAGTTCGAGCCTCTCGCGCTCCAGCTTCTCGCGTTCGAGCTTCTGACGCTCGCGCTCCAGTCTGAGAAGTTCGGCCTTCTCCTGCTCGATCTTCTCACGCTCCCGACGCAGCTTCTCGCGTTCGCGCTCCAATCGGGCAGCCTCGTCCCTCTGTCGACGCTCGATCTCGCGCTGGCGCTCCACGTCCTCCCGGCGTCTTCTCTCCTCCTCGCGCAGCATCCATTCCCTCTGTCGCAGTCGCTGACGCTCCCGTTCTTCCTGTATTTGGAAAAAAGCATTTAGCACTTCCACGGAGGCGCAGGAATCTCGTACAATTAGTTGCAAGCCGATAGACGATTTGTATCGGTCATGACACGGAAAATTCTTTCTTACGAAGAAGAAACATTTTATGGGACGAATTTGGACATTACTTTAAATTCTACTTGACAGAAGAACCGTAATCAAAATTAGGCTGATTCATAGCGAATTTTTTTTTTGCAAAAATGCAAATCTTCAGAAATTAGACTTTTTTTAATTGGGTTGTGAGAATGTTTCTGGAATACAAATCATCCATCTCTGATCCCAAGTTTAATCTACAGAACGATCGCGAATACCCGAACGACACAGCTCCGATTGACAGACAGATGTAAATTCAAAGAAATATATTGAGACAAACTTTTGACCAGCCTAAATGTCACGACGGAGCGACACAGAAATATCTAACCCTTATTTTTGCAAAAGTCAGTACGTCATCACGTCTCCTGCGTTCCCGGCTGCGTGATCTTGAGTGCGATCGATGATGATCCCAGTTTCTGATGCGCTTGTCGTCGCGCTTTCCTCTCTCGCTCTCGGGTTTCTTGCTGGTTGACTTGGTGGATCGCGTGTCGGCGTCCTTGGTCGCGTCTTCCTTCTTTTCCGACGCCTCGATTTTCTTCTCGTCGGTCACGCCGTCGCCCTTCTCGCCGTCGATTTTCTTCGCTGTCGGGTTTAGCAACAAATAGTTTTTTGGTAATTTTCGCTGGGTTTTTTTTTGTCATTTTTATTCACACGAGGGACTGAGGAACTCAAACTCACCGGACTCCGAGCTCTTCTCCTCGACGTCTTTCTTCGCGTCTTTGTCTTTCTTATCCATCGACTCGTGACCGTCTTTCGACTTGTCCTTGTCCTCCTTCTTCTCCGGCTTTCCGTTATTCGATTCTCGCTTTCGCATGTGACTCTGCTGAGAATCGCCCTTCGCCTATACCAATGAAAATGTTTGGTTAGCGGCCGCGCTCGTTCGTTTGTTTTCTAACCAAAACCGCGCCTTTCCCCCAAATAATCTCGTTTACCTTTTCGACGGATATCACGCGACCGTGAAGCTCGGTGCGATGCAAGTGTTGTATGCACTTGGCCGCGTCTTCGCTCGTCGACATTGTAACGTATCCGTAGCACCGGGCGCCCGGCGTTCTCGCGTTAGTCACGACTTTCGCGCCGATGACTTTTCCGTACTTGGAGAATATCTGCTTCAAGTCGGTGGCACGAGTCGTCGACGACAATCCGGATACCCACAAGTTTCGGCTACTAGCGTTCGCTGGACTGGACTGCGTTGTTTTCTTGTCTACAAAAATTTAACGAAAAACAAAAAAATCTTCTTTAGAGAACAAACGAATTTCCCGATATTTCTGTTGTTGCTGTTTTAAGCTGATGTTTGCTCTCACCCTTGTCGTCTCTCTTCTGTCCCTTATTGTTAGAGTCCCCACTGTAAATATTTCTGCGTTAGTACCTTGCAATTTCCGTCAAACACACTGGCTGTTCGTTTTATCTGTTTTTTTTTTTTTTTTTTTTTTTCTTTTAATATAAAATAAACGTCTAAGCGCTATCGTGCCGAGGCTCAATAAGAATCTCTGTAACTATGTCAAAAGCTCACAAAATTTGGCTAGCAACTTTGTTCCGTCAATCTGCAGTTCGTTCACGGTTCTCTCAGCACAATGTACAACAGAACACCACTTTCGGTGCACCGATTATCACAAATTATTTGAATGATATATCAGTCGATATCCTGGGCTGGATTGAATTCTTCAGTGCGTGTTTTTTTGGCGTGTGTGTGTGCGTTCTTTTTACATAAATATATATGCATCTATATGTATACATTTTTGCAGCACCCACAACGAGAGATGAGAGATCTCTCGAAACGAGAGTTTCGTGCAGGTTGAAATTTTTGTTTTTAACGTCGATATCGTATCTGCACGTCTTCTCGTTTGGAACGTTTATCCGTACGCACTTAGAGGGGGGTCAGAGCCTAACACAACATCGAAATGACGCGTTATCCACGAGTCACACCGAAGAATGGTCCTCACGAAAGCGCCGAGCCGCGAGAACACCGCGAGTCAGCAACTCCTTCCCCCTGTTTTACGTGTGACATTTTGATCTTTCTCGTTCGTCTTTTCTTTCGCATTCAATGCAAACAAAAAAAACGGTACTTGCTTAACTCGCAGAGAGGTGTAGCGTGGCTCTCTTCCGTGAATCGAAGTCCGGAACAGAGCGCAATCGTCGGCGGGGCACGTTGAGCGAAGCCGAAAGACCAACGAACGAGTATTACTTCTCATTTACCTTTTCCGTGTGTTTTTTTTATATATATATATATTCGGACACAATCGCGAACGAGGCGAGACACAGCTCCCGCTTTTGACGCGAAAAAGTTTGCTAGCCAATTTTCTTCGCCCCCGCGACACAATTTCCAGAGTTAAGAATTACAGCCTCAGCGTCGAACGGAGTAGAGTAGGAGTTGTACTTGTGACACTCATCAATTCAAGACAAAAAAGGTGAGGAGGATAAGGTGGAAGAAGAAAGTGATCTTGCGTGTGTGAACAGTCGAATTAATCGATCTTGGGGGGAAGCGTTGTCCGATAACTGTGTTACATCCAGGTCGGGTGAGACGTATCCAGCGCATCGCTAGTTGGAGGTAACATGACTTTTTTTTCGTCGTACCACCGTGATACCTTTTTGTTTTTTTTTTTTTGTTTTTTTTTTTAGCAATGTGAGACCAACCTCTTGCCTCCATCGCCACCGTCCTGCTTGCTCTTGATCCCGACGTTAGAATTGGACGAGTTGCCATCCTTGTTGCCGGAACTGCCGCCCTCCGCTCTGCCGCTACCTTTCGAGTCACCCTTCTTGTTATCTTCGTTTCTCTTCTTCGCTCCTCCATCTGCGGGGACAATCAAGGTAGCACAGTGGTCACTCTCTGACGAGCCAGGCTATATCTCCTCCTCCTCCTCCTCCTTCTCTCCTTCTCCTCGCGCCATCGAAACTCCCGTCTCCTTCGGCCCTACAAAACGTGTTCGCGCTCTCGGCGAGCTTGGCGCATTTCGGTGAGCGCCACACGAGTTCGATGGTCTCGCTCGGCTTACGCGAATCGAAATCGCCCGCGACAGGTGTGATTAACGGGGGGATGCGGCGCCGGTTGCAGCTGACGAGGACCCCCCCGAGGACGCCGTGAAGAACCTCGCTGATGCCGATGAACGCCGCTCGCGAGGTCGTGAAGAACAGCTGGAAAAGGGGAGTAAAGCAGCTTCGCGGAGCGGGTGAACGTAGCTGAGGACGACGACGACGACGACGATGGCGACGACGACGACGACGACGACGACGACGGCCGTTGTCCCTGTCCGGTTGGGAGAAGAATCGTCGGATCGTCGCGATGATTCCTGCAATGGTTATATTCAAGTGCCCCCCTCGATCGCGCCGGGAAGGCGCTCGAGGGGCCGCGGCGACGGCGGCGACAACGCGTCGCAGATTTGTTCGCTGTTGCGAACGGAATAACGATCAGCACGAAGCCGTATCGAGTCGTCGCGTTCGCGTTCGTTCGCGGAGTTGAACGAACTCGCGGTAAGCGTCGGCAACGACGACGACGGCGGGAACTCGCGATGCGGGGCTTCGCCGATGCTTGAGAATGGAGAAATGCACTTTGAGTTTTCTTCGATAATCCGGTTAATAAGTATCGACGTTAACGATTGTGTTGTATGTGTGTGTGAGATCCATCGATGCTCTATGCGGCAGGCATAATTAATTTAAATTGGCAATTGTGAATTCTATCGTAAACTAAACTTAAGGACTATAGCGATTGATTTGTCGCTTTGGTTATTTTTTTTTTTAATACGTGGCTCGATTCGCGAGGGATGCACGGCAGTCTCGTGTACGCGTTTCGAGAACATGCGCTGCCGATTGTTTCCTTAGCTGGAACACACCACGTTGGAATCGAGGCTGTGATCCTCTCGTCTACGTCGGGCTGCGTTCGTCGGCGATGCCGCCGATCTCGTGTGTGCGATGGCTGCGGAAACGATGCTGCAAGCTCGTGTGGGAGGACCCTTCGAACCCCTTCGTCGCGTCCACTTCCGGGGATGGTGCGAGCTCTGCATCGCAACGGCTGACAGACGCGCCGCTTCGATTACGCGAATCTCGCGGCCGGATGATCACGTTCGCCTTCGTGTAGATGGCCAACGTTCATTGGCTCTTGATCCAGCAGATTTTTTTTTTTTTTTTTGCTTACTCACCCCGTTACCAATGATATTCGTACGTGGATAACACGTTGCCGCGCAATTTATGCTTTAACTTAGTTGCTAGACTTAGAGGAACTTGAGAACACGCTTGTTTGCAATGATGACTTACCCTTCTGCTTGACGTGGGTCTCCGTCTGGAAATCGAGCAACGCGAAAATTAGTATTTTTTCATTCGTTCGTTTTGGTGGGATAGAAAAATCGGTAAATAAATGTTGGCGACAATTACCTCCTCAGCAAGGAGATTTTCTTCATCTTCCCCAATGGTCAAGTTGATAGAGTCCTCGTTGTCAATGCCGTTAGCCTCGGCCGACGCGTTGGCCGCGGGAGGTGCTGCAACGGGTGGCGCAGGAGTCGCGGGAGCAGCCGGCGGCGCCGGTGCAGGCAGAGAAGCAGCCGGTGCTGGCTTGGTTTCCGCTGGCGTACTTTCCGTGCTATCCGGAGCAGCTTCAGTGTCGTTCTTTTTCTCGGATTCCGGTTCTTCTTCGTTGTTTTCGTTATTTGCTTTCTCATTAACCTCTGGTTTGGCTTCTTGAGGTTTAGCAGGTTTCTTCATAGTGTCGGGTGAAGTTATTTGTGGCTCCTGGAAAATGATAAAAGAAATATTTTATCTCTCGAGTCAATACCATTTAATCGCAAGCACAGAGTTGTGAGAGCCGAACCCAACAAAGATATTTGGTCTAGTCTAGAATTCTAACTACAGAAGGAAAATCAAAAGTTCCATACTCTTTTCTTTGTCAAATTGTTTTCATCACTGGGCGCAGCGGGGGCAGGCTCCTCCTTAGGCTTTGCCTCCGCATTTTCCTGATTGTCGTTACTCTCGTCTTTAGAATTATCGTGGGTATCCATAGGTTCGTCCTGATTGGCGCTTCCAGTGGCTGTCGAAGCAGATCAATCGTTAACGAGTCAATAAAAGATGCTTAAGTGCGCACGTCACGAGAATCGGTGAGAGAATCCAAAAGACAACGAAACAAGAAAAACATGACTTTGAACTGTGCAGAAAAACGTGTTTACCACTGTTCTTACGAGGGCTAATCTTGTTCACTCCGACGCAGGGTACAATGAGAAACTCCTCCGGATTTTCGCCCTCGTCCGAAATAGCCTGCAAAACAAACAATATTCTTGTTTTCATCCGAGACCCATCTATTAACACTCATTCAAAATGACTCAGAAAACCTTTGCGAAAAAAATATATCAGCGAAAAATCGAATTATCTCAACCGTAACCCTGAACCTGATCAATAAAAAAAAACACGTCTTAACCCCCAACAGATATTCAGTGTTATGAAAACTTTCGGCTTCGGAAAAGCCGACGCTTGTCGCACAAACCAGAAATTGAAATAACGTACGTTACGGGTCATTTCTATTATTATTTTTATTCTTCCCAACTGCCGACGCACACGGCGCGTCGTTCGCAAGCCGCCGAACAGAAGAAAAAAACGCGTCCGTCGCGAACGTCGACGGGGGGATCGATAGGGTTAAAATGGCGTCCCTGAAACCACGCGACGCCCACGTACAAGAGCCACAGATTTTTCGTGGGTGCCGCCCGCCGGGGCATCGTCGGATGCGGAGGGAGGGGGAGGAGGGGTTGGAGGGGTTGGAGGCCGTAACGGGCAGAAGAAAACTTTACCTTCGAGAGACGCTCGAGCAGAGCGGCCTTGTTGCCGGTCTTGTCGAGTCCCCGACGCTCCAGCTCGGTCTTGAGATCGATAACCCGTAGCTCGGTCAGCTTCTTGCCCTCCGTATCGGCCATTGTACTCGCTTCTCTGTTGGGCTCGCAGCGCCGAACGCTCTATTCACGCCCGATCTTCTCGTCGTTCGCCGCACTCGCTTTACTCACGACGGTCACGAGGAGCCGCGTACGACGCGCGACATAACACGCGATCCGCAATATCGCAAATTACAAAATCCGAAAAGCGCACAGATCGACGCGGACTCCGCAAAAATCCACCCGTCTCACCGCACGCAGAGTGGAAGTTTCCGTCGGTTGGCGAATACGTTGACGAGCGTACAACGATGTGCGTGACGAGCGGCCTCTCGCGCATTAGCGTGTCACATCCGTGATCCGGTGCGGCGCAGAGGATGCAGGGCTGGCAACGTTGTCGCGCGAAAGAACTAACTGCGACGGATGGTTTGTCGGGCGAACGCGAGGTGTCCGTCCACGATTGTTCCCACATGAACCCGCGGATTGTCTCGTTTGTTTAAATATGTTTCGTTGTTAAAATAATAATGATAGTACAAATCATTTATTTTCTAAATTTAGCAAGAAGAAGATAACGTATTGCATCATATCTACAGCTTCTGTTCAGAGATTCGTCCATCGTAAGCCGATGGCTACATTCGACGGCAGAGAGAGCGAGAAGGAGACAAGTGACACGAACCCGCGGATTGCCTGGTTTGAACATGTTTCGTTGTTAAAATAATTATGATGATGATAATCAATTATTTTCTAAATTTAGCAAGAACAAGATAACATATTGCATCATATGTACAGCTCGATCAGTTCAGAAATTCGTCCATCGTAAGCCTAAGGCTACATTCAACGGGAGAGAGAGCGAGAAGGAGACATGTGACCTCTCGCTCGCTGTTATCTTATTTCCCCTTCCTCTCTCGAAGCTGCAGAAGCGGTATAAACGTAGCGGCTGCTAACCTAGCCGGGAAGGGAATCGCCTGCTGATCACAAAAACAATCTTTTTATTACCGCGAATGACAACAATGTCGAAGAAGATATTTGTCACCGTCGGAACGACGAAATTCGACAGGTTGATAAATACGTTGTCCGACGCGGCTGTACTAAAGGTGACGAAAAAAAAATTACTCGTTCCGTCGAGTCGATGAAACTTACGTATTATTCTTTTTTCGTTGATGACTTCGATTAGCGGGATTAGCGTCGTCATCGATATTCGCGGGTCTGCGAAAACGGCCGAGTAAACATTGCTACGTTTCAGGCGCTAAACGATCGGGGCTACGATCACTTGACGCTGCAAATCGGCAACACCGACTTGGAGCCCGATTGCACCCCTCGCGAGGGTTTCGCCGTTATCGAGGCGTTTCGCCTGAAGCCCTCGATACAGGAACACATGAGAGCCGCCGATTTGGTGATAAGTCACGCGGGCGCCGGCAGTTGCCTCGAGGCTCTGGCCGCGAGAAAACCCCTCATCGTAGTCACGAACGAGCTACTCATGGACAATCATCAGCTGGAACTCGCTGAACAATTATACGAGGATGGCCATCTGTTTTACTGTACATGCGACACTCTTCTCGATCTACTGATGACAATGGACTTGGGAAAACTCAAGCCACTTGTTTCCGACAAGAGCAAAAGAATTGCCGAATGTATAGACCGAATAATGGGGTTTTGAAATTTGTACATTTTTTAAATAAAATAATTAAGTTGGCGAATATTTTTTTGCATTTTTGGAGTAACTGTAAATAAATTGGAGTAAGCTTCTCAATAGAAAAATTAACAATTGAAATGCCTCTTTTAAATAGCGAATGTTTTAGTTAGACTATAACAGCTTTATTATTCAATAATTAACATGATTTACAATAAGCGTAAATATTGTAGTTAAACAACTGTGAATAAAAATATTCTCTCGAGTAAAAGTATATGAAAAAGAAAAAAAATGTCTGGCAATGTTAAGCAAAAGCTGAAAGTCTCGGACGGTAAAAGCCACACTCCTCAGGGAACGAGGCTCATCATGAACTGGCGTCCGTTACAAAAACGTTACGTTAAATCACGAATATTGTACAGTTGTGTCAAACGAATTGGTGCTTTCGAATAAACGATGACTTGCGAAGTCCTTCACTGCGCTGAATTCACGTGAATAGTTTAATGCATTTCATGCCGATGATAATAATTTATTACTGGACTTTTTAATCTGAACGTCCTTTTATCGTAGCTTTCTCATCGCAGTACAGATTATACGTTTAATAATCATTTCTGAGGATACACGGAGAGACGGAGAAGAACTACATCATTTTACAGATTCTTGGTTGAGGATAGTTGTTTTCTTTTCTTTCGTTTGTTGTTCGAGTCTTTTAAGCAGCCGATGTGATGCCAAGACGGGTCATTTCCTTCAACAATTCATTGCCCATTTGTGCAGGGCTCCGCGTTACAATGACACCGGCCTAAGAAGAAATTCGAGAAAAAAAACATTAGTGTATTCGACAAAGCCACTTTCTTTCGTTTTGCCTCGTTCAATCCGAATCGATGGCTCACCTTCTCGAGGGCATGGATTTTGTCTTGCGCTCCACCTTTTCCTCCGGAAATGATGGCTCCCGCGTGACCCATTCTACGACCGGGAGGTGCGGTAACACCGGCGATGAACGATACCACGGGCTTTTTATTCGGGCCCTGAAAAATAAGAAAAATTCATTGCACATCGAATTGAAGGGTCTAAATCCAAAACAATGAAAAATAGAAACTGACGTAGTTGTGCTCGATGAGGTATTCGGCAGCGGATTCCTCGGCGCTGCCACCGATCTCGCCGATCATGATGATTCCTTCGCACTCGGGGTCCTTCAGGAACACTTCGAGACAGTCGATGAAGTCGGTGCCGTTGAAGGGATCGCCACCGATTCCTACGCACAGCGTCTGTCCAAGACCGGCCTGCGAAATAATACAAACGCATTAGAAATATTGTGAGCAATTTCTTTGGGATTTTTTTTTTTTTCTCATCTTTTTGGATACTCACCAGACTCGTCTGATTCACAGCTTCGTATGTTAAGGTTCCGGACCTCGACACGATACCGACGCTGCCTTTCTGATGAATGTGACCCGGCATGATACCGATTTTGCACTGCAAAGACAATATCCGAGTTATTTTTACGTTTATTTATACATTGCACAATTGGACTGACCTGTTCGGGCGCAATAATTCCAGGGCAGTTGGGTCCTATGAGACGAGATTTGTTCTGCTCCAGTAATCGCCTCTTCACCTTTACCATGTCATGTTGAGGGACACCCTCAGTGATGCAAACGATCAGGGGCATCTCAGCGTCCAGAGCCTCCATGATGGCGGCGGCTGCTCCGGGCGGAGGAACATAGATAACAGTAGCTGTTGCTCCTGTGGCATCTTTCGCCTATTGAATATATAGTGAATAAGTCAACAAATAATAATATAGCAAATAAAATGGAGCATAGGAAATGACACAAGATTATTCTTACCTCCTTCACTGTCTTGAACACAGGCTTTCCAAGATGCTGGGTGCCGCCCTTTTTGGGGCTGACACCTCCCACAATCTTGGTACCATAGTCAATAGCCTGTTGACAATGAAAGGTTCCCTGCTTTCCAGTGAACCCCTGACATATTACCTTTGTATTCGAATCGATTTTCAGATTTTTCCTCGTTTCGGTATAATTGAACCTTATTTGACTACGCAGCAGACTGCTTGGTGTCCTCACTGCAAAAATAAAAAAATAAAAAAAATACAAACTCAATTCATTCGACCTAAACATTGTTTTCGTTCGCCTCTAGCGAAATTGGGCAATGCTTTCGAGGTCAAGGTCCACTCGCAGCCAGCATTGCGACTCAAGGAGGTCACGGGCGCAAAAATACCACTGGCTCATCGGCGAATATCAGCCCGTGGAGTCGGGGATCAATTGAAATCAATTATCATTCGGTATCCGTTGCAAACAGGCAACAAAATTTCCGCGACGACAGACGTCTCGCGCGCGGAAATGACATATACGCCGAGAGCGAGCGCAAAAGCACGGGACACATGAAATCGGATTGAGAGGTCGACGAGCCGGACTTTTATCAGGATAATACGGCGTTTCCGAGTGCCCTATACATATTTACGCAATTAATCCGTCCTTTCTTACATAATGATATTTTTATGCGTCCACGAGGGCATCGCGAATATCATCTATATTTAGAGAACAACCGACGGACAGGCGACGGGTCGGAGGCGCGAACGCAATTCCCCAACGTCCGGGACGTGCAACGGGGGAGTGCTGCAAAATCGTTACGTTCACCGCGGGTGCAAAGTACCATAGTGCGCGGCGCGGTGTCTGTTATCGGCCGCGACGAACGGAACAAGGACTGGGAGAAACACCCGGACACACATCTCGAGCGGGACTCACCTGTGAATTTTGACAATGCTCTGGCAGCCACAGCCATTTTATTGGTTCTAAAATTGGTTTCTCACGGGAAAAACCACAGTCCAATTGTATGTATATACGTTTTATGTCGAACTACCGATGTATCACCATCAATCAGGTTCTATCCAGTCTCTCCTATCTACTGTGGCCCCGAGACGTCTGATGTCCAAGACCCGAGGGGGAAACACGACGGCGACGACGACGGCGACGACGGGCGAGTCTCGGAAAGCGACGGGGGGACTCTGCTGCTGCTGCGTCGATACAGTCGCTCGCACGATATATCGCAAGAGGATATTTATTCCGTCTTCCCCTCGGTCCCTCGGTGCGCGAGGCTTTCGGGCGCGGAAAAAAAAATATCGTCTCGCTTCTTCGGCCAATCGGCGCGCAGCGCTGGGTGTAGCAATCCGCTTCGACCTTGTGGAAATCCTCTCTGTTTTACCGACGCGCGGAAATGAGTGTCGGTAAAACAGTGAGAAAGCGGGGGTTGAGGCAGGAGCTGCGGGATTTCGCCGCCGCGAGGTCGCTACGTGGCGATTCCTCGCTCAATTGGCCCGCAGTGACTTATCTCTGGCCGTTTACGTGCGCGGTGACAATCCATCCGCACTCTTTCCAGTTTTATTGTTGTTACACTGACACCCCAAGTGCGATATTCGGAGCGAAATTTTTATGTGTATCGACGCGAGAGCGAGGAAAAATCGTGTTACGGCGTGGCCGCGAATACGCGGCGACCCGCGGCCCCGATGATACGACGAGGCAGCCACGGGATCCGCGGTGACAGCGATGTCGACGATATATAAATCTCGTGCCAAAAAATGACGTGGTGAAGAGAACGAGAGAGAAAGAGAGAGAGAGAGACCCAGTGTCGCCTTGTTACTCTCGGGGCGCCCGAGGGGCCAACCAAGTACGTTCCCCGGTTTTTCTCAACCCTCGTCTTTGCCCCCGATGTTTTTCCTGCGTTAAACGAGCGATGTCCGGACGTACGGGAAATGCGCTTCGGTACTCGGAAAGTCGATACATTCCAGTAGGCGTGAATCATGGCCTTGATCAAACTCGGTAACTCCATTACGTGTTTAATGAACACACAGACACACACACACAAGTGGGAGGAGCAATAACATTGCGAAAAAAAAAAAAAAAATACTATTGTTATTCAATTTCGGCCGCGCTCCGAGACTCGATTCACCCGGGGTGCGACAGCGATATTTCGAAGTTCGCGTCTTGCGTTTATGCGCGACAATTGTATTTTTCGCGATTGTGTTTTGAGAGTGTTTTTGCACTGCCTCGCGACAGACTTATCGACAGAGTCGACGAGCGGACTCGCGAACGCTGGTAATCGGATGCGATCGCTGAATCGACAGTTCTGCGAACTTGGAAGGAGATTGCGAGTCTGTGGTGAAGACTCTGGCGTTTTACAGCTGGGCTAGGTTTTATAGATACCTTGAGGCAGAGATAGATCCTGGGTTTTATTTTCTTTATTTTCGAAGATCGACAGTAACATTCTGTGTGGAATTATCATAGTCATTATCAGGCGCTGGAATGTGCTTGGCTGCTGTGGCGCATAATCTATTTCTTATCTCCCGGCATTCGAGTCATCCTCGTATGCGACCCGTGCGTGCTGCTTATCGTTCAACACCCGAGGTTTTCATGTCTGCTTGTGCTCCCCAGCAACCATGGAGGCCGGTAAGAGCACCGAGGACGTGTGGCGCAAGGAGAAAACAGAGGGTCGGAGCGACCTGTTTAACACCGACTCTGCTACTGGATCTGTAGACGCCAACTCTACCTCCTTGGCGGATATATTCGACACTGCGTTCACATCAACACCTGATCCTTCTCCACCGAGATGTCCTGCTGGTAACAATTTGTATATATCGATGAGTGCTTGAGTGGAAGTTAAGAATGTTTGCAGCCCAGGTGTTGTTATGATTGTTGTCTTGTGAGCTCAGCTCTTTTGATACTTTTTATTGCGTTGTGTTGAATAATAATGGACAAATGATTGGTTTGAAAGGTCAGAGAGAGAGAGAGAAATGATGATGATAAAATCAAATTGTAGGGAATTATAGCTCATGTGATGAGCATCTTTTATAGTCATATGTTTCATACATCAAAGCTTCATGGAAATTACGTATAACTGCAGCTAGACAATAATAGATCTTACTGGAAATCTTACAAGATTTTATTTCTCAATTCATCAATGATAATACGGATAGTTATTGTATGTAATTGAAGGGGAGTTTACAGCTGAAGGTCATTTTCATACAATAATTTTAGCGTTTTTCGTTTTCCCGAGTAAAAAAACTGTGTAACAAGAATGGCCGATTTTACAGGTAACGAAATGGAGTACGAGCACTTGTTTGCCGAGAGCGATATAGAGGAGACGGATTCGCAGACGCGTCCCGAGCCATTCGCCGCTCAGTCTCATCACTCGGGAACCGAGGCTAATTTTGTTTTCGGACCGTACATGCCGCCTCCTCAGAGGCCCGTGAATCCCAGAGCTTGCTGGCAGTCGCGCTGTTTCAACTGCAACCTGTGCCAAAACAGGCCAAGGCGAGAGTACATGTCGGTGCCGCTGGAGAATTTGCCCGACGAATATGACACGAATTTTCATCGCAGGCGACTGCGAATGCGGGAAAAGATGAAAGAGAGACACACGTTGATGTGTCTCGCGAGCAGTGAGCAACCGGACAATCTCAGTGTCGCCGGTCCATCGAGACTCGCGGATGGCCCGGTCGATTACAGGTACGTTATCGATCACGAGATGCTCGCAACTCGTTTCAGTTTCTAATTGCTATGACGTCGCCGGTTTCCGCTCGAAATCTCCACAGTTCCGATGTGAAAATACAGCTTCTCACCATATAAAAAAGTATATCTTCGTTACAGTCGAACTTGGCTGTTACGTGTTTTGTATTTTCAGCGTTTATTCAGTCACGAAAACAACGCACTGATAAGACGCTAAAAATCTTAGACTTAAACGCAATATCTGTTAAATCTCCGTAGCATAACTGGAACGGCGAGCCATTCCGGAGATGGCTTGACTACGTTAGACGAGAGCATGAGCAATGTTGGAAATGTCATCAGCGAAGAGAGCCCGGTTCATCCGTCGGAAACGCTGCCAGCCACGAACTCGCAACAAGTACTTCGCAACCCAACATCGAGTATGATCCAAAATGTTTAATTTCATTTCATGTTCAATTTTATTTATGCCGAGAGTTATACAAAAAAATGTGTAAACAGGAACAGATGACACCCCGCTAGCTCCTGATCTTCAATTGGACTGGTCGTCGAGTAGCGAGAGTGACGACGAAGACGGTTCGGTCGAGGTTCTGGGAACTGTTAATAACAGCAACAGGGTAAGCAAATGAAAACAAGCGTTTTTTTACGAGTATTTTTTCATCAGTCAAGAGCTTTGACGAGTTTTATTCTATGTAGACTAATGAGCAAGAGGGAGAACAGAATGATCGTACAGTGACCGTTGTGGACCTGACTGCCGAGTCCGACGAAGAACATACGGCTGCGTTACCGAGTGCCCCACCGACTTCACCGTATCCCGGCGAATCCGTTCACAGGTAATATTCATCCGCACGTATAAATGTTCCCATTACGATAATACATTTCGCGTAATAAGGTGCAATTACCATTCTATCTTCTATTATGATCAGAGCATTTGCTTTTCAATTATCGTAGAAACAACCCCTCGTACTGTGTGCATCGGCCCGCACACGAGTTCGGACTGCGTATGCTCAATTCTCAGGGGCTTCCTATGTACCACCACAGTCATCACAGAGTTCCAAACATATATCAGGGTCATCCGGCGACGACAGGTACACATTGTTTCCTTCGAATTACCGCGGAAGGCCCTTACTCTATCGCGAAACTTTGTCTCTAGAAGCTCCGGCCGGAATGCCTCATCCACGGATTCATCCGATACACGAAAGATTGTGGATGCATCAACAACGCATGCAGGAATCTCAACGTCGCAGACTTTATGCCAGATCGACGCATCACAATATCGTTCACAATTGCACACCGCCCAATGCGCATATGTATCAACCAGGCGGATTCGCGGCCTACGGAAGCAGCAGCACTGCCGGTCCCCCGAGTACTTGTTGTACGGCCAACGAGAATCCGAATCACGCGGAGAATTATCCTCGTCATACGGTTCTTCCGCCGCCTCAACAACCCACGGTCTACAGTCATCCCGAAGCCAGAGGTCCGGCCGCTCTCAATATAAATCCGCCGCCTTGCCCGGAGCCTCTTACCGTACGTGTTTTTTCCCCCCGGCCGTTCTCGTCAGTTTCGTCGAGTTCGTCGATTATTGTCCAACCGTTGAATTTTCAGGTAAATCCGCTGACGAGTCTCGAAGAGATGGAATCCACGCCGGTGGAGCGAATGCCCTCGATGCCCGTTCATCAACACGTGCATCATCACATGTATCACTATCCTTCGCACCCGCAGAACGTCATGGCAGGACAGGCCATTCACACGCCCTATCCTCACATTCACCTGGCCAATCTTCACTTGTCGCCTTTCCGACTGAGCTTCTCTCCACACATGGTAAGTTTATATCATACAACCGCGTCGACGTTTTCGCGTCGGGAGAAACAACCGATGGATTTTTTTGTGCATATTCTCGATTATTTGAAGCAGGGATATACCGATGGACACGATATGATGAGATATCCAATCCCACCGCCAGTGCCTGATTACGTGATGCATCAAGCTCGGCACGTATCGGCTCGATTGGAGAATTACATGCGGATCGTCGACCTGCGACGCATGTCTCACATAAGCTGCGGCGCTACGCAGGAAACGATCGAGAGCCACACATTCCCACATAAATATAAGCGAGTGAGTGTACTTTCTGCGAATCGTCTCGTTTATAATATTTCACTGATGGCAACGTACTTGATATACTTTTTTATTACTCCTGCCCTTCGTAATAGGTAAAGAAAGTAGAGCATGGCGAAGACCCGATGGAGAAGTGTACGATCTGTCTTTCGGAGTTTGAGGACTGCGAGAGCGTGAGGTATGGATGTTTCTATCATTTTCGGTATTTCATTCATTTATATCGCGTACTTAATATTTTTTTTTGTCTTTCTTTCGCAGGAGGCTGCCGTGCATGCATTTATTCCACATAGACTGCGTCGACCAGTGGCTGTGCACGAACAAACGTTGTCCGATCTGCCGCGTGGACATCGAGACTTTCCTTCACAAGGAGCTACCGGCGGCCTCGTAGTTCAAGGCCCTGCCCACCCAAACCTCGCTATCGTGAGCAGCCCGGTTTTTGGTTTTCGTGCTTGGGGTGTTATCACGAATTATCCCGAGTGTTCCGATAACGATTATTTATTTTTGTTCGCGCACGCGGCCGAAGATCGACACTGCGCGACCTTACACATCATTTATAATTTAACGTTGCTCCTCAACGTTCCCGCCCCCCCCCCCCCCCCCTTTTTTTTAAATGTAGATATCGAGACTTGTAAATAGTACACTGTAGAGACAAATCGATCGAAATCTGACTGTAGGAAATAGGCGCGGCAAGTTTTCCGACCGGTGAGCGCTTTTTTGACTAGCAAATTTGACTGACTGCGATCCGTGGTATCCATCGTCGTCGCGACACGGACGAAGGAAACTTTTGGGAACCGCTGCCATCAGACACTCGAAAATAAAATCAGATGAGAATTGGCTTGAGTTCGATCGATCGATTGAAGTGTCGTTTTTTAGACTCTACGAATGGTGCTACGATGCAACCGAGACGAGCTGGATAATTCGGCGAAAGCGGTGAGACTGCGAGGAAGGATCAGGGCGATCGTGACGAGCATATCTTCGTAATGTCCTGTACAGCTTCGAAAATATGTTTAGCCACGAACGGAGGTGGAAATCACTCGCTACTTTTCGACAACAGTATTTCCTTACGTATTTCTCGGTTTATTTAAAGTCATTTTTTTATTACAAAAGTGAAGAGTGAAGCTTTTCAATAAATATTTTATACTATTTTTGTACTTAATTTTGTGAAAATTTATTTTTTAATAATTCTTTATGAAACAAAGTGGTAAAATAATATAAAATATTAAATCAAAAGTTCATACATGCACAGACCATTTCGATGATATGATAAAGAACAAATGAACGCGGAGAAATAAACGAGACGAAATTTTGGCTAAAAGTGGTGAATGTTTCCTTTCTGTGAAACACGCGTCTCACGATTCCGTTCGTCGATTGTGATCTATCTACGGATCGCTGAAATTCAAACTGTCACGAGGAGATCCTACTACTATTCAATAGGTGTACATTCTTTTTAGGCGAAAAAGGAAAGCAAAATAATTAATAATAATAATTGAATAGGGAATACGAGTTCTCGGAGAGGATTGAAAATTCGAGTTAACAAAACAAAGTATAGCGGAAATTATCGCGCGTAATGTATCGACGCCAGTTACCTAATATTCTATTCAAAGCCACTGATAAATAATCTTAATAGATTGAAAATTACTGAGGAAATAAGAAATTGGGCCATAATTGGGAATCATCGGTGGTTCCGAGATTGCCTATCGCAATCGCTGTACTGTAACGTCTAAGCAAATTTAAACTTAACGAGTTTACACACTATTCATGGGCCTGCCTCGGGTGTTCAATTTGCGGAATTACGTCGGCCCAATCAGCGGTTTCGTGAAAAAAAAAAACCATACAAAAAAGAGCCGCGCGTGAGTCTCCGGGAAGAGTGAAGAAAAAAAAGGGAGAAAATAGCTGTCTTACACTGTAGAAGTAAACCGAAAAATAATGTATCGTCGTCGTGAATAGTTTTTACTGCCAAACGCTGAAGCCAAACTACACGAATGCGAGGTACAATGGTTTATGGATACGGCTTTACCCGTTTGTAGCATTTGCAATGACGAACGATCCTGTATCGGCGAGTTTTCAGCGGTAAAAGCTCGACGAATGCTCCTCACGCGAAAATCCTTCACTCTCGTTTGCCGGGCTTTTCTACAAACAGAAAAAAAACGAAAAATAAAAATACACAACTTCGTTTTCGTTCGGACGACGCGGTACTCGAGTACGACATTGTAAAGCGGATCTACCGAAACGCATAATGCATGACGGCGAAGCGACAAGAAATTGCGCGAGGATATCGCGCGCGTTTTTTTTTTTTTTTTTCGACAAATTAACGACTCCGCGTCTAGGTAAAAGCGGGGATAGACGGGGAGAAACGAGAGCGCGGGGTCTAAATTAACTTAGGCTCGCCTAACCGGCTCGGCGACTCGAGCCACTAATCTCGTACCGTTTGTACGAATAATCACATAATTTGGATTGACGAAAACCATAATTTTATATACTCTCGTAAATTATAACCTTTATACTGTAAATACGATGCTACGAATGTAATGTGAAGTTACTTGTACTGGTTTATTGTTAAAGTGGAGTATCGAAGTAAACGTTATTCAAAATATATAACAAGGCTTATCATTGCCGTCTTCCGGGCGACGCGACGAAATTGCGAATCCGCGGACTGGAAGCTAAACCGCGACTATGAATAATAATTCATAGTCGCAGCGAATCTTTACGATCCTCAAAGCCACGTGGACATTATTAAGGATATCCACTGGCAGTAAAAATTCTGTCGCGAGCTTTCATTCCAATTATGTGCTTCAACGTGGTCGACAATAAGCGTAAAAAATGTAAGTTGTTTAAATGCAAAAAAGTTCGCGGAAATTTGTAATGTTCCTCGGTGCAGTTTGCCTCGATTACGTGGAATGCGAGTCGTCTCATATCACGAATAGCCTGCGTTTAGCCTAATACGTGCGTGTACCAGGACTCGTCGTCATCATCCTGTTGAAGAAATTTCAAGAACACCACAATCTGATCCTGCGTGACTGAACAACAAAGTCGTGCGCTGAATCTTCGCACGGTAAATTAGCACCGATTCTGTCGGTATCACGATCGCAGCTGAATTTTATTAACAGACTTACCGACTTCCTGCCGAGTATATGAGATAATAAAATACCTCAATTGCTGATTTTTTTTTTTCAATGAGACGCAATTCCTTCCTTCTCCTAGCGATGGACATTTCAGAGGAATCGAATCAGGAGCTTAAAAAAAAATCACATTGACGTTCGTCAAACTGCAAACTATTTGAAATTCTCCGCTGATGATGAACCTGCGGCAAAGACGCCTAATCGCGGCGTTTTTGTATTCACATGACGTCAAGTGTGCAATGTGAGAAAAAAAAAGATATGATGTAAGTAAAGATGCGATGTAATTAAACTGTTTTTGTTCATTATTTTTATTTATTTTGTTGAGGATTCTATAGTTTCTATAGTTGCGAGGATTCATTATATTTTTTTTCTGGTGGTCATTGCATGTTTGCCTCTGAAGATCTGGTCAATGATTCGACATTTCCAGGTGATCATTGTAGGAAAAATTTGTAGTAGAATCGACGAGAAAACAATTTTTTTCTAATTTTATATAAATTTTTCCAGTGTGACGCAACATTGTATGAGTCTAGAAAAATTGAAAAAAAAATAATAAAAATACTGCACTCCTACAAGGTCGGCACTGTCATTATAGAGGTGAGATGATAGATTGTACGAGAGTGGCAGGTAGTACAACGCGCTTTGAACGTCGTGGGTTTCGCTTGGACTCGTGCGAGGTGACGAAATTGCCCGAATTAAGTCTGGAATTACAAATTGTCGGTTCGCGGACAGTTTCGCGATAATCCGCGCGATCTAATAACCCGCCATAACAAAAGGCTCTTCCGCACGCGACAGGAACTGCGTATCGCGAATGTGTGGAAGCGAATCGACATTATGTACAGATCTATTTCCTACGTGGTGAATCATCGGTTGTGGTTGCTAAACGTCAAACGTCCTCTCCAAGGATCAGGGTCGATGTCTATAATTAAGTTTGCTTTACAAATTGCTGAATTAATTAATTACTCTATTATACTTTTTAGTCTGATCTACAGCATGCGACAATATTTATTATTTCAATTTATGCATTACTTATCATTGTTTTCTATAATAATATAATCAAATTTTTAATTATAATAAATCTCGACACTAAGTTTTTTTTATGATGATTTTGGGTATTCATGTAAAATCAGGAAAATAATCAACAGTTGAAAAATTATAAGTTCACCAAAATGATCATAAAAAACTTAGTGTCGAGATTTATTAAAATCTTAAATATTATATTGTTAATTTTTATGATAACTTAGGCTATTAATATGAAATCAGGAAAATAATCAACGGTTGAAAAATGATAAGTTCACTAAAATTAGTATTTATAGAAAAATATTGCAACGATAAATCGAGCGTAAATCCCAAAAGCTATTACAGCAATTCCAAGTGTCGATCAAGGTTGAAAACGAAACGCGACCAGAACGAGTTTACGGTAACGTGAAAATGGTTATTCCGATTGCGTGCAGCATCCATCGACCGGTGATGCGTCAGCGCGCGAATAAATTATCGGTTTTTACAGGTACAAGACGACTCGCTCGGTGCGCGGCTTGCGCTTATCTCGTTGCTTTCATCTCATTCGATGAAAATCTCATCGCTCGCGCGGAATCTCGCGGGAAACAGGAATGTCCGGTAATCGGCGAAAATTGCGAACACGAGTCGCGCGGTGAGATACGATCGGTGTTTTTTTTCCGCTGCGCTCCGTTCGTGTGTATTGACCTCGGGGATGACCTACGCGCGTCTGGCAGCGCGCGATCGCTCTACTACACGATTTATCGGGACTTCCGATCGCGCCGGCTGGACATGCGGCATTTGTATATATAGACATATATATATATTAAGGATCGGAGGCTTTGACCCCGCTCAACTTACGGATTTTCCCGAGTTCCAAGGCTTTGCTGCCTTTGGCGCTGGATCGCGATCGATCCCGAGTAACAGGGATATCGATCGTTGGCCAATCGATCCGAGAATCCGTGACTCACATCGAAATAAAATTTCGCGAGTCGACGACGATCCGTACACTATGCAAATGAATCGAATTTCGAGTGATAGGTGTATGTGACTTTCAGCACGATTTCCTTCATGCAGATTTTTTTTTATCGATAATAATAACACGAGGAATCACTTTTATTCTACTTTTTTTTTATTCGTACGTATAATGAAGAAGGACATTTTTATTCAAATCCTTTTTCGACTATTTTTTTCAGTTTTTTTTAGTTGCGATCCTGTTAGTCAACAGCCACCAATTGATTGGGGGAAACCCAGTAGCATCCAAGACAAAAAAAAAGCGATTTTACGTGTTACGTTAACCGTGGTAGGCAAATAATAATCCATTGTGTGGGTTCGTGGAAACCAGGTGTAAAGGTCGCATCTGAAATCTGGATCTCTATGGGTTAGTCCGTTCCTATTAGTTTTTATCAGATCTTTTCCGCAGGTTCGTCATTATATCTTATTATCTTTTGTTACACTTGGGTTTTTTATCACGTTTTTTCAGGACTTCCGTGGCGCTGAAGTGAAACAAACCGAATCGGCTAATAATCGAATTGATTGTTAATAATTGCCAATAATATAATTCGCATATAGTAAAAATTCAGTTTAGCTGCATTTTTGTTCGACTATTCGAAAAGTCATTTCGATAATTTTCCGACCGTTCTGTTCCTCGGACAAAAAAACAAATGTCTATTATTTTGTCAGCCACATTGACAGCCATCGACGACATGGGTGATGCATCTGCCGCGCACCTGACGAGACAAAATAGTTCCTCTACATGACGTCCGTGCGTGCGGGAGGCAATGAAAAAAAATTTGTTATTTCCCTCGGTAAATGCCGCTCAAATAGACCACAGCACGAAACACGATTCTTACAACGATTACGTGCATTTTTTTATTCATTCAACTCGACGCTGATTCAACTGGCCTCGGGGCGGGTTGGGTCAAGTTGGAAATCTCAAAATGATAAGGAAAGAAAAATCTACGGATTACTCAGCTCGAGAATCATACGAAAAAATATTACTGACATTGACCTAATTTATTTTTATCAAACCTTTTCGAAAAATACGGTGACCCAACTGGCCCCGGTGTTCCCCAACATTTTTTCGACAATTCGACTGGTCCGTTAAGTTCCAGGAAAAATGTATTTCTAAAAAAAAAAAAATAGTTTGAACATCGTCAACGTCGTCGAGATTGATGAGTCCTTTTGTTCCATAAATCGCGTCGCGACTCGTCGGGTCCAAGCCGGAAGACTCCTGAATGGGGGGGCGTCTGCGTTATTTCCACGATAACTAGTCGAAGAGTCGTCGAAACTGTGACGAATTTCAAAAGGACCCGAAGCCGGGGGGCCGCAGCATCGCGTCACACGTGTTGCCCATCGTCGTCGTACACACGAATCCACAGTCGATGACCGGCGCGAGGCTTCAGGTGCGATTCGCGCTTGGATATAAAGTGAATGGCTCGTCGAGACGCGGACCAGTCTCCTCGCAGTCGTGTTGACGTCGCGTTCATCTCCCGGCTGTGCTTACCAGCCGTTTCCAAGCGGCGAAATCGCGTAACGCATATTCGTTCTTTTTTTTGCGTAACGTCTCACGACCGTTTCGGTTCGTGACAAAAGGTAAATTCCCGCTACATCCAAATTTATTCGACCGATATTTCTGTCACTAAAAAAAAAATCTTGCGAAAAAAAAATTGTAATATATATTTATCATTTCGCGTATCCTTGATCGACGGAATTAGCTACGATCGAGGCAAAGCCGCTAAGATAAATTTAAATATTTCAACAGAATTTCACGCGCAAATTTGCACTGAATTTAAATAACACTTGGATCGGCCGGAGAACCAGTTTTTCTCGTTGCCAGCGCTGTGGGTCGCAATTCGCGAAGGCTGCGTGTGGTATAGTTCGGATTAATTTTTTTTTTTATATTTTTTCTTTTTTTTTTTTCTTTTTTTTAATTACTTTTTATTGCGAAGTATTCGCCGGTGACTTCGGATGATCGACGACCGGTGTGACGCAATTGAAAAAAAAAAAAAAAAAAAATCGTCGACGTGCAATCTTGCGGCTGCGGTAAACGTGCTGAAAATGTAATTGCAACGACTCCGCGCTCGTTGCGCCGGCTGCTCGCGCGAGTCGCGAGGATCTCGGTACGCGTCCTTGTTCGTATGTCGCGCATCTTTGATCCCGATTCGTGATCGGAATCAGAAACGAATCGGTCGCCAGTACGAAAATATATAGAATCATTCTAAAGCACGGTGCCAATCTAAGAAATACAAAAAAAATAGCAACCAAAAATATACAGTGCTAGTTGCAACTCAATTTGACTTCGCCAGGTCCATTGATCATTTTTTTCAAATTGGTTACATTATAATTGACGCTGTGACAATTTCGATAGACGACAAGCACACATTCGTCGTCCGTCTGTTCGTCCGTCGATGTGTTGTGTGCTCTGTTCGAGTGTTGATTCGCTCAGCGATCGTGATCGAAGGTGATCACGACCATCTGTGTCTAGTACGACAATATTGACAGCACCTGACGTTAACGACGCTTCGACTTGACGAGTGTACATATATAGCGTCATTTTTTGTTTCTCTCTCTCTTCGCCCGACGTCGATTACGGAAATCTCGAGGTACTAGTCGAGGATAAAGAGACTACCGTAGTGTTCAAACGAATTCGGGAATTGTTGACTGTGCAATCAACACAGTCAACAATTACGGATGCAAAACTATTTTTGATTGTGTATCCAGAGTCGTGACATTTAGCTTTGGTTTTATTTTTGTGGGGAAACGAAAATATGTTTGGTAGGAAATACAACATTATTAAATAAACACAATTGCGGAACTCAAAGATCAGGGAATTTTGTGTTGACCGGAAATAGCAAGAAATTCGAGGTAATCGAAAAGTTAACCACTGTACGTTTCAATGAAAATCTCGTTAAAAAGGAATTGGCAATATTTTCCACTCACGGTGCGCGCAAGGTGATCATTAAAACTGGGGAAACCTCCGTAGTACCTTGAGACTCGCTGCAACGATTATAGTGACCGGATTCCGACCGCGAACTTCGCCGTGACATTAGCGCAGCTCGAATGTGCGAACTTCCAGAAACCTAAGTCCACCCAGGTATAGCAAAATGACATTTGGCACGAAAATTTTATCGTAATGGTTTACTAATGTCCGTCCGACTGATAAGTAGAAGGTATCCTACGTCCAAAAGTTAACATTCGGACACTTGATAACTTCGTGACGTCTCGTTGCTTCGATATATTTTTACGTGAATCCGTGGCCAGTGAAAAATATTTGTTGAATCAACGCGCCGTATGTGAAGTTTTTTTTATAAATACCGCGTTTCGATATGTCAGATGAAAATTTAAATAACTAAATATCAAATACAACTTTTAAAACGTGTTTAGTGTTTATTAATTTTACGTCATACGTGCACAGTTTATTAATTATGTATGTCCATTCATATATGGTATCCGCTCTGGAAAAAAAAAAAGTTGGCATTAAAAAAAAGAAGTGGTCATTAAAATGGGGGGAAACCGCCTCGACATCGCCCCACGATTCGCGGCAACGATTACCGTACGGCCGGACACCGACCGTGAACTTCGTGAAGTGGATATATTTGCGCAGCTTGGAAAGTGCGCGAAGGGGAATCCCCGTGTTTCTCGTTTAAAATTACCATCGAAGCGCGACGGTGGTAATGGGCGCGCGAATTAGAAAACCCGTTACGACTTGTTCCTTTCGCTTCTTTTGACGACTCCTAAAAATATATCCGAAGTCACAAAAAAAAATAAATACGTAAGAGAAAAAATATATAAAACTAAAATTAGTAAAAAAGAGATGAAATAAAATGTATAAAATAAGAAATAAAAGTCATTGAAAAAATTCAAAACAAGAATGTAAAATTGATAAAAAATAAAAAAGGATGAAAAATGAGGAAATAAAAATGCTGTTCAAACAGCGCAAATGGCGAGAACGATTATCCACGCTCGAGAGATTCGACCTCGCAAAATGTGTGCCATTTAAATTACGGCCCGTGTTTTCGTCCTGCGCGCGTGGATATTCCAAAAAAATTCGTCTGCGTCACATACCGGAACTCGCGCGCGCGCGCTCCGACAGAAAAATATATCCGCGATGCGTTGGGTGACAGCGTCGGCCGCCGCGCGCGGCGCGAAACATCCCAGAAACGACTGCGTCACTCGTCGACGCGCTCCGCTTGTTGCGCGGTAATTTGAACAAATGGGTTGTCATGCTGAATCCTTCGGAATTAAATCAATATATTTGAGTTCGCCGATGCGTAAAACTACAGACAGCGTCTTTGTCTTCTTTTTTTTTCCACTCTCCTCAAGGTCGCGGAATTTTGACATGTGTCAGATCCCGGACGACGTGCTCATTGATCGATCGCTCGTCGATCGCCGATGCACGATCGATGCGCGAATATATTTGTCAAGCTCCTCCGTTGACATTTAGAAGCCTCCAACTGTGCATCTCGACGTGTTTGCATGTCAAATTAACGAAATGTTAATTTTATTAATGAAAATTAAATAGAATTTTGTGCAATTGACGGAACGACATAAATTAAGTTAGCGTGAAATATTTGACATTGTGTCTGGCGACGAGAAACATTCGAGCAATTCGAAGAATTTTTTAAACAAATCGAGTGTTTCAAAAAAAAAAAAAAAAAAAATATGGCTCACATTCGATATGAATTTTTAAGAAATCTTCTCCGTCGTTTTCAAAAGCTCAGACATTTTGCAATCCTTCGGCTATTAGTCCGAAGTGGAATCCAAGATTTTTGACGCGATGAATTGACTATCTTAGGAGACGATTTTGAAATCTCAGGCTAAATCGTGAATTACATTCTGCGGTGCCTCGAGGCGACGTGAAACATGTTTCGGGAAAAGAGAGAGAGAGAAATATGAATCTCCTAATGGAGCGAGTACGTTCGACTTGGTCTACGATTATTAATAGTTTCCGCCTCACTAAAACAGTTGTGCAAACGAGTTCGATGACCTGTAATAATATTAATACTGCAGAGGAAACCGCAGGAATCGATTGAATCTATCCCACGAATTTATTCCGCTGTGCCAGGAATTGTTGCCTTCCATTGTTGCCTTCCATACGTCGATTGTAATTAGGCTAATTGTTTTCAGAAAACTATAAGGGATGCGGTCGATATGTGTGACGATACTCGCGGTTGCGTTCCTACTGTGCTGCAGTCCAGCCTCGGCTCAGGGTGAGTATTCAAATGCCGTTTTGTAATATGCAATTAGCTCAACGAGTGTTGTAATTCATAACAAGCGAGTCGAATGAGCAATTTTTCCGAGATACCCCACGTCGATTCCTGCAGCAGGAGAACAGACCGCATTTAATTTTTTCGAGTCGACGATTCATCGAATTTTTTAATTATATTTATTTATTATATTATAAAAAAAATAATATTTGGTTTTATTTGGAGTGAAAGAATCTTTCTTATCAATCGCCGATTGATAAGCATACTTCAATCGCATTAAACTTTTTGGAATCGACGATTCATCGATTTTTTTAGGATAAAATGTTTAGGTATTTTTAGGAAAAACCGCGTGGAATTTTTTTCATTAACAAAATGTTGTTTTATTTGGATTGAAAAAAATGTTCTTATCAATCTACGATTGATAAGCTAGGGACAAGCCTTAGATTTTTTCTCCGCGTACCGTAAAAATGTACAAATTAAAAACATTGTTGTAATTAAAATAGATTAGCAAGCGATGATCGATTGTCGAGTCTATTTCACTCCGTCAGTTATGAGAACCGATAAGCCCCGGTGACCCCGAGTTCCACGCAGCTGAGACGCCGCGCCGTCCACGCGAATGAAGAGTGCCAAGGTCCGTACCGAGGGTCAACCGCGAAAGCAGTTCGGTCGTTGTCCACTCGGACCAGTCGGGTTCTCGTGCGATCTCGCGCGCGTACCGCGCGAGAAGGACGTCGCTACGTGAACTCGAGAATGACGAAATTTGTTTGCGACTCTTTCGATCTTCCCATCGATTGCGTCGATCGAGCAACATATCGATTCCGTGAATCCCGATGACGCGTGACGCGTGGAATTATTAATTAAATATATATATTCACACTTGGATTATCGTCGATTTATTGATTTTTCGAATTATGAGAAAACGTGAGAGAAAAAAATTAATTCACATCCGTGGCTGAATAAGTTTTGAATAAAAAAAAATTCAATTACTTTTTTACCTCACGAAAAAATTTGATGAACATTTTTTCGGTAATCAAGAAATTTTGATGATTCTTTTATTAAAATTACAAGACGCGACGTATTTATTTTCGAGAAAGACTAATATATTTGGCACCGATCGGCAAGCGTCGAGATTAATCGATCGTCCGTGCAAATATGTAAAATCAGTTCAACACGGAAGAATCCGATAATACATCCGTGCTTCTCGGAATAACGACGCACTCGGTGTTAATTTTCCTGCAGCCTCGAGTCGAGCGGTAATCCATCTGCCGCGTCCGGTCGCCTCGTCGCCGTTTGCCTATAGAATCAAATGCACCGAAGGAGCGACAGAGGCAGTTTTCTCCCGTCGCGTCCGCGGAAAATCAAATATTTACCTTGCGATTGATGAAGCGTTAATCACATTTTCACGCTCGTCGCGTGCATCGACGATTTTTCCCGCGGACTCTGACACGTTTTTGCGCACCTCGAAGATTAACGACGGAAAAAGAAAAATTAAGAGTCCGAAGACGACTAAGGAGGCTTGAATTCTGCGGTTGTCTCGGTTCTCAAACCGCAATGGGAAAATAGGAGTGGCACATTTTTCGCACAATTTGAATTTCAAATTTCAAAACGCGGCAACAATATTCTTCGTAGATACAGAAAATATCTTATTCTTTATAATTATTGACTCCGAATATTAATAACGTCATGCTTTTATATTCATTCAATTACATTCTTTTCGCATAAAAAAAATTATTATTAACGAAAGATATAAAGATAATAAATCATTAGCTTCGAACGCAGAAGATACGTGATGATTGATGAAAATCGCCGTGAGATTTGACCAATGGCGTAATTCCCAGGCGCGAATAAGCAATTACGCGCGAATCTCAGAGCCATAATACCGTGGAAGGCGTTTAAAGTCTCATCGTAACCTCAGTGAATGCGTAGCACTGTAGTCGATAATAAAAACGAGAATCGTCGATAAGCAACCATAAATATTTTTATGCTTTTTTTTTATCCACAGATGGAATATCCTGCGTGAATCCCCGGGGCGAGCGGGGCGAATGCGTGAACATAAAACGTTGCGAGCCGCTGCTGAATCTGCTGCGCGAGTACGGTAATAAGGTCGGCGATTTTCTGCGTCAGTCCGTCTGCGGCTACGACGGAAACGACCCGCGCGTCTGCTGCCCGCAATCCGGTAACGGCGGCAAGAACACCAACGGCAACGGCAACATCAACATCAACAACAACAACAATAATGGCAACAACGGAAACGCCATCCAGCAGACGAGATACGGACCCCTCTTGGCTCCCGACTGCGGAACCACCGACGAGAAGTACACGAGGGTCGTGGGTGGCGTCCCCGCCAAGTTGGGTATGATTTTTATATTTTTTCTATTTTTTTCGTAAATAATTTTGGTAACAACGACAATCAAGTTGACAATTTTACCTTATAAAATACGTTTGTTCAATTAATTTGATTAATATTCTATTTTTTTAATTAATTTTATATTTTTTTACATTTTATTAATGATTTCGCCAATAAAAAAAATTAATTTGAGAATTGAATACTCGCGTTAAATATATCTAAGACACAGAATTGATACATTGAACATGTTGTTTGAAAAAAAAAAAAATTGAATTAAAAAAAAAATATTACTATTATTCGTTCTCAGAATCATTGGGTGCTTGTAATAGGTCAAAGTGTATATTTTAATATATTTCACTTCCCAAAACGCGCGGTCCATTCCGAACACTTCACGAATTTACCGCGGGTCGTTTGTGCCAAGGTCGCGACATCTAATGTGACGTTACATCCGTAATTAACGATAATGTTTGCTTCGTCTCGGAACCAGGCGCCTGGCCTTGGATCGCAGTCCTTGGCTACCGCGGCAAGCAGAATCCGAACAAGCCGCGATGGCTGTGCGGCGGCAGTTTGATATCTAGTCGCCACGTGCTCACCGCCGGTCACTGCGTCTACCGGAGGGACGATCTCTTCCTCGTGCGACTCGGCGATCTCGACCTCGAGCGAACCGACGACGGAGCCGTGCCCATCGACGTCGGCATCGAGCGAAAAACCATTCATCCCCAGTACAGTCCCACCACCTACACCAACGACATCGCCGTTCTGAGGCTTCAGCAGGACATTCAATTCACTCGTAAGTGCAATCAAAACATTTCTTTCCCGGATTACTATTTTGTTCCTTGCTCTAAAGTGAAAAACAAAAAATGGTTACAAAACCGACAAATTGCTGTAATTAAACGTTGCGGATTGTGGATGAAATGTGTATTTTTTTTTGCAGCTCTGATTAAGCCAATTTGCCTTCCGGTCACCGACAACATCAAGTACAAGAATCTCATTGGAACGTTCCCCTTCATCGTGGGATGGGGCTCCGTTTACTTCAGTGAGTGGACTGTGACATTCAACCCTGACCTTCGCAGTTGGGGGAAAAAAAACAAACAAATTTCGTAACAAAAATGATTTCTGCAAAAGAGTTGGTACTGATTATCGAATAACTTTCCAGACGGCCCCAGCAGTTCTATGCTCCAGCAACTTCAGGTGCCGGTTGTGTCACCCGAGTCGTGCAGGGCGTCGTTCAGGGAATTCAAGACCGCGACCATCGACGACCGAGTGATGTGCGCGGGTTACGCGAGAGGCGGGAAAGACGCTTGCCAGGTGAGTCAATCGTTACAGAATATTTTTTATTTTTATTTTTTCGTCGGAAAAAAATTGATCTGGTCGAATTATACCAGAATTTTTTTTTTAATAAATATTTTTTATATTTTTATCCAGGGTGACAGCGGTGGACCATTGATGTTCCCCATAGGAAAAACGTTCTACGCCGTCGGCGTCGTGTCCTACGGATTCCGATGCGCCGAGCCGGGATTCCCCGGTGTCTACAGCAAAACGACGTCGTTCATGGACTTTATTCTGCCGCAACTCCAGTGATACTCTTTTTTAGCCCAAGGACCCGTCGACGTATCGATCATTCCAATCAGACCACAAGACTATTATGACTATATGGAGTATTCTCATAGCCCATTGGAAACTTCGGAGATTGAACGCTTTGAGCGTAGCGATAGGAAGTGCTCAGCCGGACATGAGGATAGAAAGTGGAAAAAAAATAAAACAAATCCATGCAGAGACATTTAAAAAAAAAGATATTTTTTTTTTTATGAGGATTTCAATGAGTTTATAAGACTACAACAACTGAGAGTGGACACCGTTCATTGACGAAAAGTGCTTTAAATGCTATTCGTAATTATTGCGAAAATATGAGGTTCACTATTTTCGCAAGATAATTCGGAGGTATTTATTGTATTGAAAAAAAAAGTATTTAAAACGCTTGTCCATTCGAATGCTGTCCATCTCTGAACACAATACTGACCACGGTCATACACAACACATACGCTTGTTTTGTATATAGCCTGACGGACTTGATGATAATTAAATATAATTAAATATGCTGTTACTTAATGTCTTGAATTTTTATTATTACTTCCTCCTCGTCCTCTTTGACGCCTCATAATTGATTCATTATCAACGGGTACCTCGAAGCTAATACATATATCGCCTCAGGCGATGATTATATAACTTGTAAAGATTTATTTCCCCTATCAGTGGCGGAAAAATAACTATATTGACTTCATAAGAATGTAAATTTCTTTATTATAGTTTTTGTTACCGATCGAGCAGCCTTTCGACCTCTAAAATCAGCTGTGTTTACCAATCGAGTCTGCACTTCGCCTCTCCCCACAGATAAGAGATGTATAAGTAAAAACCTGCAAAAAAAATCGTATCTTCGATGCGTTATCGATAAACCGAGCGATAGCGAGGGAATGACTACGACGCTGTCGTTCCGCCGGCCGACGCCAGATGTCACGATGGCCGCGGCGACGTTGCACGTGTTTCGTCGGTTCAGTTTGAACGGTCGTTCGATTCCGTTGGGTTCACTCGCCGCAGGTAGTCGATATAACCTCAGACAGTGCTCGGCGATCGAAACGAACAGGCGCAGAATGTCGTACAGCACGGTGGAACGCGGCGCGCCGAACACCACGGATTACCGAATATACTTCAGTGAGTATCATAACCTCGCGTTCTCCGATCAATGACGATTCATCACCGCGCGTGCTGTCCGTCCATCTGTGTGTGTGTGTGCGTGTGTGTTGAACTCGGCCGATCGAAAGGTCGAGTATTGCTGGACGCGCGGCGTGTGTGACGCGCGACCCACGCCGCTCGTTCGTAATATCCTGAATTAAAAATGCTCTCGCGAACTTTTCCACACCGCTCGCACACATCGCCGATCGCTCCGGTATTCGCCGCCGCGTGAATCTCGACGCCGACGCTTCGCGCGCCGCGTGAACCGTTCGTCCAGCTGCGGACTTGTGAATTTTTTCGCGCCGATGGAATTTGCACTTTTATCTTTATATATTCGTTCTTATGGTGCCTGAGCGCGGTTAACGGTAACCGCGAGTCACGGCAAGTCGGGCTGCGGCGGCGAATTGTTATTATTGTTAGACCGGTAGCGTTTAAATGTCAGCCAGTAACATTTATTGTAGGAAGAGAGAGGCAAAGGGGGGGGGGGGGGGCTGTTGAAATGGGCTTCAAGATTTCTCTAGTAATTTTTGCTTGGTGATAGTCGCAAGGTTTTTCGTGGATCATTTATCAGCTTCGGGCACTGTGGTAGAGAATTTGTGGATTTATTTTTTTTTTTTATTTGCAGATAACGATGGCTATCTATTCTAGAAATTGATAATGGTATAAGTGATCAGGGTCCAGGGTATTTGAAATATATTTACAGCTGTCCGTATGTTACCCTTAGATGCTGTGCTCCGATATGGGATTTATCTAGATTTTCGTTCATGTTCTCTTTTCATGACCCCTGAAGAATATGACCCTTGTGTTTTATTGTAGAAAATGATTTGTGATAATGATTATTTGTAGATAGCGATGGCTATCTATTCTAGAAATCGATAACGGTATAAGTGATCAGGTTCCAGGATATTTAATATGTATTTATAGCTGTCCGTATGCTATCCTTGGAAGCTGTGCCTCGATATGGGATTTGTCTAGTTGTTCTTTCATGCTTTCTTTTCATGACCCCTGAAAAATATGACCCTCATGTTTTATTGCAGAAAATGATAGCGGTCCAATTTCGCCCATGCACGACATCCCGCTCTACGCGGATGAGCCCAACAAAGTATTCCACATGGTGGTGGAAGTGCCGAGATGGACCAACGCCAAGATGGAGATTAATCTTAAGGAAACCCTGAATCCCATAAAGCAGGACGTGAAGAAGGGCAAAATTCGCTTCGTCGCCAATTGCTTTCCTCACCATGGATACATTTGGAATTACGGTGCTCTACCTCAGGTAAAGAGAGGGAGCTTGGCTTTGTCACCCACTTTAGTCCGGCTCTTGCTTTCCAATCGTTACAGTAATGACTTAACTGAGTCTATATTCAGCCTGTGTCCGAGTCCAGTCGATTTTGCATGTGCTATATACATTTGTATACACGCTCGCGGAAATGATTTGACCTTTCTATTCACGGTACAGTGATCTCACGTTCCGTTGTCGTGACTCAAACGCCGACGTCTATCGCGAGCGTCGACGTGTTTCTTTCCCGTTCAAAGTTTCACCGTATCGACTTCTTGTCGTTGAGATATTTGCGATCAATCAAGATTAACAATGCAACGGGTGTTCGATCTATTGCAACACATCGAGGGAAAGATACAATGATTTCGGTGATTTTTAGACTTGGGAGAATCCCGAGGTACTGGACGAGGCGACGGGATTCAAAGGCGATAACGATCCCATCGACGTTCTCGAGATTGGATACAGGGTAAGTTCGGATCTGCAGTGCGATTGCACCAGACATCTGTGATAAGAACGCGGGAGCGTAAGTCGCGTGACTGAAAACCCTTTCGAATGCAGGTGGCGAAACGCGGCGAGGTGCTGAAGGTCAAGGTTCTGGGAACGGTTGCTCTTATCGACGAGGGTGAGTAAACGGCATTTCAGCGTGCACGTTGATTTATCTATATTTGGACGTGACACGCGCTTATCATGCACGACGGCGTCGTGCATCGTTGCCGCATTTATCTCGTTATTGCGGCACATGAAAAAGGAAACATTACGTTGCAGGCGAAACCGACTGGAAGATTATAGTAATCGATGTTAATGACCCAATGGCTGACCAGATGAACGGTGAGTTGATGATTAATACGACTTTCGCGCACGGCGCTCGATTATAGCGTAAAGTGGCTTCCATTGTCTCGGCACCGTTGCTTTAAGGAAATTAGCTCGATCACGTCGGGACCCCTGATAACGGCGCGAGATATCCGTTGCGTAACACGCGCTCTCAAGGCCAAGCGACGACGAGTCGCGTAGTTACGCAAATAGTAGCGTCGCAGCGGCGTAACGCGAATTTTACTCTTTCGTAGATATCTCGGACGTCGAGAAGATCTATCCGGGTCTGATGAAGGCCACGATCGAGTGGTTCAAAATCTACAAGATTCCCGATGGTAAGCCGGAAAATCAATTCGCCTTCAACGGCGAGCCGAAACCCAAAGACTTCGCGTTACACGTTATCGGCGAGGTGCACGAGCATTGGAAAAGTCTTATGCAACGCGAAGCCCCGCCAGCTGGAATATCGTGGTGTGTATTCCAGTATTTTTTTTTATCGATTTAACTTATTTATTGTTTATTTAAGAAGCGCATTGTATTTTTTTCTATTTGTCTGACTTATGCGATGCTTCGTTGCAGTGCGAACGTGACCGTGACCGACAGCCCCTTCAAAATCGACGGCGCGGCCGCCGAAGAAGCTTTCAAATCGTCGCCGGAGCCTAGTGAACCTCAACCCGTCGACCCGATAGGTAAATTTGATGTCTCTTTTTTTTATTGTTCGAGCGCTTTTGGATTTCCAGTTAAAAAAATTACACTCTCCGCGCCGCTCGATACTGTAGCACAAGTTTTAACGGAACGCCCTCTCCCCCCATATTCTCTGTGATTGCACGTTTATCTCCCTGTGATTTCAGTGGATAAGTGGCACTACATACACCTCAAGTGAAGAGTCAACACGGAGCCTGCGGCGGAGCACGCTGTGACTCTCCGTCCCATTCCTCGAGAACGTCTACTTTGTTTTTTTTTTCTTCACACTCTCTCCGCCTCTCCTGCTTAATAATGGCAAAGTAGATTTTCGTATCCGACGATAACGCACGCTTCGTCGCCCCCACGGTCGAATTAGATAAACTCGGTGAATCGAATGTAACGCGAAGAAAGGGAAAAAGAAGAAAACGGTAAAAAGCAGCAAAAGCATAATTTAAATTGTAATTATACCACCGCCGTACTACCTACTAGTTATAAAGCATCTGCCGTTGCAGCGACTATTTGTAATAAACGCACTGCATATAGCTGGCTTATTGTAAAAGGTTGTGATATATATCTAGTAAAGCGATGAAACCGAGTTGATAAACGATGGTAAATGAAGCAAGCGAAAACTCATTAATACGTGTCTTAATTCGTTACTGTCATCCATCCTCGTCGTGTGTAGCCCGCTGCAGTCACGGTCGCAGCTCGCGCGACCGAGCGAGCTTCACGGCTCGAACGTCCATCAACCTGAAATGCCACGAATTATTCACGGTGCACCGGTATATCCGCTTGTCTGAGCGCACACAGATATTTCTACTAGCGAGCCGCGCACCTCAGACGGAGTACGTACGGTTAGCATGTCCGACGTGCTCCGGGTGTGACTACTGGACGGAGCTACTGACGCCTCAGACAACAACTGCCACGCAGACGCCCGTCGCTTGCACGGACTTCGCTATTTTGGATTCGGATAGATCGCAACTCGACGTCCACGGGGCGAAGTTATACGAACTGCACCAGCTCGCCCGATTAAATAATACAACAAAATTAGTTTGCCCAGGTGGATGACGGTAATTATTTTCCCGAGCGTTGACCGATAAAAAAAAACATTGGACTGCTGAAAGTTGCACGTCGATTTCGTGAGCGGCGCAGTGACATCAATAATTTTAGACGACTGATGTAGGAGCAATCGACGCTCATCATTTTTTCGCCGGTTCTTTTTTTATTCGGAACGCTTTTTTTTTTGCAGGAATTATTCAAACGTCGCGAGAACGAAAATTCGATGCTAAATGGAGAACATTTTTTTTCTTCGCTGGAGGACGTTAATAAAATAAATAAAAACAATGAACTGGCTACCGGTTATTGGCAATATCCGATCGAGGGTGTATGGGTGACTTTTTGCAAAATTAATCGACTTCGCAAGCTCAAGTGACCAGTTCGATCGCAGGCGAAGCGACGAAGCCACATCAAAGAAAGCTAATTTACTACGACGAGAGCCCGTCGTCGACGTCATGCGGAGAGCAGCTCCGCGCGGCGCTGCAGTTTCTTCACCCTTCAACTCGATCGTAACCGCGCGTCAAATAGGGGCGCGTACCAATTAAGCCTCCGGAATTATTCGCAGCTCGTTACCGACCTGACATCCGTTTCTTATAACATCGCATTTTTAAATTCCACCACTCAAGAGTTTCAACCCTAAAAATCCCGAATTAAACGTCGACATCCATTTTCTCAAAACCCTCCTCTGACCTCGACCAACCAACTCCGAAAACAAGCTTACGTGTATCCTCCTTACGATTCCCATCAAGCTAATAAAAACTTATTTTCCACCGACTCCGAAAAGGTCAAGGATCAACCCTACAATCAGCAACCCTCCGGTAATTACAAATCATCAATTAACTCTCGCCCAACAAAGAGAAAAAACCCTGTCTCAAGTATGTGTGTAACACACATCCGATAGCGGAAAAAAATCACGGTGATCCATCGGGCGACGCCGGGGCGGGGAATCGAACCCGGGACCCGCGGCGTGCGAGTCGCGAGCGCGACCGCTGTGCCGTTTGGGCGCTTCGCGTTCGTCTGCGCAAAAACGGGAGAAACGTCGCTCTCGCTCTCTCCCACTGCAGAAAGTGCGACCCGCGGGGCGCGAAGGGGGGGGGGGGGGGTTGAGGTGGCATATCGACTGGCGCATTGCCCGCGGTACGACCACGCGCTCGCGCGTCGCCGAGGAACTCCGCCGGTGAAATGGCGCGGGTTGAAGGGAGACAGAGCCGCGGGAGGATCTCTCCTACCTATAACACGTACATGTACCTTCGCTCCCCCCCCCCCTCCCGCGCCCTAGCCCCTCTCCACCCACCCGCAAGCCGCGCCTCGTCCCTCGTCCAGCGGCGGCGCGCGCGTCGACCAATCGCGTGCGCGCGCCGCCGCTCGGCTGCGTCGGCAGCGCCTACGTCGGTTCACCCTTCTCCGCGCAGTCACTATTCGTTCGACTCCTCGAGCAGGACGCAATAAACCCGGAGACTCGGGTGAAAATACCGTAGTACATCACGGCGAGAAACGTGTGCATCTCGTGCGTGCCCGTCGCGCGTTCGAACACGCGCGCACACAACACACAGGACACACACACGACACACACCGCCGACGCTCTGTTTTGTTTTTACGTTTTGACCGCGAAAAATTGACATCAGGAAGGGAGGGAAATAAATAAGGAATAAAACGCTCGACCGCAAGCTCGAGAATCGAAGCTCGGTGAAGTTTAGAGAGCTGGTTGTGTGTTTCTTTCGGTGACACTGGCGGTGATATCGACGCCCTAACGTCGCTCGCTCGCTCTGTGCTGTTTTCCACGGGAATCTCTCCGGGAATATATATAGATATATAGATACATTGTATGCACGTATATATGTTGTACGGTTATAGAGACTAGTCGTACGACGCACACTTTCTATTTTCCGCACTGCATACCACGAGCCGCTAGAGCCTTCCTTCCCCCCCGCGTGGATTGATTTCGCGGAGATCAAGGCGATTACGTTTGTACACACAGCCGAACATCCAGGCAGACGGACAGGCAGACACACACACAGACACACGGTGCAAGTGACAGACGGGGATATCCCTCGGCCGCAGCCGGCTACCGTAAAGCTTGTTACGTATACGTCGTACGTGTTACGCCTCGTGCCGAGGAATCCGCTTGTTTCGTTGCGGGGAGAAAAATTCGTCGGACCACCGAGAGGGACTACGCCGACAATATGAGATTCTCGTGGGTGACGCTCGCCGCGGTGTTAATCGTCGTTGTCGCCGTGGCCGAGTGCAAGAGGAAGTTCGACGGTGACTTTGAGTTCGCTGAAGAGGTAAGAGATCATTTTTTCGTCGCTTGTTCGTTGAATCTTGTTTTAAAATTTTTTTCGGGTTTCCGGTGGAAGTTGCAGGGATCTTTTTTTTTGGAAGCGGACGATTTTTTGTTGGTCATGGTGATCTGTAATTTCTGCAAAAATCAGGCAGTGAGAACTTTTTTTTTAACGATAATTGTTTATCGATAGTGATTTATCTGAGTGTGGAAGGGAAGAGAAATGATTTATTGAGTATCGTTGTTGTTGGTGTTGAAACTGAGTATTTGGGAGGAAAATCCGCTTCTCGTGAAAACTGCGGCTCGCTGTTTTTTCCACGGATTGTTGTCGAGCTTCGGTTTCCGAAGTTTCGTTGGAAATATCGGACAGAGAATTTGGCAGGATTCGCGAGAGCTGACGTAACGAGAAGGGCGATTGTTATTGCGAGTACTTGGGATCTGGGAATTATTAAAGTCGAGCGAGTTATTCGCGTGGGTATTATTATGCATCTGATTGGCGCAAAATGTCGGGGTGCAAAAGGGTTAACCGAGCCCGAGTGAGATCGAACGATTAAAATGTAATTGCTCGGCTCTACTCGCAATTAAATTAGCTCGAAAATAGTTCCTCGCGACGTGGATTCGTTGATTTCAATAATTTCGGCGAACGAGCGTATTTTTTAATTCGATTTGTCGCCTCATGCACCGAATAATGTGTCGGATTTTGGGGACAAAACAAAATCTTGATAACCTGAGTCGTGTCAATAATTAATTTATAGTCCACACAATTTTTTTTTCTTCGCTCATTTCTAATTAACGAATCTTCCGCGTTCGATAAATATTTAAAGGGGTTGAATGAAGTCGGGCGTCGCGAGCGAAATAACACGCGAACGGAGTCTGAATAGAGAGTCTACCGTCGATTCGCGCCGGTAGGAAAAACATGATTTTTACTTATTCGTCGGGAAAATTAAATAAGCTCAATAAATATAATATACCGGCGGCGCTGTCACCGCATATTGGAGGTTTCCAATATAAATACTCGATGAACGGCAGAATTCATTACTTGGTTATATCGAACTATTAGATATCCGTACGGTAAACGACTCTTCGGTGAATCGGGCGAATTGGAAGAAATCGGCAATATTTATTTTGTCAGATGGCAAAAAATGCATTTTTTGTTTTACTTTATCGTTATTTTGATATTTTCTCCTTATCAGATAAGTTTCATTTTCTCGCGGAAGTCACTGAAATACAATTCACCACTTTCGCAGTTCCTCATTCTGTCTCGTCGTCGCCGACCGCGACGAGTTTCTTAAAGACTATTCGTATTAAGGTTAATAATCATAATACGCCGACGGAGCTGTCACCGCATATTGGAGGTTTCCAATATAAATAGTCGATGAACGACAGAATTCGTTACTTGGTTATATCCAACTATTAGATATCCGTATGGTAAATGACTCTTCGGCGAATCGGGTCAATTGGAAGAAATCGGCAATATTTATTTTGTCATGTGACAACAAAATGCTTTTTTTGTTTTACTTTTTTGTTATTTTTTATTTTTTCTTCTTATCAGATAGGGTAGAAGTACCATTTTTGGCCATCTTAGGACCCTTTGTGGCCACCACTTGATCCATTTGTGGCCATACTTATTACACGTAAATTTCGGGATGGCCACAAATGGTGCAAAAGTGCTTTGAACGCTTTAAACATTATTTATTAAATAATTATGTATTTCAAGCCCAGCATTGTTCAATGTAAAATTTACTTCAGTTCGTGAAGAATAATGTCATGTATTAATTTGATTAGATTGATAGTATGATGAATTAATATATCCGTTTTTCATGTGGCCATTAATGGTACAGTGGCCACAAACGGTGCGTCTACCCTATGTTTTATTTTTTCGTGGAAGTCACTGAAATGCAATTCCCCACTTTCGCACTTCCTCGTTCTGTCTCGTCGTCGCAGACCGCGACGAGTGTCTGAAAGACTATTCGTATTAAGGCAAAGTGGCCACAAAAAACTCGAGCGCAGCTCGACCGCGGTTTGATACTAAATAAGTGAGACGGCCGGCGTTGCTATTATAACTTTTCTCAGGTATCTCCCGCCCCCTATATCCACGCACACACACACAAATATATTTACAGACACCTTCGTTTCGCATCTCTTTCTCGGTTCTTCATCTTTCCTCTTTCCGTTCGCCCGTTCCCCGTCGCTGCTAATACCTCCCGCGGGATGAAGAAGCCCGTGAAGATCTTCTTCCACCTCGGGAACATTCGCCGGCCGAGCATCTTGGCTCGTGCCTCCGACTCATTGGTAAATTCGCGAGTTTCGCCTGCCCCGGGAGAGAAATTGGTTTAATTCCTCGACCCACAATTAATCGAGAACACACGATGAGGGCCTGGCACGAATTAAGTCGAGAGTTCTTTCGCTTAATCTCTATTGCATAATAAAATTTCCGAGGGTTTGGATTAACGACTGGATCACTCAAAATATGTGAACTAACTGATAAAGAATGTTTAAAAATATATTATCATGATTATTAATACTTTCTTCGGGTACTTTAAAACCTATTTAATCTGGAATTAATTATATTCAGAATCTGAAGCCAAATAAATATTTGCTGCTATTTTTACTATTTTTTTCCCGTTAATATTGAAAATAGATAAAACCTTCATTTGATTTTTTTTTCTATTTTATCTCGTTTTGTCAACAGAAACAGGAACAATGCGAAACTTTCTTTTGTTCTCCCTCAGACAGTAATGGGACATGACACCAGAGAATAGGTAGAAAAAAAAACACGTATATACATACATGTACGACACACGCGTAACGCACCTCAGCCATCCTCAAAATCGTTGGCTATCGTATTCCAATTAAACCGAACGAGTTTTAAATGGCACGCGAGAGTTTTACGACTCGGCAATAGTGCGTTCGCGGTGCGGCTGCTGCTGCTGCAGCCGCCGCCGTTAGCCGCCACCGCGGCCGCGTGTGCTTCGTAGCCGAAGTAACGAAAAGCCCGGCAAAAGCGTCGACGCGCTCGTGCATCGACGCTGCACGCTCCTCGCGCGCGCGCACCGCGTATAATCCAATCGTTTTCCACGCAACATTTGCCGCGCGTTCTACACCATCGAATCCTCGCCATTGTGTTCCGGCTGTTTGCCCGATCGGCGCAATTTACAGCTCGGGTTAAAAAAAAATCAAAACAAAAAAAAATATGACCGCAGAGTCATTCGGATCCGTTTCTTCCAGGCGAAAATCTCTTCGCGAACGAGGCGCAAAGTTTTTTTCGGGGAGAACAAAAAGGAAACACCCGTAAATGGAACAAAAGTCGAGACGCGCGCGCGCGCGCCCCCCGCATTCTTGGCCCGCTCGAAAAAACCTGTTCCACCGAGAAGAGCGCGCGGGGCATTCCGGCTCGGACGGCGCGCGAGCCCTCGGTGATTTTTATCCGTGTGGGCGTGGAAACGAAGATAACGCGACGATGTCTCGACCCGCGCGCGCGGGTCGTGAAATTTTTCGTTGCGCTGGGCCAGTCGAAGTTTTTGGCAAATTTATGGGGGCGTTCGAATAGCAGCGAGAGACTGTGAGAAAAACTGACCTGACGCAATTTCTAATTGTATTTTATTTCTGTCCATAAGGGAAAAAAATTATTATATTTTTAATGCATACAAAAAATTATAAAACCAACGAAATATAAGGTGCAAAAAAAATACTACTTTTCACACGATACGTCGAATCGTGAAATTTTTCGTTGCGCTGGGCCAGTCCAAGTTTTTGGCAAATTTATGGGAGCGTTCGAATAGCAGCGAGAGACTGTGAGAAAAACTGACCTGACCCAAATTCCAATTGTATTTTATTTCAGTACATAAGAGAAAAATAATGATTATATTTTTAATGAATGTAAAAAAATTATAAAACCAAGGAAATATAAGGTGCAAAAAATACTACTTTTCACACGATACGTCGAATCGTGAAATTTTTCGTTGCGCTGGGCCAGTCGAAGTTTTTGGAAAATTTATGGGGGCGTCCGAATAGCAGCGAGAGGCTGTGAGAAAAACTGACCTGACGCAATTTCTAATTGTATTTTATTTCTGTCCATAAGGGAAAAAAATTATTATATTTTTAATGCATATAAAAAATTATAAAACCAACGAAATATAAGGTGCAAAAAAAGTACTACTTTTCACACGATACGTCGAATCGTGAAATTTTTCGTTGCGCTGGGCCAGTCCAAGTTTTTGGCAAATTTATGGGAGTGTTCGAATAGCAGCGAGAGACTGTGAAAAAACTGACCTGACCCAAATTCCAATTGTATTTTATTTCAGTACATAAGAGAAAAATAATTATTATATTTTTAATGAATGTAAAAAATGATAAAATCAAAGAAATATAAAGTTCAAAAAAGACTACTTTTCACTCGATATGCCGATAATTGATTTACCAAAGTGACACACGCGAATATTTTTAAAGACTACAAGGAACGTGCATCGCCCACGTCAGGCTTATTTCGTCACTGGTTTCCTTTTTCTGTCGCTGTCGCGGCTGCCGGCTGCTGCCTCGCAGTCTCGCAATTACCGAACACTCGGCTGCGTTTGCCGATCGACATGTCCACCTCTAGCGGTTTATAAATAACAATCGTTGCGTTCGAAACGTTATAACTATATGTAACGTATTTGCAGTCGGTGCGTTTATGTCCGTGGATATAGCTGAACACCCGACGCCGGTTAAATATACCGTGGGCGCGTGAACAGGCGTGGTAACCATAAATGATATACCGATTACTCGCTGTTCTCGGTGCCACGCTCGGCTGCCTCGAGGCGGATGAGATTAGCGAGCGCGCGCGCTCTCTGCAACTGGCGCGAGGCCCTGAAGACATTTTAATGTGGGACACGAGAAAAAATAATAATAATCGAGCGGTGACTTTAAGTCTGGAGATTTCTTCGCTGCGAAATGAGCCAATTATAACTTTGGGATTTGTAAGCGATAATTTTGCGCGAAATACTTTTTTTTGTCCTCGCTGTTGCTATTTCGAGGTTTCGCCATTTCCAATTATCGGAGATGCTACGAGGTCACCGTCGTGAAACTTTTCTTGATTTTGCTGAATACGAAATTATTGCTGAATACAATTTTTCCATGAAATTATTTTATTTACTTTTTTTATTTTTATTTACTCCTCGCACTATCGCTTCGTAGAACCGTGAGTGCTGAGGTAAGCACTCACGGCGCAGCCACCGTGCGCGCGGCGCCGGCCTTATCAGCGCGCAGTAACACACTCCGGGGACCAAGGGCCCCGGGAGCGTAGAAGGAACCCGTCAGTTCTTCCTCGACCACCCACTCAGTAACTTCGATCGTCGTAATTACTCTTTTCTAAATAAAGGAACATTTTCATTCAATCGTGTTCATCATTTCCGACCTCACTACCGGATCGTTATATTTTGCGATTTTTTTTTTTTCTATATTTCGTAAAGTTTGTAAACCGTATTCAATGGAAAATTTTCTTCTGATTCCGAAAAGCACGATTGTTTGGCTGAAAAATAAAAAATTCTAGGAGAATAACGCGAAAATTGATTTTTTTTTCAATTCTCACTGGGTCTAAATTAGCTGTGGTTAGACTCGAAAGCATTGCTAATTATTCATTCGTGAAACAATTATGCTCTGCGATAAACCGCTGGACATAATGGATTTCACGTGAAATATCCTTCATTTCTACGCATAATTTATGTCATCGTAAAGTGCTGCCCGACGGAGAGCCGACAACGTTTCCCGACGGTTCTCGGCGACTCGTATTACATTTTCACTATTACGCATGCGAGTTACGTGAAATTATTTGCCTTTTTAGTGTGACCATCAAGTTACCGGCATTCACGCACGTCCGCCAGGAAACATTCAGTTAATACGCCACCGCGGTGGATAACTCGCTAAAAACAGAAAAAAGGTCTACGCATAGTTCCAAAGATTAGAAAAATGAATCCATAAAAAAATTATTATTATCGACAAAACCGTCCTCGCCCAATTTTTTTTTACTCCGCATGCATTGGCGATTTCCGGTAACATCGGCCCGGATTTTATCGAAGGCCATAAAAGTCAAAGGAAACCAAAAAAAAAACCATTTCAAAATTGCAAAATCCGGTTTCCGAATTTTTTACTGCCGATGGAAAGAAAAATTCGTTTGTCGTAAAAAAAAAGGGGGTAATTTCATTTTTACGGCGCGAACCGCGCGTGCATAACACCGAATCGTAATGAATATTTAGTGCAATGTTCGATCGGTAAGTCATCGTGTATTCCCGTCCGGTGTTCGTGGAATTTGTCGACGGTGGGTTTTTTGCGGTGTTTTTTGCGTTTGCCCCAGTGCGACGCGAATGGAGACAGAACGAGAGGGAGAGAGATGGAGACAGCGGGGTTAAAGCGCAGAGGCTACTGGAAAATGCAATAAAAAAATGTTTTCCGCGGGTGGCATTGCACCTTAACACCGATATCCATTGTCGCGTGCTGGATTTTCGCCTCTTCTTTTTTTTCTCTTTCCTCCTCCTCCCCCTCCCTTCGACACGTTTTTTTTTCTTTTGCCGTCTTTCGTGACGTCGCCTGTGCCTTCTATCTCGTATCGTATGCTCGTTGAAACGTGTGTGTCGCCTATAGCCGACGTAGTACGTTTGATGCACGCTGCAACGCGCGCGCCGGGACTACCATTGTTATACTTCAACGTCGTAGTCACTCGTCGATCCATACAGCTCTGTCCTCGTCGTCCTCGTCCTCCTCATCCTCATCCTCGACCCTGTCCCGTCCTCTTCTCTTTCTCTCTGTTATTCCTTCTTTTTTTCGTAAAATTTTTCCGATATACCTCACCCCCTTCCCCCTCGCTCTCTCTCTCTCTTTATCTTCCTCACTCTTCGCCTGTCTGATGCAATATCGCGACGAGAAACTAGCGAGCGTTACATTGGACTGAAAAGGGAGAGGAAATTCTAGGTATCGATGGCACAGTCAAGCCTGCACGCTGCTGCAGCCTCGGCTGAAAAGGCTCTGTGTGTGTCTCGCGCTTTCCTCAATCCTATCACTCTTCTGGATTACTATTTTCTTTCCTTTTTTTTTTCTTTTTGCAACCCTCTCGTTTTTGCGTTTCTCTTCCCTTCCTCATTCGTCGAACAATGTTTTGTCGGTGTGACGTTTCGTCTGACGCTCCGCAGTCGGTTAGTCAAAGCCTGCGGGAAACAATGAAGGGAAGATATTGGTCTCGAAAGTCGCGGGAAGTTTGATGTTATTTATATTCGGCAATCCGTGAGAGGTGTGAAATGCGATATTGTTTCTCGTACTGAAAAAGTATCATTTAGGTTAAGGAAATATTTGCGTTACAACCGAAATCATTTTTTTTATTTTTTATTATTTTTATGTAAAAAATAGGACTGAACGAAATATTGGACTCGAGTTTTAATGTGGAATATAAAAAAAAAACTCCAAGGCTCCAGAAATGAGTCTCTCGCTTCGCTTCCTTTGAATGGGCGTTTTGAAATTGAACCTATTTTGAAATCCCAATATCGCCACGCGCGCGCATATCTATTTTTTTAATTGTTAAAACAGCCGCGGAGATTGGATCCGCGAAACGGCACGAATACACGACGGAAAGTGATAGTGGTGCTGCCTTCGGTGCCTGTTATTGAGTGGACTGAAAGAGGCTTTTGGCGCGAGTCTTTTTGCGTTTCTCTTTCATATCACGTTTCTGGATTATTACGCTCTTTGTTTGGCACTCGTTCTCGACGCGCTCTCTTTTTCACGCTCCGCGTATACGGAGTGTATTTCGCCTCCGCCGCGTACGGAGAATAAAAGGTCCGATAACGAGGGAGAATAAATATAGACGCCATATATAAAGCATTCACAGATATGATCGTCTTATTTTTATTTTGCACCCTGTCTGATTATTTCGCTCAATTAATCTACGCACCGATAATCTACCGCCACATCAGTCACGTTTTTTTTACACGTCGTATCATCGTTATATATCACATTTTTATTTTCATTGAAACATTTTATTCAATTTTATTATAAATATAAACGTCAACAATCACGGCAACCCAACAAAAATTCCTATGACAAATTCCCAAACTTGCAAAGTCGACGGGACTAAAATTTCCCCTCTATCTGATCGTAGTTATCGCCTGCTTTACTCTCCCCCCTCCCCTCATAATCTCTCCGGTTTGCGTTTCGACTTTGTGCGATACGCTATATTAGACAAGTCCGCGGCGATCACGCGATGCATAACCGTGAATTACGAGTTTCTCGACAGTCGTAAGTCTCGGCGCAAAAACGGATTCATATACACTAGCGTCGTCGTATATATATTCCATATATACGAACCCGCGAGTTACGTTAAATTCGTTGCAGACAAACGGTGGGTGCACGTGCACCGGGCGCCCGGTGCGCGAGTCCTAAACCCGACGGCTGCGGAAAACGTACCTAAGGCCGCCGATTGGCCGGGCCTACGAGCCGGGAGTAAGGGGGGTAGGGGATATTCCGAGGAGAACGACTGCGACCTCTGCGTTTTCGCTGGACGAGTGAAACAAGGACAGAGACGGAGGAAGAGGAAGAAAGGAACATAAACAGAAGGAAATCATCGCGATTCCGGGAGCTCGGGGTGGGAGGAATTTCCGTTTCCATCCGTTTGGGGGTCGCGCGGGACAAGTCGTATACGTCCCGAGTCGAGCGGCTTCGCAGGGTGGAGGCGATAGGAGGGAAGGGGGCGACTAGATTGTTTTTGCCGCGCTGAAAAGAGTCGGAGAGTTGAGAAAACAGAAACCGAAGCGAGGGTAAGAGCGAGTGAGACGAGCGGAGAGCGCGGAGTCTGCTCGACGGTTTCCTATCGATTTCCCTCTGAGCCCTCGCTCGCTGCTTTCACCCTCTGTCTCTGTATGTGTGGGTGTTTTTTTTTGTGTTTTTTTTTTCAGGCTCCCTTTCCTCGTGCGCTGCTGCTGAGTCCCCCGCCCGTTCAGACACTCTTTCACCGTCCGTTTTATATTCTTTTCCGGCGTCTATCAATGGCCACTGCGAAATTAACCGATGGGTCTTTCCTGGTTCGGAATTTTCGACTCTGCGAGAGATGATCCCTCGGTTGTTTTTTTTTTTTTCGCACTCAACATGATGACCCCCGAAAATTACTAATCCCCACGCCGGACGCCGGGATTAATTAATAATTCCCTTTTGATGTTGAATTTTCGGATTGTCAGGGCCAAAATGGGTCGCGATATTTACCGAATTTACGGTTTGCGTCCGCGGTTGATACAGAAAGTGGAGGGCAATTTCTGGTCGATGGGTCGAGAATCAAAGGTTCGTTGGCGGGGGGAAAAATCCGCGGGTTTACGCGTGTTTATTGTTTATTCATGCAAACGACTGGAAGTTCGAGGAGGGCGGCGCGAATATTGTCGGAAATTCGATTACAGCTTTTTCACTCCGCTGGCCATTTAGCCTCCGCCGTAACATCAATATCTTTTATTCAATATTTGTTAATAATGACAATAATCACAAATTTATAAGAATAATATGATTACATAAAAAATTTGATTCTTATGCATTTTAATATCAAACTAGGCAAATCACACGCGCTGGCGCGCGTGCCCGAGATGGCTTTGCACTGCTGCGCTCTTAAAAAGCTTTAAAAGGATAAATCGCAACTAAAAAAGCCTTGATTAGTTGAATTAAAAAAAAAAAATGTTGGCCGAACAGTTTGTCAGAAATGGTAGATCCGGTCGCCAGGCCGAAAACCGCCCAAATCGGGGTTACGAAATTTATTTTTTCAAAATATCGACTTCTAACCTATACCATCGTTCTCAAGTCGCATATTCTACCCCTGAAAACACTGGTTACAACCCTTTTTAAGTTGATTTGAAAAAAAAAAAAATTTTTTGGCCGAACAGTTTGTCAGAAATGGTAGATCCGGCCGCCAGGCCGAAAACCGCCCAAATCGGGGTCACGAAATTTATTTTTTCAAAATATCGACTTCTAACCTATACCATCGTTCTCAAGTCGCATATTCTACCCCTGAAAACACTGGTTACAACCCTTTTTAAGTTGATTTTGAAAAAAAAATTTTTTGGCCGAACAGTTTGTCAGAAATGGTAGATCCGGCCGCCAGGCCGAAAACCGCCCAAATCGGGGTCACGAAATTTATTTTTTCAAAATATCGACTTTTAACGTATACCAACGTTCTCAAGTCGCATATTCTACCCCTGAAAACACTGGTTACAACCCTTTTTAAGTTGATTTTGAAAAAAAAATTTTTTGGCCGAACAGTTTGTCAGAAACGGTAGATCCGGCCGCCAGGCCGAAAACCGCCCAAATCGGGGTCACGAAATTTATTTTTTCAAAATATCGACTTCTAACCTATACCATCGTTCTCAAGTCGCATATTCTACCCCTGAAAACACGGGTTACAACCCTTTTTTAGTTGATTTTGAAAAAAAAATTTTTTGGCCGAACAGTTTGCCAGAAATCGTAGATCTGGCCGCCAGGCCGAAAACCGCCCAAATCGGGGTCACGAAATTTATTTTTTCAAAATATCGACTTCTAACCTATACCATCGTTCTCAAGTCACATATTCTACCCCTGAAAACACTGGTTACAACCCTTTTTTAGTTGATTTTCAAAAAAATACGATATTTAACAGAACAAAGTTATCAAGGACAAATGAACTTGGACTCGGTCTGAGAGTTCCAGCCAATCACAGCTCGAATAGTTTTCTAACACTGCTTTCCGTTCCCAGATAACACACGATGCAATCGTTTCATCTGACTTCCATATAGAATGATAGTGTTAGAATCTAAATGATTGCATTTTTCAAAAGTTCGGGGATGCGGCACATTATTCTTGATAATTTCGTACATAGATTGGATAATCACAGAGTAGGACCTATTAGAGTCTTATTTTTACTCCTAGGAAAAGTTATGGATCGTAAGCATACATTTGAACCCTAGTCTTGGAAAATATTTTACTCCTACGTTTAGGCAGGTCCGTATTCGTTCGATGGGTAAAGTTCTTTTAGGATCGCAATTTCGCACTAGCAAGAGCTATACACTAGTTGTAAACAAATGCTTCCTAGTGCTAGAAGATATTTGACTCCTACGTTGAGGCGGGCAGTATTCGTTCTACGGGTAGAGTTTTTTAAGATCGCAATGCCGCACTAGCAAGAGCTCTATACTAGTTGTACACAAATGCTTCCTAGTGTTAGAAGATATTTGTCTCCTACGTTGAGGCGGGCAGTATTCGTTCTACGGATAGAGTTCTTTTTGGATAGCATAGCGCACTAGCAACAGCTATACACTAGTAGTGTACATTTGCTTCCCAGTGTTAGAAGATATTTAGGTCCTACATTTGGTTCGATATTTTAAGCAATTTTTGAGGGCTAAACGTAAGGCAAGTCACAACAGGGAGCGTGGCTCAGGAGGTAGCGAGCGAGTCTGCTAAGCGATGAGTCCCGGGTTCGATCCCGTCGTGGGAAATTTTTTTTTTCTCCAATTCCAATTACTTTTAGATTATTTTTTTAATTATCAAATTTTAAATTAGAGAAAATACTGAACAAATTCATAGGTTTACAGAAAAATAAACAGATCATTTTTATAAACAAATATGTACATTTTCGTCAATTGGTCAATTAATATTGTGCCAATATAATCTTTTCAGCACCTGCTATATGCTCGATTTTTTGTCTGTTCAAATCTGTTCGTAGATTTTATCTATTTCTCCCGCGGCTCATGTGGCACCAGACAAGACGAGAGGACTGCCTTAAATGGTCGCAAAACGCTAAAAAATTAATTGTCAAATTAATTTTACGACGCACTTTATAATGTGCATGGAGAAAAAAAAAGTTCATGATCATGTGACGCAGTCATTATTTAAATAAACATGACGGTTGATCGATAATTCGTTATATAATTTATATAGGAGATTTGAACACGAGAGATTCACAAGTTAGGAATAGCGCAGTCGGTTTAGTGTTAGGTACATAGGCATAGGTAGGTAGGCATAACTCGTAGGTAGGCAGTTCGAACCCCGTCCCAGTCACTTATCCGCCAAAATAAGTGTAAGTGGTCACACTTTTTTTTTTTTCGTATATATGGTACTCTTTAATTCTTATATTGTCATTGTGTAATATCTCCGAAGTCAAGTTTCCGTATTATTAAAAATTAATATTATATTGTTCTTCCCGGGGAAACTATCCCAGACAACGCGAAAGGGCCCATTAGTAAGAAATTATCGCTCTACCTTGACCGTTCATTTTGAATGCTAGTGTTAGATCAATATTAGAGCCCAAGTTTGGGATCTACTTGGGCTAGCGCAATAGTAGAGCCCAACTATTAGGCTCTACTATTGCTCTAAGAGTTGGGCTCTATAATTGATCTAAAACTAGCATTCAAGAACGAATGCTTTTTTGGACATCATAAGCTCAAAAATGGACGGTCAGGAGTAGAGCGATAATTTCTTACTAATGGGCCCTTTCGTGTTATCTGGGGTTACTCATGAACTTTTTAAAAGAGGGATATTTGTCAATAACAACAGTAATCACAAACTTATAAGAATAATATAATTATAATACAAAATTTGATTCTTATGTATTTTAATATCAAATAAAATGAATTTCAACAAATAATCGCAACGTCGAACAAACAAACCAAAATCGTCCTTTTGTAAAATCGAAGAATTTGTATAACACGCATTACTCTGAAATTCTCGATCGAACCGCGCCGATGTTTAATTATCGAGAAATTTGTAATTCGCCCCAGTGTTCACGGAACAATTCGCGGCTCGATTACCCCGAGATGACCCCGACGTGGGTGAGCGGGGAGCGAGCGTCGGGCGTGCGAACGATAATCGCATCGAGAGCGAACGCGGCGCGCTGGTCGGATCCCGTGGGCCGAGATGAGTCGAGCGCCGCGGATCGATCGGTAACTTTACGACGTCGCTGGGCATTGCGATACAGTTGGATGGTGGAAGAAAGGAAAAAAAAAAGTCCGCCGCGCCCTCCGAGGGCGGCGCGGGAAAACGCATCGGAACGACGGGTTTATAGTTGTCGTTGGCGCTCGTAGCCAGCATCAGCGGGAAGCGCACCGGCTCGTGAGCTCTTTCGCTGCGCGCATTAAATATCGCTCTCGTTAGTTCGTTTAATGACGGCCGATTAACCGTCCCGCGCGCGCGTTTTACGCTCACACAACGCTCGCTCGCTCGACCCCCGCGACTATCGCGTGCGCCTCGCGCTGCTCGCTGGACCGGCAAGAGGTGCAATCTTTGATTTTCGATCATAATGCGAACGCGCGTTTTGCCATACACGAGCGATCGGCGAGAGCCGAGGAGAATGAACGATAAAACCGACCGAACGACCCGAAGAATTCCCAATAATAATTTTTTTTCACACGGGGAAACAGTGAAACGAAACTTTTAAGACGCGTTACCGCGCGGCCGGGTTTTTTTCGAGCCGCGTATAAAAACTGTTTATCGGGCGATAAAACGCTGCTGTCGCGCCCAAGCGAAGAATGTGTAAAATTATTGTTGGAATTTTATTTACCGTGCAGACGATTTTGCGGTGCGAAGAAAATGGTTTTGGGTGTAATGATAATCGGTTGGTGGGTGTTGTAAAAAGTCTCGTTGATATTTTTTATGTACGAGTCCTTAGCGATTTACCAGTCTAATATAAAAATGACGCAAGTTTTCGCATTAATCTTCCGGAATGTAAAAAGCAATTTTACACTTCCACTCGAAAACCAACGTCATCCGAGTCCATCATTCAATCGGAATGCCAAGGGTATTCCGGGAAGCTACATGTAGTCAGCGTCCGATTCATCACATCGGTCAGTCCAGGTGCCGCGAGAATCGCTTTGTACAGGCGAAGCCTTTGTCTCGTAGGGTAGATGCACCAGTCGTGGCCATCTTCACTATAATTTATTTCAAATTATTGTTTTCCCGTACATGTTCAGACTTGGAAAGTATCCATGCAAGTTAACAGTTCATTATCCATAGAATTTTGTTTCGTTTTAACAATACAAATAATTCTGTCCTTTCAAAGTCAGCAGCTACAACTGCACCAAAGGTGCGACAACAACATTGCAAAATATAGCGAATTTTACTAGACAACTTGGACACAGGTGCCGTAATATATTGCCGGTTACATTAACCCTCACTGTGCACACTGGGGTCAGTTTGACCCCAAATCAGCGTGCACAGTAAGGGTTGATTATCGAAAATTATAAAAACATTGTTGTCGTCTCAGGCAACTGTGTCGTATGGCAAAGTCTACCACACATTTTTCTGAGTGTTCTGACGCTTGCGCTATAATAACCTGCTGTGAGGTACGAAGTGGCTGACAACAATAATGAGCGAGGAACAATATTCCTCTTCTGGATCTCATGCGACACGCCGGAATATCCGTATAAGCCTCGATGTACGTTTCTGTACTCCGAGGTCCAATAGCGCGAGGACTGTAACGCAAGGCGTTACATCAGCTCAGCCAACAGCATCATTGAATAACCCGCTTCGTATCTTGAGACTGCATTCACGGCGCTGCTCTCTATGAGCTCTACGAGAGCTCGCGCCACGTTCTCACGGGATTGTCTGGTGAGCGCCACCTATACACACGCCGCACGGCGGCTCCAGCAATAATGTCGACATGCGCCGTGTTCACGGAACACGCTCCACGGGTCTCTGTGTGTAATCTATCAGATTTCCCGGCCCAAAGATAATACCCCGAGAATAAGTCCATTTCGAAACACCCGATTCCATTTGCAGTTTCCGCCGAGCGAGCGCGCGCCGCTCTGTTTCCTGACCGCCAAGTGGAATTCGCCGAGTTGAATTAAACGCACGGTCTTTGCGGCTCTCTGTTGGCTGTCTGTGGCTCGGACATTTTTCTCGGTTTGACACACAAGAGTTCCGACCTGTGGCATGATGGAGAGAGGGGGGTCTGCGAGGGGTTATTAAAAATTCCATTTACCGTTTTGTGGCTGTGAGGAATTACTTTGTGGGTAGATGACGCAAAATATTTCTCTTTGCCTTTTTGTAAACGATGAAACTTGTGTAGTCAATTTTTAGCACTGAAGACCTGGATTGCAGCGAGAGACCGAGTAAAATTAGGCAATTTAATTACATTTGTAATTCATTTATCCGAATTGAATAAATATACAATGACGTATCTATGTCAGTCAGAAATAAGCTCGACTGGAATAAAATATACATTCGTGCAATGAATCCTTTACGATCCCAAAAAAAAAAAATGTTTTGTTTTCTCAAAATAGGTACAAAAATTCCTGCCGTAAGACACAGTCCACGCCGACCACGCAGAAAATCAGTAAAAGTCGCGCCAAGTTGGAATTTATCTGTGCCCCGACGATATTCGCTATAAAAGTCGACGATATCTCCGGAGAAATAAAAATACAAGAACAATGCGTGCCTGGATGCATTATGGCCTTTGTGACGTCAAAGGGTTCCCCCATTGTGCCGCGGTCTGAATTCAAAATCGATGCTGTGTCGACTCTCGCGTTACAGTCGGTCGTCGCAACACCGAGCCAAACTGAAAGAAAGAGTGAGAGAAGCACGTGAGAAAAAAAATCTTTGTTGCCTCGTGTACGACATCCACCGAGTCTCGAGACTTCGCCCGAGTCGAAACGCGCGCGAGAACAACGCCCACTCGTTAAAAATTCTCGAGGTCGCCGAGGAGTCGGATGTATAGTTATAGTTATATGGAGTAACCGAAGTAGCTGCTACTCTCTCTCTTTCTCGCTTCCCTTCCCTTCCTGTGTATCGCACACAGGTTCACGCTGCGCTCTCTGCGCTCTGCAAAGGTGCCTCATGCCAGGTTATATATATGTCTATATATAGATATACATAGCATATATACCGCGAAGAAAGACTCTTCTGGCTCTCATTCCCTCGCGAAAAAAAAATAAAATAAAATAAAGGAACGAACCCGACACCCACCCTCGACTTGGGCACCACCACAGGTAAAAGAATCGCCGGATCTCGAGAGCCTCCGTCTTCAAGTGTCTACCTGAGTCACCCCGGCACGCCAATCCGCTCACGTAAACTAATAGCAACTTTGGTTCGACAACGCGAGACGACGCCGGCGACGACAAAACCAAGACGTTGAGTAAAGAACAAGTTGTTTGCGTACAAGCTAACTTTTCGTCAAGCTCCGGCCGGAGAGAGACCGTGTGTTTGTGGCCCGCGAGTTCACGGAACACGCGGACCCGTAAGCAGGCTCTTTCGAAATTAGAATAAGACAGAGCGAGAGTCCAGAAACTTTTTGCCCGAACAGATTAAGGCTCTTTCCGTCTGTCGGGGGAAGCGCAGGAATATACAGACGTTATGACAAACAGCCGGCTGTCGGTTTTGGCCACTTGAGCGTCGTTAGCCGTCGTTTTTGTAAACTCGCATTTTGTGACTTTTTTTTTAACTGATTCAATTTGTTTCACGAGAGCGAATTGAGCTGTTTTTCGCGGATGTAGAAAACGCAATGAAGATAATTTTGTTTACGTCAATTATCGACGATATTTTCGCCTGGCTTTATTCATCACAGCGATAACACATAATCCTTCAATAAAAAGATCATAACTAGAAATACATTTGCTCAAACATTCGTATCGGGCGAAAAACTCAACACGTAAATTTTATTATCACGATTCACGTTTTATCGAATTACCGGGAGTAAACCAGACATTTGAAAAAAAAAAAAAAACCTTTTTTTACACCACAGACAGTAAAGTATAACGCGACGATGTTCTTCCTTCCTCGTGCATAATAAAAAACAAGTGTTCCGTATACACATATATACGTCCTACACTCGAGACAGCTGATTTTACGACACGAAATTGAATTCTCGTATTGCTGCGGTGGTGAAACATACATGCACTTATATATCTATATATATCCACGTATATATTGAAGCGCCCTTCTCGATTGACACTTGGCGAGTGCGACTTTGACGTTCCTCCGGGATATATGATCGGGCTCTTCGGTCACGGTGGGTATTGCAAATGGAATTTCGTACTGCGGACATTTCGGGATATATCCTTTTGGCACGAGGCGGTCGGGCATTGCGAGCGCCGAGAGGAGCAGCCAGGGAGTTTACTCAACTCCGTTCATCCGCCTCTCCGGCAGATATTCATATAAATATGCTCATACACTTATACATACATATTTATATACATAAAACACATATCTATAGTCGGATAAATATACCATATTTACCTCGAGTCACGCGAATTTAAATAGACCGTCTGCTCCTGTGTTCTGCTCCACCCCCGACCGTCTGGATGCTTTTTCCTCAATGTCGTCCGTCGTGCAACATTGTAGCTCAGTGCATCCCGAACAGAAACACAAACAGAGCAGCGCCGGACTCGCTGCACGTATCGACGCGTTCGCCATGAGTGCCACGCGCGAGACATAAGATAAAACACAATATCGCAGATAGAGCTTGTTTTGCTCCTGGAGGACGGACAGAGGTCGCCGTGCTCTGTGTGTATACACACAAAGGTCAAACTATCGAGTTTCCGAGGTTTCGAAAAGCCGAGAAATACCCCTTCTCCCGTTTTCCTCCCTCTACCCGATTCTCCTCGACGCAGCCTCGCAGCTTGAATATTTGAAACAATGTCCATGGAAATTGAATGGCCTGGGAAGAGAGTCCGTGGACCATCGGATAAATTGACATTACGATCGGAGATCCAGTCGACCCTTCCTCACAGTCTGCTTCGTGCTCTCGCTCTCTCTTTCTCTCTCGCTCGCTCTGCTTCTCGCGTTTCTCCCTCTTTCTCTCTCTTCCTTCCGATGTGACCGGTCTGCCTGACTGCCAGTCTGCATTTCCCGAATACGACCTCGCAAACTTTCACGTCCAATGCTCTCGCCGCCCGGTGATATAGGTGTACAACGGGAGGCGGGGAGACAGCGCGGGACAACCCGGAGAATCCCCTCCCCCCGCGTCTTTTGCCCGACCGGAAGGCCGCGCGCAAGGGAAACACTCTCTGATTTTCCACGCGATCCTTCACACAAGTTCGCCCAGACAACCCTTAAATTGGCCGGCGAGCTCTCGAAACCGCGCGGGGATTTCGCGACAAAACTTTTCCGACCCGCGCGCCGAGCTTCTCTCGCTGAGCTCCGTCGCGTCCGCGTAAATTACGTATATTAGATGCCAGAGAGGTTGACGGGTCGCGCCATTCGACTTCGAGATGGAACGAAATTCGCACTTTTCCCTCGGCGTCTGCACCTTTTTTTTTGTGATTTTTTAAGTGTATCTGGAATTATTCGATTTTTTTTTTAAATAATAAATGGCATTTTTATAGATAGGAAACACTTTTTTTTGTGAGATTTTTTTTGCCATGTAATTAGCGGAATATTTTTGGTAGCATAAAATCTTGACGGCGTATTAAAATTTTGAAGAATCGTCGGTTCAATAATCCCCGGAATAATCGTAAAATCGTAAACCGTGAAATTCGCAATTCTCCCACGACATTTATCTCTCGAAATCTCTCGAAATGACCTTTTTCCCCGCGATGACTTCGCGAATTTTCCTCCTCGTGAAACTAATTACGCACATTCCATCGGTTTCTCCGAGTTTGAAAAACGGGGAATTCGCGACACTCGGCGCGGGATTGAAAATTGTAATAATCAGCAATAGTATCGCCCCGCCCAAAACCGATCGGGATCGCGATTGCTGCGAAGTAATTAGAAGATTAATTTTTCAGCGCGGGCGTTGCGGTGCGCGGTTTATTCAATTATCGTGGAAAATGGACGGCTGCGTCGCACAATGTAATAGGATTCTAATAATAACACGATTACCGTATGCACGTGCAACGCTCACGCGTGCGTCGCGTCGTTGCGTGCCGGAATTATTACGTGGTTCGCGTCGGGACCCCAGGCCCACGCGATTCTGTAATACGCGCCGTTCCCGTTGACTCCGAGCCGGTACACAACGTCTGCTTGGCGCGCGTGTATTTCCAACAGCGAAGTCGGCCGCCGTCGCTGCTGCAACCTACCGCGAACTATTTGCACAATACGACATTGGGCACCAGGACTAATTACATCGAGACAAACGCTGCCAGCGATAATTGAAGCAGAGAAATTTCCATCATCCGAACGCTGGACAAAAATAAATAAAATAAATATATTTAAAAAAATCAACTATCAAAAATCGGAATTTCGGAAAATGAGGACGAGTGAGGAAAATTATATTTTACAAAAATAAATGTCTTCTGAAATGTGCAAATTGTGATTTAAAATTATCTCCGATTGTAAATGAATTTTTTCCGCGAACTATTTGCACAATACGAAATTGGACCACCAGGACTAATTACGTCGAAGCTAATTACATTGAAGCGGAGGAATTTCCATCATCTGAACGCTGGGCAAAAAAAATAAATAAAAAAATCAATTGTCAAAAATCATAATTTCTAAAAATGAGGATGAGTGGGGAAAATTATATTTTACAGAAATAAATGTCTCCTAAACTGTGCATATTGTGTTTTTAAATTATCTCCGATTGTAAATCAAATTTTTCCGCGAACTTTTTGCACAATACGACATTATAGGCTAACAGGACTAATTACATCGAGACAAACATTGCGAGCGATAATTGAAGCGGAGGAAATTCCTGGAAATTTCATCATCTGAACGCTGGACAAAAATAAATACAAAATATATTAAAAAAAATCAATTGTGAAAATCATAATTTCTGAAAATGAGGACGAGTGGGGAAAACGATATTTTACAAAAATAAAATTCTCTTAAAACGTGCAAATGTGTTTAAAAATTATCTCGGATTGTAAATCATTTTCTTTGTTTTGTTTTATTTCGTTTTTATTTCCCTCGCTATTTTCGCTGTTTTCTTTTCAGCGCTCGAGCACGTCGGCCGTTTCACTCGAGTTTATCTACTTTTCCTACGCGCGCGATCGATGCTAAACGAGTTTATCCGATCGTGTCGATCCTCGTCACGCGACGTTCAATTATTACCGAGCGTGTGACTGTAATAGTCTCGCGTGGGAATACGCGCGTGTTATTTCAAGGATTTCAGGCGACGGTGTCATATATCCTAGCACGACAAGAGCCCTCGGTGTGTGCGTGCGATATAAAAGTCGTTCGCACACCCCGACGACTCGCGTGTGTGATATCGCAGCGAAGCCCCCGCGGTGAGCTCGTGCCGTCTCCGCGCTATTTAAAAAGCCCAATTACAACAGATCCGAATGATAAGCCCGAATAATCCCATTTTCGTTGTGTTATTAAAAATTTATAGGCTCGTTGGAAAAAATTAATTTAAACCGATCGCTCTTAATCTCGGAAAAATCAACACAGCTCAAATTTATTCCATCAAACGCACATTAACCATAATCTCTGATCTCATTCTCCCCTCTGCAAAAAAAAATAAATAAAATAAAAAAAGCAATTGTAAGAAACCCCAAAAAGTTTCCTCTTAGAAAAATCAGGGGACCTTTCCCCTGTCTCCTCGCAAACGACTCCAGACCGGAAAGTGTCAGCGAAAAAAAAAAAGCTTCGAGGGTGCGAAGGGCTCTCCCTCCCTCCACTCATCATCTACAACTACGCGCTACACGAATCCCCCAATAAAAAAAAAAACACGAACAAAAAAAAAAGAGAAAAAAAAATTGAACTACGCAGTCACGAACTTTTCGCGTGTACATTCTCATAGCTGCGTACCGGAAGCGAGGGTGGCTGTCTACAAAGTCGCGACCGGAGGCGGAGGTATGAGAACGACGGTGGACGGAGGCGGAGAAAAGCTCGTCGCTAGCCGGTTGCTCGGAAGCTGCTCGGTTCTCGAGGCAAAGTCCACAGTGTGCCATCCATAAAGTCTATATAGACACGAGAGAGAACGAGATTTCAGAACATTTTCATCGACTGGTGGAGCGTGCACAGGGATCGGGGGGGAGGGGGTGGCGAACGTCGTTGGGATCATGTTCTAGCCGCACTGTCGTCGCCAACCGAGTGGGCCACCCCTCTTATTCCGTCTTCTTTTCCTCTGTCTTCGTTCTCCCCTCCTCCCCCCGCGTCTGACTATTCCTTCCCCTTCCCCTTCTCCCGTCCCGTGCTCTATTGCGTTTCGTATCTCCCTTCCCCCTCCACTATCCCTCCCGCCGTTCCTCATTTGGCTTTGCGCTGCTCGCTGCTCGCTCCTCTCTTCACCTTGTCTATCCTTCTCTCAGTTCTCGTCTCCCGCCGCCACTTCGCGCTCCCGCCGGTTACGCGCCGGGCAGCGAAAGGGGCCACCTCTGGCTCTGCGAGCGCTCGGTGAGCGCGAAGTGGTGGAAGAGAGAGAACGCGATATGCCGCGCGCGTCGCGTGGAGGACGCTGCGACCTCTCTCTCACTCTTTGTTCGCTCGGCAGATAGTAAAATATTGCCCAGACCGTCGGGCGCCGCGTCCTTCCCTCTTTCTTTCTCTCTCTCTCGCTCGATCCTTCTGTGTGTCTCTCTCTCTCTGTCTCTTTTCTCGCTCGCTCGCTCTCCGTGTGGTGCGCGTGTCGCGCCAACGAGTTTTTCATCGTGCGCCGAGTTTTCTCTCTGCGAACCGACGGCGGGGCGACTGTCTTCGGCTTTTCGCCTGTTCGCCTTGCGGCCCGAGCGGCAAAGCTCCACGGTCCACTGGGGCTTTCTCTATCTTCTTCTTTTTTTCCCTATCATCTCTCTCTCTCTTTCCTTCCCGCGTGTTTCCCGTTCTCTTTTCCCTCGCTGCTTCCTCTCGGCTTTTCTTCGCCGCTGGTTTTTCACTCGCCACCGCCGCGGCAAGCGCGAAGCTTACTCCGCAGACCCGGAAACTATCGGCTAACTTCGAGGTCCGGCGCCGCAGCCGCTGCTGCGCTTTTCTTCCTTTCCCTCTCTCGCCCCCGCGATTTCCACGAGTGATGAGATACAGTTTTTACCCGGCTTCGACTGCGTTTCGCACTTATTTTTCACGTAAATAATGTACCGCGGAAAGTTACGTAAATAAAATCGAGCCCCGGGAATTCTTTTCGCGGAGTTCGGCGGTCGTAAAGCGAAGCAAACTTGCGAATATCCCGGGGTGGATTCAGCGAGCCGCAAAGCCGAGTGATTAAAAAAATAAGGCATCTCAAATTAAGTTACAAACTGAAGTTGCATAGCGTACTAAACCTTCCTGTGTAAGTTTCGCCATAAATAAAAATAAAAAAATAAACAATATGCTTTTGAGTTCAGAATTACAGTGACTAATATAAGTCATCAAGATTAACAAAAAAATTCTCATCAGCAAGCAACTCACATTCACTTGCCTCCCCCCCATAGATTCACAATTAAATAAAAGCAAAAAAAATCCAAATTCTACGTTGATTGCCTTGGAAATACGCACGATCCGCCTTCGCGGCGCGCAATGATTATTTTATTTGGCTTATGTACAATCCGTAACATTACTAAGTTACGGGTGAAGTTTCGGTTAGTCGATAAACCGCCCGGGAAAGTGTTTGCACAGAGGCTCAGCAAAGGGGAGCGAGAGAGACAGAGAGCCAAACCCAGTATAGCGAATGTGCTCGCGCTGGGAGGGAGAGGAAGGGAGGGGAGGCCCCTTCTCCTCCTCCCCGCTTGCGTTTGGGTGTGCAGAGAGGACGTCGGAGGCGACGAGGGTGAGTCGTTCCGGAGCATTGTAAATTGAGAGCGTCTATACCGCTTACAAGATTCCATCGTGCTCTACGATGCGGCAATATCACGCTTCTGCTACCACTGCGGCTCGCAACGCGATAGTAGTTGGTACAGCGTAGCACTTCCGGGCCTGGCAACTCGACGAGTACTGCCTACCAACACATCCCACTGTTATACATATACGTTGTATATAGTGTATATATATATATATACACACGGCCGCGTTTTACCCGGCCACGAACACCGTGGTTTCGGGATTTCTATGCTGCAGCGAGAACCCGCCCGTTCTGGGGGATACAATCTCGTTTCTATACAATGGCCTCCTCTTACAACAATTCCAATTGGATTCGAATATCGGGCTCTCCCGCCTCTGCCAGCGTGTTACCTATAGCGAGAAGCTAGAGGAGCGAGAATTAACGAGGGAATTCTCTCGTGTGTCTCTTGGTCTCTTCATTGAAAAATTATCCGGCTCGGATGCATTTTGGATTTTCTTTTTATGCGAACGAGATTTTTGTTTCGAGCGAGAGAGAAAAAAATTCGTGTTACACGCGAGGGAAAAATGATCCATTCGACTGTGATGGATTTTATAATTCGAATAAGATTTCTTGAATTTGATGAAAGATATTTTTTTGCGAAGCTCTCACTGTGTTTTATTAATTATTTCAGTGATTCAATGCTAAGGACCTGATTATTATTATTATTGTTACGTAATTGAGAATATTTCGCACATAGAAATTTGTCGATTTTTCGGGTCCTCGCCGAATTCACAAAGGTTTGTAGTCCGAAAAAAAAGTTTGACGGCGCGATAATTAAAATCGGTCGGTGGGGTTCGGAATTTTTTTTTCCGCCGTCCTAATTAAAGCTCGTTTGAGGACGAACAGTGCGGGGATCAGTGCCACAAGCTCGGGGAATGTCCGGGTACGTCGGACGCGCGGCGCTGCATACACATCGTAACAGTGGCACGAAGCGTGTGTAACGTCTCTTCCTGATACAGCCAACATTTAGCGGGCTGCCCTTTGTCAGTCCCAGTCTACGTTGGCTTCTTGCGCCCGGCGCGCAGTCCACCGTGTTCACCGTTCGTCCGTCGCGTTCGGTCCGAGCCGAAGTAACACAAAGCCGCTTTGTAATAAGACCTTCTTGACCCGTTGGGAATTTTTCACATATCTATATCGCGCGTGTCTCGAACGCCGCGCGGACGCCCGAAGAATCTAATGCAACGCGAGTGGACGCACACGATACGGCCACATATATACGTAAGGTGTACCCGTTGGAACCGGTCGACTCTGGCTTTCACTGCCTGGAAATTGTGTACAGTCGAACCTCGATTGAAGCTAATCCGGTCATCGGATTATCGGCAGACGGTGTTACACTTTTTTAAAGCTGGAATAAAATTGCATTGTCGGTGAAAAAAATTCACTTTTACCAACTCAGTGAGGAGACTTCATTGAATTAATTTTCTGAGTTAGAAAACCAAGTAGCAACCGAAAAATATTAGACGCACATTCTGAATCTCAATCTTGAGGTAACATAAAAATAGGAGACTATCAAAGCTCTCTCGTCATCGGATTCTCGGTTGACGATGTTACCCTTTTTTTGAAGCTGAAATAAAATTGCATTGTCGAAGAAAAAAATTCACTTTTGCTAACTCAGTAAGGAGATTTCATTGAAATCATCTTTTGTTCTGATTTAAAAAAAACTAAGTAGAAAACGAAAAATATCAGACGCACATTCCGAATTTCAATCGCGACATAAAGTAAAAATAGGAGACTATCAAAACTCCCTCGTGTTCACAGCGCAAAGGCAACTTTGCCGTAAAATTGACTATCCGTGAAAAAATTACTCGAGGAAGCGGAAGCGTCCTCAATGTCTTCCCGGATGTCCTGGGAATCGGGGTTTCACTGTACGTTTCCCTCGATGCTCTCCGTCCTCCCGTAGACGACCGCTCGCCGGTTGGGTGTGTCTGCTGTTTTCGCCGTGACAAACCGTCTGTCTCTCCCCGAGCTCTTCTCTCTCAGCCCGCGCGCTCGTCAAAAACTTTTACGAGATTGTGTGGCAACGTTCTCTCCCGACCGCTCGCGGGTTGTTCGCTCCGGTTGTTTGCGAAAAATTTCCCTCCACTTTTTTCCCTTATCCCCGCGGTGTGTGTGCGACCGCGTCGCGCGCGCTTCCGCCGCCGGCGTCGACGGTGCTGCCGACTGTCGACGATATCGGCGCACTGCGCTTTCGCTATAGCAACGGCGTCTGGCGTCCCGGCGCCACGAGTTTTCCCACGAGCGCTAAAGCCGTCCCTCCCCCTCACCACTCCTCTATCCCTTTCTCTCTTTCGCCTGGTGGACCCCGGTCACGACGGGGACGCTACGCTACGATATTTCAGACCGGCGCTCGGGACGACGAAGAGACCGACGACGAAGAAAAACCGTTTTACCGATATAGTCTCGTCGTACCAGCAGCAGCGGCGGCAGAAGCGACGGAGGCGGCAACGGAAAAGCAGCAGCGGCAGAAGCGACAGAGGCGGCAACAGAAAAGCAGCAGCAGCAGTGGCAGCAGTGGTAGTGGTAATACATGGCGCGGGAATGGGTTCGATGTCCCTCGAGCAGATATCGCCGGACATGCACAACGCTCTCTCGCCCGGCGCTTCGGCACAGGCAAAGTTACCGAGGAGCGGGACTTCGATCCGGAAGTTCGGATACTTCTTCGCGTCCCGTCTCTCGACTTTACTTGTCTGTGTGTGTGTGTATATACATTTTGTATATAGATATATGAAGACATGTATTTGTGAGTGGGTTGCTGTTGTAGCTCCCTACAGACTGCGAAGTGCCGGAGCTCAGGTCGACGAAGTAGTCGGCAGGAGGGGGAGGGGGCCCTCTCCCCCTCATCCTCGCTTTACTCTCCGCACCCTTCCTCGCTTCGGCTCAGACACCGTTTTCAACTCTTTTCCTCTGCCACTTCTGCTCCACCTTTTTACACGTCCTGTATATTTATATGTGTATATATGTATATTAGGTGTGTATTTTTTTTACGTGTGTGTGTGGAGCTCCGGACTTTGCGCGCGGAAAAGTGAAAAAGTTTGCATAAATCGCGGAAGGATGAGAGAGTGTACTTCAATGTACACGGCGAGCCGCCCACTACTTTCGCATTAAAACTACCCTCTTCGGGATTTATGTTTACTTTTTTTTTTCCAGGAAATAAGAGAAGAGGGAATCGCACGTTTCGCGTTTTTTTTTTCCCCCGAGACTCGCAATGTTTTATTTTATTTTTGTTATCAATGGAAAATAAATACGCGTGAAAATGATTTATATTGCAATTTCATTGGCAAAAAATGGCATCTTCAAATATTGGTTCCTAAAAAAAAAGCTCGCAGATTCCGGTGGGTATTTTGACCTTTTACGGTCTCGGCGTGGCGATTCGCGCGACGAGATAAAAAAGCTCGGCGAGCCGCCCACTTCTTTCACATTAAAACTACTCTCTTCAGGATTTATGTTGATTTATTTTTTTTTATAATGAAATAAGAGAAGAGGGAATCGCTCGTTCCGCGCTTTTTTCCCGAGACCCGCGATGTTTTATTTTATTTTTGTTATCAACGGAAAATACATACGCGTGAAAATGATTTATATTGCAAATTCATTGGCAAAAAAATGCCATCTTGAAATATTGGTTGCTAAAAAAAAGCTCGCAGATTCCGGTGGGTATTTTGCCCTTTTATGGATCTCGTCGCGCGGTGATTCTCCCGACGAGATACAAAAAGCTCGGGGTGTGTATCCCTCGACCGTGGGCGCTGCGTTATTCGTTGACTTAATCGTGTTATAGAGAATTCGGGCATTTTCGTTGTGGCTCGGTTGGGTGTTCGTTATTTCGAGACAACGGGTTCGTCCACCTCGCTCGCTCTCTCTCTCTCTCTCTCTCCCTCCTTTTTTCTCTCTCACCTCGCGAGGGACGCTTGGCCCGCACTGACGATTACTGGCTTCGCTGGCAACGCGCGTCAGCGTCGAAGTGCTGGGATTCGCGAGGCGGTGGCGAGGGGGAGGTGGAGGGGGAAGGACATATACTACTCGTCGAAACTTCGCCAAATCCGCGGCAACGCATCTCGTCCCAATGTACATTCGACGGACCGTGAAATTCAGATTGATTCGGGTCGGGCCGCAGCTTCATCCCGGCGAAATTCGCGCGCGATTTCTATTTTTCCCATCTCCGACCGCCTCCCTTTTTTCCGTCCGATGAATCGACCATTTTTTTTAATTCCCCGTCGATGGACGCGAATGGCGATTTTTTTTTTCGTTTTTTTTTTTCGGCACTCCGCCCGACGATTCTTTTATTCATTCGACACTGCTGCGGCCGCGTATTACCGCGTAATCGCGATCGAGCGCGCGGAACGTCCGCGAGCGTCGCGTGGACACCAGACGGTCGTGAATAAATTATCGGTCGCGCGACACGTCGAGATTTCGCTCGGGGAAATCCCTTGCGTCGTCGCGACGGCTGCGCGCGATGCACTTTTCGCAGCATTGTTTGTGTGACATCGGGAAAAGCGAATCTGGGGAAAAGTTGCTATTTATTCCTCGGAATTTTTTTTTTCGATACCAAAAAAAGCGTTTTTGCGTCCAGAATAAAAAGAAACGGATTCAATGGCATTTTTTTTTAGTGTGCAGCGAATTATCGAATAATCGCGATCAAGCACCCGAAACGTCTGACCGTCTCGTGGACCAGACGGCTGTGAATAAATATAGAAAATTCCTTGCGACGATGCGACGGCCGTGCGATGCACTTTTCGCTGCATAGTTTATGATGCATCATCGATAAAACTGAATCTAGGAAAAAGTTGCTATTTTTTCCTCGGACTTTTTTTCCCGATATACCAAAAAAGGAGTTTCTGCTTCCAGAATAAAAAAAAATGATTCAATGACTTTCTTTGAGTGTACAGCGAATTACTGAATAATCGCGATCAAGCACCCGAATCGTCCGACCGAAGCGTGGACCAGAAGGCTGTGAATAAATTAATAAGCGGTATAGAACATCGGGCGCCACACGTCGAGATTTCAGTCACGGAAATTTCTTGTGACGATGCGACGACAGCGCGATGCACTTTTCGCTGCATCCAGGAAAAAGTGGCCCGTTTTTTCCTCTGACTTTTTTTCCGATACCAAGAAAGGCACCAGCGTTGTGAAAAAAATTATCAAGATTCTGTGACATCTTTTTCAGTGTACAGCGAATTACCGCGTAATCGCGATCAAGCACCCAAAACGTCCGACCAACGCGTGGGCCAGACAGTCGTGATGTCGTGAATAAATTAATCGGTATAGGACGTCGGGCGCGACACGTCGAGATTTCGGTCTGGGAAATTCCTCGTCGAGCGATGGTTGCGCTTTGCACTGGCTACTCGAGCAGCTCGCGGCGCGCCCGATAGCAGCAGCAGCAGCAGTAGCACCATAGCCAGCTTCCCGCTTCCCCCTCCCGGGGGGGGGGGGGGGGGGGGGGGGGGAGCTGGCTATAGTTTGAATGTATCTGTGCATAGAAGCAGGCAGCAACAGGATGACTGTAGAACCGCGTCATTATTCAACGTGACCGTCGGGTGGTATGCTCGGTGGACCCGGATAGGAGATTCGCGGCGTTAATCTCACGGGTGCCGCGCGAAACGGTCATGGAAATTATGCCTAATTGCCGTAATAATGCCGGAAAGTGTGAGCGGCGCGCGAGCCCCGAGACCAGAAATGTCGAACGCGAGACATGCGACGCCGCTCTCGTCCTCCTCCTCCTCCTCCTCTTACTCCTCCTTCCCCTCCTCCTCCTCACGTGAATTAATGCAATTATATACCTGCCGGTACCGTATAACCCGCGCCGCCTGGGACCGCGCGCGGCATCCGCTTTAATGGCAAACACGCGACGCAGTTATCAAGTTCCTTTCTCGTCGTCGCCCGCGTCTCTCTGATTGTCACTGAAATTTTCCCGTAACATTGTTCGTCGAAGCGTAAAATTCGATTGCGCGAAGAATCGGAAAGTAAAAATAATTGTTGATTGATTTACTAACGAGCCGGTTTGGTATAATTGATCGAAAAGGGTGATTTTTTTTTATCTGGAATTTTTGTAATAGGTTAAATGTTATTTTATAATTATTCTTTTATTGGGATGTATTATGCGATTTTGAATCAACGGCGAAATGCAGTAGTTTCGTATAACATTTATTTTGGTTTCAACGCTGTGCAAAATGAGAGAGAAAAAATGGAAGCGATGGAAACGTTGAAATATTTTATACATTTGTGTAACCAGCCATTTCGCCGTCTGCCGGCAGCGCAACAGTCGGATCGGCGGGTCGCGCACGGGTTTTTTTTTTTTTTCGAAGATTTATTAGCTCGATCCTTCACATCGTCCGTCTGTAAATTGATGAATAGCGTCGAGCGGAATTGGATATAAACGAACCGCGCGAGAATTTTCCTCTCGACGATTTTCAAATCCTACGGATTTTTCGAGAAAAAAAAATTGTATGAAAAAATCGGTAAAAGCCAGGATTTCGATGGGTAGTAATGGACGAATTGTTCAGGTTTTTCCGACGAAAATACCAGTTTTCTCAAATGAGATTTAGAATTTGGGAAAGTAACAGCTGACAAATATCTGGTTAAATATGGAAATAAATATTTATCTGTTATCACCAAATTTAAATCGATTTCCCAACACTTACCTTCCACGGATAACGGCGACGATCTCGCAGCATTTGCACCGCAAAAAGTGCGAAACCGGAATAGCCCGGAAAATGGTCTGCAACTCCGGAAAATGTCTGCTCATCTCGGCAGAGTTGAAGGGCAGCGCGACGATTGGCCCCCAGCAGAGGCCGAGGCGAAAAAGAAGTCGAAACGAACGTCGGACTCGTCCGCGTCGCTCCTTCTCGTTGGCCGGGCGAAAATGAAAACTTTGCCGTGGAACGAAACGTCGAAACGAGGATATCGTTCCGTCCATTCCGGGGCTCGCCGGCCACGTGCGGACTCTAATTAAGAAGTTAAGCGGAGCTTCCGGTCTGCCCCGGCGTTGGAATTTCATTCGCGAAACCTTCGGATCCGCCTCTGTATCTCTGTATTGCAGGATACGTATATATATACCTAACACGTATCTATATATCTAAATATATATAAATATAGAGGTATAATACAGCTCGTACGCGTTTCGTTGAAAACGACCGGGCTGATTAACGCTGCACGGATACCCGGACGGTGGTAATAATGGCGTTTTACGGATATTCCCGGTGGCCGGTGGTATCGCGTTACCGCGCGTCCGTCGAGGGCTAACTCGAAGAATCCATCACGCGCGCTTTGTACGTCGCCCCTCCGACTGGTGGACAGGACGGGCCAACAGATTCGACGATAGCGGTGGCCGACGTTGTCTGCTAACTACGCCCGTCGACCTCGCGGATCACGTTTCCTAGACTCCTCGTTTCCTCTATGAAAAAGTTATAGCGAAGTAACGCGAAGCTATTAAAAAAAATTTAATTGTTGGTTATTTTTAGATTCGATAAACGGAATTTTGATCATCATTATTCAATTTTATTCTACTACGTTTCGAGCAAAAAGTACGTGACGATTGTGATGCGAATTGTCGATATTTTTTGTGACAACTGATTTCAAGCCGCAACTGTTTATAGTTGCGATTACTATAAAAGCTTTACAGCTGCTACGACTGTAAAAAAATAGCCACACGAGGTAAAAATTTACAGCTGCCGATTTATGGTCAATATCAATTCCAGATTTTTCTCACGGTGCAGGCTTCCTATTGAGATAAAACTATCAAGATAAAATCGAGTGTTAAAAAAATCTCACGTAAAAAAATCACAGCGTAAAAATATCTCTAGGCCATAATCGGCAACGACAATTCCATCGCACGATGGATCGTAAAAATGACGATATTCACGGGGCGAAATGCCGACGAATAGAATATTTCGAAGCCATCATCCCACACGCTCGCAATTACGGCAGTTCAGACAACTATTCTGGAGTAAAGGAAACTTCGAAATGAGAGGCCGGAGACCGGTCGTTATGCAGCCGCCCCATTCGATTAGCAATGAGTAATTAGTCAATCTCGACGTGGGTACAGTTATAATAACCGTGAAAGTACGGTATAACCCGATGAACGAAACTTCGTGAAACAATCTGCACGAGGGTTGAGGCGCTGCCGCTGCTGCTGGGTGAGACGCGGGGAACACTTCGCGTCGTTCATGCCGCGCTCGGTACCTTCCAGCGCAGAGTCGGGTCCTCCTTACCCGCGAGGCGACTCACGCTTAATGGTCCGAACTTCTTAAATATTATGCGCATAATTTTTCCGCACGCCGCGTGGCACTGTTCGCCGGTCGCTTCGTCCCGGTTCGCGCGGTGCCGATGGCGCCAGCGATTTTTTTTCTTCATTTCTTTTTTTTTTTCGTCACCGTCCAACCTCTAATTACTTCGTCGCCGTGTACACTGCAGAGATTTTAACGCTGTCGTGCGGGCTGCTATACGGCCTCGTTATGATTCTCGAAATACGCCGCCTTGTTAATTAATTATAAATTCGTAAGTGTGTATTGATACCGCGAGATTAATTGTGCGTAGGAAAATCGGGATTATCGCAACTATTAATTACATTAAATCACAACTGAGGGTTACCTATATTTTAACATTTTTTTTTATTATGCTTAATACTGTATTATTATTATTACTTATTTTCTTTTTAGTCGCTAATGACCGCAGCTGTTGATACTACCAGATTTAAAAAAAAGTAAAAAATTAAACTCTGGGTAACATCGCACGTGGCTCGAATTTGTGTATTTGAAAAATCAAAAAGAAAAAAATGGGAGAAAGCCGTAGAAGTTGGTGAACACGACTGCCGCGCGTGATCAGCTGCGCGGAACTCGAGTGACGTAGCGTTTGTCGAGCCTCGCGCTACTGGAATATTTGCTCGCGGGATGATCCACGCAGTCTACGCTAATCCTTATGGCCGTACGTGAAATCCCGGCGAAAATCTGTGTCAGGACGACTCGAGCTCTTACTTAAACAGTCGCGTTTGGTGCACAGACGAAACTCTCGAGCTGCTTCCGCCACTGAATTAGCTTTTGGATCTCGAAGAACGAGCAACGCGCTTCTCGGGAGTTTGTGCTTCGTTATTTATTTCGCGTCGGACTCGGGGAACTGAAGGGAGATTTTCGAAAACAGAATTTTTTCCCCGGAGCTGTAAAATGTCACGAAAGATTATGTAACGCCTGTCATGGTAGCTGACGAATCGTCGCTGTGGACATAGGTGGAAACGCAATTATGCAGGCGTCCAGTCGAGTTGCATAGCCAAGCGGTGAAACTGGTAACACACACAATGGTCGACGCTGCGCATGGCGTGAGCAAACATTCGGCTGACGTCTCTCGTACATTGACGAGCGGTTATTCAGTGCCGAGTATATGCAATACGCAGTTTCCACGTTTGGAAAACGGTCTAATATAATTTCATCGAGAAGCTTGTGATGTATTGATGGTTTTATATTCTCGATTTGTAGCCAGAAGCTGAGGTCTGTTCGTGTCCAATTTTCCATGAAAACATATCGGCGAACATATTTTCCACATACTTCTTGTTTCATTTCCTGTTGTTCTTCAAACTTCGTTGAGTCTTTAAAATTGCCCGAACGAATTCTCGAAGCAAAAGAAATTTTGATCAATTTATCGCAAGTCTGTGCACCTCCCCCTCCCCCTCCCTCTCACGATTGAAAAACGGTCTAATATCATTTCATCGATACGCGTGTGACGTATTATAGTATATTACGATACGAGGCCGAAAAAGCGTTTTCTCAGCTCGTGTGAGTTTACGCACGAGCCGAAGGCGAGTGACGTAATCACACGAGTTGAGAAAATGGTTTTCCGCCGAGTATTTGTGATTTGTGACCATGTCACATATTTGTGATTTGTGATTTGTGATGAATGCGTGATTTGTAGCCAAAGCCTGAGGTCTGTTTGTGTCCAATATTTCATGAAAACATTGTCAAACATATTTTCCACATATTTTTTGTTTCATTTCCTGTTGGTATCTAAACTTCATTAAGTCTTTAAAATTGTCCGAAAGAATTCTCGAAGTAAAAAAAATATATATAAAAATAAACTCGAACTGCGAAAATTAAGATTCACCGAAATTGGCGATTATTCGCCATCAACTGTATTCGACTCTTCGGTGTATATCGCAAATCCGCGATTTATCCCGTTCGAAGAAATTTCGATCAATTTATCGCGAGTCTATGCGCCAGTGAACCTGAGGCATTTTTTCCCCTCCTCTCTCTCTCTCTGTCTCTCGGTTCGTTTTCTTGCCCTCGAATCCGGGCTGAAGATATCGAGCAATATGTACGACCGGTGCGGAGCGCGGAAAGCTAACGAGTTTCCGCGCTGTGCACACGAGCCCGCTGGCCGGGTGTGCGGAGTACAAGAGATAAAAAAAAGAAAGGAAAAAAAAACACCGTCAGCGAACGGGAACCGGGAACGAGCGGAGTGGAGGGTGGCGGTTGGGGGGGTGGGGGGAGGGGGAGGAGATCCCTTAACGGGAGAACTGGTCGGGAATCGACGATGGGCAAAACCCGGTGTGTCTGCTCGTACTACTGCCTCAGTAGTTCCGGCAAATAGTGTGGGTGCCTTGTGCCCTTGGAAGACTTCGCCAGACGCTGGGCGACGGAGTAAAACGGAGGCAGAGCGAGCTCGCGCTCCCGCTGCCGGGTTATAACGTCCTTACTTGCGCCTCGAGGAGCCGAACCGTCGGCAAAATCGTCGACTGCTCCCGTGTAGAAGTCTTTGAACCTCGGCAACATCGACGTGAGCGCAAAGCACCCCGTCAGCCCCCTGTTTATAAATAAATTCTGACGCGAGATGGTTGAGAAATACATTTTAACGCTAAATCGGGCAGGTGTGCCGTTAGGGTCACTGCATCGATTATGGTTATTCTTTTGATTTTTTATATGTGTCCGGCACCCCACAGTCGACCCCCGGGCCAATAAATGGCCAAATCGAGGTCAGGAAGATTTTTCTTTACAAAAATTTAGTGAAGTGACAACACTTTTGTCGAAATCTTTTCACTTTACTAAAATTGATGTAATTTTTCGTTGAATAAATGGAATCTGGATTTTCTTTTTGCGTTCGAAATAAAGCCCTTCAACGAAGTGAATGTTGCAAGGCGATATGTGATATTTCAATTTTTCAATTTTTCGCAGAATTTAAAAATCGACGCTCAAAAATCGCACATTTTTTTAAGGGGTGATTCCACTGATTCCAAAAACAGCATTGTTTTCCCGAAAAATAGAAAAATCGCGTTAGCTCCCTAAGATATTATATTCTATTTGCTATATCTGTATTATTTTTGTTAATTTTATATGGCTGTTAATCCCCCCTTGCGATAAGAGACATTATTGTACTCTAAATAAGCAATAAAGCATCTATCTATCTATCTATCTATCTATCTATCTATGTATCTACCTAAGATAGAAAATTCGACGAGAACAACGCAAAAAATGATTTTTTAAGGCGTGCACATCGCCTCTACGCGGTGTACAGACTTAATCTGTCGCGTACATGGATAAGCGCGCAGTCGAGAACATTCGGCAGCGTTAAACTCGAGAGAGGCTGAGCTCTCGCGAGAGATCTCGAGGTTCATATTATACACAGGATACGCCTACACTCGAACGTCTCTGTGTGTTATATACATACGCACATGCAATCCCGACGTAGTCGATCGACGGAGAATGGCAAATTCTATTATGGCTTGCGTCACGCAGGGTACACACAGTCTGCTGTTGGCAGCCATACGTGTAATCTCTCCCGTGACGAAGACGACGACGACGACGCTGCCACCCTCGACGTACGTACACAGAAACGGGGGAGATGCAGCGCTGCTGCACTCGCGCCTGTTCGGTTGGGCTGCCATAATCCGCGATGCTCTCCAGCGCGCCCGAGCGAAGCCCTTTTGAGTTGGTTCTTCTCTTGTTATTCATACACATATAACCGTGTGGCTTAGTGCCCGATGCACTTTCCGGTGCATCGACGTTACTACCTCGCGCGATAAAGTCTCGAGCGATATTAAATTTTAACTTCTTATCTTCGTCGGCTTTATCTTAAACTCTTAGTGAACTCTTACGATCTTTCCCCCGTTTCCATCGTTTGTGCCTGGAGAAACTGCGAATTAGAACGCGGTCGCTCGTTCCATAATTTTTCCAAAGATTTTACGTAACCCTGGGATAGTTCAAACCATCCCAGGTGGAAATTCGGGCACTGGCCAGGGCCTGATTAGAAACCTATCGGCCTTACCAGAGCCGGGTAAGGCTCTGGCCAGTTGTAATAATTTTTCTACTGTTTTTCGGATCAGTCCAAAAAATTGACCAAAAGGCTAACTTCGCAAACTTCAAACCCAGGATAAAAATTGAAAATAAAAATATATTGAATTTTTGTGTTACCTTCTCGACCTTTGCAACCTTCTCGAAACACAAGAGCCCCGAAAAAAATAATTCTGTTCGTATCTACGCGGGATGTAATTCACCGAAAGTCACACGGCAGCCCTCGAGCTGCTATCGCTGTCGTTAAAGAAGCGTGAAACTCGTCTCGGCGATGCAAAGTGCAGGGATGCGTATGCGCGCCGCCCCCGACATGCACCACGACGGACGCCGAGAAAGTGCAGTGCGTTCAGTCGGGAGCTTCAAAGTTTACGCGAAATCCCTCGAGTGTACTATTAACGACGCTCGGAGGCGAACCGAAGAGTCGCGAAGAGGAGGCGCTAAATATTCGCGCTCCCCACGACGACGACGACGACGACGACGGCGACGACGACGGCGAAGGACAAGGGAAGCGCGCGAGCGACGAGGCAGAAGGTATAAATGAGGCCGGGAGAAGATTCGCCAGGCACGAGGAGAGCGAACTAAACGTCTCGGGAAATGTAATAATTCGCTTGAGAACGCCGGACGCGGGCGCCGTGAGTCGAGAGGAACTTGAAGAGCGCGTCGTCTCTCCTCCTCGCGGCCCCCAAAGTATTTCGAGGCGAAAAGAGATCCGCGCAGCGAGATTCGAAGCGGGGCTGGAAATTCGCTCCGCGAAAATGTTGCACACACCAACGACGACTATATACGAAGACGAAGACGCGAGAGGCGCGATTCGTCAGAACATCCGAGACATTTGATGAGACGCGAGAGATCCGAGGATTCCTCAGTGAAATCGGCAAAACGCCTTCGCTGAAGAGCCGAGGCGATGAGAATTTTCAGGGGGGAAGGGGGAGAATAAGAGTTATCGTAATCGGTATTTCCGTAGCGCAAGCGAGAATCTATGGAATCCGGTAAACAGGGAAAGCGGCGAACCAACCGTGTCGTAATTCATCATCGTGTTTCGCAAGCTCGAAACTAGGCAGAGTTTGGCGAAAGTGAACGACGAGGCAGCCGAGGGATAAGAAGTTGGAATTTAATATCGTGACTCCGCGAGTGCGTCGTTGTTATTGACGTCGATGTGGCTGGATTTAGGGGGTGGGGGTCAAAATAGCGAATGGCTACAATATCGAAATAAAAAAATAATGAATGCCTGAACCTAGAATAGCCATCAATATGAAATTCGCTATTTCAGCCATTGGCTATTTTGATCATTCGCTTTCTCAACTGCATTTTAACAAAATGGGGGTCAAAATAGTGAATGATCAAAATAACGAATGGCTTAAATAGTGAATTCCGTAATGATGACCATTCTAAATTCAAACGTTCATTATTTTTTATTTTGCTATTTTAGCTATTCACTATTCTGGTCATTCGCTATTTTGACCCCCATCCCATTTAGATACAGACTAAACCAAGAAAGGCAGTCCCAATATTGTTACAATTGGTCCCGGTCGATTAAATCTAAATTCAAACTAAACCTTCAATGAACTTCTACCCCCGGTTCTTCATCAGCAATGAAGGTTCCAAAATCTGAACACTTATGAGCAAGAACAAAAAATACCAGTTAATAAGATAAAAAAAATCACACTCTGATGCAAGCGAATATATCCAGGAAGGCATAATGGGTGAGCTTGCGTTAACCCTGGCTGGCAGGCTGCCGATGTGGGGTGGAAACAGTGGCTCCGCAGTTTCTGAGTGAAGAGAAGCTCGACGACGCGCCCCAGGGATTCCCTCGGCGTGCAGCACGTGATGATGATGCCGCTGCTGCTGCTGCTGCTCGTCTAGAAGTGCAACGACGAATAAAACCTCCAGGCAGCCAGCGGCTTTCCAGCATTTCTGTCTCTCACTCACTATCTCTGTCTCTCTTGGTGTTCCAGTTTCACGATGTAGTTAACGTACGTTGGATATATATGTAAATACGTATCATACAACCCTGTAGCCTATGCACATAACGTGCAGTTCGAGTCGACCTTGTTCGAGTCGATCGATGCCAACACCTGTACTTCAATGGTACCGAACGAGTATCATGAGGTTAGGTCAAGCTTCTTTTTTCTCTGTACCCTCTTTTTCCCTTTTTTCGCAACTCGACCCGGCGGTACTTGGATTCTATACATAGATCAGCTTGAGTACTCTCTCCAGTTTTTATTGGAAAGCTCCGAAGCCTCTCGGTGCGTTACATCTCGATCTGAGAGCTCCAAGGGCTCCTCAGTTTAGAGTTGCACATGCGATGACGGAGTATTTGATTTCTTTGAGGTATCTGCATCGATGTTGCAAGTGCATCAAACGCTCAACTTGCATCGTGGAAAACCTACGAATTATGAAGTATCAAAGAAGCGATGCGCTGAAGGGCCAATTGCTTTGATAGATTTGCCACTATGGTAACGGTAGATTCGATGCCGTGAAATCTTTGACGATGATGGGGCTGGGTATCAGTGAAGCACTTTTGTGCCCTTGTTGGGAGATCTTGTGACGATGGTTCTTAAACCCCATAAAGATAAGGACATTGCAAACTTCTAAGGATACATGGAAAATTCGCCTCTTTTGATCAAAGCCAAGCACTGCTCCGGCCAGTTCCCAACTTGTGTCTGATGTAACCTCAAAGATTTTCCGCCAGCCCATGAAATGCAATCCAGCTCCAACTGCAATTTGCCAACGACAAAATATTTCCATCGTCGTAACGCAAAAAAAATCACTGTTAACATATTAAATTAATTGTTTTCTCGTTGATGAAAACAACTCCGAAGAGCCGCAAAATACCAGACGCGATTCCGAGTTACAAGCGTGTAAACAACGTCGACGAAAGTATTCAAGTACAGCGAAAACACGTACATACCTAAATATACATCCCTAGATTCTAGTCCCACGCACTGAGTGCCGCGCAGCATAAGCTCGTCCCGAGAATAGCGCGCAAACTTCGCGGGACGAGAGCTGTTTTCCTCGTTTCTCCACTTCACTCTTCCTTTTATCTCTCCACCACCCCGCAGCCTTCTCCCTGTCTTTCCCTCTTCTATTTTTTCTACTTTTTTTTTTTAAAGCTCCTTCGTTACTCAACGACGCGAGTTATTCTGCGAGAAAGCTTTTCGACCCACGTCGGGGAAGCGGAGAGAAAGACGAGGAGAAAGACGGCGGACGCACTTCCCGTATGAATTGGCGCGAACATCATCGGCCAAGAAGGATGAAGTGCTAGCTTGCAACCGAGATGGATAGAACAAAGTGGTGGGGGAAAGAGAGGGAGGAGAAGGAGAAGAAGACGAAGAGGAAGAAGGAGAAGACGACGAGGAAGGAAGAAGGGAGGGAGAAAAAGCTCTCTATACATGGAGCACGTCGGCTTGGCCCTCGGGCGCTTTTCCTCCATCGACTCCTCGGAGGCCTGAAAGGCTCGAGCTCCTCTCCTGCTTCCACGTCTTCGTCGTAAGCCCTGATACCTTTTTCCCTCTTCACTGCATTCGCCTTGGTACTCGATCGCGAAGGGAGCGGCGGGAGGAAAGGGGAAGAAGGTGTCCCCCCCTTTTCCCCTCCCACCCTCCCTTTCTTCTTTCTTCTCTCTCTTCCTCTTTCTCTCACACACACACGACCCACCGCACGTATCGTACCGATTCTGCCAATCCTCCCTTTCCTCCTCTTTCTTCTCTCCTGACTACGACGTCGACGAAGCTGGCGACAGAGCAGACGACGACGCCGACGACGACGACGACGACGACGACGCCAACTTACGCTCGCGGGTTTATCCTCCACTCACGGGGAAACCGTGTTTACCGTCCATGAAAGAACCCTCAGCGTCCTCCGGGCCCCGACGCTTCCTACAGGCACCGACACACAGACACGGAAAATCGTTGTGTGTAGGTGTGTAGAATGCGGAGGCGAATTGTTTGTGTGCGAGCTACACGGGAGTTTCTTATCCTTTCTATCGGGCGCGAGAGACCCCGGGCTCTCGGTTCTTTAAGGAAAGAATATTACGGATTTTGGGCTGTGAGAGTGCGGGGCGAGTTGGGGCTGTGGAGGAGGGAAGGGGGGGGGGGGGCGGCGGAAGGCGAGCGATTAGGAGGAAATTTCGTTCGGGGATTTGCCGCGCGGAGCCCGATGGAGGGAGATACGAGAGAGTGAACGTTCTTCGAAAATTGGTACGGTCTACCCCCTCCCTCTCCACCGCTCTTCCACTACTTATAAAATGCTTGGCTCGTGGTTTCCCTCCTTTATTCTGTGATAACGGTTTACCCGGCTTGTCGCGGTATAGTGTAATGATGGGTTTCTTGGAAATTGTTTTTTCGTTTTTTTGTGTCTTTTGGCGATGCAGTTCCGAGCTTTTTAAACCGGGCAATCTTTCTTATTTTCCTCGGGCAATGAGGAGGAAATTCGGGGATAATCTTTTTTCCATTTCGATGCGTTTGGGTGGCGGCAAAGTAACGTGGTGGAAAATCTGTAGCGTTACTTGTGTAGTCGGGTACTGGTCAGGCCCTCGTCAGAGCCATGTTGGCCTTGTCGGGACTTCGTCAGAATCCGACGAACGCATGATTTTTAGGGTAAATCTGATTCAATAATAATCTCAATAATAAAATATGAAAATAAGAAAATATACAAAATATTCCTAGCTAATACAATTGTCGCCTTTATTCTTACTTCCAATTCGCATAATTTGATGGAGACGAGACGCCTCGACTGACGAGTTAATATACACGAAGAGAATGCAGACGTATATGTATGCGTTTTTTTTAATATTGGTATTTCCGCCAGACAATCGTTATGACGGCTGTCGTCATGCGCGTCGGCGATTCGCGAGAGGCAATTAGCCGTTTCTCGCGATCAATTATCGTCCCGGGGGTTTTTCGTCATTGCGCGAGATGGGTTAACTCAGCGTATACGCGCTATTAACATCAAGCATCTCGGCGAGTGGCACAATTATTTATGCCGGCGTGTCTCCCGCGTCGGGCGCCGTCGGCGCGTTTCCGCGATTTCCCGTCCGTCAATTAAAGCTGTCAGCCTCGAGAGCGAGCGACACTCGCCGCCGCGAGGCCCTTGATATATTTTCATGCGCATTTTTGTCATTTTTATTATTTCATTTTTATTTCCCCTCGCGTTTGTGCGCGCGAATATTTACAGAAGTGCCCTTCAGTCTGGCTTTTCGCGGCTGCGACGCGCGCGCGCGCGCTGGCGCTCGCGCTTTTTCCCTCCGTCGTTGTGCGACGTCGAGGACGACGTCGCCAATCGAAACTAAATGGAATTTACGACGGACGAGCGAGCGCGCCGCCGCCGCCACCGCTGCCGCTGCTGCCCCTCAGGGCGCGTGTCCTCCGCTTCAATCTCATTTCCCGTCTTTCGCAACTATTTTTCCACCGTCGAGAGAGCGACAAAATTTTTCAACTGCAATCGAATTTTTTTTTTTCACGATATTACCAATCTACTATATATTTAACAGGGATTGGAAAAAAATTCAACCGGTGGATATTGCGTTTTTTATATTTCCTATATTTTTTCAGCTTTCATTCAATTGTGGGAAATATGTACTTTTACTCTGCTACACATTTTTTAACAAGAAACTTGTGCGTGGCGAAGTTCTCGCGGAAAGTTACGATCATTGAAAAATATCATAATCGCAGTTGGCAATATTTTTCGTGTGTTTCACGCGAACCATAAAATACGAAAGTTGCGCTAGGCGAATATTCTGCGTGCGGTAGACTGCCATGATATTCACTTACTCGCCACAATTTTTTTATGTTACGGGACGAGGGAAAAGTGTGCTACAGCGAAATGTTTTTCAAAACCTCGCACGCGACTCGCTCGATTCGCCCGGACTTGTAAAACTATAAAAAAATTCTTCGCCCATCGCAGTCGAATAGAAATTGCATCTAAAATATACAAAAAACACAATTGCACACAATTTATATACAATTTATATAACTGTAGTAGATTTATTCTTTTTAATAAAAAAAAAATGAAATCTACCTTTTTTGCCAATGTTTCACATATTGTACTTGAATATTTATTCTTCCTCGTTGATTTTCCGGCATTTTCGACCTTAGCGCAAAACAAGTCGAAGAAACTCGCGAAAAGAAATATCTCGAAATTCCGAGCGCTTCGTGAAATATCTCGAAAAATAGACGGTCCGAAAATCTCCGCCCTGAAAATCTTTCGTCCTCATTGTTGTCAAGTGTTGCTCTCTTGTATACTTCATTTCTTTGCCTCTGGCACATATTTGTCTTATTCCCGGTGTTCCCTTTGCTCTCGCGCTCCTCTTCCCTCCCGTTATTCGCGTATTGCTCCCACGAGGATTGCACAGCCCGCTTGTCTGCCCGCGCGCGCTGCACACGGGATATTCCGCTCGTGCATCGCCGCGAGCAGCTCCAAGGCGGAGGCTTTTGTGCAACGTACTCGTTTCGCACACAAATTGAATGCGCCAAGTACGATTCTCAGAAACGACAAAAAGAAAAAAAAAATATGCATTTTTACATATTTTTCAACGCGCTCGTAAATTCTGTAACGCTCGGGCGAGAGCGACGAGCCGAGTGATATAACCGAGGAGAGGCGTGAGCGTTAATTCGCGAGGCGACGTTAATCCCGAGAAAGAAGTTAATAAGCTGCGAAGGAAAAATTCGCACGAAACTGCAAAGCACCGAGCGCGGGTGTAAAGCAAGTGCAGTGTCCGCATGAAGCTGCTGCGACGCTCCGAGCGGCTATTGTTCTCCGTGCATTCTCTTTCGCCTCGGCGAAGATAAAAATGACGACGTTCGCGGTGAATTTAGTCAAGACTGAGAAAAAAAAAAAAAATTTGCAGCTTTACATCGTATTTTTAATTTTTATTTTTTTCGTTAAAAATATAGATTTATATCAATTTAATAAAAATATGTTTTTATTTTATTTATTTTTTATTTCAATGCGCGTTTCAATCAAACAAATATTTATTCACAATTATTTATCAACGCTTTCAATCAACATACAAACACTATAAAAAAAATATACATTACAAATGCAACTGACGCAAAGTGATATAGAGTCACGAGTCGAGAGGCGCGAGCGTTAATTCACGAAGTGACGTTAATCTCAAGAAAGAAGTTAATAAGCTGCGAAGGAAAAATTTTGCACGAAACTAAAGCACTGCAGGTACCCAAAGTAAGTGCGGAGAGTCCGTGCGGTGCACCGCGCGCGCACGAAGCTCCTATTGTTCTCCGTGTATATTCTCCTCTCGGCTCTCGGAGATAAAAAGACGACATTCACGGGTGAAGCTCGGTGCGCGCCCTCTCGACAATTCTCGACATACTAATTTGCTTCTCCTTTGAATGCGTCTTGTGGCGCCCGGTTTGTCCGGCTCCGCGAGAGGATTCCTATCTCGACCTCGGTCTCTTCCTTCTTTCATTCTCTCCGCGCGGCGGCCTCAACCGCAACGCTACGTACTATACGATATATATATGTATATGTATATCGTAGCTCGGAAGGCGCGCGCGTAGCTCGCGGGCCGTAACTACTGCGCTCAGCGCTGCGCCGTAGCCAAAGTGTAAATATGCAAACTAAAACAGGGCACACGCCAGCCGAGGGGTTCGCAATTCTCAAGAATTGAATTTACGCCCTCTCGCCGGAGAGAGAGAGAGATTCCCGGGTCTCTTGTGCCGCCTCCTTGGACGAGTCCGCTTTGCGACGAGAGAGCGAGATGTCTCTGTGTGTTTCAGACCTCTGCGGAAAAATCTCTTCGCGGAAAACTGGGACAACGTCATTTTCATGGATTTATTTTTGGGCCTCGTTACGCGCCGCACGGAAACTTCGAATTCTTCCGCATTGTCGAGGGAAAAGAAGAATCGTTGAATTCGACGTTTCGGTGGAGTGGTTGTAGGATTTTTATCGAGTTTTCTGCAAAGGGAAAAGTAAAAATAGCCTCGATATTATTTATTTTATTTTATCATATTTTATTTTATTTTTTTCTGATTTGAATAAAGTTATCACAAAGACATATAATGAGGTTAAAAAAAACAGGAAAAAAATTCCAACCCAAAATCGACGTAAAGCAAAATACCTCCGTTATTTTCCCTGCGCATATTTAATTCCCGGCGAACCCCCCAAAGTGCTTTTTCGTCAAACGTCTCGCACGCAGCTGCAGCTCGAAAACAATTAACGTCAAGTAAGATCCTCCCCTTTGACGTCCCCCGCACGGCAAATTATAATTTCCCTCTCGCGTGGTTCCAGCCTCAGTAGAAAAAGCCTCGAGAGCTCGGCGACTTTTATCCCGGTGGCCGCCTTATGTACTTGCTTTTTCATTTCCTCGTACGCCCTTTCCTCGTGCCTCGATATTACACGCCAAGTTGCTCAGCCCGCATTTCTCGGGCGGGTCTCTTATTTCCGAAATTACCGCACTGACTTCCACCTCCGGTCTTTTATTTTTATTTTTTGTATTTATTTACCGCAATGAGCAAGTTACGTCACGTGCAGCGACTTTTTATCTATGTTGCTGTCAATCATTCGCGTTTTGAGATGAAAACATCAAAAGCAACTTTGTGCGGTCTTCTTGCTTTGAAAAATAAATTTTAGAGCCGACGTTTACATTTTTTTTATTTAACCACGTTGACCGCATTATTGTACACACAGTGGCTCCTTTCCAGCGCCGCCAATTATAATACACATTTTGAAGGGAACACGCATCAAAAGCAAACGACAACGTGAAACTTTCACGTCTTGTTTTCCACCCGGAGATAATTTAATTATTGCACCAGACGTGAAGCGTCGCGTCGCACGTCGGCACGTCGCACGCGTCTTCGCTGCGTTGCGAGGCCCTCGTTACTCGTTCTTCATTCCGTCTGTCGTCGTTTCTGTCTCTCAACGTCTTTCGCCACAGCGAAACACCGTTTTCGAGGGCAACGAGCGACGACGACGCTTCTGCGTTAACGACGTACCCTTTCCGCATTTCCGACGAAAAATTCGATTGCGCTGGGAGGCGAATCGAATAAAAATTTCAGCATCACGCGAAAACTGAAACTTTCGAAAAATCCACAAAATAAAAAAAATAATTCATTATTATTAAAACCCAATAATATCCATTTCAAAATATCGTTACGAAAATTCTTGTCGAATTTCCGAATAATGTTCGGCCGCTCTGTACGAGTCCACCGGACTCTAACGCACATTTAGGGTAACCAGCGTGGAGGACGCGCGCTGGCTCTACGTTTGACGCTCGCGCGCGCGCGAGTTGCAGTTTATAGGCCAGCTGTGCCTCGGGGGCGAGACCGCATCTCTCAGGCGGCTTCAACAGACACACTTCTCCGGCATCGGTGCGGTTGATGCTCGAACAACCCGAAGTGGTTTTGCTGTCGCTCGTCGCAGTCTCTGGTGGATCGCCGGAGCAGCGGTATCAGAGTTCACAGAGAGAAGTTACTCTGTACCGAAACGCTGCCGCTCGCGCGCGGCCCTCGTAGCTCCGCACATAGTCGCCGCCGCGAAGCGCATGCCGGTGACACTGATTGATTATACCGATGTCGGGATAGGACAGTGCGTTCGACGAGCGCATTGCCGACCCACCCTCGCACCCCCCTCCCTCCATCCCAACCCACCCCCCGGCCCTTCCAACGTTCAATATCGATGCGACGGCGTCGCGCTTCGAGCTCGCTAATATTTGCGTCATACCCGCAGTATCCACCCGAGGGAAAAATTGCGAGCTATCAGCCAGAATCCTGCGAGCTTTCGAAAAAACCCGGGGGAGAAAAAAAAAAGAAAACAATTGCTGGCACATCGAAAAGCTGCGGGACATCAGCGCGGAATTATTACGCCGGATCACCGGAGTTCACTTTTTGATATTGACATTTTTATTACTCGGTTCTTTTTAGAGGGAAAAAATGCACTGTTTGGTTTTATAATATTTTGCGTTGGTCTCGTAGCAAAGACTATTTCAATGGGGGAAAAAATTATTGTTTTTAAGTCTCTTCTTTAAAACGTTCATGAATAACGGAGGAATTGTCATCGCTTTATTTGTGCCATGATTGGCTGAGACTCCCAGACCGAGACTAAGTTCATTTGTCCTTGGTAACTTTGACGATTCCTTCGAATGTCGTTTTTTTTAATCAACTAAAAAAGGGTTGGAGCCATTGTTTTCTGGGGGTAGAATATGCGACTCAACGTATAGGCTAAAAGTCGATATATTGATAAAATAAATTTCGCGACCTGAATGTAGCCTTTTAAAGCGTTATAAAGGTGCAGCAGCGCAAAAGTTCTGCGATTAGCCTAGTGATGAGTATTTTTCATTTGATATCTCGGTTGGAAAATTATGCGAATTGGGTTTCCCAGACCGAGAGACATTTGTTTCAGTTGTCAAATATCAACGACGCATTTTTTACAATCTGTTTCTCCCGGTCCTATTGAAAAGTGGTTAAAAAAAATTTGTTTTAGCAGAAGGTCAAAAGATCCACGAAATGGATGAAAAAAGGGACGATTTCGCTTCGCTGCCCGAAATCCCACCGAGCGCTTTTCCAATCCTCGATATATGTCGAGTCGGTACCGTTCGACTCCCGGGGGAACATTTAATAATTCTTTGTTAAAAAATATATATATACATATATATAACAGTCGGGCGCCACGTGTACACGGGATTCGCTTAGCTATACATTTTGTCGAAATTATTCTTATCGGCGAGCAGCGCCGGTGGTCTCGTGCGTGTAATCGATAAACGTTTTTCCTCGCGGTATAACGATCGACGCCGAGCGATTCCCATAGCCGCCGCGTGGTTTCGCCGCTCTCGTTGCCGCCGCTGGTCAATTACGCGAAAAGCGGTGGCGGCACCGATAAAGCTGCCTCGCCCCCCTCCCCCCTCTACGCCCCTCCTTCCGTGCTTCGGTATGGTGTATGTGTACATAGCATCGGTATACGCATTTCGACGTTTCGCTACCCCCAGCCGGGCCGCACGCTGCGGGGATGGCTGTCGGGCTATCGATTAGCCTGTCGTTTCAAGTGGCCGCATCGCGTCTGCCACGATCACGGTTTTCGCGAATGCGCTTCCTCTGGCGAATATTGGCTAAGTGCGCGAGGTACCATTGCCGGACAATTCACTTTCAACAGCCACCACCGATGCTTCGTTTCCCGAGCCTTCATTCATGCATTTCGACGAGTCACGAGTTATTGAGTTTTTGAATTATTTACACGCTTTTCATTTTTCGTGGATTTTGCAATTGAAGTGATTTTTTTTTTCGTCGATTGAAGCGATTGGTTTTATTGACAAAAATCCAAACGCTTTTTCCAAAAATTAAAAAATTGACTTTTGTTAGACATACAAATATTTGTGGAGTGACTGTTAAGAGTTCGTTTTTCTTTGTGTGTTTCAGGTGAGTCGTTGAGGAGGTCGAATGGGTGGGTGAAATTTATCACGTTTTATTGATTAATATCCGGTTCCTGTCCTGGCGACGGGGTAAGAGCATGAAAATTGCCTTGATAACGTTAGAAGAAGCTGTCGAGTCGCAAGTGGACCATGAGATCGATGACACGGTCAGCCGAGCACCGAATGACAACCTCACCGTTCCGTTAATTCAAGCGCATCGTCTTCTGAGCCACATCCAGATCAACTGGATCTTGTTAGAGTTATCAGGGGCAGTTTCAAGGGTTTTCGTCGGACTCACGAAGGAACGGATGTACCTACTTAACCAGCAATTTAAAACGTCACCAAATGATCCTCTTCGACTACCACAACTTGTCCAAAAAATATGCGGCACAGTAAATGTGACGGAGAGCGCTGAATTACAGAATGAGCAAAAATCCTAAAAAAAAAAAATGTGATTGCGTTGCAATTTTTCAAATGCAATAAATCTGTTTTTCGTTGGAGCAGCAACTACCGAAAGTTGGTTATGAAAAATGAGCACTGAAGAGGGCTCATAATAAATGACCCAAGATACTTCCAAGCGCGATCATGATGCGTGTCTCAATTGATTTACTCGCATTCCGATGATCTATCAATAATATCCGAGCGATTGCGAAAGATATATCATCGAACATTCGCTTTTTGCTTGCGTATGTAACCGCGTCTTCGAGAAATATTTTCGTGACATGGGGTTGGGGACACGAATGAGGACGAGGCAGGAAAAGCAGGAAAAGTAAATACATCACGGCTCTCCGATTCCACTCGGTGCTGCAGCAGGGGTCGAGTTGCCGCCGCTTCTCCTTTTCTCAGAGTGGCCCGTAAATTTCTCGGAGATATCAAATAGTTAGCCTCGGCCCTGCGATTTCGCTTCCCGCGCGTCGCGCGCGCGCCCCCAGTTCCCGGCATTGATTCGCCTTCTTTCCACGTTTACGTGTGGAGGATCCTGGAACCTGGGCGCCAGGACGAGGAGAACGAAGCGCCCGCGCGAAGGGGTCGTGGAAAAGGATCGAATGCGATCCATCACGGTCCCGATTTTCACCGAGATAACAACCGGGTTACGCGAATCCTCACTAACTCCGTCTGGCTAACGTATTTTTCTCCCTCCTCCCTCGTCGGCAACACACGATATCGCCCCGGAACCCGCACCGACGTGGAACTAGCTCGCCCGTTACGCCTCTCGCGGCATAAAACGCAGCCATTACAGCAAATAGAATTGGACGTGATATCATCGTTGCTATGATTTATGGACTGTAAATGCGTTTTTTCTCGTCAGGATAACAACGGTGTTTAATTTGTTAACCGAGTTGAGTGAAATTAACGAGACTCCAATTAATTTTAACGCCCTGAGTGCTCAACAATATTAAAAACAAATTTTCAGGATATTTAAGGTAAAGACAAAATTCAATAAGTTTGAACTCTTTATTATCGCAGCTATGAATATAGCTGCAATTTCTCGATGCCCAAACATTTGATACGACGACTCTCGGATTTCGTCGACCGAAATTGCAGCGAAACAATCGTCAATCAGTCCCCGAATTGATACCGGCCAATTTCTGTAGCCACCGAAAGTTGATTAAAAATTGAGCTCGTTGCAAATGGGTCCACGTTTCGTTACCGATGGATGCAAATTAGCTCAGTGCTATATCTGTCAGTCGTAAAAGGTTTTACGCGATATTAAAGGCCGACTGCACACACAGCGAACACATCGACGTGTGTGATCGATATTCATGAATTATTGCTCCGAGCCTCGTAATAAATTTCTATTATCATCGCTGACACTGTATTCTTATTTATCGGAAGGTTAATTATTCATGGATTGTCATCTCTGATGTCGTCAAACACCCGCGGGACGTGGGCTATTTCGGTTGATCGACTCTACTGAGTCTTGCACCGCGCCTTGAATTATTTCCGTCGATGTGTATCGATTCGGACGTAACTCTTGTAACCTTCAGTCGTCTTGCTGCATTTTTTCTAGTAAAACTATAGCTCACAATGTGCTTACGTGTTGCGATTTGCACCTGTGGCCTAATGTAACGACATAGCTGCGATATAGCTGCAGCAATTTATTAACACTGTCGAATCCTGTCAGTCATTCCGGTTGACATGGCTTTGTGACATTTGTGATTCACCGATAGCGGTGGAATTAATTTCATTAGGTACACGTCATTTTTTATTCAGTCACTGAAGTTTCCGCAATAGTTGAAGTTCAGAATTGAATTTCAACATTAAAAAAATTCGAAACCAAAAATGGTTCGATCGTAATCAAGATCCAGTTAGTCAAAGTGTATCCAATTAGTCGTTCGTATTACCGTTGAAAAAATAATCCTCCAACTTGATCCAGAGTTATCCTACCGCTTCACGGTGTAAGCGCAAGATTCTACAGATTCCACCGATTCTACATATATATCGAATCGATCGTGCCGCTTCGATGAATACGAGGTCACAAGGCTCGCGAAGGATACAGCGCAACGAGCCAAACGAACGTGGCTCTCCCGGCCGACACTCGCCTTTGGCAATCAAAATTTCCCGAACAAAGAACTACTTTGCTCTCGGTTTTTTTTTCTCTTCGTCATATATTTTCTCGCATCGATGAAGCTTCGGGAGTCACGGAAGCGGGAAATCGTGACGTGGAAATATCGCGCTCGTTGGGTACAAGAGTGAAACACATTTTTTTTTCACCGGGATTTTCTCGCGCGTACGTCTATATCGGTAATTTCCGTGCCAAGTGTTCGCCGTGAAAAAACGCTGGACGAGTGAAATTACACAATTTCGTAATTCGATGTAATTCCGAAGAGGGTGGAGTTCATTCGCCTGGAGATAATTCGATGAATTTTCATTCACAGTTTTTTCATTTTCAGTATTTTTAAATCACCTCCTTATCGGATGAATCAATGAATGGAATTTCTATGAATAAAAAAAATGCGAATTACATTTATATATTTTTATTTATTTTTTTTTTCTTTCAAGCTCAGTAATTTCCGTGCCACGTGCTTAGCGCGACGAAAAGTTGTTCGAGCGTCTGTACTTTCGACCCTGCAGAGGGCGCCGAGGGTAACGAGACGTCGCCGCCGCTGTCGTGTCCGCCTCCTCATCGCCCGCCCGCTGTCTGCGCTCTCGTCGTCGTCGCCGTTGCGCGCGGATATTAAATTCCAAGTTGTGTCGCAAGTTCGCGATTGCGACGACAGGTGGCCAATCTCCGAATACCCGAGAATCATTGGCACGCGCGCGCGCCCGCCATATTGCTCTTCGGGGTTTCTTCGCGGTCCTCAACCCGCGCTCGGGGACTGAATAGACCTTCGCCTCTGGTGCGCCGCCCTTTTACGGGACATTCGCGCCGAAAATGCGGGTGAGGCACGAGCGCGAGTTCAGCTGCACAATGAACGCGTTATTGAGCTTGCGAGGGTGACGACTTTACCGCGTGGGAAGAGGACGGAGTCCTTTGCTTGCTCGAGGAACTCTGGTTACCAGACTTGGTAACCATTATCGAATATGGACGCAAGATTTTGCTTCGGTTTATTAATTTTTTTGTGTGATCAAACGTATCTCTTTTGCTTTATTAATTTTTTTTTCGTTCGATTAAACGTATCGCTTTTGGTTTATTAATTTTTTTTTGTTTGATCAAGCGTATATCACTTTTGGTTTTTTATTAATTTTTTCCTTCGATCAAAACATCAAACGCAAACCATAAAAAATGGCTAAAATCTCTTGTGGAAAAATCTAAACATTTTTTCTTCAAGACCAAACAACCCCAACCGAATCCCATTTAGACACCTTCTTTCCGGTTCTGCCACTAATTCATACAACTTCTTCGTTTGTTCGTCATTTCTCCGCGTGATTGTCGCGAAGCATCGCGAGTGGTTTTCCCGGCGTGGGAAACAACGGAGTAACAGTCGCCGCGGGAGTCGTGGTATCAATTAATTACATCACGAGCGTGAAACGCAAGTTGGAATTTGCGGGGCGCGCGGCGTCGCTAACCATTAGTGCCGCGTATCTCTGTCTCCACCCACGTCTCGTTGCTGAACCCTTTTTCTCTGTTTCTCCAGCGGCGTCGGATGACAGTTTCTCCTTGTTTTCACACCCGGAGACTCAGTGGCACTTTCTCGGCGTGACACAGTGTCGCGTGTGCGGCGCTGCCAGGCGGCACCGGAAGTGCAAGTCCTGGTAGCTCCTCGGTCCCCAGGGTGCAATACCTACTCCACCGTCTCCCTCCCCTTCTCTCTCTCTCCCTCTCTCCAGCCGCGTGTAGACCTTTCGACCGTACTACTTCTAATTTTCCATGTTTCCCGTCGGTGCACCTGGTGCACCTGCGGCGTGTATCAACTATTCCGAGTCCCCGGGTATCGCGTTTCGCCGGTGGGAGTCATCTATCCAGCCGCCAATATGACGTCGTTGAAGCTGTCGTGGTTGACCTGGACCAGTTGAATGGAGGCTTCGATCATCGGGAGACGTCCAACAGGACGTGAATGGTTGCACCATTCGACGGAGACGTGGCAAGGACATGTCAAGATTTGAGAATTGTGACGAATGATAAGAAGAAGAGTCGGAAGGATGAGGAGCGTCCATTTAAAATGAGACATTGAAGGATCATCTGGAACATATTTGTATTTTTATTTGATATTTTTGTGCTGCGTGGTAATCATCGCAATATTTTATAATTTGAATATTATGAAATTCTATAATATTCACAGTGACGTCGCAAGACAAGATTCACTTGTTCCTTTTATTCCCACGACTCAACTCTGCCATTTCCCATAATGCCACAAAAATTTTAATCCCCTATTTCAGCGTCAATCTCTTCCCCTCCACAGCCTCTTCGGAAAAATCCGCAAGAGGCTCCGTCGGGTCTCTCGCGAGCCCGGCGGTAAAATTCGATCTTTATCGAAAATAGCCCAAGGAATAGGGTCAGCCGTGAAAAGTTTAGCCTGTAAATAGCCCTGAGAGAGCTTCCATATCACTTCGAACCGTGAAGAGGCCGTGAAAGAGGAACGAGGGTGGGGGATGAAGGAGCAAAAAAAAAAGGAAATCATCGCGAGCCTCGCGGTACGTTCGCTTTTTGCCGAAGATTCGGGCCGCTTCTCCGCTTTCACTGAGAGCACAAACCGTCCAACGTGCCCGCCGGGCGAAAAACCCCTCGATACAGTGCTGCAGCGGCGAAGAAATACGATATCGCCAGGGGTGGCTATGAGCGATTGAAGCGAAATTCGAAGAATACCCACCCTGACCCCGCCGGGTTCTCCGGGGCTTATATACCTCGTCGACTGCTGCTCGTCGGCGAAATAAGCGATTACCCGAGGAAAATCGGTGCCACGATGGATCCCGAAAGTGGTTGGCCCCCAGTGGGCCGGCCGGGAGGGGGGAAGGACGGAACACTCTTTGCTGTTCTCCCGTGGAAACCGCAGCAGCACCTAGCCTGCTGCTGCTGGGGCATCGATCGAAAGAAGCTGAGCGAGGTTCTCTCTTCCTGGCGGCTGTTCCAAGAGTCCCGGGGAAATTAGGCCGTGGCCGGAGGTGGCTATATAGCGCCCGGCAGCGGAGGAGCAGCAGCAGAAGCAGCAGCAAAAGCAGCAGCAGCAGCAGCCCGGCACATTGAGTGCTGCTGCGGTTTTGCCGTCCGTTGTGCCACCGGCATTTTCAACCCTCTTTCCCCGACTCGCCTTCAGCTTTTTATTTTTCCGCCATGCATGGACCAGACAGTATGGAACCTCCTAGGTGGGTGGTGGTGGTCCTTCCTCTCCTCTTCCTCTGTCCCTCCTTCACCCTGTCTCTCTGTCTCTCTTTCCCTCGCTTTTCCACTTTGCCTGCGAGAGAAGAGCAGCAGCGGCTCAAGAGCGGAGGAATCGCGGATAGTGAAGTGCGCAGCGAACGCTGCGGCCAGTCACGAGACTTCCATATACCATTTGGCGCTATAGTCACGTAGCCATAAACTACAGCGGATGTCCGGGAGCGGGGGGGGGGGGGGGGGAAGGTCGTGGGGGGCATGCACGCGCGCTCTTCGGGGCTCGTTGTATCGGAAAACCGTTTAGGCCAATGTCTCTTCGTTTCTCCGTCGCTGCGCTATCGGCCGGCAGCGCGTCGCCCCGTCTGACCACGTACCGGGATGCACCACTGTTTCACGGTCCGGCGTCTGACTGCGCGCCGCCTCCACTACTGCGTCGCGGTTCGGGCGTCGCACGTAGCCCGCGGGACACGCGCGTCTCGTGCATGAAAACCGCGATGCATCGCGGATATCGCGCCGGTTACACGTGTTGAGGTTGGGTGCGTCGAGACCTGGAAGCTTCCCTCGTAAAACGCGCTCCGGTGGGTAGGGAAATTCTCCCGGGAATATTATTCGCGGCCGACCGAGTAAAAGGTGGAGGGGGAGAAAGTTCCGGTGAGGCGAAAGGCGTTGAGAGGTGGCTGAGTTAATTTTGTCCTTGAAGGTTTCAGCGAAGAAACGAGATTCGCGCGAGAATAAGCATTTTATTATTAGGCTCAGTCGGGGGGTTGAGATTCGCCGGCTGGATCGAAATAATGCGGGTTGAATATAATGCTTGACCCAGTTTTGCTGATCAACGGATGTGCTCGAAGTGCCGAGTGTCTGCGTGGTATCTGAATGTATATTGGACAAGAATTGAACTGAATTTTCGCTGTTACCAACAAACAAAATATTTTCGGGATATTTTATTATCGATAAAATTTAATAAAATAAAGATAAAGTTCTTTTTTATTTTTAAATCTTTATAAAATTTGGCTGGGGCGAGTATTGAATTTTATGCAAAATAAAAATTAATGATTAATGCGAAAATATTTTCGAGATATTTTGTTATCTCGATAAAATTGAATCAAGTGAAGAATTTTTTATTTTTTTTTTTTAGTTTCAAATCTTTATGAAATGTTGTGTGTAGCGAATTTGTACTTTTATACAAAATATAAATTAATGAGCTACAATATGACAAGTGGCGAAATGAATAAAAAGTAGTGATACTAAAAAGTGATGACCCAAACTTGAAAAAAAAGTTTATCGACTGTGCACAATGAAAATTCAGAAATACCGTGGAACACGACGAGAGCGAAACTCGCACGAGGCATTGATCGAAAACATTTTTTCTAACAATGCGCATAAATGCGTCCTAATGCTCGGTGCACACCTGGCGGAGCGAGGTTATAGCATCCGCTCCGCTTCCGCAATCTAGTATGCATAGTTGTATATACATTTTGAGCCGACAATCTTTTATTCAGACCAACAATGCGCTGTGTTGCCGTACACTCTTTTTGCCGGGAGAGGGAGAGGGAAAAAAATGTGCGCATTCATTTCAGCTATTATTTCGCGTGCCAGATGGGAACTGGAGCTGAAATCATCGGTGCGCACAGAGTAAAAAAAAAAACAAAAAAAAAACTATTTACACGGAGACAACAGAATTCAATTATATCCCAGCGATATAATCAAATTTTTCGTCAGTAATCTAGAATTTTTTATTTGCCCCACATTTCCACGAATAATTCACAGAACACTGCAAACACACGACCCACATTTTTTTAAAAATCCTCACTTAAATTTTTCTTCACGATTAAATTTATTTCGATAATCTCGCTAAATATATTTTCCACTCTTCGCATTTGCACTTGTAAAATAAATTCTCGCGATTATCATCCGAGTGTCCTGGCAATTTTCGAAAATCCTCGCGAAAATTTTGCGCACTGCTCGGCCGCGACAAATTCCCTTATCAACTGCTCTTCCTGCCCTAGAACTCGGCGGCAATGAAAGAAAACGAAAGAAGCCCAGCTCGTCGCTCGACGTTCCTCTATGAATAGAAATCGTTTTTGCCCCTCCTCCTTTCTGCCCTCTCCTCTCTCCGAGACATCTGGAATTATATTCCAATGTCCTCGTGTGCGCGAGAATTTAGAGCTCCCCCGGTATCAACGACTGAAAAAACGACTGCAAAAAAAAAGCAAAAAAAAAAAGGGTGACCCACGAACCAGGAGCCGCGCATCAGATCTGCCCCGTTTAATAATTGAAAGTACTCTCCGGGTATTCAGGTCGTTTTCCGCGCTTTCCACGCGTGTGTATTCATGCACCCTGCGCGCATGGACGTAGCCACGAGTGTAGACATATATATATACATAAAACATCTACATACATATATACACACTATACGCGAGAGGTTCACGATTCCGGGTCGGATAGTACGTACTCGTGAATACGTTAAACTGTATCTATATGCAGAATGTCGTGTGTACATATACGACATTTTGCCCCTCCCATCGCTTCCCCCTCCCCTTCTCCCTTCCACTGTAACCCGGTGTAGGGTCGGTATAAGTATGGGTTTCGCGTTACTCGAACGTTGCGTCGCGCGGCGCAACCCTAGTTGGATGGGTTATACACACTGCAGCAGATTCTCCAAGGCGGCCATCTATAATTCTCGGTACATTGTATAGTAAACGGTTTAAGCTCGGCCCTCTGCTGCCCTCTGTGTGTGCAGTACGAAACAGTGCGCTGAAACAGTTGGCGCTCGCCGTGGCGCTTCATCTGTATAGTCGCCTAAGCATCGTGACACGGAACTGCCTGTACTTAGATGTATACGGCGTCCCCCGAGACAGGTAAAGAGAGAAATGCATATAGGCATCTGACGAACCAACGAGCATCCCACGCGGGCGTCGCTGTGTGTATTCCACGTGGGCAGAGAGGTTACAGATCGGCGATTCCGCACATCACGAGAACTTTACAGTGCGCGATGAAACAGTTGCTCTCCTGTTTCGTGTTGTGTATAGTCGCCGAAGCACCGCGTGACACGGAACTGCCTGTACTTATGTGTATACGGCGTCCCCCGCGTCAGGAAAGGAGAGAAATGCATACACTGTTAATGTGGCGTTAAAAACTACACCAAGACGGTGTCTATATATAGGTCCGCACCGCAATATCGGTAATATCGAGTGGTGATAAAATATTTTGTCACCGATTTAAAACAGCTCCATAGCACTGGTCCACAATAATCCAGTTTTTTAAATATTTTTATTTGTACATGTGATTTCTTCATATTCAGCCGAAAGAAATCCTAAAATTGGAATGAACACGGGAATAAATTTAACAAGCTCGTCCGTGTTAACTATACACCGTAAAAAGTGTTGCTATTAACAGTATAATGAATAACAGTACGAAAAAGTCCACACTGGCAGCGTTTGACACCATATATTTATAACAGTGTAGGCATCCGGCCATCCGACGACCAGCCCACGTGGATGACGCTGTGTGTATTTCACGTGAGCGGAGAGGTTACAGATAGGCGATTCCGCATATCGCGAGAACTTTACAGTACGCGATGAAACAGTGGCGCCCCTGTTTCGTGTTGCATATACAGTCGCCGAAGTACCGCGTGACACGGAACTGCCTGTACTTATGTTTAGTATACAAAGCCCTCCGACTCAGGTAAGGAGAGAAATGCATAGGCATCCGACGATCCTACGAGCATCCCACGCGGCCGGCGCTCTGTATGTATTGGGCAGAGAGGTTACAGATAGGCGATTCGCAGCACACCACGAGAACTTTACGCGAGCTTCCAGCGCGCGTTTGCCGCCCGCGGAGAGATATGCAGTCTTCTCCCCGCGGGTGGGCGGGAGGGGGAGGGGGAACCCGCCTGAAACACAGGGGGCTGTTCCGGGTTAACTTCGCCGCGTAGCACCGTCGGGCGGGACCGACTCGTCCATTATGCAGGTCTCCATCTTCTCTCGGTTGCATTACAACGTGTATTGCAACGCGCGAGCGTCGCGCCGGGTGGGAGTCTCTCGGCCACCGCGGATACGATGATTATAATTTTCGCTTGAAAATTTGATACGTCGCGTTCTCGGTGGCTGTCAGTATCTGAGATTTGGATTGTGGTCACTTTTTTTACAGTGGTGTTATCACGGATAGTGGTGGAATTGTTATCATTGGGTGAGAGATAATAAGGTGTGACGATAACAATGACCAATTTTATTTTAGTCGCAAATATTTTCACTGAAACAGTTATCGAATTAAATTAACGCTCTATCTGATTTTTTTGGTACACTGAGAAAAATCCATGGGACAATAATGCCGCATATATAGCGACTTTTGCTATACAAATGGGTCACAGGTACCATAATACAAATGGGTCATAGGCACCGTAATACACTGCCGGGTACATTAATTATCGTCGCGAGAACCATAAAAATATTATTGTCCTCTCAGGCAACTATGTCGTATGGCACAGACTACCATACTTCTTTCTGAGTGTGAAATCGAGAAAATTTTGACACCCGATAATTTCGTCTGTCGTCGCGGCAGATTTATCGCGACGCATCGCTGGCTGTGTATGATATTCTTCGGTAATACCGCGTGAAATATCTCGGCGGAGGGTTAACCGAAGAGCGCTTGGCGCACTCCATCTCGCCCCTCGTAGCCTGCTCGTACGTTTGCGCGCGTCCCCTGGCGAACGAGGCGAGCGGCAACAGACAAGTCTCGCGCTCGCTGGATGTAACGTAGCGTCGCGGACGTGCGCGACACTCGCGCGCCGCGCAGTGCATTCTGCATATACGACCGCGCGCGTCGGGTTTGGAGACGAAACGAGGCTCGTAACGTGCTCCCGCTTAAGGGCTTACGTGAGTCGCACAGGTCTGCGTCGTATGCACTGCCCGAGCCAGGTGACTCCCTCTGGCCAAATATATATATACTAACACATACTCGAGTATATATATGTAGTCGATGCTGCGCACATATACACATGAATATACACAGGTGACTCCTTCTGGCCATATATATGCACAAATTCATATACTCGAAAATATATATATGTAGTCGATGGTGCACACATACACATGAATATATATACAGTATACTACATCTACGCGTTACGTACGTATGACTTATGCAATATACTGTGCATATATGTTACTATATACATTTACATCCGTTATCTACGCTGCATAGATGCATTCGCACGTGCCCGTGTTACAACGCGCCCTGGCAATATATACCCGAGGAATATCGCGCGCGTCGTGTATTTCCTTCTCTTCGCGCTGCTCCCCCCCCCCCCCCCCCCCGCCCCCTCCCGGTTTACGAGTCCACGCGGACCCCTCATACGTGCCATATAGAACACGCCGTGAGATAGCTGTATTTTCGCGGCTCTTTGCACGCCGAAAAAATTCGTGGTGGAATTAGTGGGAAAAAAATCTTTCTTCTTCCGTCCTCCTGGCTTTATGCTTGCGCCAACTGCCATAATAATATGCAAAAATATAATAAAAATAGTAGGGAGAGAAATAAATGTGGCAAACGGTGCGCGGGTCAACCGATAAAAATAAAACACCGAGAAAGCGGAAAAGAAATGGGGACACAAAACGCGAAGACGTCGAGATTCTCGGAAATGTAGATACGAGGTCCGACAACAAAAGGGCAAAGTTACATCGCACGCAAGGGCGACGAGAACCTCGTTTTCTTCTGGCGTCCACCGAGAACGGTGGCTCTAATCACGCGATATTTTACGTCGTCTCCGAGCGCCGCTTCTGACCCTCGGCCCTGGAAAAATCCTTAATGGAATCGTTCACAAGGGTCTCCACGGATGAGCGGCCGTCCCTGTATTTCTTATATCGCTGCCAGCGCGGGATCGAACCCTCGTTTGCTCAACTAATGGGAAGCAGCAGCGGCAGCGGCTTCTATAGCGTCCGACTACCCGCGGGTCTGACCACACGTTTGCTCTCACTACTTGCCCGCAGCTAACGACTGTATAGACCGGGGGGATTCCCCCTTTGTCTCGAACGTTCAGTCTCGCTTCGCGGTGGACGGGATAAGGCGACGTCTATATACAGTCGTTGGCTTATCAAATGCGGTTAGCGACGCTTTAACAAAAGACGCGGGGGCGGAAAAGCCAAGTTGGGAGATTCGAGGATGCACCTTCGGTCCTTCGCGTCTTCGTCGAGGGTCGAGGATTAACCAATCGAGATTAGTGTTGCTGGTATTTTTTTGCAGTACAAAAAATGTTTCGTGCAGTTTATTAATTTCCTGACAATGATTTTTTTAATCTGTTCATTGGCTGCATTTTAACGAGTCCGATAAAAATAACATTACGGTTGATCCGAAGCTGAAAAAAAACAATTCTTGGCTATTGGCTTCGTTTATCCCGCATAATTCCAAATATATTTTCGCTCTTTGTAATTTACTCCCAGCTCGGCGAGCTCAATTCCCGGTAAAAGGTCTGACTGACCCCGCGCGTGGATTCGTATTCACTGTCGAACTATAATTGGAATTTCCGGGAAAAAAAAAAAAACTCATCATCGCGGGGATTGCGGAATCAACGGAGCTGCATCAAAATTACCCGGACATTAATCGAGGACTAATCCTCGTAACGCTCCGCGTATCCCGCAATGTTCCTGTCGCTACTACCGAAAATTTCCAAACGAAACGAGCTGTTTGATAGGGGAGGTCCCTCCCCCTCCCCCGAAAAAACTCGCGGATGGAAAACTCCAAAAAGAGAGGACGCAAAAGCTCGAAACTCGGCGCGGGTTCTCGGTGCCGGTGAAAGGGACTGCGACGAGTTTATACACACGCGATGCGCGTGCGATAGTGGGTTAGGTATATATATGCAACGGGGACAAGCCGAGCGGTCGCCCTTTGATTGCTCCGCTTTTCCGTGATAATCGGGAAAACAATTTGCCGGTGGGACCCAAACGATCCACCGTCCCGCCGCTGTTCAACACAGAAACCCCCTTTTTACCCCAAACCCCTCCCCCCTAACCCGCCTTCTCCCCTGGTCTTCCGTATTTCTCTACCTCGCTCTGTCTGTGATCCTCTTTTTTTTTCTCTCCCACGTGGCGCTTGTCCATCGTGTCGCGGATTGCAATTTGCATCGAGCCGCGATAAACCGGTCGCGCGGCTCTCGTACATACGAACAATTCGGCCCTCCAGTGGCTGGCCGAGCGAGTGCGGACGTTGAGTACGAGTGTCGGTTGAATCATGGGGGCGGCTACGCGGTCTGGACGGGGTTGGGTGGGGGGGGGGGGGGAGAGAGGACGGAAAAGGGGCTTTGGCGGTCGCGCGAGGAGGGGAGGGAACAGGGGGTCGGGAGGTCGGTGAGGAGGGGACGGAGGAGGGGACGGAGAAGGGGTTTTGGAGGGGAGAGAGAAGGGATCGGAGGGTGAAGGGGGTTGAGGTAGAACAGGGAGGGGGTTGGTATGTATCCCATTGCTTGTGTATGTATAACAAGCGACGAACTGGCTCTCGCGACTGCATTCGTTAATCAAAGAGTCAAGGGCCGTATATGACAAAGGGGGCAAATGGCGAGAGCGGGAGGGATACGCCAGTTTGATAGCGTGTTATGCGAAATCCCAAATTCGCGGATAAATTAAAGCGCGCTCTCCGCTACGCGCCGCGTCGCGTCGTGTGAACGCGACATTTGGAAAATTGCGATATCGGTGATGGATGTGACTTCAAATGTATTTTTTTTTTTTATGAAACGTTATCGCTCTGTCCAATCTCGACAGGGAATGGTAGAATTTTTTTTTGTGTTTTATTCTTTCGATTGTTGTAACCAATTATATTAACTTCGGGAATTGCAGTCCAATATTTCACCGCGCAATTTTTCATTTGCTTTTAAATTTTTTTTTTAATAACGGCGCCCATCCTCGAACTGTCCGGCAAAATTAATTTTTCTCGTATCGTTATCCCCGCCTCTTCCCTCACGAAACTCACCGCTGGCTCGCGATGTAAAATTATTTCAACGTGTATTTCATTGAGTGGGAGACACGGCTCGCAAGTGCCGGCATTTTTACAAGTGCGACGCAATTTAAAACAAAAATGCAATTTCTCGTCGGTTCGCGCAGTTGTTACGCGACATTGTACGTGGGTTGTCAAAGTGCTCGGCGAGAATCGCTCGCGCCTTTTTTTTTCTGCTTTTTTTCGCCTGACGTGGAAATACAAATGGGAACGTATCGCGCGCGCGCGCGCGTGTGTGTGTGTGTATTCGCGGTCGACGTATCTCACGACGCGTGCGAGAGACCCGTTTGCTCTCGCCGAGCTCTCTCGGACCGGGAGCGAGCGTCGGGCATGCAAATACTCGTATCGTAAATTATAATTTAATTAAAAATGTTCGCTTTCGCCGTTGCAGAGACGGCTAACTGCGAGAACGTGTATATTGTGGCGGCAGCGAGCGCGGTTCTCTTTTGCGGTCTTTGCGTGTGGCACTGGTGTAACTAATTCGCGTTACCAGAAGCGTGAGAGAACGTCGAGTGTTTGCTCATCCGTTGCAGTGGCGCTGCTGCTGCTGCTGCTGCTGGTGCTGCTGCTGCTTGTCTCGTTTGCTCCTCGCGGTATATATCGCGGTCTCGTTGCTCTTTCCGCGCGTCTTCGTGTTATAACGCGACGCCCCGCTGGGCTCCCTCTCGCGGCTTCCGCGCGCGGTCGTTAAAAGCTCGCTCGCTCGCTCGCCGACGACGAACGACGGCGGCGAGGAACAAGAGGAGAACCGGAGGAGATGCGGTGGTTTTCCAGCGGCCGGACCGACACTGTGCACCGCGCACACGTTGTTGCCCTTCTATATTTATTGTTCACTCAACGGCGGAGACCGGGGCTAGTTGGAACTTGAAGATTGAAAAATGTCCAAGTCGACTCTAGGAAAAAACGTTTCATGGCAAAACAATGGATGTAATCTCGTTTTTGCTATATACGTATTTTCACGCAAAGCTGCTTGATGTCCCCTTTCGTCGTAATTAAACGCCAACTTGACGCAAAGATCTCGCACTTACCGGCGCCATCTTACCTCGAGTCCCCGAGGCGGTTGCACCGAAATCCCCATGAATTCAAGATCTTACGGACAATAAATCTCACGCGATCCCACTGCAGCGGCGGCACACTCGGTCCGCATTTCCTCCGGCGGTATCTCCGGAAGTGCTGCGGTCTAATCCGGTTAATCCATTTCGCATTGAACAGCGCTAAATTGCTGGTAAATTTTCTCGTTATCTTTTTCTCCGCGTAGTCGACTACCTCAAATTATCTGTGATTTTTTAGGTAAAAAAAATAGTTCATTCCTAATGTTCATTCTATTTCATTTTTTTATATCTCAATATAAGCTAAGCTCATAAAATAACTTGACTCATATTGTTTTTGGAATGTTGCAAAAAATGATATTCAGTTTTCGTAGTAATATTGTTAGCCACCACTTTACAGTCTTAAATATTTCGGATAAAAACAGTCAAATAAAAATCTTGAAAACGAAGCTGAGTCAGTAAGCCCCGGACGTCCCAACTGCGCGCAGTAAATCACATTAATAATTTTTTTTGAATTTTGAAAAATGTTTTATTCAGTTGTCATAGTAATATTGTAAGCCACCATTTTACAGTCTTGGATATTTCAAACAAAAACAATCGAATAAAATCGTGGAAACGACGCTGATCCAATAAGCCCCGGCCGGCCCAACTGCGCGCAGTACATCACGTCAAACCCCATTGCCACTGGTTTTACGCTGGAAAATGTCCGAATTTTACGAGACGCGGACGACAGTCGCGCAGTCGCCTTATACGTGCTCGGAGTGTTGCGCGTTCTCGTTCGTGTGTAGTAAAAGATTTATCAGCTTACGCCGAGGTACCCGATTCGCTTACCCCGCTCGCGCGCGCGCAGCGGATACTGCGACGACGCAGCTGCTATTACGTACGAGCAACGACCGCCGCAGCGTCGCGCGCGCGCGCGCGGCGCTATCCCGTCGCTTCGATTTTCATTCGAGTGAAAATAAGGAAGGATATTGAGCGTAAATTGTGGGCCTCTCCTCGGTGGTTTCATTATTGAGTTTACGAGTGTCTCGCGCACTCCGGAATAAACTTTTGCGACCGACCGAATCCAATTCACTCGCTGTCCACACAGTTTTCGCGGAATCCCAAGTCGACCACAACGACTGACAATCGCACGAATTTTGTGCACATTTTGTCGATGCTATTTTCGAACGATTTTTCGTCAAATATAATCAACTCTTTAAAAAGTTCTTGAGTAACGGACCATTAGCATCGTTTTATTCTTGATGTGATTGGCCGAGACTCTCAGACCCAGGCCAAGTTCATTTGTCTTTGGTAACTTTGACAATTTTGTCAAATATCGTTTTTCTTCCAAATCGACTAAAAAAGGGTTGACCAGTGTTTTTCGCGGTTCAGGGATATGCGTGCTTTTCGGGGTTCAGGAATATGCGTGCTTTTCGGGGTTCTGGGATATGCGTGCTTTTCGGGGTTCAGGGATATGCGAATTGAGATCGGTTAACAAATATAGATATACGATATACGAGATAGATTAACAGTTTATATGTTGAATAGAAAAATTTCAACAAAAAAGCTGCCTCATCCCGTAACAGAAACTTACGATAAACATTTTTTACCGTATATTTTTCTGCTCCAGACGGGGTGAAAAAAAATGTCTGGGACATAAAGAACCTCACCTATCGTCTTACGTACATTATTTATTACTGTCGCTCGCGACAATACAAGATACATTTTCTTGCGCAAATCCCCGGAGCAAAACTGGCAGTCGCAGTATTTTCTGTAATTTGCCGCGGATTCTCGAGACTCTCGCCAACATCAACCTTCAGCCTCTCGTCCGGGGACGACGCTTGAGTCTCGGGGCACGTAGCGTCTGAAAGACACGAGAAGAGTAATCTCAATCTATGCTACGTCGGGCTCTCGTCGCCCATCGGATTTTCTCCCGATATTTTGTGGCACTCTCTCCCTCTCTCTTTCTCTCTTCCCAGACTCGTGGGATATATATGCCCTTGACTCATGTATACGTACTGCAGCGGCATCACATACCCGGCGAAATGGTTCACCCAACGAGCCAGCAATTTCTCTTTGCCAAAGCCAATTTTACGTCGAACCTGCGTTGCATTCTTTACGTGCTAGAGATTTTTATTTATTTTTATTGGACACTTTTTTTATACCATTCGAATTCACGTGTCACATCGATGCATATTATAAATTTTCTTTTAAATTATAACTGAAATCGTAGATATTTATTTTTTATTAATTAATACCATTTAGTGATGAAAAATGCAAATGACAGATAAAATTATTATTACTGCGCAGAATCCGTATTCATGAAGAAACCGAGCGGACGATTTCACCGATCCATCTTCCTTTGCCGCGAGATCGGCGAAAATTAATATCCATTCGTCTGTCAATTTGTCAAATCCGCAAAGTGATATATTTACCGACTGTTGGTATTCGGTCCGCGGAGTTGAGTGCTCCGATGATCTTGCCGCTGTTTTAACTCGTAGATCTTTCAATTAGTCCATCCATCAATTAATGCAAATGAATGTATAATCACGTATTAGAACCCGCTTCGTCAATCACGGAATTCGGGCGAATATTGCGACCTCCTGCGAGCGCAATATTAATCAATGGATATATTGGTCCGCCTCGGTGTGTTCGGTGTTTGTGAATTAACAGCTGCGAAGCGGCGAGGTCAGCCAGTCGCGGGTCTCTCATGCCTACAAAAGAAATGTCAATGAATAAAATTATATCAATAAAACATATTATTCAATCGATGAAATATTTACGTGAATTCAATGAAACGTCACATTTGGCTGAATTCACAGAATCATTTATATGCTCTTTTTTCGTTGGATTTCTGCAACTCAATTTTATTGCATTTTCGATTAATAAAAATAATGAAATTAACCAAAATAAATTATTTTACTAGCGACAATTAAGTGTTGTAGGCTGATTTCATTAAATACATTTTTTTTATCTAACATTTTTGTCCAAATATATTCACTAAAAATGCACAAATATTTTCCACGAATGACTATTTTAGACCCTCTCAAAAGTAATGGTGAGTTTCTCCTCAAATCAATTCACTTCAATCAAAATGAATTATTTTATTAGCGACAAATAAGATTCGTAGGCTGATTTCATTAAATAAATTATTTTTTTACCGAACATTTTCGTCCAAATATATTCATTAAAAAATGCGCAAATATTTTCCACAAATGATCATTAAATCCTCTCAAATGTAATGGTGAGTTCCTCCTCGAGTAACAATGGGTATCACGCGTCGCGTCGCTGTCTTGTAATTTTCAGCGGAGAAAATCCACTTACACCGCGTCAACCGCGTCGCGCGTCGTCGGGCTCTCGAGATATCCCGCCGGTTCGTTGTTGCGGTAAATTCTCACCGCACGCGATATTTCCCCAGGATTTCCCGTCCTCGCACCCTTCAAGCGTGGTGCACATTCCGTGCGATACCGTCGACGAGGCGCGTCGCATGGATGCAAAGCAGCTTACACGCTCCTCGTGTCTCGCACTCGATGTCAAAGAGTCTCGTCGACGCGCGCGCGAGGCTCTTCGTTTGAAGCCCTCGACCCGCGAACACTCGCCCGGCGCGCAGTGCGCAATCTCTCACACGTCTGCCGGGGCGCGCATAATAATACGCGTGAATGCTTTTCTCTCCTGAGCTCGTGAAAATGCAAAATTTTTTTCGCACACTCCGCGCCCCGCGAAGTGCAGATTCGCGTGCTCATATTCAACTTTCGTTTTCCTCTCGCACGACGAGCTCTTCGCACTTTTAGGCCGGGTGTATTTGCATATGCACTTCGCGGCTGGGTGTTGAAAAAAACCGTCACAATGCAAAGAGACCGGAAGTGTCCGGAAGCTGCGTGAACGTGCACACGTGGCGCAAAGTGGTAAACAGCAATGTGGAATATTTTGGCTCTGCACGTATTTCGCGTTGAACCTTTGAGTTTATTTTTTAAATAAGACAAAACAAAATTCTTTTGCTCGATATTTTGGAAAAAAGAAAATGAAAACGCGAATGTTTTCAGGAAGCCGTGAACATGCACACGTGGCGCAAAGCGATAAACAGCTATGTAGAATATTTTGGCTCTGCACATATTTCGCGTTGAACCTTTGAGTTTATTTTTTATATAAGAGAAAAAAATTCTTTTGCTCGATATTTTGGAAAAAAGAAAATGAAAACGCGAATGTTTTCAGGAAGCCGTGAACATGCACACGTGGCGCAAAGCGGTAAACAGTAATGTAGAATATTTTGGCTCTGCACATATTTCGCGTTGAGCCTTTGAGATTATTTTTATTAAAAAAAAAAAATTCTTTGGGTGGAAATTTTGAGAAAAAAAAAGAGCAAGCATTTTTTACGGATCTTTCGAGCGTCAAAGGGGGTCACCACGTTATCCTGCATTATCGACGCCCTGCTGCGAGCCGGGTTGCGCAGGGTTGCGGAGCCGTAAAATATATCTCGCTCGCACCGTCGTCCGTTTTACAGACGTTTTGCTCGGGCACATGTGAATAAGCAATCCGGGGTGGTGAGGGGGAGGGGGTGAGGTGAGGGTCGTTTTCCGGATGACGCGTATATCGCTGCTGATACCGGGTAGCTGTGCATCGTCTGCCGCGGATATACCGAGCACACCGGGAGCAAGAGGACCTCGCGCGTTACCTGCGCGAAACGCAGAGGCGATCGGCGGCGTCCGTAAATTCACGCGTCCGTACGTGAGCATCGCGCGCCTCTCGCGGCAACGTCGCGTGTAATACTCTTGTGCATATTGCTGCCAGTTTGAGGAAGCTCGGGTGGAGGGGCGGGGAAGAAGAGGGGTGGGGGGAGGAAGGGAGGGGAGGGGGAGGGTCAGGGTGAATAGGTGGATGGGCTATACATATATACATAGGCTCTGCGTATGATGATGCACCACGGCGAAGCGCGTTGCATCCTCTCGCGCGGCATCGGCAAACATATATACACGTGTACGTATTATACCGCGTCGTCGAGAGATACGGACACAGTGGACCGCGCGATACGTACACACTGCACGCGTAGCGGTATATGCAGCGTTAAACGGGGACCCCCATTCTCGCGTAGGAACCTTTATTGAGGTCTCGACTCTCTCAAGTGGCGAGATTGCACCAATCCCCCTGCGGTATATTTCCCGAGTTATGGGATCACGTTAGATCTTCGTTAGTGGCGGGAGGGAATCACGAGTTGGATTATGGACGCGATGCGCACTGAAACGCAAAACAAAAGGGATGCTGGAGATAAAACGAATCAGAGTCTCTCGACAGATTTTGTATCGGGAATTTTTTTGCGAAAATTGGAAGCGTCCGATGAATTATTGGAATTAATTTTATACATATCAACATTCAACATTTTTAGGTGCCGTTTAGCAAATGAAAAAAATGATTTCATACGTCAAATAAAGTATAACTAGTTGGTGCGGAGATTGTACCAAGCCCCCTGCGGTATATTTTCCGAGTTATGGGATCACGTTAGATCTTCGTTAGTGGCGGGAGGGAATCACGAGTTGGATTATGGACGCGATGCGCACTGAAACGCTAAACAAAAGGGCTGCTTGGAGATAAAACGAATAAGAGTCTCTCGACAGATTTTGTATCACTAAATTTTTAACGAGAATTGGAAGCGTCTGATGAATTATTAGAATTCATTTTATATACATCAACATTCAACATTTTTAGGTGCCGCTTAGCAAATAAAAAAAAAAAGATTTCACTCGTCAAATAAAGAATGACTAGTTGTATTTTATTCAAGAGTAAAAAAAAGTTGTGTTTTATTCACAAAATAAGAGAAAATTGATTCGTGCGTCGTCGTAATCTCCGCGGCTCCGCTATCAGAGCTTTCCGCGACGGGAAAACTTCCCCAGTCTTGGTCTCAGAGATGCAGGAGGGAAAAACGGTGGATCGAGTTTACTGCTTCGTTACAATATGATGCAGTTAAGGAGGCTGCGCGCAGTGATGGGATTCTCCGCGACGACGTGGGGGGGGGGGGGGGGGGGAGGAGGGAGGAGGTTGTGGAGTGGGGGCAGGGAAGAAGAGAAATGAGACTTTTCAATGGACTGTCGTAAAGTCGATATGCAAATTGCATTAAAGCCGTAAGTGGAGGCCCGTGATATAGCGGGCAGTAATTCCGGAAAATAAAAAGCCCGTACATAATCGCGGTGGATGCGCTCTCGCGGTAATACCACGCTTTTTAATAGACCCCCCACCCCCTCCCCCCTCGCGCCTGGAGAAAGAGAGACAGTTGTTTTCGTCGTTTCGTCGAGAGAACGAAACGCGTGCAGCGAGCAACAGCAGCAGCAGCAGCAGCAGCAACAGCAGCCAGAAAAGCAGCGATAGAATCACCGCGCGCTCAACGAAGTCCCGCGCAGCTCTGTACGTACAGGCGAACGTAGTACATACCTAATAGTAAACGCGGAGAGCTCCAGCGTTGTTCGCGGAACGGCGGTACTCGAATAGCAATTAGGCCGTTGTTATTCGGGCTAACGCCGCTTCGTTCGCCGTTCCTCGTTCTCACAACGAAAATTGCTATGAATATTCAGGCATTTCAGCTCTGCACGGGGGCGCCCGCACTCCGAGAGAGGAGAGAGAGTATGCTGGTCACTGGCTCAACTAAAATATCGATTGGGGGGCAGCGTTATGGCTGGAAAAAACCTCGACGCGAAATAACAAAAAAAAAAAAAAAAAAAAGATTCAAGGAAATGACAAACAACGCTGATACCATTAAAGGTATCAAGGAACGAATTAAAAATGTTATTTTAATGGACGGTGAATATGTGTTAAAATATTAAAATACTTATATTAAAAATATCGCTGTGAAAGTGGATATCAATAATAAAAATAAATTGGCTATGTCGAGGAGAAAAATTGGCGAAATTTATGCACCACTTTTTTTTTCTTTTCCTTTTACTTGTCCTTTCATCGCCCCTCGAGGCTGCATATATTTATACATCAGTACTAAGATTGGAATGGAATATCGTAGGTTTCTCGGCGGTTTCCGGTTCGGCGTAACGCGATTTGCGCTACAGCTCCTTCGTACTTCCGCTGTTATGTGCACCAACGAGTTACATATGTATGCCAGACGAGGTAGGGGGAGAGAGAGAAAGAGAGAGGCACCCCCTCCCCCGCCGGGAGAGAGAGGGAGAGCGAGAGCGAGGCTGGATTCATTCACAATGGGATATGGCTCGCGGGGGTGGCAAAAGGGGGGGGGGGGGGGGGGTTCCTTCGCTCTCGCGTATAACCCGAAGGGATACGATTCTGCCGAGAATTCTATTAACGACCCTTCCACACGCTCGCCCGAACGGCTCGACCCGCTGGCTCCCGGGTAGTCGCATAAATAATGGCCCCGCGATAGATTTCAACGTATGCGAAACCCCAGTTAGGTAGTTTTTCGAAGCGGAAATAACGCCCGGTTCTCTCAGCCTGTTATATCCACCGCGGCACCGCCGTCGTCGTCCTCGCCGACGACGATTTTAAATTATTTTTACGACCCTTTTGTGTATCGGGGAAAAAATTGACAACCCTTCGACAGGGCGCGACCCGAGACCACGGAAAGGGTATCAATTTCAAACTTTATATATTTCACTGCTCCGGGTTTTCTTGGGTTTACGATTTTTTTTACACAATTTTGGTGGATTTTATGGACAGAGCTGAGAGTAAAGTTAATCGATATCATTTTCCGCTCATTTTTTTATTTATTACTAATAACTGATGAGTATAATAAATATCTGCGTCATAGGAAATTCTAGAGGCTCTCGGCTCGACGCCTCGAGACACGCCACTCGGCCTCGCGGTATTCCCACGAGGCTGAGTACCGAAACTGTGCGCAGTGCCTTGTGGGAAAGGGTCCGGCTCTTAAATTGAAAGCTCGGTGGCGAAAGAGGCGAGACAGGCGACGAAGCTCCGCAACGTGGCTGACCCGTCGGTCCAGTGCGGCGGACGCCGACTGGAGTGATACACACGTGTCGTGTGCCACCCGCTATCTCTGCATGCGCCAAGGAGATTTCACTTCCGCCGTGACCCGAAGACCGCAACCCTTAGCTTTTTTTTTTGCACATCTCGTATCCTATTTCCCACTTCGCAATGCGTTTCCTACCCTTTCACCGGTCAGTGTCCCTCGGCCGGGGATCGAAACTCCGCGCCACGAGTTTCGGACTTAGCCGAACGTACACACACATTTCGGATTTAGGGATTGCGGTTATCGCCACCCCTCAGCCTCGTCCCTCCCCCTCTTTCTCTATCTCTCTTTCTCTTTAGCTCCCTCAGCTCTCTCAGCTCGCACTACTTTTCGGGCTATTCCGAGGATTCGAGGATTTCCGAAGGTTCGCCCGACGCGACTGTAAAGTCCCGATAGACATCGGGAAACTACGAACTCCGCGTCGAACTCCTCGCTACGAATTTCGTCGTGTCTCTCAAGGACCACGAAAGAGAACAAAAAAAATAAAAGTAAAAGTTTCTATTGCCCTCTGCGATAAAACGAAAAAATGCATTTTTTACGGGCAGAATAAAAAAAGAACAAATTAAATTTAAAAAAAAAGGAGAACAAAAATAGAACTTGTTTGCCTTGCATAAAATTGCAGACCGAACGTTTGAAAAATAAATCGATAAACATATGAAGTACAAAAAATAACACTGAACGGTTAGAAAATAAATCCCTTCGTCACTTATCTCTCATAAATCCATCGTTTTATTCTCACCTCTCGAAGGATTTCCAAACGTTCATTTTAACGTGACAGTCAAAGAAAAACGATACACGTAAAAAAATGTACATCAACCTCTGCGCCCCGAACGATCCGCGCGTCACCAACTCTGGTATTAGTGGCCATCGACTCCTCCTCATCCACAAATAACATTTTCCGATTCTCGCTCGGAATTCAGGAATGCAAACGGGCGACAAATTCACGATTCTATTTTCCGCATCCGAGTTCGACACCGACTGGAAAAAAGGGACACAGCGAGAGCGAAGTCAAAACTCGTTCGACCCTCCATCGAAACCAGAGCCCGCAATAAAATCCCGCGGTACATTTCCGATTGTGGGCGTGCGCGGGATGAAAGGTAAATTCCCGTGTCGATTCTTGGGGCCGTATTTTCCTGGCCGGATCCTCGTAGAGTCAATTTTCCCGCGATTTCGCCGTGTGGCGTGTGACAGTTGAGGGAGCTATGACGTGGGGCAAGGAGAAAAGGAGACAAAGAGAGACAGAGAAAGAGAGGGAGAAAGTAACTTCCACTCGGCGAGCCCTTCGCAGTAGCAGCAGCAGCCGCAGCCCCCGAATATAATAAAACGTCGTGGCTGAGAAGACCTCGGGCACTGTATATAAGCGACACTGTACATAAGCGCGTACACTCCACATATATATCGCTCAACACATACATACACAAATATGCACCTACCTATCTACCCATATATACATTACGTACATAGACATATCTATACACCTACCTATCCATATATTCTTTACGTGCATACATATATGTACCCCCCTCCCCCTCCCTTACGATATTACCTACTTGACGGTGATTCGTTTGCCGCAAATCTTCATCGTCAAAGGGCGTGCAATATTACCTACCAACCTACGCCCACCACCTACCTCCACCTTTAACCTACACACCCGAACCTCTCGACTTCTCCGTGAGATCGACGCTTCGGCATTTTCGGAAAAATAAATTCGCCGACGAAAGATATTGGGCTCTCGTTTTATCGTCGATGTCTGCGGATCGTTCGGGGGTCCGCTGGCTCGTCGCTGGACATAGGGAGAGACAGAGTTGATGTCGATCGCCCCCGAGAATGGGATATATACGACGCGTCGCAGTCTCGGGAGATATTCGCGCGTGTAGCATCCAAAAACGAGACGGAGCGACGGCGCGACGAAGAGTCAGAGTGAGAGGAGCTCATAGGGTATCGAGCGAGCGCGACGGCGAGCGAAAAGCGCGGGGCAGCCGCATCGACCCGGTTTATGGATGGCCTGTATCGATATATGGACGGCCCGGAGTGTTGGCCGCCGGGTGATCCCCGACATCGTCCATCAGCCTTCGGGAGCCAAACCCCGTGAAGATGAGGGTGAAAGGCGAGAGAGCGGCGTGCGCGCGGCGCCGCGCTGCTCGAGAGGCGATAATGGATGGGCAGCAGAGTAGTCCGCAGACGGCCTCGGGCGGCGCCCCCTTGCGGCCGAGGCGCGCACGACGCTCCTCGCGAATATTTTGACGGAAAATCCCGTTGACCTCGCTGCGGGCGCTGCGAACATCAGAGCAACGTTGCGGCATCAGCGACGTTGGTATATCTCTCGGATGTGCTGGACACACGAACACAAGGTCGACGCGCGGCGGTCGCTCCATTTGCGACGATTCCCTTTCGAATTTCCGATGTTCAGACGCTGCAGCAACAGCAGCAGCTTCAATATTCGATCTCTGGATTTAACGTCACAAACTGGAAGCTCGGACCCGTGTGTCGGTCTCTTCGCTCTCTTCTCTTTTCGTGCGACTCGCTCGTCGTCCATACGCTCGCCTCGTTCTTCTGCATACAACTTTTTGTCGTCCGACAGGTTCGTTGTGTATTTGTTTTCCGGTCACTGCGGACTTTGTCTGGACTTTTTGCCCTGGCTCTGTTTTTTCGCGGGTATCGAAATATCCGCGACACTCGCGCATCGAGAGCAGCCAACGTGCTGAGGATGGTTTGTTGAGTTTTGGTTTGGGAGTCGGATGACTTTCGTTCATTCACTTGAGGTTGGTGAATCTGGTTTTTTTCCAGCTGGCGAGGTACAGATTGAAAGACAAGCTTCAAGCATCGATAGTGTCATTATTTTGGCCAAGCCAGGCCCTGCTCAGGCCCTGGCGTGGATGTACCGGTTTAACCACGGCCTGATCAGAATCTGACTACCGTCAAATTTAACCCCAAATGTCTGACAAATGTATTTGTGCTTTAAAAAAATATATATACATGTATATGCACCTTTGTTTACTTCGTTAAAAATACACAAACCGGTTTAGCCGCAGCGAGTGATTAATATTCGTGTGTCGCTAGTTTGCTCGGCGCAATTTGATGCATCAGTATCGATGTCGCGCGCACTTCGTCGGACACAAAGTGCAACGTTTGAACATAATCTCATCCCGGTCCCGGGCAATCGGGGGGGCGAAGGTTCGTGTAACACAAAGTGCGCGGCGCGCGCGCGCGCACCTCGTGTATAGTTGCGGAATAGTCCCCCGAAACCGGCGCGCGCGTTCGCGCGCTCGCTCGCTCGCTCGCTTGCTTCGCAAGGCTTCGGGCTATATAGCCGACCAATTATTTGGTACAGTACTCACCGAACGAACACCCCAACGTGCCCGCCGGTAACAACCCCCCCGGTTCAATTACCTTCAATGATCTACGGTCCTCCACCGTGATAATCGCGAAACTGTGGCCTCAGCTTCCCACCGACGGCGCCACACTCGTCGTGTTCCTCTTGAAAATCCCGCGCACGAACAACAAAATATATATTGCACGTATATGTATATATATTTGTCCCTATGATGCAGTTATTATATCGCGGCTACGGGTATTTTTACTGCCGCAGCATTTTTCCAACTTCCACAAAAAAAAATTGTCCATCGATGCAGCGAAACAAACAATTCTTTTATTTTTATTTTTGTTATTACCCTCGGTGCGCCGTCGTCTATACGCGAAATTGCATTTCGATGGAATTTCCGAGAAAGCCCGGGATAACTCCGCCTCGCAATAATTGCCGGCGAAATTATTTCCAGAGTATCTGTACGAAATCATCAAATTACAGTTTTGTCCCCCGGGGCGACGTTTTTTTTTTTTCAGTCGCTCCAGTTTTAAACGGGTTTTCCGAGTATCGCGGAATAAATTGGGAGAATGTCTGCGGCTGCATCGACACGAAGAGTCGATACATTAAAACATTGATTTTCACTTGTTTTTCTTTACACGTCTCGATATTTGCTCGAATTGTGTAAAATTGGAACAAAAAACTAATCAATTGTTTGCGAGAATAAAAATAATTCGACAGCGTCGAGACATAACAAACTGCTTCACTTAGATATTTTTTTTTCTTCCACCGCAAATATCCCGGTGTATATTAAAGTACGACAAAAATATTCCACGTATCGAGAGTGACGAGTAGCGTCCGGAAACGCGTAAAATTTATCGCCTACACGTTCGGTGTCTCCGGGTCTGCCGTTTAATGTGTTTCGAAAGATGGAAAAGTGCAGGGCGCGATCACGAAGCGAGATAAAACAGCCCGGGAGACTCGTGCAGGTCGTGTCTCTGTTGTCCGAGGGTCTCACTGGTGCAGCAGCGCAGCGGGGACGAGCGGATGTGTCGTCTCCGAGCTAATGCATTTTATAGCAGCGGCCTCAGAGGGAAGGAGCTTATGGCGAATGAGCTCGGGCGAGAGAGCGAGGCAAGCAAACGACGTACCTACCGTCACGACGACGACGACGACGACGACGACGACGATCCATTCGATACGCGAAGGCGTGGTGACCCCGATTCCACATCGAAGCTAGATTGCCGGAGCGTTCGATCGCACAGGCCAAGCGGACCTCCCCTCTCCTCGCCCCTCTCCCTCTCACTCACGTTGGTTGCATCGTGCCGAGACGAGAAATTCGTGAGCTGTGTGCATACGTCGCGCGCTCTGACAAAGTGTGTGTACCCTGCCACTCGGACGTCGCTGCTGCGAGTCCGGAGAGGAGGCTAATACATAATTCTAGAGCTCTCGCGTTCGGGAGAATTTCCCCAAACGTCGATAAATATTTATCGACACGATAATTAGGCGTATCTTTGATTTGCATCATGGAAAAATCCTTGTTTATTCGTGATTGAGTTCGAGTTATTTTTTTTTTATTGTGGAAATTGGAAATTCATTCAGATGATGTTTTCAACAAAGTGAAAAAATTCCTTCGCCTCCGAACTCTGCCATTTTTCCATCTCGGATGTCATTTTTCTATTAATTAGTCGCAAACGCAAAACCTAAAAATCTGGACGAACACACAACGTTCGGAAAGTGGGTCGGTGCGGAGTCGGGAAAAAGTATCGAATTTTTTTTTCTCGAACAGAAGCCAGAGATTCATAACCAGAGAGTTGACTGTGAGAAAAAAAATATCTGACAAATTGTCTCGTTCGTGAATGAGCCGCGTGTCCCTCGTTTCCCTCTTTCGGCGTCGCTTGAAAAGTCATCTCGACGTCGTCGGTCGCGCTTAGATGGAAAACCGACAAAGAGAACGACGTTTTCAGCCATGTGAACTTCCACCTTTCGTCGAGTGAAAAACCTTCATCGTCACATTCGACGGCAAAGAAGCAGCCCGAATTATATATCCCAACCTAAAAAAAATTCAAATTACAAACGAAGTATTTTCACGAGGGAAATGCGGTCCATTCACGCGGGTAATACGTTCCGCAGTTTTCAAAGAGAACGACAACACTGAAGTGTCATCGATTAAAATCTTTATCGAAGGGTTCGAGGCCCTCGTGACGCGCGCTCGCGGCGGCTGATCGATTCGCTGAAGGACGCGCGGAAATCTCGTTCCCTCGGTTCGTTTTCTCGGTGGCTCGTAAAACGCATTTTCGATTACTCTCTCTCTCCTCTCCTGAAACGATTGGTAGTACGATTTGCCGAGGACGTGAGGGAGCTAAAATGAGGCTGGTAGAAAATCTGTGGCGTTACATCCGGACCAAACCAGGTACTGGTCAGGCCCGGACAGGGATGACACGGTCCTGACCAGGGCGTGACTAGCGCCAAATTTAACCCTGTGAATTTACTACCATACTACATTTACTACGTGTTGGTGTTTATGGGCAGCTGTGTTTTTTTCATCCGCTTTTGACCAAACCAGGCACTCATCAGGCTCGGGCAGGAATGTCACGGGCCTGACCAGGGCCTGAGTAGCACCAAGTGTAACGCTGTGAATTTTCGATCAGGCTTGGTGTCTGTGTGCAGCTGTCTTTTTTTTCTCCGTCTTTAACCAAATCGGCCCGGACAGGGATGACACGGCCCTGACCAGGGCCTGACCAGCGCCGAATGTAACGCTGTGAATTTTCTACCAGGGTTGGTGTCTGCGCAGCTGTGTTTTTTCACCGTGTTTGACGTTTCCGCGTGCAAACCTCGAGAACACGCGGAGGACGCGACGGGAAAGACCGGAAAACCGAGCTGCGACAGACACGCGGCGGACGTTAATGGTGCAAAAGAATTTCATTCCGTCGGTGCATGGAAACGGGTCGCGCGCGGGCATCGGTTATGGGACCGTGAATAATGGAAACGACGGAGTGCAACGCGCGTCCGCGGGAAAATGGGGGAGGGGGGGTTGAGCTGCATTTCAAAGTTTCGCGTGCCACGAAGTTCCTATACATAATGGTACAGGTAGCGCGCGGACTAACTCGGCTCTGCGCAAAACCGCACACCGGGCTCGACCCGTAAGAGCAGTTAATTCCTAAAGTTTCACGACTCTTTGTCAGTTCGGTGTTAATTCTAAATTTCAGTTCTAATTCAGTCGGCTTATACGCGGCGCGCGCGACGCGGTTATGACCCGAAGCGTCGGAGCGCAGCGCGATCGTTGGCAGTTGTCAAGAGAGAAATAACGAGGGACAGGTATTATTATATCCACGCGATATTACTTTTTAAATGGCGCTACGGTTTATACGAATTATTAAAGCGGTTCGTGGAATATGGACGAAGTTCTGTAAATAAAAAATGTGGACAAATGTTATCGAATTATAAGCATTTTTTTGGTTGTACCATTTTTCTTTGTTGTGGATACAATTTATTAAGGATCTGGCTTTAAAATTCTGTAAAAAAAGACACCGAAAAACTCTATGTGATTAATAAAGAAGCGAATTAATTTTTCATACATAATATATCCGAAAATTACTGCTACTTAAGGAAATTAGCCTTCGCTGTAAGTGCGAGAATAATTTAATTCAAACTGTTACCTCGGCGTAGCTGAGGTAATAATTGCTCTTAGTCACTCGAGAACGTAATGCGGTGCGATAATCCGTGAAAGTGAAACAATTCAGATAAGCTTTTCCCTCCCTCTCTCTCTCACTCTCCCTTTGGCTTTCTTCCTCACTCCCTCTCTCTCGCTCTCTCTGCTTCTGATATGCCGCTTTCTTGACGTCCGCGTTACCGGGAGCTCATAGATGCGAGCAATTTCATCTCGAGTTGCACTCCCCCCCCCCCCCCCCTCCCCCCAGGTCGAGGCGCGTACTTGGACTTGGTGGCTTCTTGGCGCTTGGTCGATTTCCGAACATGAGAGGAGAGCTTCGCGCGCATTTCCCTCCCTCGCTGCTTGCTCCTCGCCATGACGAAGTTTCGAGTTGGACCCTTCTGCCAGTTTACTGCTGCGCCCGGAGATCCTCCTAAGCGGCGGCCTCAGCGGCGGCGGCATAAGAGCGCCGCCGGTTAATTGGTAAAGTTTACTTTCCGCCTCACAATTAGTTGAAGATAATTCTAGCGTGGCAAAGGGAACGGAGAGCAGTGCATGATGCTGCGCGTCCCCCACGGTGTCGTATACGTATCTCTCGCCCACTTTCGTGCAACGTCGACTATATGTCGACCTCCCGTCCCCTCCCCGATCCCCCCCCCCCCCCCGCGTAAGGGGATATACGCACCTACGTTATAATCTCGGCGAGCCCGAGCGATTCAAACGAGACTTCTTCGACGAGGATTTCCGCGGTGTCAAAGGATTCGCGACTTCCGTACACCCGGAGAAATCAAATCGTGGTTTATTATAGCTCAATGACTTTTTGTTTTGTTGCTTGTGACAATGAAATAAGTATTTTGTATACCTACAAAATAATGAATTATGAGAAATAACTGGGCTTATACCATCGTTCCCAAGTCGCATATTCTACCCCTGAAAACACTGATTACAACCCTTTTTTAGTTGGTTTTGAAAAAAAAAATTTTGGTCGAACAGTTTGTCAGAAATCGTAGATCTGGCCGCCGGGCCGAAAACCGCCCAAATCGGGGTCACGAAATTTATTTTTTCAAAATATCGACTTCTAACCTATACCATCGTTCCCAAGTCGCATATTCTACCCCTGAAAACACTGGTTACAACCCTTTTTTAGTTGGTTTTGAAAAAAAATATTTTGGTCGAACAGTTTGTCAGAAATCGTAGATCTGGCCGCCGGGCCGAAAACCGCCCAAATCGGGGTCACGAAATTTATTTTTTCAAAATATCGACTTCTAACCTATACCATCGTTCCCAAGTCGCATATTCTACCCCTGAAAACACTGGTTACAACCCTTTTTTAGTTGGTTTTGAAAAAAAATATTTTGGTCGAACAGTTTGTCAGAAATCGTAGATCTGGCCACCGGGCCGAAAACAGTAACAGTAACAGTAACAGTAATTTATTAGATCCTGGGACCAAGTCCCCTAAGGACCTCAGCAACACAAATACAGCAAAAGTAACAAAACCAAGTAAAAACGAAAAGAAAAGAACACACAGAGAAAAAGCACAAGACTAAAAGAAGCGAAACATAGGCAAAGCTTACAACTAAACGGAGCACACAGGCGAAGCTTAAAACTAACAAAGCTGAGAAATATTCACAACGCAACGGCGCCACAACGAAAAGCTCACCCACACACACACACACACACACACACGCGCGCACGCAGGCACACACGCTCAACTGCCAGCCCGAGCGACACGCCGCTCGAGCTCCAAAAGATGCCGCAGAAGGCGGGCTTTAAACGCACTTAGCGACGGCGCCTCCGTGACCGAGAGAGGAAGCGAATTCCAGAAATGCGCCCCGCTAACGAGAAACGACTTCCGATAAAACGACGTTCGCACGGCCGGCACAGAAAGCGAAAGGGTCACTACCCTGGCAGCGCGCGTATCAACCCTAGCCCGAGACACAAGCTGGTCGGCCAGGTAAGACGGAACCCCCGAGTGCACCAGCGAATAGAAAAGAGAGCCCATGAAATACTTCCGCCTGTTCGCCACTGAGAGCCAGCCGAGCGAACGCCGCCCGACAGACACACCACCGCGGTCGCTGCGCCGAATGCCGAGCACATAGCGGACCACCGCATTGCAGGTCCGCTGCAACTTATCATTAAGCTCACCGGTGATGTCACACAACACAGCTGAGCAATAGTCTAGGTGAGGCAACAGCACCGTACGCGCAAGCTTCGCACGCGCATCAGCATCAAACAACCCCGAAGAGCGCCTGAGCTGCATAAGTGCCCCGAAGACACGGCGCCGGACCGAGGAGACTTGAGGCCCCCACCCAAGCGTAGGCGTGACAATAACGCCAAGATAGCGCTTCGACGCGACAAACTCAATCGGCCTCCCTGCAACGCAAAGGCGGGGCAGCGAGGCGAAGTCAAGACGGGCGAGGAACCACGCAGCTCCCAAGACCATAGCATCGGTCTTCGCAGCGTTCAACGACAACGAGTTCAACGTTGCCCAGCTGTGAATCCGCGCGACATCACCGTTGAGGAGGTTCAGCGAGGCGGCAAGATCATCTGGATCGCACTGCCGGTAGATCACAAGATCATCGGCATAGAGTAGATGGCTACAATTGCGGAAGGCAGCAGGCAGGTCCGAAAGATAGAGGCTAAACAACAAGGGGCCGAGCACACTCCCCTGAGGGACCCCAGAAGTGACCGGTGCCCAACCAGAGACCCGGCCATCAGGCAGACGGACCGCCTGCGACCGCCCGCAAAGGTACGACGCGAACCAGCTCAAAGCGGACGACGAGAGGCCCAGGGCCGAGAGCTTCACCAATAGAGTGCGGTGACAAACCGTGTCGAACGCTTTGCTGAAATCAAAGAAGACTGCAACAGTAAGCTGCCGCTTGTCGACGCCACGCCTCACGTCGTCCGTGAACTTTAACAAAGCCGTCTGAGTACTATGCCCTTCCCTAAACCCAGCCTGCAGCGGGTCAAACAGCCCATGCGTCTCAAGCCAACTCGTGAGCTGCACATGAACTAACCTCTCCACTACCTTCGACGCAGCGCAAAGAACAGAGATAGGACGAAAATCAAGCGGGGACGAAGGGACAGGAACCTTGCTTATAGGCGTAAGGAAAGAGAAGCGCCAAGAAGAAGGGAATGTAGAAGAGGCAAAGGAAAGATTAACCAGCTCAACAAACCAAGGAAGAAGAGCACGAGATCCAAGGCGAAGGAAAGGCCCAGGGACAAGGTCCACCCCAACAGAATTCGAAGAAGAAGAGCGAGATAGAAAGACAGAAACCTGAGAGGGAGAGACAGCGGAGAGAGAGAAACGAGGATAGCGAAGTGAAGGCAGAGAGAGAGGCAAAAGAGCAGCGGAAGAGCTGGCCAGAGACGAGGCAGTGAAAACCGAGCAGAACGCCGCATTGAGCTCGTCAGGCGAAAAGGCAATCGGCTGCCCCACCCGCTTACTAGCCAACAAACCCATCTGCCGCAGCTCGGACCAGGCCTGCCGCGAGCCCCAGCAGGAGACGACCCGCGCACGCACATAGCTCCGCTTAGCAGCGAGCAAACTACTCTGAGCAGCATTACGACGCTGCCGAAAAATCTCCCAGAGCACAGGCCGCACTGGCGAATCAGGGCGACACCTACGGAAGCTACGGAAGGCCCGATTACGAGCACGCATTCGCGCACGCACGGATGAGTCAATCCACGGCGCCGGCGGGCGAGCGACCCGCACGGTGCGCAACGGCGCAAGCACATCAACCGCCTCTCGAACTTTAGCAGCAAAAATGTCCACCTTATCGTCTAGCGAGCCGGCAGCCACAAAAGACGACCAATCCTGACCAGATAACAGCGCAGTGAGCGACCCAGCGTCAACAGCTTGAAGAGCCCTGTAGGTAAAGGTCCGCGGCCGCCGCCGCGGAACCGAGAAACGGAAGACCACCTCAATCAAATCATGCTTGGACAGAAACGGCACAGCCAGCTGAGAACAGCTGCGCACACGACTGAGATCACTCACCGCACAAATATCCAGCCAGGTATGAGCGCCCCCAGCGTGGTGAGTAGCCTGAAATGGCACCAGCTCAAGGTCATGCTCGAAGAGGAAATCCCTAAGACGGCAAGCGTAAAAAGAGTGCCCAAGCAAATCAGCATTATAATCCCCAAGAATAACAACGTGGTCAAATAACGGCAAAAGCTCAGAGAGATCGTCCTCGAAGTCGCTCACATGACCAAGGCCGGGCGCCCGATAAACAACCGCAAACAAAATTTTACACGACGCCGAGAGGCGCACCTCACACACGAGGTACTCCGGCCTATCAGCAAAAGGCTGCGGAGAAGCACAAACGGTCGAGAACGAGAGAGAGGAGTGGAGATAGAACGCTACTCCGCCTCCTCTCCTCCCAAGGCGGTCGTTACGCACCAGCACAAACGAATCAAGCGCAACCAGATCACTGGATACATTATCCTTGAGCCACGTCTCCGAAACAGCAATGACATGGAAAAAATTACGATGGAAAAAATCGCGAAACTCATCAATATGAGCAGCCAGAGACTGCGCGTTCACGTGACAAACACGCAGCGACCCGGAAGGGGCAGACGGCTCAGTAGCCGCCAACGGAATTCTCGCAGTCCCAGTCGGCGTAGTCGAAGTCGCCCAGGCTGAAGTCCTCATCGGCGTAGACCCCAGCAGATCCGACGGCGTCCTGAGATGCGTGGTAGCCGAGACGAAACGACTCGTCCTCAACAGCGGCAGACAACCGCAGCGTAGATTGGCCCCGGCGGGCCCTCCTGGACCGACCTCCAGACAGAGCAAGCCCAGCCGACCCCGAGAGCGAGGCCTGCGAACCAGACGATGGCTGAGCGACGGAACGACGAGGAACACCCCGAGGAATAACCCCAGCAGCCCGAGGAACGGCCCCAGCAGCCCGTGGAATGGCCCCAGCAGCCCGAGGAATGGCCCCAGCAGCCCAAGCACCAGCAGCAGGCATCGAATCCACCACCGGCACAGCACCAGGCCGAGCAGCACGACCCACAGGCGCCAAACTCGCCGGCGGCGGAGCGGCAGGAAGGGCCACGAACGCGCGAGGCGCCAGGTTCGCCGCACGGGCAATACCAGCACGACGATCAGTAGACCGCCCAGGAGCAGCACGCGCCTCGCTCACAGCCCCACGACGATCAGCAGCGACGACCGGCACCGCAGCGCGCAGCACCGGAAAGGCAGAACGAGCAGGGGCACCAGACGCCTCGTTCCCAGCTCCACGACGATCAGCGACGATGACCGGCACTCCATTACGCGTCACAATTCGCAAACCATCCTCCCCTCCTCTGACACGAGCAGACAGCTCGTCCCGAAGCCGGCGGTAACTGGCATCCTGAGTCGGAGTCCTGTCCGACCGGATGATGATCCCTCCATAGTCCGCACGCTGGCGGAGGTCCCGAGCGGCGCGAAAAACCGCGAACACAGCATCCGGCGAAGGAAGAACAACCTTCACGGGTCGAGGCCTCAGCGAAGCACCACCAGGGGCAGCACCACCCACACGAAGAGCGATGACGTCAGCAGCAGGAACATGAGGGCAGACGACCTCGAGGAGACGCCGAATGGCAGCTCGATCCGCTTCAGCCGAGAGCCCCTCCGCAAGCCCAAAGATCATAAAATTGCGCATCCGCCTCTCCCGCTCCGCAAGCTCGCGGACGACAGAATCAACGTCAAGGCCGGCAGCAGGAGCCGAGCGCGCACTAACATGAGCGGCAAGATCTGCAGCCACAACATCAATGCGAGAGGAGAGCGACGAGTGCTGCTCAACCACCTCCGCACGCAGCGCAACGTGCGCTTCGCGAAGATCCCCGACGATAGCCTCACTGGACGCCAAACGAACCAGTACGTCATCTACTTTCGACGCCAGACCAGCCAGACTGCCCTCCATCCGACGCAAACAGGCTTCGATACCACCCAGCCCAGCACCAGCAGTGACAGCAACGTCCGAGGCAGGCGGAGGGGGAGGGGCAGAGACGCAAACACCGGCAAGCGCGCCAGCATCCACAGCATCAGAAGCACCAGCGATAGCGGCATCACTCGACGCAAGAGCATTCGAACCGAGCTCAACGGGCACGCGAGACGGATCCCCCTCCACACCGGCAGCCGAAGAAACCGACGCAGCGAGCGTCCCCCCGAACGGCGACGGAGACGGGGTTATCCCACACCGCCTGCACAAGAAAAAACGACCCTCAGGCAAAGAGTCGAGGTCAGAAGCGCGCAGCACGCACTTCGGGTGAAAAATGCGGCCACACTGGCCACTGCACCTGTAGCCACTTTTAATCATGCACGGCGCGCCACATGAATCACCCCCGCACTTCTCCGATAACGGCTCGGATAATACCATATCTGTCAATTACCCGGCTGCACACAGTCTCACGAAAGGTAAACACCGCAGCCCGAGCGGCCGCGGAAAGCCACACGGACGAAGCGCACGCACACGACACGCACAAGCAACGAGCCGAAAAGTCACGCCGGGTACAACGGCCGAGAGCACAAGCACGGCGGCGAGGCGCACACGCACGAGCGCACACCAGCAGCAGCGAGTCGCACACACACGAGCAGCGATTCCAAGGCCCACAATCAAAACAAAGCGCCGGACAGCCAGCGAACCGCGACAGCTGCCGTTCCCGAAACACCGAGACAGCGAACGAGAAAATCCACCACAGGAGGTCCAAAAAACGAGAGACCGGAAAACGAGGCACACGCACGAATAGCACTCGCCAAGCCGGTCACGCCAATACCAAACTCCCGCCAACCCACACACAGGAACCGGGGAAAAATTAACAAAAATGCAGAGCGAAAATCAGACGTGCGCTCTCGCCAAGAGACAGCTCCGAACCCCGCCCAAATCGGGGTCACGAAATTTATTTTTTCAATATATCGACTTCTAACCTATACCATCGTTCTCAAGTCGCATATTCTACCCCTGAAAACACTGGTTACAACCCTTTTTTAGTTGGTTTTGAAAAAAAAAAATTTTGTCGAACAGTTTGTCAGAAATCGTAGATCTGGCCGCCGGGCCGAAAACCGCCCAAATCGGGGTCACGAAATTTATTTTTTCAAAATATCGACTTCTAACCTATACCATCATTCCCAAGTCGCATATTCTACCCCTGAAAACACTGGTTACAACTCTTTTTTAGTTGGTTTTGAAAAAAAATATTTTGGTCGAACAGTTTGTCAGAAATCGTAGATCTGGCCACCGGGCCGAAAACCGCCCAAATCGGGGTCACGAAATTTATTTTTTCAAAATATCGACTTCTAACCTATACCATCGTTCTCAAGTCGCATATTCTACCCCTGAAAACACTGGTTACAACCCTTTTTTAGTTGGTTTTGAAAAAAAATATTTTTGTCGAACAGTTTGTCAGAAATCGTAGATCTGGCCGCCGGGCCGAAAACCGCCCAAATCGGGGTCACGAAATTTATTTTTTCAATATATCGACTTCTAACCTATACCATCGTTCTCAAGTCACATATTCTACCCCTGAAAACACTGGTTACAACCCTTTTTTAGTTGGTTTTGAAAAAAAAAAATTTTGTCGAACAGTTTGTCAGAAATCGTAGATCTGGCCGCCGGGCCGAAAACCGCCCAAATCGGGGTCACGAAATTTATTTTTTCAATATATCGACTTCTAACCTATACCATCGTTCTCAAGTCACATATTCTACCCCTGAAAACACTGGTTACAACCCTTTTTTAGTTGGTTTTGAAAAAAAAAAAAGTTTGTCGAACAGTTTGTTAGAAATCGTAGATCTGGCCGCCGGGCCGAAAACCGCCCAAATCGGGGTCACGAAATTTATTTTTTCAATATATCGACTTCTAACCTATACCATCGTTCTCAAGTCACATATTCTACCCCTGAAAACACTGGTTACAACCCTTTTTTAGTTGGTTTTGAAAAAAAAAAAAGTTTGTCGAACAGTTTGTCAGAAATCGTAGATCTGGCCGCCGGGCCGAAAACCGCCCAAATCGGGGTCACGAAATCTATTTTTTCAAAATATTGACTTTTAACCTATTTATAATAAGAAATAATAATCATTTAAAAAGGCCATTTCGGTCACTTATATATATTTCCAATAAATTTATTGCCAATACAGTGATCCGCATCGCAATTCCCCGCGATTTTTTTTATCTTCTTTTCGAGGATTTTCAACCTCCACGGACATTTCTCTCGAATTTCTCTCGTTCCGTCTCATTACGCCCGAGACATTTATCACGAATTACCGCGCGAAACCCTCATCACTCTATTTCGTTTTCTCCGCGCCCGCGCGCGGCGAAAGATTTCCCGGCGAATTGCCGAGAGTCGCGAGCGGCGGCGTTATATATATTCGGTTTCGCCCGCGTGTATCCCGCCGCGCTCTTGCTCTCTGTCTTCGTACGTTTGTTCGCGTTAATTACGTAATTAAGTCTGCTTCTTCGTGAATCCCCCGAGCGGCGGCAGCGGAAGCGGCGATGGAGATAGCTCGCGGAGCTTCCGATGCTGAAAGCTACGACGGTAAAAGGAGAAGGGGTGAAGGGGGTAGAAAAGGGGTGGAGGGTGGGAGCTTCGTCTCGCGCCGCTGGAGTTTGTCCGACGTCGCCCCTCCCCCCCCCCCCTCCCCCCGCTTCACCCTGCGCTTTTCCAACCCCCGTCTGAGTCCAAGTTTACTCTAGCGATCTCCAATGTGGACACTGCGCGAAAAATCGAAGTACGTTCCACGGCTTTGGGCGAACAGACGAGAGTACAAGCAAAAGTAAGGAGACGGAATTTAATTTTTTTTTTTAATGATTATTATGTCCACTTCAGACTCCTCTAATCTATGTTTTCCCTCTCTTAATCGAATCCTATCTTTTTTCTGTTCCAGGATGACACGCGCATCATGAAAGTCGGCGACAAGAAGCGCTGGATTCACGATCCGAACAGTGAGTAGAATATTTTGTATTTCTAAGCGAGGACACGATAACGGCGGATGTAGATTTTTCGCGGGCACAAAAATCGAGACAATTTTTCGAGTAAACTCGCCGCCAGACGATATATTTTTTAGCGACGAAAAAACATTTCGTATTGTCTTAACGGGGTACGGACGGTGCGGAATTGTTTATCTGCGGAAGCGGAAAATAACGTATCGCGTCAGTGTCTAGACGTCTTTTGATGCCAAATTAATATCCCGATGAAATTTAATTCGTCGATACCTGAATGTCACATTTTTCGCCAGACAATATCGCATTAAAAACTTATTTGGTCGCAATATTCGATAGTGTCCGTGTTTCCTAAATAAGGTAAATGCGACGAGAACCATTCTAGTTGGCTTTACCCGGCATTTGATAAACATAACTGATGGTCTATGTCAATAAATGACTTCGAAAACTGTGCTTATTATTACGTCTGAAGTGAGAAGTTTGTTTTAAAAACGTCAAAAACTCAGTCATTTATCATTCTCTCGTTATCAAATTAAATTAAACCATTTTGAAAATAAATTAAGCACATATTCCCGATGATTCGCGAGACTCTTTCGAAATTTCAATAAAAAAACTTCACTGGAACTAAATATAGACACTCATTACGCTTGTGTTCCGCACGTCCTGGCGGAATATCGGAAAAAGATCTCATAAATCAAATTACACGAAATAAAAAAACGCGCTCGTGGCATCAAAGGATTAGCAAAATACCCAACGTTCTGAATTTCGCAAAAAGAAAAAAAAAACGGCAAGCATAATATCGTATCGACTTTATCATGATTAATTTTTCCGCGTGGATCAAAGGCTCCCGAGCAATTCCGCGTCCCTCGTGATATCGTCGACCGGGGAGGAAAGGGAGAGTCATTGCGGCGCGTGTGGAAGGACCGTTCGGCCTCTCAATCTATTATTCTCGATTCAAGCTGCGGGTGAACGTGGAACACGTGGAAAAGCCAATCCCGGCCGTGAGCCGGGGGTTGGAGTCTCTAAGCCCTCGCGACGAGCAAACAGATCGCAGACCTCTTTTTTCCCACAGGCGAGGATGAGTCGGTCCGCTATACGTATCCGCGTTTGCGTGTAACGGGATATCGGCGTCGCTAAAAATCGAATCTCGCCGATGCCACCGGAGATGCACGGAACGAGAAGAGACGAACGTACGGGGAGGCAAGGAGAGCAGCTCTCAATATCGACGTGATCCCCTCATTCGCGATTGCCGGACGATGGTCCAGGGGAACGAAAATAACAGGAAGTCCATATAAGTTTATATATATGTACATAAATATATATATACCTTACGTATACACGTGGGACGTGTATACATAGGTTTTTTTAGCACTTTTATTTTTAGCCAGACACTCTCGAAAAAGGTTCCTTAAATAGAAAAACAGGTCCTCGTAAATCGCAAATTACGCGAATAATTAATGATGTCCGAAAATAAATAAATATTCCCTATATATAGGGAATGTATATAGGTTGAAATACCTATTCTCGTTGATGATAATACGAGTGCTGGGGTGAAGAGTCGCCTAGTGCGGAAAAGGGCAGCTCGCAGGATCACCGAGAGCAACGTGCAGGGCGCAGGGCCGAGTCGGGTCACGTATTTAATACCCTCTACCCTCGCGCCCTGTAGCCGAGAGCAGAACGGACTGTACAGACCTGAGTGCACTCGACTCGCGACCTTATCGCGAGTCATCGGTGAACCCGACGAGAGCCGAGCGAACGTGGTCGCAGAACTGATGGGAAAAGGGTTGGAGGGGGCGACTATAATAAATTTTTCATTCGCAACGTATCGTCCACGTTCGACGATTCGAGTGCCCGACTAAAACCGAGCTTGGCGCTGACGCGGCCCGAGTAGCATAAACAAGGATCGGAAAGGTTATAGCGTAGGGTTATATCGCCGTCAAATACAGAAGCCGATATTTCCTTCGAAACGAAGCCATTACGAAGCCCTTTGATGAATGCACTTTTTGCGTGCAGTCGATTGGCATGAAAACACTGGAAAGTTTTCGATATTTATTTATTTAAAATGCCACAGGTTTTTGATCTTTTCAACTCATCTTTGCATTTGTACAATTTGACTCTTTGCAACGAGTTGATTGAATTGCATTCCATTTTATTATTTCGCTGGTACCAGGCTCGTTAGTTGACAATGCTCGATGTTTGCAATCGAATCTTCGTACGCATTTCATTCGTCGCTTAGTCTGCGTATATTACAGTTTCTGCCTGGACGATATGAGGTTCGGTCGTTTCACATATAACAGAAGACCAATCTCCCGATCCAGTGGCTACATAAACCAGTGCCTCGTACACCTCGCACAGTAGACTATTCATGTTGCATATAACGCGGGCGGCCTTCCGTCCATTGGCCGCTGTACATCTCGATGGTATTTCGAAAACTCGTTTTCGACGAATTTCCCTGGAGTGCAAGAGAGCAGCCAGGCGGGTTCGGTGCGGCGAGGCGAGAACAGGACGATTCAGTATGCGATATCCGGTCACGAGAGCCTCGTACATACCCGCTAAAAGGACCCCTATGAACCTGTTATGAGGAAAAGACATAGCGCACCAAACGATATAATGAATCTTGGGAAATATAGCTTTGACAGAGAGCAAAGACGAAATAATGAACGAAACGAAAAAAACTGAAAAGTCGACTGTCAAGCGAAACACTAATTCCATCTATTCATCCAACATTTTGAGGGTTGCCTCATAGTAACCCTAAAATCATGACGGCCTCTTGGAAAAAAGACGTTTTCAGGCCCGAAATCTCGACCACCGTTTGCGATGGACACCGGGCGATAAATAAAGATCCTAACTCAAGCGGAGTCTAAGGCTCGGGTCAACAAAGGTGCCAATTATGGTCCAATTTTCGGCTCTTAATAGTCAAGAAAACAGTCTCTAACGACTCTTAGCCACTTCCGGCCATCAAAATCCGTCCAACGTTGCGACAGATGTGGGCGAGGAATTTAACTGGCCGCATAACCCAACGGGAATATGGAAAAAGTGACGGATCTGGGTCTCCACCCGGTTAACACACGTTGAATACGTTGAATATGCTGAATACCCATGACCTACGTGCGCGACTCGGCGAGTCGGTTAATCGAGTTCGCGTGTCCGTTGATTCTGGCCCCCGTGTAATCTCACCTTGATCCACGATCCGTGGCGCTGTTCGACTTAGCCAGAACCGTCTCCATAGCCCCGGTGGCCCCGTCGCGCTGTTCGAGCGGGGGATTATCGCGCGGATCGACTGCCAACATCAGAGACAGGGAAACCCTGTATGTCATTGCACCGCCGTCATTAGCATGCCGAAGCATAGAATCCGTCTGTACGACGGGGCGACCCAGGGAAATGCATAACCGATTGTGTTCAACCCCCGCGGGTTTGAACGTGATACCCGCTGCTGCCCTACGTACCGACACCGGTTTCCTACCTCCCTTTCAAAGATCCTCCCTCTGTAATCGCGGATCAACGACGCGGAATCTCTGAAGCATATCTCGCCCCGTATGTGTTCTATCACTATGTGGTCGTTCATGTATGGGGCCGATTTCCACCCCCCCCCCCCCCCCCCCCCCCGCCGCACATTTTCAACGGGAAATTCAACGCGGAGCTGGATTCAACCGTCTGGTTCGCCCTGGTCTCTGGTACCAAAGGAATAGGAGTCGCACGTTATGACGTGAAGTGGATCAATGGTAGATGGGGAGGTCGGGGTCAGATAAGTCAAATTTGGTACTTGTTTTTCTCGCCTCAACTGGACGGATTTTGCGTTTAGCGATCACGAGACGATTTGACTTCTTTGTGTTAATTTTTGTCGAGATTAGAACGAATGACTCGACCAAGTTTGGCATTGGGTTCGATTGGGTTAGAGTCATCTAATGGAAACCCCTAAAGTTTTTAGTATATCATGAATCACAATCAGTTCAATTTGCAAGTAGTGACAGCATCGAGAGTTCAGCTTTATTAATTTACAACATTTGCGCTATAACATGTTTTTAAAATAAAGGTCCAGCCCTGCACAATTTGTTGTGAAGGTTTGAATTGATTTTAGCCCTTACAGCCACTTAGTCCCGGACCAACGCGCCCCGGGGCTTCCAACGACCCGCCATAATACACACCGCACACGTCGCCCTATTCCACCCCAGCGAAATTGGACGTCCTACATCATATCTCCCAAAATTTCGCGGTCCCGATTTCGCTCTCTGCATATGCGTCGGGTCCATGGAGTTTGGCGATCTGGGTTTCACGATGTGAAAACGCTGCTCTCCATACCCGGGGATAATATATCGCGCTGTGTATTTGCGAGGTTCCGTACAATCGGTGAATCTGGATGTGAATCTGGATTCAGCGAGGATAGTGGAAAGGTGGGGAGGGGGGGGGGGGGGGGGGGATGGACCATCCACCATCGTGGAGGGCTCAGGATGAGTGCGGAAGACCCGGCGCACCAGCTGCCTCGACGAACTTGCAGTTCATTCGAGGCTCGGAGAGCGAGAGAGACAGACAGACAGTGCGGGTGTGTGATCAAAAACCGGTGGGTTCATCAGCTGGAAATTTACGGTAGACTCTCGCGCCATCCGTAATTCATCCATAATACGCTAGGGTCTCCGGGCGCACCCGGAGTAATATGGAAATGTCGATTATCGGACTCTGATACGCTGTCCGTGAGTGCGTATTCACTGACATATACATATATATGTATGTATGGTGCATTTCCGATGATGAATGGACGCGGACCCCGCGAGTCGTCCTCGTCGGCCTTCGTCCATCGTCTACCTCAAAATTTCCGCGATCGGTTCGGGGCGCTGCGTTCGTCCTGAGCTTTCCATACACACTGCAAGTTATTACAACGGGCAATAAACGTGTGCGTACGATTTTTTTTTTTTTTTTGCGGGTTAGGGAAAAAATCCTCACCAAAGGGATTTCTACTCGAGACCAGAGCGCGTATCACGAGCCTGTCTGAAGTGCCCTGGAGTTAACCGACCCCCGCGCCGAAGGGTTGGAAAATCCCCCATTGCAGATGAAATATACAACCCCTTCCGTTCCCTCCCTCCCTTCCCTCCCTTCCCGTCCTTCCCTCATCCCCCCACCTATTTCCATGGTAACCGACACTTTTGTCATCTTCTCGTCGCCCTCGCTGCCTCGCTGTCCTCGCGGCAGGAGGCGCAGCGAGTTCGCGGCAGTTTTCGCCGGTGGATTTTGACGAACGAGCCCTCGAGGGTCGCGCGCGCGGTTCTCTTTGCGCGACCTTAACCCTTCGTTAATTCATGGCTTCCAGCGTAGCGTCGTAACTTGTACCCAGCGAGTTTTCCCAAGGAATTCGTCGCCGGGCCTCGAGCGTCTCAGTCGCGTGACCCAGATCTGACGTTTTAGAGAACCGAGAGAGAAATCTAATATTTACCACGACTGCACGGCAGGCCGACTTCATTGAAGTCGTTTCTCTGCGTGTCCTTTGTCCACGGGATAAATGTTAAAGGCAGTTTTCATGTATTCATACAACGACAAAACGCGAGAGAGATTTTGCCACTCGGGTTGGCACATTCGCGTCTCGCGGTTATTCAGCTTTCCGCACTTGTTCCCATTTTTTTTTCTACCCCCGCGCGTGTTGCATATCGATCAAGCTCGGGCGAAAATGGCGGACGTCAAATGGCAAACGTCGTTACCTTCTAGTTTTAGGGTAGCGATTTCGCGGTCGCAAGTTTCCCTTTAAACGTTTGGGTTTAAGACACCCAAGGACGACGGGTCTTCCAGCTTAACGCGGCGTAAGTCAGATAATTAATCGAAAATCAGGGTCACCGCGCGGCCGTTGCCGAATCGCCTGCGGCGGCTTTTGAACTTTTAATTAGCTGTTAAAATTACATCGCGGATACCGCGATTAAAGAGGCTACAGGGTTGAAATTGTGCTTTTAAATTAATTGGGAAAAAATACGCGCGGGGAGAAATATGGGAATTCCTTTGGCGTCTGCGAATGATGACGAGTTAAACGAATCTGGAAATGGTCCCCCCCCCCCAACCCCACCCCACTCCACCCCTCACCTTCCCTCGTCTGGTCCGCATAGCTGTATGACTTCCGTTCGTCTGAAAGCTCGAAAGCAGTTGCCCTTTCAGGTACACTGCGGGGGGAATTCTCTCTATCCCCCCCTCCCCCTCCTGGTATTTCCATGGTAACCGCCTCTCGCGAGCTCCCGCGAACCTCCGAGCACAGGGAGAGGTCCTCGTAACTCGTCTTGCCCGAGCGGCTGCATCGAAGATTATGATTTTCGGGGGTTGATGAATCTCGTCCCGACGGTTCTCGCTCCCCTCGTTTCATCCAGCCGCGAAACCCCAAATTTATCTCCACCGAACGTTACTTGTATCATGGGATTCTCCATTTCCACGTTTAGGGGCAAATATAAAATATCGTTAATAGGGTCGATGGACAAGTTTTGGAATCAACATATCTCTGGTCCCGATTATTGTGTTCGTATTTTCTGTAAATTTGCAGTTCTTACTTTTTGGACAGACAAAATAAATAAATTATTTCAGCTTAGTGCGTTAAAATCTCGGTTAAAAAATATGGAAACCAGACACCGTGAAACCTCGATTTGCGTCAATTCCTCGACATTCGTGACCAATTTCGAGCCGAGAAAACGAGACGTATCGCGCTATAATCTCGAGAAAAAATCTCGCCGCCGCGACTCTATTACCGGGTAATTACTCCGGCGTAAGGTAAGGACCGTCCGGCGTCGCCGCGTGCGTAAACTCGACAGGGCGATAAATTAAAATTCCAACTTTTACTCGCGCTGTGCGCGGGAGGGGGGTGCGTCTACTCCTCCTTCCTCTCCCGCGAAATGCCTTCCGGCCTCCGGCGTGATGCGCGCGACGGTGGCTCGTCCAGCTAAAGAAAAAAAGAGAAAATCGGCCAAGAGAGAAAGCGAGAGAGGAAAAAACAGAAAGTTTTCCGAGAGTTGGATAGTCACGAATTAACGCAGTGCTGTGCAACATTGCGGAACAGTGGCTGTGACATCCCGCAGCAGCAGCAGCAGCAGCAGCAGCAGCAGCAGGAAAGAAGGGGTAAGGGCTGCTGCTGCGGACGAACGACGACGACGACGACGAGAGAGGAGAAAAAGTATACGAGGGGGTTGCGGATAAAAAGAAACAAGAGGTGCGAGAGAAACGACGCTGAAGAAGGTGGTGGAGAAGGGTGAGGAGAGGGAGGGGTGGGGGGGGCAGCAACGGATACCTGCCAACTTTATAATGGAGACTCTCGCGTAACACAGCTATAGCTAAAACCATACATATACTGTACTATAGTCATATATACAGATATATGTGACTAGTACCCTGCCGGCTGTACGTATAGTCAGCCATCGTTGTAGTAGTACAAGAAAGCGAGATAGTCGACGACGATGCGGAATTGTACCGAGCAAATTAGAGCCTTTCGCGGTTATAGAGCCAACACACACACAGCCCACGCCGTCTCGTCGCGTCGGCCCCGCCGTCTCAGCCGCCTCGTCCGGGGCGAAGCTCTCTTGTTCTCTCCTCGTGGGCGAGCCTCGCGCGAGGAGGTATATAACCCTCGCTCTCGCAATTATTAATGTCCGTCTGGGGTTTCTGGCCGCGCTTGGCGCTCGCCCTTACACGCCTCAAGACACTTCCGCGATTAGGCTGCCTCGCCTGCGCGACCCGAGGAGGCGAGGAGACGAGGAGACTTCGTCCCTCCCCCCCCCCCCCCCCCCCCCCCCCCCCGCCCCCACCGCGTTATAACTCGCGTCAGGCTCATCCCTTCTGTGCCCGTTAATACTTCATTGTGAGCCCGTGGATTCTGCGATCATGACCGTGCAATCAGGGAGATTGAAGCCTGGATTGATTTCACGTATCGATCGCGCGGAGACTCTCGGTGTTTGCTATTCTTGAACATATCACGTTACCAATTATCGCGGATACGCGATTCGTACATTATTCTGTGTAATTCTAAGTGGAAGGTCCTTTGTGTAATGTGTAAAAGTAATTAAAAAAATTAAATTAGATTAATCTTTATGATTGTGAGAGAAATCGTGTTTAATAATTAGAAAGCAATTAAGCCTGCTAGTTTTTTTTATTCAGATTACAGAAAAAATAATATCACGTTACCATTTATCGCGGATACCTGATTCGTACATTATTCTGTGTAATTCCAAGTGGAAGGTCCTTTGTGTAATGTGTAAAATTAATTAAAGAAATTAAATTAAATTAATCTTCATGATTGTGAGAGAAATCGTGTTTAATAATTAGAAAGCAATTAAGCCGGCTAATTTTTTTTATTCAGATTACAGAAAAAATGAAAATAACAGATGATAAAAATTGTGGTCACTTTCGGTTTAATCTATCGGACCAGAAATACAGCCGCAAGTCCGCAGCACCTAATTAGATTGCAACTAAGCACTTAATGTTCGGGAACAGTCGGAGATTTAGCGGTTTGCTGGCGGGAGATGGAATTCTATCTGGTTGATGGGCGCACCGGTGGTAACGGCGGCGGCCACTATTCAGTAGTCTATCTCGGTCTTCCGTCCGACCGCTTTCACCGCCGTAGCTTAACGCGACCCCGCACAACCGGCAAACTCGCGTATCAAGGACGAAGCACCACTAGAGGCGTCGCGCGACGGGCGGGGTCGTCGGGGGTGGCCTCGCGTGTTGAACCAAGTTTTGGCCAAGAGCCTCGATACCCCTTCCCCTCCCCCCCCCCTCCCCCCTCTCCCTCCCCCACACTCGAAGGACTCTCGCACCAGGCACCGCGTTCTCTCTTGTGTTAGCGACGAATCGTAGCACTTGTACCTACACACGAACCGATTTCGGCGGTACGATCGGCTATTGTACCGACAGTCACGCTTCCCCGGGGCGAGACACACGGGTCAGATTTTCGGGAAAATTAATTCGGGGTCGCTCGACGCGTTCCTGATTACAATCGACATCAGTTGGCATTGACGTTCAAAAAAGTTCTCGGTCTGTTCTTGATAACAAATTTTTCTTTACGAAATATGCCACGTCATCTGCGAAGTGAAAATTATTTGTGACGTGAGATTGTTCAATTAGGGCTGAATATAACATTTTTCTTGGATATTAAAAAAGCCGAAACTCCAATTTTTTGGGAATAAATGTGACGCATATTTTTTACTTTAAATAATTCATATTTTCTGTATTAAAATTGTAGTGGTTTCCCTTAAATATTTTTTATTAAAAAAAAAAACGAGCCAACGAGCATAAATGTCCCACGGCTTCGGAAGAAAAAAAAATGCCAGAACCAGCAGGAGAATTGAATTTTGTTCGCGTCGTAAATCCTCGGGAGGATCGTGAGATTTCCAAGAGACACGCGATAAAAGCTGAGAATAGGTAATACAGTCGATCAGGAAGCGTCGTACTCGAGAGTGTCTTCCGCCAATCGAGGGGGCCGGGATGTATATTCTATCGGTGCCCGAGTATATCGGGTACTACAAAAGGTAGAGAACGAAGACGTTTCTTCGCTCGGCCGCCGCGACGTCGTCGTCGGTCGTTGGATATACGCGCGAGCTTCTCAAATTGCCGCACGGTTTTCCTCGAGGGCTTTCATAGCCTCGCGAAGCGTCATTCGCCACGTTCTATACAGCCTCGGCACTTCAGCCCCGTTCGGCTGGTACTGCAAAACCCGTCGTCGTCGTCGTCGTCCATTGTCAGAGCCCGCAGTTCGAAGCGGATCGAAGTACCGCTCGAATTGAATTCTTCTCGGACGACGCGTCTCGCGACGACGACGACGACGACGCTGCAAACTTTGCGACTCGTCGGAGTACTAATTTCTGGATCTCGGAGGAGTGAAGCAGAGACCCGGGGAAATCGAGAAGAATGGTAATGAGTACACGGGCTGAAGATGAATATAGATACGAAGAAGAGTGAAGTGCACTTCGCAAAGCCTCCGGGCTTCAGTCTATTGGTGACAAAAAATTTCATTGTCTCGTGGACACTTCACTTGCGGATTGTAACAAGACCAGACGCGTTGTCGCCTCAATTGTACTTGTAATTCTTATGACTTCTTGTGAAATTGAAACCATAGAGAAACCATTCAGTGCGCAGCTGATATAAAAATTCTGGAAAAGTCTGGAATTGAATTATTTATTATTTTTAGAATGCCACATAAATTGCATTCCTACGATATAAATATAGACACTGATGCCATCATTTAGTTGCCGGTCGCATTACTTATTGTTGTGGCCATAAAGGAATCTCCATCCTCTCAGATAAATCTGCCGTAAATCAGATAAAGCAACCATAATTTTTTTTCTGGTGCAGCGATACTTCAGCTGGTACCACAAAATCCACCCTCTCCACTGTCGGCCAGTTCGGACCAACCGAAAATGAACTCTTCTTGGTTGCATCTGACGGTTCAGTAAACTCAAACTTCCCGTAATTTCTGATACTCAACAAAGTGCTGGAAACGTATAATCGAGTATAACCGCGAAGAATGGTAATGAGTAGCCAAAGATCGGGCGTATATAGTGAAGAGTGAAGTGCGCTTCATCGCGAAGTCTCGGCGCGCCCGGCAGACGGCGACACCGGCTGATACACAAATTTCGCCAAAAGAATCTGTAATTTAATTATTTCACCCAAGAACGCGCGGGCAAAACTCGAGAATATCGTGCAGCCCACGCGCAGGGAGGGAACGATCAGCCGGGCTTTTGCGGCAAGCTGACGTCTTCGAGAATACATTATTGTTACCTATATTCACCAGCCGTCGTTCTCCTTGTTTCAGGCGAGCTTTGTCGTCCGCTGAACTGTAAGAAGAAGGAGCTCTGCCTGCTCGAGGACACCTTCACCGCAGTCTGCGTCTCGAAAAAGGAGCTTCACAAGTCCGGGTGAGTCTTTTTTTCCACAAAAAAAATTCCATGTCATCGCTTTTCCAAGGTGCAGTTAATTAATCATTTTTTTCAGCTTTTCCATCGCTGACGTTTCATGGCAACTTCGTAGCCACCATTTTTCGTTCGCCAAGCGGCGTTGGGTTTCGCTCCTAACGATTCAATTAATTGTCCCTGACATTAAAACCAGATACCGAACCATCTTACCCCGCGGATTTGCTCGATTAATATTATGTACACACGAAGCTTCGTGCTTTACTGCTCCTCGAATAATCTTACACTTTAAACGCAAATATCCATTTGTAACGCAAATTGGCTGTAGATACCGAACATCAAACGTGTGGAAACTGTTTGTAATTCGTGCGCGACGATAAACACGGGATAATGTAGTGAATCCGCGAATCCCTCGCACATAACTCGCGGCTGTACATATTATATATATGTAATGGATAATCCTATGTATCAATCTGCCGACCGCCTATTCAATGGAACCGGCCCAAAATGTCTGCATCAAACCCTGGAGGTCGGGTCCCCCCCTCCTCTTCCCTTCCACCGCTTTTACCCCAAAACGATTAACGACCGGCGGACCCGTCGTGTATTATCTGCAAATGTTGTAACCCGTGCACTGTGCCCCTTGTATATTCTCGCGGCGAAACGATGTTCCGGTTATGCCTCCCATTATTATGATAAGTAAAACGGGCTGATAGTGGACCCGCGATGGGGCTTCGGTTAATTATATCCTTATCGCGAGCCTGCCAATTTTTTATTAGCTCCGAGGGATTATTTCGGGGGGCGCCGAGGCCGCGACTGAACGTTTATCAAGATTTTGGAATTGATTTATCGAAGCCGCAGTGAAACCATAAATCAGAGGCTGATTGTGAAACTAGAAATATGTCAAAACGAGATATAAATCATTTTTTTTTGCACGTTTGGACTTCACGAAAATATTGAGATTAACGTTAATTTATTTATGAGCGAATAGTAACGTGGGACATATAAATAGTTTGCAAAATATCGTAAAACTGAAGTTGTCGGGTTTTTAAATTTCAGTTTCCGTCAGACGTTTTAAATCTGTCCACGAAATTCGTGAAATTTTGACGTATTATCGTTATATTATTTTCCTCAACGTGCCAGATTTTTTCGAGAGCCCTGAAAATATGTCGCTTCCCTCGAGTGATTCCTTCCGCCCCCCTATTAAAGAGTTTTGACCCTCTTAAAAAAGTTTCCAAGCTCCCAGCGAATTCTTCGCAACAGTTACAAAGTAGATACAAGGCTGTTGAGCACGATTAAAAAAAAAAAGAAGAAAAAAAAAAAGCAAAACGATCAATCTTATTTCTTTGGCTTGTCGCAGTGACGTGGTGATCCCGAAGTCGCGGGCGGTACAGCAGAGAAGAATGCGAGCGGAGTCGTCGGTCGACGGGGAGGACGACGACGCCTTCTTCGACTCGGAGGACGACGACGAGGACCAGGACGAGTCCAAGTAAGTTTTTCTTCACCCCCAGCGGCTTTCGGCGCTATACCCCACCTACAGAAAAGACAACAACGCGGGCGAACGAGGCAGAAGTGGAGGTGAAGTGGAGGAACGCGGAAAATAGAGCAGCGTGAAAAAAAAGCGCTCATCTCGCTCTTCGGGTTTCCGACTGAGGAGCTCGAGCGCTGGAAGCGACGGAAAAATATACACGTAGCCGTTGTGTATACAACGCTTGTGATTCTCCCGCTGTTTTCGCGGGTCTCTTCGTGCTCGTCTCTCGCTCCCGGCGAGACGACTCGGGTCCGGCATTGTCGTCTCGTTCGAGACGCGCGGAGGGCGTTGAAAATTTTTCCCCCCGGGTCACTTTCCGGCCCGGGTTATAAGGATGTGAAACAAAACGTCTCCGTGGGAGACACGATAAAGACAAAAAAGGCGAGTCTCTCGCGACCCTTGAAACGTTCATTCGCATAAGTAGTCACTGTCGTTTAGATCGTCCGTCGGACGATACGGCGATAGCCGTGAAATATGCAATTTTCAAAATTGCTGCCGATAAAAGATGACCTGGTTTATGAACGACAATAATTTTTTTTCGTGGAAAAAATTGTATACTTTTCGTTTCACATTTTTAAATCACAATTGTATATTTAGTTTGAATCAGCTTCGATATTTGACATAAAAAATTTCAATGCACGGTCTTGATTGACGGATCTCGTCACTGGATCACTTAATTGCTCCAGATACCCAAAGTGGCGTGTAAAACGACTTCCCAGGTTTCTCGGTATAAATAATAATTCACACGATTTCCAGACGAATCTCTCACGACCCCTGAAACGTTTATTCACATAAGTAGTCACTGTCGTTTATACCGGCCGTCGGACGATACGGCGAAAGCCGTGAAATATGCAATTTTCAAAATTGCCGCCGATAAAAGATGATCTGGTTTATGGACGACAATCATTTTTCTCGTAGAAAAAATTGTATACTTTTCCTTTCACATTTTTAAATCACAATTGTATATTTAGTTTGAATCAGCTTCGATATTTGACATAAAAAATTTCAATGCACGGACTTGATTGATGAATCTTGTCACTGGATTACTTAATTGCTCCAGATACCCAAAGTGGTGTGTAAAACGGCTGCCCAGGTTTCTCGGAGTAAATAATAATTCGCACGATTTCCAGACGAATACGCCTCCGCTGACAAGGTTAAAAATCAATGTTAACTCAGGTGTATTCCGGAGCTCAAAAGCGCTGCCAGGGCTCGTTGCGAGGATTGTATTCTCGGTTGGGCGCAGCGCCCGGCAAATAGTAATAGCCGTGCACCGAGAAACGAAGGACAGCGGGAATAAAGCTGGAGGGATGATACGCCCGAAGATGAGCTTCATCCGCCCCGAAGCTCGACTCCCGCAACCTGTACACACTGCGCGACGTTCTCGAGCGCTCAACGAGTCGTGCGGCCCGCACAGATTGTATTTTTTGTTTGTCTTCTATTTTTTCAGCATTTTTTTTATCGTTTTAGCTGCTTGTCGTTTGAAAAGAAAAATTTTCCGACTCGGTTGCGCCGTATCGCCGGTTGGGAATGGTGGAAATGGCGGTGAATGAACGAGAGACACACAGAATGAGATTTAGAGAGGCGGAGGAGGAACGAACGGGAGAAATAAGAGGAAGGAGGGAAAAAGTGCGGAGCTCACGAACGGCTGGAGGTGCTGCTGCTGCTGCCGCTGCTGACCTAAAATTCTCCGTCGTATACCCGGAGGCAACGTGCGCGCCGCGCGAGTCGACACAAAAGTGCAGAGCGTCGAGCTTCCGCTCGACGCTATCGACCCACCCGGCAAAATACACGACAGGAAGCCCGCAACAGCAGCCGGAGAAGCGGGCGGAATCAACGCGTCGCCCGCCGCGTGAGCTTCGTGCTGCACACTCGATTCCCGCGCAAACATCGACGTTTAGCGAAATGCTTCGGGTATCTGCGGATTGACTCAATCGCGTTTTTTTGCTGCTGTTGTTTTTCTTGTATTTCGCTTTCCCCACGAGCTTCCCCCATTGACCCGGGTTACGCGATACAGAGGGGGCTGAATCCTCTGGATTGATATAGGACGAAAGCTCATCGTTCTATGGATTTCAGGGCACTGCATGTTTGGTCTGGTTCGATCAGTTTCCGGGCATGTTCGCACGAGTTTTGCACGAGCTTTGCACGGTGCGCGGCTTTGTTTTTGTTTTCGGTGTATTCATTTTTTTTTTAAATCAACCAGATTAGGTGAGTCATTGTCTGTCAACAAGCGTTGCATTGCCGACGAAATCGTTTCGAACTTTTTATTTATTTTAAGAAATTTTATTGAACACGGATTTCGCTCGGAATTTCAAATAAACGATATTTTGCTGAACTGTCAAATTTGACGAGGGCAAATTAACGCGTCTCAGCCTCAGATTATCGGCCAATCGTAAGACGAGCGTATCGTAAGCCTGCGATATTTCGAGACTTTCGAGCCAACCAACTTTAAGAAGGTGAACACGTTTCATCTGGGAAATTAGGAGTGATTAAATGACTTTACGTCAGGATGTATTTTGTCTTTGGGGACTCTCGCGGATCTCTGGACCTTTTCGGTCGGAAGTGGAAACCGGGAAATCGTCCGGGAATGTCGAAATAAATTTAGTTTCGTTTTCCCTGGCCTTTAAAGTTATCCGAAAGAGGAGAGACCGACGTGTGCTGCACCGGACAGTCGCTTCGGCGGTAACCAAATTCGTTTGGGGGGTTTATATATCCACGAGGGAGTTGATATATTTCGGACGAGCGAGGTAATTAGCGTCCGCTGCATTTATCTGTTTGCAGCGAACGCTAATTGGATCTTGCCTGAAATATTAACTGTCCTCCAGAAATCGCGCGGTTTCAATTCAGTTTACCGTCGGCGAGCAGTGCACCTTCGTCGGCGTTACCCTAGGCTTTAAAATACATTCGCAGGGGTGGAAATACTTACTTTGTGCATCTGTAGCTGCTTCGTCCCTCAATACATATTTTCTAAAAAAAAGGCAACACTTACAGACTTTAAAACAAAAATTGATGTGGCCTACTTGTGGAAAATGCATTGCTATTTTTATTCTTGCAAAACAAAAAATTGTGGCCAACAAAGAGTTCAAAGAAACATTGTGATAATCGACATCTTCGTCTAAACTCAGAAGCGGATGAAAAAAAAAGCTTTAATATTTTTTGCACGCTTATTTTTCTATTTTTAATCATTATATTCGCGTTCACGCACCTGTACTCCTAGAGCTCCGGGGAGTTTCCGCGTAATTTAGGCGTCAACCCTCGCGGTAAAGGGGCGCGCGAGAACTCGACGCGTGCACAAAGTGCATCGTCAGCGCGCACACGTCGAGGACTCGTTAACTAAAAGAATTTCAACCCTCCGCGTCTTCGTTAATGACGCTTCCGGCATCGCGTTGAGTCTCGCGCGCAAAGGTGGCTCGACGGGCATGACCCGAGCGGGTGGTGAAGTAAGGGCCCCTCGTTGCGCGCCACCCGGTGTACTTGTTTTCCTTGCAAGTCGTCGCTTCGACACGGCGAAGGATATATATGCTCATCAACGATGGGTACCTGTCGAAAATATTGACAGCGCTAAATAGTTGATAAATTTAATTAAACCATCGATTGATTAATTAAAAGCCTCGTTAATATCACTTCATTAATTTACGGGACGTCAAAGTAACGAATTCTTCTCTCATTTCATTGGATTTTAAGTTCCATCCAAAGATAGAATTGGCTTAATTTTGTCGCCTCAATGATGAATCGAAATTCTCGTTTCACGAGCTTCTCGCCATGCTTCGAGCGTCGATAATATCGGCAGACGTAAATATTCGATGAGCTTGATTGAAAGTTGATCCGATCCGTCGAAAGACATGTTGTACCATTTATCCGATTCACTGACAACTAAAAAACCATCTTATATCAGTTTTTTTTGCTGGAACGTGTGCATCAAATGTAAGTCAACATTCCCCTTCCTTGGGGCTGTGGCCGTATTTTCTGATGGTGATGGAGCTTCGGCGACAAAGCATCATCGCTATCAGTAAATAAACATTGGCAACAATGAATATGGGATATATCCGACAATTAAATTCATCCAGTACAACCAGTTTCGTGCTTTTACTTAATCAAGAGATAAATAAATAACAAATGTCTGTTTGAAAGCAACAAACCGTTCTCCGCTTCTCATTGTGCTCGCTCATCCCCCGAGGCTACTTGCCTCAATTATGTCAGTGTGGCGATGAAAAAAAAACGTCCGTGTTATACGAGCTTTCCGGCTGGAACGAGTCCTCGAACCCGCATAAGCTCATTGTCCTCGTCTCTCCACGCACCTATATGTTCCACCGCGAGTAGTGCGAGTCCGTGTTTGGGCGTACGCTCGTAATGTCCACACCCGCGCGCGGGTCACTTACAAAAGGAAATCTTCACGTCCCCCGTCGAGCTCACCCAGTATTTAAATGTACACTGAAAACCACTAACTCGACATTCCATTGTCCGCAAGATTGCTCAAGAGAATATAATGCCAATTAAAAGCAGCATGAACACGACTGAAGGGCATTTGGAGCGTTTACGAGCAGTGCGCAAGACATTCGTGAGGATCGGGTCATTGTTTTTGTAGTGAAAATGTAGTATTTGATTTTGGGATTTAATTTTTTTAATTTGTACGTTTAAATTTAACCTAGCAATTTTCACCTATAATTTTTTATGCGAACTGAGCGCGAATCGATAGAAGCAAATGCGCGACCATTAACAAAAAAAGCTTTCGAAATAGCAAGTTTAGCTTAGTGGACGCTAATGGATGATTCACGAGACGTTTTTTGCGTTTGAATTGTACGGACCGTCCAGATGCGCGCGGGATATGTATTTGTTATGTACAAAAAGCTATATATCGAGAGCGTAATGTGCAATATATTCGCATTGAATCGTGTGCAGAGGCAACACGAAACAGTGCGAACCCAGACGTATATGAGTTGGATATCCTCGTACGCTTATTGAGAGTTGTTTTTTTCCAAATAAAGCCAAGTTCGCAGAAAATCGCGATTCCCGGTAAAAAGTATATGAACGAAAATATTTCATGCAATTAAAATACCTCAAATAACGTATTTAAATTCTCCATGTTTGAAAATCAAGAGTAAATCATAAAAAAACACATTTACTGCAAAAGTGAAAAATGCAATACGTTCGTTCTGCGAATATTTTACTCGTATTACTTTTATTTACCGTAAAATAAAATGTGAAATAAAAAATCCTAGCTTTTATAAAACATAATATAATATAAAACTTATGAACATTTTCAACAAAAGTAAATTTCTATTATTAGCCAACGATCGGCCCTTCATACACGACGAGACACATGTGCGTTCTGACCGTCTGATCCAGTTGACGCGTCTGCACGACCTTCCGATAAGCGCATTTACGCCGAGCTTTGCCGTCTGTATAGAGTCGGCCGCGTTTATACAGACGCTCAACACATCCTCCCATCGCGACGTCGTCTCATCGATCCCCGTTAGTCCGACAGTATCCCGACGTCGGGCACGAGAAGGGCGAGCCCAACCAGTCACGGAGTTGACGTTTCTGCCCTACAGTTATATATAATATAATATAGATGACAGCTATGCAGACAGACATATAGTATATATAAATACATATTATGTTACACACATTTATATATCAGAAAGACGAATTGTTTCTGGTCCGATAGAAGAAGGAAATTCCGGCGAAATGTAGGAAGCTGTTTGGGTGATGGAAAACTGGTTTTCTTCTATTTTTATATTGTTGTGTTTTTTTCTTCAATGTATTGTTTTGGCAGTCTCCTTCCTGTCGTATTTATTTCCCATTTTAGCGTGTTTCCGTATCACAAACCCCCGGGTACTGAATTTCGCCCTAGTCGTGAGCCAAATCAGATTCTTCGTGACTGCAATTGCAATCCAAGTAGAAGGAGCCCTTGGGGAAATTAAATTCGGTAAGGGTTAGTGCTCGGGCCTCATGCCTCGACTGCCAGCAGCACCGCTGCCGCTTTCGAGTGTTCTGCATACTGCACAGTCGAATCGATGACGATTTCGTACCGCCTCGAGTCGCCAGAGATGAGTTTCTCCTCTTTCGGGATATACATCTAGCTACACCCCCCCCCCCCCCCCCCAACTCCTTTTGCTCGTGAAACTTTGTCTCGACAATGTAGCGGCACGTAAACAAAGGGCTCGCTGCGCGAAATCCATTAGCGCGAAACGATGGCAGATGTTCAGCGTAAATTGTGACATTGTAACCTTTATTAATACTTCGAAGCGTTTAATGGATTTTATTGTTTTACAACCTGGCGCGACAACCGCGAAGGCGGATTGACGATCAGTCGCAACACTTGGGTGACAACGGTTTAACGTCAAGCGAGAGATCCCTTTGAGTTCGGATCCACACCCAGCAGACATGAAAAGCAGGAGCTCGCCCAACGGATTTAATCGAAAATGTTCATAAATTGCATTTTCACCTTCTCTTTGATGTTACCGCAAAATTAGAAAACCGTCATCGAGTGGCCAAAAACGCGAAATTGGATGCAAACGATTGGATCTTTTGGCTCTGCGCGCGGGTCAGATATTGCCAATTACATTTTTAAATTAACAGCTTTTACTGATCAAAGACATGAAATATAAATAGTACGTTCATTTGCGGAAATCAACATAACTCTATAAGGACGTCGTCGTTATTGTTAAAGCCTGTCCTTAATCGTTCCAATTAAACCCTTTGTGCATGCAAAAGCCGAGTGACATCCCTAAAATAAAAATGATTCAAAATTGACACGTTAAACATATGCAAACGAAGGTGACAGACCTGCTTGATGCGTGGTCTCCCTTTTCTAGGCATTGCCGGAGTGTCGCCATCCCTCATTACAAATGCCAGTCTCGCTCAGCACGTGCGGCGCCCCCGGGCTGTAAATTTATTAATGGCGATATACTGTGGGCTTCCAGCTACCAGCGAGTCGTCCCTCGGGCTCGCTACGTGCGCCCTGTATATATTTATACGGGAATATTTCCAACGCGAAGGTGCGAGAGACCTCGCAGTGGCTCAACGCGAGAATCAGGCTGATAAGTAGGTTGAAAGTCCACGTCACGGACGAATGATGTATATACGCGAGCGAATGTGAACTCGAACGTGGCTGGCTGAGTGTGCAAACGTCAGGAGGCTCGGGGAAAATTCTTCAATTCGTTTTAATTGCAAGATCGCGCCGAAGCCTCTGCTGTTTGCTTATAATTAACGGATACTAGCTCGTTCTCCTTGGGAGGGCGGAGAGCACTCTGCGAATTAAAACTTATCTCGGCGAACGGCGTAATCTCCCCAACCCACGAAATCCGGCGACTGGCGGGACGACGACGACGACGACGACGACTAGCGCCTAGGCCGGACGGCGTGGCGCACCCCTGAAATCCTACCCTCCGGCAAGGGCCGACGTCCCCGCGACTACAAACATTAGTGTATATAGCGGAAATATAAGCCGTTATGAATTTCGGCCGACCCTTTACCGTAATTAAGGGAATTAATTTGCCTTGCATAGACCTGGATTTTTATTTCTTTCCTGATTTTCTTGATATCCATTTATTTTATTAGGATTCAGTCTGGTGGAATTTTCGATAGATATTTAAAGACTTTTTATATTTTGTCAAGTTTTCACATAACGGAAACTATAGGCAATTTTACGTTACAAAACTTTTCCAAGTGGAAAAGTGGGACACCCTGTGTATGAGTATTGGAAATCGTAATTGGTAGTAAAAAAAAATGACTGGCGTAACTGAATCCGGTATGAACGGGAATCGAAGTTAAATGTTTAGTCAGTAGAACGAAATTTCTGGTTCCGCCGGATATTTGCGGCGAATGAAAACGTTGTTATGCTGATTAAAAAAACATGTCGACCGTCGCCCGACAGATTTACCCGAACCAACTCAATCTCTTTACTCAGTGTTTTGTATCAACCCGCACGCGAGTTTTTCATATCCGCTCACGCGCTGATTTTTCGAAATATGCGCGGAAATGCATTTTCCGCCGGACGTAATTAAGTAAAAAGCCAACGCAATTGAAACACGTAAAAAAAAGCCAGCTAAAAACAATTTCCAAATGAAACGTAAATCCCAAACCGCTAAGCTGAAAAACGACTTCAAATCCACGATCAACTTCAACTTCATTTCCATTTCTTCATCCCGTCCACAGAATCCAATCACGCCGTTCAACGTCAAAGAACCCAGCTTTTCATCATCAGAAAACCCCAAAGAAAGAAGAAAAAAATACTCAGCATAAACAATGTTTGATGACATTATTTGTTCCCGCCGTGGCAATCGGCTTAAAAACACGACTGGAGTTTCTTCGGTCATCAACACCGACAAACTCGGTTCTCCGAGTGGCGGGGGGTGGAAGTGGAGTACAAGTCCCGGGATATCCTCTCGTCTTGCAATTTTGCCGCGGTTGCGCGTCCCGAAACCACTAGCACTGAAGTCGTCGTCGGTGGGGATACACCAGTGGCAAGAAATGACGACTCGAACGCCTCTGCGAACAAAGTGAGGATATCGCTGTCGCGGAAAGGAGCGAGAAAGAGGCAGCCAACCGGTGTAGCAGCACCGCGACGGGAAGTGGGTAGTCTCGGGTCATGTACGAGCTTACTCGGCAATAAAAAGTGACGATCAACCGCGCACGTTCGCCGTGGAACCGAAAGGGTACTACTGGCTCGGTTCTCTCATTGCCCTATCCTCCTACCGTCTCCTCATCCTCCCTCTCCCTTTCTACAGTTCACCCTGCACCCCTCGGGCTCTCTTGCCTATTATCGCATTAGCCCACGGTTGAAGCATCGACCTACACCCTGAAACAGATATTGGCCCGGTATATACGCCCCACGTCCTTTATGAAGAGGCCCCGGCTCCTCCGCAACTTAGGTTGAGTGCCCCAAAGGGTAGACCCGCTCTCTATCTCTCTCTCTCTCTCTCTTCTCAAATTATGTTTCACATTCATGCGCAACAACACGGGCGCCACGCTCGCCATCCACTATCGGCAACCTAGTTACGTCGTGTTCGTTCATTTGAAATTCGCGGAACAAAGAAGAAAAGAATGAAAAAAAAACCCACAAGCAAAATGCAAAATGCAAAATGCATGTTAATAATACTATACCGTGTGGCTCGTGGCTGACCGAAGTCAAACGCGTGTTTAGCATTTATATTGTAATCGCATTATTGGCTGCGTTTTATCGGCTTGTAATTTCTATGGAAAATTTGCGTCGGCGCCATCGCGTCTAGTCTATTGAGAAGATAAATAGAGATTTTTTTGTTCATGCTCGACATCGATTTCCGTGGTTGCGAGGCGCATTTACATTGTCGAGCAAATTTAGTCGTGGAGTTTCCGACGAGGTTGAAGCTTTTGTGCGTGAAGTAGGACAGACAGTTTAATGCGCGTTTTGAATGTGAAAGGATCTCGACGTTGGTATTAGGCAAAATTAGGAAGTTTGATGTTGAAGTGTTGGAATTGTCGCTGAAACGGATTTTTTCGTACATCACTGAAAATTTTATCTCTAATTGCATTGAAAATGAGCCAATGGAAGGTGAACTCATGTTTTTTTCAAATCAAAAGAGGCTTCATACCCCTCAGAAAGGGGATGTTAACCCCCAGGATCTATATTGGTTTTCAGTCGTCGTACAATCGATTGATCGTCGTGTAACGCTGGGAAATCTTGGAAAACTGCTCGGGGATTGGTTACAGTATATGCAGAAAGTTGGACGAAGAGCTTGAACGGCGAAAGAAGCGGAGTGCACTGCGGGTGAAGCAGAAGCAGCAGAGCCGCGGGCTTCAATATTCGAGAGTGCATTTTCGAGCGACGAGGCGGGGCAGAAAAAAACGAGAAGGAAGGCAGGAAGACAGGGTCGGAAGTTGCGCACTCCGATGGCGCGGCTGAGGCTGCACTCTATTGTGTCGAAACGCTTGTCTATAAGCTCGGTACCGCAGAGTGAGATTAAAGTTTCTATCTCCCGAACGTCGAAGAGTGGGGAGATCCCGCTAAAAGTCCCGAGAGGAGAAGCAGCCGCCGAGGGCAAAGGGCCAAGTACGCTCTAACAAGGGCTGCTCATTAAGAACAGCCCTCTCCCTCCATCTAGCTGTTTGTTGGGATCACACAAGTGCCGACGATCTCGACGCCGTTTCCATCGTTATTGTTGTGCGTTTGCGGAATCCACAGTAGCTTCAACAACATGTTTTTTTCTTCTGCTGTTTTTTTTTCGCGTGAATCGCAAAAGAAATTTGTGAAACTCAGCAGAACTTTGAAAGAAGATTGCAAAAGAAACTGGATACCGAGAAATTCACCGGAAATGCAGAAGATTCTTGTACACCGAGGAAAAGATAGTGAAATCTTCTTTTAATATGACTTCCCCTTTTCAATCCTGAATAATGAAAGATTGTACGTTCTTTATGACATTTTTGCATTTCCTGCAAAAAATGGCTATATTGTGCGTTGTTTATTTATGTTTCTGACCCTGTGGAATCCGCGAAGCTTCGAAGACGTTTTGATGAAATGTTAAAAAAAAATGGACCGAGAAATTTCACCAGAAACACGGAAGATTTTTATTCACCGGAATAAAAAATGAAGTCACATTTTTTCTGACTCTTTTGTTTTCTCCTTTTTCATCCCTGAATAATGGAAATCATGCATTTTTAAAACCATCTTCTGTCTCCTGGACAGAAATATCCGGATTAAAATCCAGTTTATTAATTTCGGCTTTCAACCCTCTCAAAGCGATCGTCATATCCGCGTCGTGCGCCGCGTATCCCCGGCTTCGCTCGTCATTAAATCCACGCACGTGCGCGACGCTTATTATTGGCAAAGTTTGCGGCGCGGTTGAGTTGGCAAAAGTCGCATATTTCGCGCGTCGACGCTCGACTTTGCCCGACTGAGTTCGGTCGCTCGGTGAGACGAAGAGTCGTCTCTCGGGCGAATTCGCACTGGTCGGAACTGGTTGAAGCTGGTTCATATAGCGTTGAAGCGCTCGCGCGCTCGGCTCGAGAGAATCTCACTCGGACTTCTCGGCACTCGCCCAGAAATATTGTTTCCCATCGCGCGTGCGCGCACGCGCCGGGTCGGAGGCTTTTTCTCCGCCTCCGCGCCGTTTGTTACTGCGAAATGCGATTGAAATATAAAGTTTTGCGTTGGCCGTCCGGGGGATTACATTTCGCATTCATGGAATTCCACGCGGTGAGAGCTCGCGGGCAAAAGTGAGAGAGACGAACGGAGAAAGCGAGAGAGAAAGAGAAGGAGAGGGAAAACGCGCGCTCGACCGAGCGTGAATCAAAAGTTCCATCGCGCTCGTTCGCGTTCCTCGCGAATCGCGCCCCAAGACTTTTGGCTTCGACCGGAAGTAACGTTCGGTTAATGAAATACACGAGTATTTGTTCTGGCGAGAAACGATCGCGTTTATCCGTTACCACGAAAGCCATGGGCTTCGGGTTCCGGGGAGAGAGAAGCGAGATACGAGAGGTATTTTTTTCCAAACGAAACACAGTTTAAGGATTCGAAATGAAAATTTGTAATTTTTCACGCTCTTGACTGTCACGGAATTAAAACAACTCTATTCGCGTCAATGGAAAACACGAACATCAACCGGGAAATTGTGGGACTATATAATTGGAAAGCACAAACATCAAGCGGAAACGCGTGAACATTTTTTTTTTATAACACACAAAACAATAACAATAATTCGCGCGTTTGTTTTACATTAATTTTTCAGTCTCGTGTGTCGACCGCTTTCGGGTTAGTTAGTCGTTGGTTAGTCTCGTCGGTCGCTCCCACTTTTGCCCGCGCTCCGCTTCCAATTTCCATCGCATCAATTATTCATTCGAGAATAACAATATGCGATTCTATTACGACCCGCGGACTGTGTACAAAAAATGTTGCAAAAAAAAAAGTTGACTCGCCGCATGAAAAAAAACTTTGCGGTTTCCAGGAATATTTTTCGGCAAAGTGAAGTCACCGCGTGCGGCAAAAGGAAAAACTGGGTCACGCGCGAATAAAAATGTCTCAAAGAGACTCGATAATTCCGTGGCACGGATGACACTTTTCCTTCTGTCTCTCGTCTCGTATTAATCCGCGTGTTCAGGCGATAAAAGGCTAATGCATAGTCGGGGATCGGAGTGCAATTCGAGAAACGAAATTCAAAAGTCGGGCCAAGCGTTTTCTACAGCCCCTGAAGCGTGTTGGCGGCTCCGCTCTTTCGGTGTCTGGTTTATGCGTTTACAAACGCGCGAAATTACGCCCCGTAATTTACGCAAGCCGAGCGAACGTGCCGGAGGGGCTAAACGTGGCGCGTAGCTCTCGCGGCTAGCCGAGTGGCTCGCGATATATGTATAAACTACCCCTCCTGCGGCGTACGCTGCTCTTCGTACACGTGAAAATCGCCGCGGTAAGGCGCGCAGGAAAAATCCTTAATGGACCCGTAGGAGCCACCCTGGAACGTCCCTGGGCGCCCTTCGTAACCATAAGCACGGCTCGCACGAGAATTTCATGCGGCACGGACCGGCTGATGGTGCACTTGATATATCTATGTTGCAGCGCTAACCCGACGGCGATGGCGCGAATACGAACTCGGTAACGAGTACTGACCACCGGAATTTCCGGTTTTTATTATAGAGTAAAATGGGTGAATATACTTGAAATAGGTCCTGTATTAAAAAGTTCGTAAGCAACCATCGGTGTCGATGTATTCGACTTCTGATTGGTCGTTGGGAAACCGACAGTTCGTTGTCTAAAACAAAACTTGGCGAAATAAATAAAGCAAAATTTGGCAGTTTGTCAGAAAAAAAATGGATTTTTGCGTTTTTCTATTTCTATTTTTCGGGCAAATTTTCTAAACTGCTAATCACTAATCAGCGAAAAATTTGCCATCGGATAGGATTTTTAAACTTTGCGATTTCGAGAAAATGTTCGTATAGTAATCAGTTAAAACTGCATAGTGCATCAAATTTCAGGTAATTATTTTAATCGTTACAACAGAGCAAAGGCAAGTCTAACTTTCAGACCAAAAAAAACTACCCCAATTTATCCTCCTTCCCTCGAAACTCGATTCATAATTGGCGCTCGAATATTTTCTCTTTTTTCTTCGTCCAAGTCTCACGATCGAAGAAAAGGCGATTCGTGTTTACACCGAGCCGGACTACAACATAGCGCTCTCTGGCGGCGGCGGAGCTTTCGCGAGGCTCGCGCTTGTTACGGCGCGGAGGAAACTGGCTCTCCCGGTCCTTTCCCCACGCTTAACTAACGATCCCATTAGCCGTTCGGCGGTGGCGGCCGGCAGCACCGTCGGTGTATCATACACACAGTCATACGCGGTATCCACGCGATCGTGTTGGTGTTCCTGGTCGGGGGGACCTGAAATACACGTTACAGGACCCAGTCGGGTTCGTCGAGGAAACGCGCTTTAAAGTGGAGCTTTTGTTATGCTGTATCGGGCCGGGCACTCGTGAGGGAGAAAAAAAACTACCACTCGTTATTTTTCGCAAGGGGCCAAGAAGAAACGTCGAACATCAACGCTGATGCTTATGTGCCGCCCTATACGCGACCCTCTGGGAATTTGTGCGAACTCAGAGTATGAAGACTGTTCGGCTGCGATACGCGCGAGCTTCCGGCTTCTCGTGTAATATATACACACACACGTGTAATGCTTACGTATTTGTGAGTGAATAGAGTTCCGTCATTACACTTCTTACGATCGTCTTCGTCGTTGCGCCACAGGTCAAACTACCCCGATCGTTTCCGAGGTCGTCACGTTGACGACCGCGACGGCGACCGGGGTGAGTTGGATCTACTTGGCTTCCGCAATTTCGAGAATCGTTTTTTTTCTTGCTTCTTCTGCTTTTGCTATCAGTTGACAGAGCGAATTTTAAGACAAGACACATTTTTTCGTTAAACACTTTTTCTCAGCAAAGTGAGATATACATAAAATTGCAGCTTTTTATTTTGTTGACGGATTCGAATATCTCTCCGCGACGATTTTTCGTCACATCCAAGTTGAGGAGAAACGGGGTTGCCATTATTTACCGATTTTTTCGTCGGTTCGTGGCTACAACGTTGCGATACTTTTTTTGCGAAGTTGTTTTGACGATTCCTTCGCTGTCCCGACGTCATCAATCTGGCCCGCGACCGGACGAGCGCCAACCCCGGGTCTCGCAGTCCCGCGCTCGCCTCTCGTCCTTCATCAAGATTGCCGGAAAGTACATTTAGTGATTTAGTGGCAGATAGCGCGCAGACGTTTCCATATATCAGCCGACTGCAGTGTGTGTCACGGGTCTCGATATTTCACGAAACTTTTGCGGAACTCCCAGCTAGTCCATTCGAATGTCGAATCATTCGAAATATATCTGCGTCAATCTAAAATCAATTTTTTTTTCCAGAATTATTCTGTGTACGTTGCTTACCATTAAAAAAAATAAAAGATCGTACTATACGCATCGAGTCATCTTTACAAAATCCCAAGTGTAACATGTAAAATTTCACCATCAAAAAATTCAAATACCACCAAAACCCCGCAATCCGAACCGCAATTCGCTTTCAACCTTTCACAATAAATAAAAAAAATCGAAACATCCCCCGATAGGAAAATCCCGCTGCATCGAAAATGTGTTGTCCACCTGCTCATCAGGCATTCACAGCAGTCGGCGTAAATTCGCGTCCGCGGCGTCGCCAATGGACGGCGTAAACAACGTTTTCCGCGTAATCGAGTCTCCTCATTACTTAATGAATCTTTCATTATCGCGCGGTGCGCGGAATTATCGGCCGCTGGATACGAGCAATCAGGCGTCGCGGCTGCTGTTGCTGCACCGAGTCGAGCGACAACAGTGGCGGCAAAAACTTGTGTGCACATCGGCAGCCGCTGGGCTCTCGTTTACTTGGCCATTGTGCGAAATTCTCGGTGCGCTGCACTCGCTCCGCTCTCTCTCTCTCTCTCTCTCTCTCTCTCTCTCTCTCTCTCTCTCTCTCTCTCTCTCTCTCTCTCTCTCTCTCTCTCTCTCTCTCTCTCTCTCTCTCTCTCTCTCTCTCCCCTCTTCCTCCTTCATACGTTCGCACCGGTACCAAAACTGCCACTTATTCAGGCGCGCGCGAAAAGCTCGACGGATGTTTCTCCTTTCTGTTCGCTTGCAGAAACGACTGGGGATAAGGGAGACATTGCTATACTTACACAAAAGTCCCGTCGTATTGCCGGCTCGCGAAAACGCGTCCGGGTGCCAAGGTTAAAGCCGCAGTTGCAACTCGGGGTGAAAGTGCCAAAGGCGCATTACGCTGATGCGTCAAACAGGCGAAGAAGATAATACGCTTCGCGCCGGCGAGTCGGATGAAAGCCTCTTTGTCGTATGATTTCTCAGTCTCTCTAGTGTCCGACCCCTCCTCCCCCTCATCCAACCCCCCGCCCACACCACCCCGAACAAACATCAACGCCTTTTCCCACCCCTTTTGCCTATCTGCCTTTTTTCCCTTTTTTTTTTGCTTTTTTTTCCTTTTCTTTTCTTTCCGTTTTTTCCCTTTCTGAACCCGGCGCCCCGGTGGCACCGGCGCATCCAGTGATAAAAGCTGGCTCACTTTTCCTCCTCTCGCGCGCACAACACCTGCATAATACACCGACGTGACCTAGAAAAAAGGAGAAAAAAAAAGAAAAGATCATTCACGCGTCGTTTCTGCGTCATTGTTTCTCCGTTTCGCCAGCCATCGGCGCTCGCGTCGTCCTCCTCCTCTCGCAGAGCGAGACGAGGACGACGCGACCGGGGGCGGCTGCCACACCTGCGCGCTCGCATAACGCTCTCCAGGAATTGCGCTCTGGATATGATGTACGAGTGAATGGGTCGTAATTTATTCCGGGCGCGTACACATTTCGCGATATAATCTCGCGCTTTTTATTCCCCGCCGCCGCCACGATGCGGGCATTCGGCGCGAGGCGGCTTAAAATTTAATAAGGGATAAAGTAGGCGCACGTATAACGTTCAAATAAGGGGTGTGGGAGAGGGTGGAGGGGACTTGATGTACCACACTGTAGTCCATTTCGGCTGTCTCTTCGCTATTAGCCAGCACTTCGGAGTAGCGCTCGACACTCGTCGGTTTAGCGATATTTCAATTTGACGGCAGTTGGCTGAGTAAATTAGATTCGAGATTAGCTGGTGATAAGAGTGTGACACTTTTTTTCTCTCGTTAATGAATTGCCGATAGAAAATCTGAGAATCAGGATTCGTGGAATTTCTGATTGGAGGAATATGGACAGTCTTGTAGATAAAGATAAAAAAGGAATTACTTGTTGAGAGAACGAAAATTGAAAAATATTCTCTATTTTTTAAGATACTAGGCTAATCACACGCACAGTTTAAAAGGGTACATCGCATCTAAAAAGCCCTTCTTTAGTTGATTTAGAAAATAAAAAAAATGTTGGTCGAACAGTTTGTCAAAAATCGTAGATCTGGCCGCAGGGCCGAAAACCGCCCAAATCGGGGTCACGCAATTTAATTTTTTCAAAATATCGACTTCTAACCTATACCATCGTTCTCAAGTCGCATATTCTACCCCTGAAAACACTGGTTACAAGCTTTTTTTAGTGGATTGAAAAAATATGATATTTGACAGAACTGTCAAAGTTATCAAGGACAAATGAACTTGGACTCGGTCTGAGAGGCCCAGCCAATCACAGCTCGAATAGCTTGCTAACAATGCTTTCAGTTACTCGTGAACTTTTTAAAAGAGGGACTAGGGCCACCACGCGCGCTGACGCACGCGAGCGGATGTTAGTTAGCGCTGCAGCGCTCCGACCAATCAGGAGGCGAATAGTTTGCTAACAATCGACTTCGATATCAAAACTCGAAAATCGATAATCTCGCCACCAACTTTTTACTAGAGGATTCACCTGATTAATTTTAGAGACGAATGTAATTGAGACAAAAGTTGTTTGATGATTTTTAAAACTTATTTTTCTTTTGTTTTTACGTTATTAAAACATACTAATCCAATGTATTTTCTGGTTCAATTGCAGATGCGTCGAGTGTCCGGTGGTGAAGCCAACGTTCCTGTGCGGCAACGACAATCGCACCTACAGCTCGCCCTGCCGTCTGGAGTATCACAACTGCATTCATCACACGTCTGTGCGCATCGGCTGCAAAGGATTCTGCCCGTGCAAAGGTGCGAGGATCCGGGCACGTCGCGGCGTCCGCGCTTTCCGCTAATTACGCCGGGGGGACGATTGTATAAATACGCGCGGACAAACGCGGAGTGACCACGATTTAGTGATCCAATGCAGAGAATGGCACGCGCGCGCCGGGTATTATAATACTAATATGCGCGCGATATTATAGTGCATCCAAGGCCGGATTAGGGATTATATTCGAGGGATTCGCGCCAGTGATTCTATATCAACGGGAGCTGCTTGACAGAGGGATTACGCACGTATGCGTCGCGAAACATTGACATGTAGCTGTATTTGTGTGATTATATGCCACACACAGACGCCTCGTCCGTCGTTTGATAAGCCTATAGGCTGGGAGGGGGAACAAGGGGTGGAGGCTTCGAAAAGCACAGCCGAATTTGAAGAATGCGACGCTCGTGACGACTCTCTCATATTTGAAAATTGAAATTCATTTCGCGTCCCTCGGATCACATTGTACTGAATTAATTAATGAATTATTAATTATCGGCGCGGCGGACAGCGATTTTCCATTCCCCGAATATTTCGACCGCGGCCTCGCAGCGTAGTGCAGAATATTTCGGCAGATGCGTGGAGCCGAGGGAAAAAAGATTTTCGTTAATTATTCCACGGTTTAGGGGCAACGATTCATTATCGAGAGTATTTTGTTTTATTTTGTATGTAAATAACGCATTCGAGTTATTGTTTCGAATATTTATATTTAAATAGGAATCAGCGGGAAAGTTTGTTGAAAATTCTGGATTTCGAACGGACAACTTTGTGGCGTTGATTATATTCCGGGATTATTTTTTTGATTAATGTATTTCTTAGTAATTTTCACCGTTGTCGCCACGAACATTTTTTCGTAAAAATGCTGACAATGCTTTTTTATTTTTTTTATGTAATATTTGTCCGGCGGCCGAGTACAATTATTCGCTCGGACGACGCATCGAACTCGCTCTCATAATTATACGCCAATTCCCGCGCGGTGGTTCCGTCCGTCGTTCATCGCGAGCGATCGAAATGTATCGCGTTTGCCGGTCGCGCAGCGTCGATGAAATACGCGGGGTCTCTCCGACCCTCCGATAAACATGCATTTTTGTTTTATTGCGGAAAAAAACAAGGTCGACATGCACCGACGGCCCGGCGAACCGTTCGAGGCAAGCACAATGGCTAATTGAATTTTATCAATCGAGACTAATGTTTCGGTGCCCTGAAGCCCGGAAGCCGGGTCGCTTGTTCATCGGTTCTCTCGCGGGTCAACGAGAGCACTTGTAGGCTCCCGCATTTTCGATGCAATTGAATTATCGTCGAAAATTTCGCGTGTCCCGTGTCTCGTCGAAACGAAATAAACTGCACGTCGATAAGTTACCGACCTATAATTCAATTCTCGTTCTTTTTGCAGCTGCGGTCGCGCACTCAAAGAAGATGCAGATGCAGAAGCAAAAATCGCTCCTCGGCAAACTGGGACGTAACCGCGACATCACTCTCACCCCACGTGACTTCAACTACGACAATCACCACTATCAGTACCTTAAGTACAGCAAACGCGCCAAGGTTCGTTGAAAATTAGCATAAATATTTAATTCTCAAAATGAGTTCGTGCCGGCAAAGAGAATTTTATGTGATACACTAAAATAATTATGACAATACCGACTGAAAATTATTAATCGTCAGTCCATCTACTTTTATGGTTGCATTATCTACTTTCCTATCTCAAATTTCAATAGGATGCGGATAATAATTAACTAATGCAACCAATTTAATTTTACCACGAATTAATATCCACCAATCACTCCAACCATCGAAAGTTCTCGCTAAAGGTATAAATACACGCATTTTTATTCGCAGCTATTGGCAATCGCCCACGATAATGTTTTTCCCTGTATGTGTCTGAGTGTAAATTAAATTAGTAAGTGGAATTCCAGATTGCGCCCTTGGACGAACCTTCGTGAGCCGGTCGGAAACGTCGTCGTCGAATTACACGCGATTTCCGCGAACGGGGGTGGAGAAAGGACGACGTCGGTTGAGCCGCGTTGCTGCAGTTGTGCACGCAGCTTTTGCAGAGGGCGCGCGTTGCTCGAGAGGTGCGACTGTCGCGCGGCACTCAAGACTCTTTTTCCCGGTTCTCGTTAGCACGTGCGGTCTATTAATCAACCCCCGTGTGTACACCGACGAGAAAACCGAGGTGGCCCCATTATATATTACTCGTGATATATTCCGGGTAGGTATTAGCGGGGAAAAGCGGGTGATATATGAGAGTCGCCCCGCGGGGGAGGCGGTCTGTACGTCCCCCACCCCCTCCCTCCCCCACAACACTCGCCCCCTCGCCGCCAACCTGCCTCTCGTTGCTCCCGCTTACGTAGTACTTCACGCGTATTAAATAATGGTACAGCGTCGGTATACAACGGGATATTGTGCACCTCCGTTGGCTGCTCGACGCCCGTGTGACGGGCACTTTGGAAAAATATCGTGGTCCCCCAAGGTAATCCCCGGCTCGTTCCAGTCGCAACTTCGAGTCGATACTTTTCGCGAAAAATATACATTTTTACAAACCTGTTCAAGAATAATTTTCCTATTCGTGTTTAATAAAAAAAAATCTCGATAAAAATGATCAAATTAAATTTCATTTGTCGAAAAAATTTAATTATAAAAATAAAAAATGTATTACACGCTTCGAACACTTGGAAGTATTTCCTGGATTTGCGGGCAATTATTATTTTCGCGAGTGAATCGATTTATAGGCTCGGTTCTATTATTTCGTCGGTCCGGCCTATTATTACCGGTTCAACAGGCGTGCAAATTGGTTCCGGGTGGCTCCATTATTTTTTCTCCGGTTGACGTCCGGACGTGAAGACGTTCGACGCGTGTGACGTCTCGGTGATTCGCAACGAGGGTGACCCGACGGGTGACCCGCGTTACCGGGCGAGTTTCCGTCTGTCGGAGGTCGCCTCGGTTGGGTGGATGGAAAAGAGTCGAGAGGGAAAACGGGGGGGGGGGGAGGCTTCGCTCATAGCGAGGGACAGAATAATCGTGCGCCGTCTCGGTAGCGTCGTAATCCCCTAAGTAGAATAGGCGGAGAGGCGCAGCCGGAGTCGGAGGCCGGTGGTAGCGCGCGGCCAGTGGTAACGGCGGCGCTCGAGTCAGACTCGCCGCGGGAGGCGTGTAAAATAAGCTCCTCGCGCGGCGAGAAGCACCTTTTTCCCCCGGAAAAAACTTTCGCCCATCCAGAAACGGCGGCGGCATAAAATGTGTATAATTCACTATCCCGTGATATTTGAGTTTCCGCTTTGGGACGCGGGAGCGGGTAATCCGCACGGGGCACATTCGCCTACCGTAAAAATAAATTAATCTCCCTCGCTCGCTCGCTGTCTCTCTCTCTCTCTATCTCCATCAGCCTCACATCGCTGCCCCCGTAATATATATTCGCTCGACTTATCAGCCGCGAGATATACATCAAGCGGGAGAGAAGGTAAATTTTTTTTCCTCGGTTCTGCGTCGAAAAAAAAAAGCACACAGTGGAAAGGATAACAATAACAGATGTGAAGTGACGGCGGCGAGTGGCGCGCGAACTCGGCGTGGAAACCGGAAATAGACGTTTCTGCGTGTGCCCAAGAAACTCACCCCCACCGTGGGCGGAGGGGTTGGGGGGAAGGGTGAGAGGAGCCACAGCGCGAGCCGGATGTAACGCGCTTTCTCGCGATATTCCAATTTCCGACGATCAACCGAGCGAGCATCGCGTCGATGGCTTTTGCTACATTTGACTTTATGCGCCGCGACGTTCGAGCGGGTTGGAGGACCTTTTCACATAGTCATCGAGTTTTCTCGTGTGCTTTCTCCTTCGTGAATATTGTATATATATAGATAGAGATACATACATATGTACTATATGGCTTTAGTGGACCAACGCCGAGGTCTCTGCACGCCCGGAAAATCGCCAGGAGCAAGACCCTCATTTCTTCGTCGTCCTCCTTCTCCTCGTCCCTCGTTCCTATATACTTTCCTTCTCTCTCGCTCCGCCTCGTTTCTTTTTATTTTATTTCTCCGCACACAACCGACTCGCGAGCGAGCGGGAACAAAGGAGCCACATATCACACGTTTGCTAGGCAATGTACTCGGCGGAAAAGTAGCGAGAGAGCAACGAGAGAAAGCAACCCCATCGGCTTCCCCAGCCTCGACCCTCGCGCGGGACTATAAATCAAACGAACTTCGAACTCCGTTTCTTTTGCACCGACCAATTCCACCTGCACTCGCAGTCGAATTCCGGGCTTCTGGGTGGTGGCCACGGTATTTTCCTCCTTGGGCGCCAATTTCTCTTCCGGTTCGATCGATTCGCCCGGCTCCTTCGTCTTCCACTTCGTTCTTAGTTTTTTTTTATTTTTGACTCTTCAACCTTTTTTTTTGTACATTTTGCACATGTGATACGTTAGAGTTGTGTCCTGCAGATGGAGCTTCTCTGGTAGAAATTTTGTAGCATAATGTTACATTTGGCCCAAACCAGGCACTGATCAGACCCGGACAGAGATGATGACACGGCCTTGACCAGGGTCTGACTAGCGCCGAGTGTAACGCTATAAATTTTCTACCAGGGGTATGACTTATCGTGCCACGGCCTATCAAACGCATTGCCGCATTTTCTCTTTATCTCTCTCTCTGTATTTTCCCATTTTTTATTTTTTTTTAATTTACTCCTGATATTGATTTACGCCGTTTTCGTTTTCCAGGCTTAGGATCGGCAGAGCTGGAGCGCGGGAAATCCAATCGTTTTCCTTGCCGACGTTCACGGTCCTCTATCTCGTTGGATTGGATTTGCCGGCTCTCTCGGTGGCCCCGAGAATTTTTTTCCTTTTTTTTTTTGTGCGTTCACCGGCGAAATTGGGTTAAGCCTCCTCGTCGCTGGCCGCTCTTGTTCTTCGTCTTTCTCCACTTCGCCCGTTCGCCCACCACCCCTTGGCCGTTTCTTTTTTCTTTTTTTACTTTTTTCACCTCTCGCCGACGAAACCGGCACCGGCCAATGGGTCACGTTCATTCGGCGAACAAAGAGTCACGCAGGTGGCCCGCGCCTCGACCTCGCGTGACTTCGTCACTTTTACGGCCGGTATGTCCTCGCCTCTCTCTCTTTCGTGGCCTACTCATCGTTTAATCCACTACGTGCTTGTACACGTTTTTTGTACTTTTTTTTTCTGAAAAAATGTACAAAAAAACGAATCTTAATGGCATGAAGTCTGCTTTATATTGCGAACCGACTATACCAAAGCTTTTGTCGCGGTGAAGATTTATGCATTTTTTTTTTACATTGTCGTACGACAGACGAAAATGTAAAATATGAGGCGACTGAGGTTGAGAAGTGTTTCGAGAATTCGCAGAATCGCAGCTGCGATTCTCGGTCCTCGTTTGAGGATGAAAAATCGGTGAATCAACCTCACGAGGCAAAACAATTTCCTTGACGAGCCAACGAGAATAGCTAGGAATTTAATTATGACTTTTTCGCAATTAAAATCTTTCTCGCATGAATATTTTTTCAATTGCGGCTCTGAAGACGAAATAACCGCTCCAACTTCTCGTTCGTCGTTTCCACGTGAGGCGCGTGGAAGCGACCGAACTTGCCCCGCGAGAAAATAAGAACTCATCAACGAGCTCCCACGTAATTAAAATCCTTTTTGCTCCGACATTTTTCGGGCTGTTCTGGTATCGTTCAGGCGCCATTCGGTCTGAAACAAATGAACCGTCCGGAATAATCGCAATTCGTCATTGGAATGGCATTCAAATTGAGAGGAGTAAACACGACCGCGGCGTCGCATAATTTCCTTTGTCATATTTTACGGCAACCTCGTATTTCAAATGGGTCGTGATCGAGCGTTTCCACTATTCAACATCGCTCGATGTCGACCTGTAGTACATTACGAGGGGAGGGGGCTAATAAATAGGACACGGTCCAAAGCGCGTAAAATACTGAGTACTATACCATGAATTATTTTCGCAGGATAATGAAAACGATGACCCGTCCAGGATGAACGAGAATAGGAGCAGCTCAGGATTCATCATGAAGAATCTTCAGTGCGACGATCCTGTGATTTATGCCACGCGAAACAGAACGAAATTCAGGGCGCCGGATTGACCTTGCGAAGTGAAGAACGCGCAGCGGACGACGTAGCGGAAACTGGCGCAAGAAATATTTAACCCCCCCGCGAGTTAAATTGCAATTTAACCGGGCCAGCGAGCCTGATCCGGGGCTTAACTAATATCCTGTAAGGTACACTCGGTGCGTCGCGACGTCGCGGCGTCCGGGCGAAAATATCGCAGAGCCGGTAGCGGCGGCTCGAGTGCCGGGATTAAATATTTTGCAAAATTGCGCCACGGACCGACGCGTCCACCCGAAGCTCCGGGAGACACAGGGCTGTCTTGCCTCTGCGATTAACACGATAAAAGGGATATGAAAATTCAAGACGCGACAAAATAACGCAACACGTGAATTTTTCGATTTTTAATTCATAAATACTTATCAACAAAATCGAGAGAAAAATCGTGGGTGAAAGACAGTAGAAGAATTTTTTTCCCCAACGCACTAAAATATTTCTCACGGAGATAAAAAAAAAATAGGCGCTTATTGAGAGCATTAATATCGCGCCCTGTAAATTGCAGCTGCAACATCCAATAAAAACGTAGCCAATAGTCGTAGCGGCGTTGAAATTTTATAGGCAATACGCGACCGTTAGGAGCACCGGCTCGTCGCCTCTCTTCGCGCCCTGAGAATCGATGGTAAAATCGTTGCTGCGCAATATACTATTTCCAGCGAGAGGCGAAGCGGCGGGTTAATTAAAAACCGAGGACATCAGGTACAGAAGTCATAGGAGACTCGGGACCTCGTTTTCGGAAACAATGAGCGAGAGAGGAAGAGAGAGAGAGAGACAGAGACAGAGACGAGTCGATTTGCAACCCGACCTTAATACTCGTGCACTCGCGGGATGGAATTCCCACGGATGCCGCTTCTAGTCGGTCCAGCTTGGTTCCTGCTACCAGTGCGACGACTGCTGCTGCTGTTCCTGCTGCTGCTTCTGGTTGCTGCTGCCGCTCTGCCATCACCACCACCAACCACCACCAACCACCGCTGCCGACTCTCTGCAATTGCAACTAGTGTACTGCACCGGCTTGGGAAAACCTGACGCCGAACGCTGCTGAGCTAATCGCGAGGGAGATTGCTGAAACTCGCTCGTGCTGTCGTCCTACGTATACAACAGCAGCAGCAGCGGCAGCAGCAGCGCAGGAGGCACCGTCAAGCCGAGCGACGTCGCTAAATCCCGCGTCTCTCGTCGCCCCGGTCTTAATTAAATCAACGTACGATGCCGAGAGAACGAGGCGCGAGGTGGCTTTACCCCAGTTGGTAGCGTGGAGGGAGGCTACCAGACTACTACGCGCGACGCTCAAACGCCCCGCTGTGCGGGTCTTCTTCCGTGTAACGCTGCAACACCAACCCACCACCGACGGCTTCGAGTCAGCCGAGGATAAATTAGATTAAGAAAAAAAAAATTGTACAATAATTTTAAGTGATTCGAGCTCGAGTCAGCTGGATTGCAGTCGGCTCGGCCTCGTGGAGCAGGTTCTTAATTTCGTGGCGCGAAATTATGAACCGGGGAACTCACGTGGTGGAGTCGAAATGGAACTAAAGTGAATTAGCTGTATATTATTTATTTTTACTCTATTTAGTTTCACTCCAATTGAAGATATGCTTTTTTTTAATTGGTGTATTTTATGATGTCTGGTTTCCCAGCGAAAATGTGGTGACGACGATTTTTGTGAAATTTACGATATACGGTATTTCACTCGGAAAACTTGCATCGAAACTTGGGAAAAATGCGGCGCGCCGAACTTTCGAAAATTTACCGTTTCTCGCTGTCGCGCTAGACGCTCCGACGAGGAATACAATATTTCTCCCTTGTCGTAACTTTCGGATCAAATCAGCGAAAGAATTTTCAGAATTTCTATTCACCGACCCGGCGAGTCGCTCGCCCGCGAGGAAAAATAAGACTTCGGGAAGTAACGTTCGCTCGACCGGTTCGATTCGGAAGCGGCGACGAGTGAAACATTTTACATCTAGTCTCAACAATCTTCCGGTGCTTCAAGCTTTGCGAAAAAGTGACGGATTTAATCGAGTTTTACCGAGGGTCGAATGTACATTTTTCAAAGCAAAGTTGCGTCAATCAAAAGCATTTTTTTTTTTCGTGCCTTTTTATGGCTGGTCCCGGTTGGTCGGCCCCGAGAGGCGAGCGAGAATTATTTCCTTCTGCTGAGGGGGAGATACAAAAAAGTTTGTAGAGCGCAAACACCGAGTTTCCTTTTCCTTTTCGACAGCGTGATTCGTTATTTTCATCCCCCGCGGTCGTCGGGGCGCCGAAGGGTCTGTTCCTTTTTCTTCGCAGTTGTCTCATCGATTATTGCTCGAGTCGCCCGTAAAAACCTCGGGGATTTTTCCGCTCTCCGGGTTGAGCCGTCGACACGCGCGCACCAAGTTTCGCGCTGGATAAGTAATTTAAGTTTTGGGCGATGTGCCACCGTCGGGTCTCGCGCGCGCGCGGCTTTTCTCATTTCCATGGAGAGGGAATCGCGGGAAACCGTGGGAGCCCGGGCACTGTGCACGGACAGTCGGATATATGGTTGGGAAACGCCTCGTTCTCTGGTTGCCACCAACAGCCAGCGGTTACCAGACGAAACGCGGAAACTTCTCGTAAATTATTCCAACGTTCCGTGAAAAGATAATTAATGGATATTCCCGACTATTTTCGACCATATCCCATCCCTTGATTCGCGTCGAATAACAAATACAGCGATAAATAAAAACTCAGTCCGCGTCCGGTGCCAGATTACATTTGTATTTTTTTAAAGTTTATAATCGAGATTTTATTTACTTCTGTAACTAGGGATATTATATTAATTTATTCCCTTAATATAAAATGATAGAGAACTTTTCCGAAAAGTCAAGCGTTCTTGCCACTAAAATGTAATTGAATTCCATTTCTTTTTCGTAATCAGATTAATCACAAGTACGATTAAAAAAGTCAACGTCTTTTAATTGTCCCAATCGAGTCGTCGTCTCAACATTTTTATTGTTCACATCTCTTGTCTCCGGAATTGTTTCCCGAATTCAGGAACGATCAAAGTTCCCAACTGCAACGATTCATAATTAATGGACCGTGAAGGATTCCGAATGAGCGACGTCGGTGGGCGAAACTCCTCGGGTTGCGCCATATTCCGAGGAGGCGATATTATCGCCGAGTGTCCTGATCGATTTGCCGGCGAGCCATAAAATTTTAGTGTCTGCGTATTCAGCGGGAGCTTCGCGCCGAGTTTGTATAATCGCGATGCGAGGAGCCGCGAAGCGAGCGCGTTCGACGCTCTGTGTGTGCATAAAGGGGAATTATGATGCGACTGGCGTCGTCTCCTTTGCGTGCAGCGCGAGCCGCATGCAGAGCGAGCGAGCTGTGGGTCGCGTCGCTGCTCAGCAGCGAAGATGCGTCGTTACCATTCTCTCGGTTGACACACACACACTCACCCCATTCAACGGACTTCACGGTTGCCGCCAACGTCGCGGCTGGGTTAACCGTGGAACAAGCTCGAGCGCACTTAACTTTGTCGCGAGAGCGGAGTGTCGATGCACTCACGTCAAGCGACACGGGAAACGCCTGCGGTGTTCGAAATACCCTTAGTCAAAGCTCCAAAAGCTCAGAGAACTCCGAAGTGGTGCGACTGAATTTTCGGTAATTCGGAAAGAGAATTTTCAAGCCGCTTTCAGCCTCGATAAATAAATCCACTGGCGGCTAAACGGGTTCGCGATAAAATGAATACTCGAAGCTGTGAAGTGTGTGACTGTATTTTCAGTCGTTTTTATTTTCCATAGATAAATCCACGGTGGTGTAAAATGAGTTAAAAATGCGACAAAATGTATACAACAATTTTCGCCTTGCTTATTTTTATTTATATGACTTCTGGCGGTAGTTCTTCTGTCCTGTGAACGATTGTTAATTTTTGTTCTTTTTTTTGTTCGTAGATCGGCTCGGGCAGTGTCAGCAAGTACGACGACAAGCACATAATGAGCAACGAGATCGAGAAGAATCCGTCAACCCTGAAGTCGGTGTTCAGCCCCCAGTCGCCGTCCCGCAACGCTGATTGTCCGCCGTCGTCGAAGCCCGCAATGGCGAACCGCCTGCTCGATTGGTTCTCGGTGGTGATGGCAGACGCTAAATACCGTCGTCAACACATCAAGTCCAAAGGTACGGGTCGAGTTGACAGCTTCGCATTAGACCAGCTGACGCCTTTTTATAATTCTGCAATATTGCAACACTGAATTTAACAAGAATGCTGATAGTTCATTTTATTACTTCCCTGTAATGCAATTTATAATCAGTACCTGTTATAAGTATTTAATATCATGAAAATCCGCGTACGTTTAGTCATTTTACTTGTATCAATCTCCACTCACATTGAAAAAAAAAAAGAGCGAGCTTTTCCCAACTTAGCTGCCGCAATTTAGTTATCTCAACCCTCGCGTGTTAGCTTAATTACGCGCGGTGTTCGACACGTCGTAACAAGCGGTGGAAGTCGAGCCAACCGTGTGCTTTGTAGTTGTAGCAGCGTTGAACCCAACTACGAGCGAGATTTAGCGAGCAACTAATTTTCAATTGGCTCGACTCGAGTCCCCGAGTTGGCTCAACGTCACGCGCCGAGTTTCGCCGCGTCAAACAACGCGCCCGCTTTTTCCGTACCACGGAGTGTTGATCGATACTTTATGCCTCTCGATACTTGCCCCCATTGTAACGACTATAATGCCAGCGACTAATTGCGTTTCCATCGATTCGCAGGTCACTTTCCCGCCGGCTGCCAGACCGAGGTCAGGTGGATGTTTGGACACTTGGACAACGACGGCGACCGGCGAATTTCCCTTTCCGAGCTCTACAGCCTCGAGCACGATCAAAACGAGCCCTGCCTGAAGCCATTTCTGGACGCTTGCGACACCGACGGGTAATTAATTATTAAAGCCCGTAACGCCCGGCGACAACTCGGGATTTCACCGTTTATCGCTTAAACCCGACGTTTCCCGACCTTCGGCTTTTCCAGCGACATCTTCGTGAGCGGTTCCGAGTGGTGCGAGTGCTTCTCCAAAGCCGAGAGACCCTGCGCCGCCGTTCGCAGACGAACTTCTCCGGACGTCGCGCCGACCTGCGACTCTCGAGGCTACTACCGAAGTACCCAATGTCATCGCGGTCTCGGTCTCTGCTGGTGCGTCGATCCCCATGGTGTGGAATTCGCCGGCACCAGGACCCGCGGTACCAAACCTGACTGCGGTAAGTGTACGTATTGCCATCGTCGTCACAATAAATACCGACTAATAACGTAAAACTAGGGTAGAAGTACCGGTTTTGGCCACCTTTGGTCCAGTTGTGGCCACCGACTTCGAAAGGACGAAATTATTTGTACTGTTAAAACGAAATAATATTATATGGATGATCTCGTTAACTTGTATGAATACTTTCCAAATTACAACATGAATATATAGGAAAACAATCGTTTGAAATAAATTATCGTGAAAGTGGCCAAACTGGTACAGTGGTCACAACCGGTGCGTCTACCCTATTCATCAATTTATCCACTCATTGCGAAAACTTAGTCATAACGATAAATCAATACCAGATATTAATTAATTCGTTTCTTTTCCGTCTGTCCGATTTCAGACGCGATAGTCAACAAGATAAGCAACGGAGGTCTGAAGACGAACAGCGTGGATCTGGAGGACGACGATGAGGACAGCGACGCGGAGACCTCGCAAGATCTCGAGGGTTCGGCCGACCAGCCACTGGACTTCTAAGCGGCGATTCGGCCAGGATTTCCTGCGATGAAGAAAAAACCGCTGTAAACCCTTCCTTAAAGAGATATAGACGAGGATCGCGTCGTCGTTTGCCCTGCGCTCTTGCCGCGCGACGTAGTTGTGACTGGAGGTTTTTCGTCGGTGCTGGTGTCCACTACCCGTCGAACCGATAAACGGACCGCAAATTCATTGATTATCGAGGGCTCAACCGGTACGCGATACCTTCGCACCACTACGGGTCATTTATATGCTACTTGTAGTACAACTTTACATTCCGATCCATGCATTCCCACACCATTCCCCGTTTCCACCCGCTTCGCGCGAAGTTTAAACCGTAAAAACAAAGTAACAACAAAGCAATCGTCTCCGCAAAGCCTAACAATCGCCCTCGAAATCGCGATCGTTTGACGCGTGGATGAACTCCGACTGGTCGAATATGAAACAAACAAGAAGGACACGATGATTCTCCATGTCCGCTGGGATACCTCCTTGCACAACGCACTTATAAATAATATAATTACGAACTATTTATGCATATAAAAACCAGAGAGCGAGAGGGAGCGAGAGAATAACGAGAAATGGGGCAACCAGGGAAACGGGTCCGTCGTGAGAATGAAAATGAGATTGAAAAAATCATTGTGTCGGCAAATACCACGGCGAACACACTCCATGACAAACAAATTACCATATACACTATACTTTAACGTAAAAAAAGAAAAAAAAGGAAAGATTAAAAATCAAGAAAAATGCTCTATATGATTTCTAACCAATAGACTAATAGCGATACGGATATAAATACGAAGGCGTTTTGTGTGTGCGTGAGTGTGCATACACATATATGTATATCTAAGCATAATGTCTATGACTTATTACGCGACCGTAAAAGAAGATGGAAATTAAAACTAAAAGCAAAATCTTTCGATGTGGCTGGGAGACGAGAGACAGTGAAAAATTCTTACCTTAAGTCACCGACACGACCGCCGTATTTATTACAACAAATTTCAATTTTATCTCGGCGATGAATTTTATAAAGCTCCGGTGTATCAAAACGAAAACGCACCGCATTAGAATTGTTTCGTTTGTGTCTTAGCCACCTTGCGTCGTCGAGAGAGTTTAGTGTAAGGTGAATTGCATAAAACAACCTATTTGTATCGCCGGCAGTCACTGTGACCCAATCACGACGGGAGAGTTATCGGTTTCCCCCCGATAATACAGCAGACGCGCTCAGACGAGGTCACGCATTTAATTACGGTCAAACAAATGTGGAAAGATTTCGAGATTGACATTGGCGAGAGTGCTCATCAACGTTCGACAAAAATTCACCTTTCAAAAAAAAACGACAGCCAGTTATTTGGCCAAGGATTTGACGTTGTGATTCGTCTCTGCATCTCCACCGTAAATATAAGCATTTTTACTTACGACTTTAACTTAAACGAGTATCGTGCGTAAACACTGTAGATTAGACACGAGTAAACATGTAATCCGTAGAGAACGATCGGTGTGAACTATGTGAATAGAGGATAAAGTTTAGCGGCAAGTTACGTAGGTGAAGCAGGTAATCCTCACGTACAGCTCTTCCGTCCCCGTAACGATTCCAACTAGGCATACAAGTGTTAGCGAGTGCGAACGCAGTATTAGTTTCGCTTGAGTCATTTATCTCCTCGCAGTAATATTTATTATAACCCAACGAGGTCATTCGGCGTACGAAAATATTGTCAAAATTGTGCGGACCCGCGTTTTTACAATTTAAGTTTTTTTTTTATTAATGTTCTTTCGATCTGTGGGGAATCAAGACGACGGTTTATCTAATTCTTTCGAAAGCTAATCGGTGTTTATCACAACGGATTATGCTTTACCGAGCGACACTTCGGCAAGTATTATATTAATTTAAATGCGGCGTCGATCACCCGTTGACACATGCAGTGATCTAATTTATTAATTAATTCTCGGTTACGTCGAGCTGCGCGATTATTTGCGACGCTTGCGAGATTCGGTGTGATGACGTACCAGCGATGCGATTCTCGTTCTATTGAACATAGTACACGTAATCCTTTTGGATGCCTAATCGCGTAAGTGTATTTCTGTAGGAAAAAAAGAATGCGGCCATTCGAAGATTCAATCCGATATGAACAAAGTGAGACGAAAACTTTGATGAAATTATAATGCCTACACCCCCCTCAGCTACATCGAGCGTATTCCGCCATAATTATTCTGTACCGTCGAGCTAGATTATAAACGAATAATATTTCCAGAAGTACGCGACCCAGACAGTAACGGCCGATACTTTAATATTGTATATACAATAATTGATATACAATAATGAATAATCATCTAATGAACTTCGTACCATGATGATTTGTAAGGATATACTCCGGATCGAAGCGTAAAGAATTTTTACTTGATTTCGATGCTACCGTAGATATCTAATCCGATTGGTATTGTACATGTGGCTGTAAGAATTCTTTATGAATAAAGATTGTTGTAGAAAATTGGGTTGTCAAATTTTTAAATTATTTTTTAATTCTATTTCGTTGTAAAAAAAAATAACACAGTTATGGTAAATATTAAAATTATGTTCGAGTCGTTTTCCGATCATGCTTTGACTGGGGTACACTCTGAGTACGGGCTGCCAGTGGTACCTTCGGGACACTTGCATTGCGGTGACCGATTGACAAGGGTACATAAAGCATTTATTCCGCAACCCCCGCCGCCTGCGCATGGATCTCGGCATCTCTCGTTTATGCAAAGCTTGTTCTCCGGACATTCCTTGTGGAACGTGCAGCCAGGATAACATTCCTCCTGTCAACACGATTCAAACAGTTTGTAAGATAAAAAATACTTTCATATTGAAATTATGTCATTAACACTCACTATTTTCAAAGTTATCGCAAAAAAGCTGGTTGAAAAAAAAGTACTTACGCTTTTTTGACACGCAGACACTGAGGACGCTAGGATCATCACTGCCAAAAACGTAAAAAATACAACACGCTTCATATTTGCAGCTATTTTATTGCTATGTGTGTCGTCTCTTCAAAAGATCAGCTTCGACTTCAGCTATGCTAGCAGATATTCGCCTTTTATACGAACCCGTCCTTAATTTTTTATTTTCTTGATAGCAAATAAACACCATGTATTACATCGTCATTCGTGACGCACACACGATCCAGGCTGGTTTCGGGCCCGTGTATTGGTAGCTAACCGGTTACGTGTAAAAATCCCAAGTTCACGCGGAGATCGGGGCCTTCATGGGTCTTTCCCGCAGTCTCAAGTATAAACGCTCGGAGTGATAGTATAGGCAGCGATATATCTTAGGTCAAAATCCTCAGACGCTTCTATAGGATTTATATAAGATTTTATTACAATCACTAATTGTAGGAAGGTCGAGGATAAAAAAAATAACACCGATTATGAACATTGTTCTATAAATATATTTTAAGCAGCAGTAGCAGATCGGATATATATTCTGTTATGACGTTGATCAGAAGCAGGGAAACTGTTTAAAATTCTTTGGAAGGATACTTTACACGGTGCATGCTTTGCTTTTATCGACACAGCTCCTAACTGGACCGCAAGGTTCACGTATGCACTGAACTTGGTTGTACGTGCAAACTTGGTCCTCCGAACAATTGTGGTTGCGACACGGGTCCTTCGTCTCAGAGTCGTCGAATACCGTGCCAACTGCGTCGAAAAATAAGCATTCTCATTAGTCAGAATGACCAGAAGAGATAATACAATTTTTTATTTAAAAAAATACTCACACACTATGCACTTCTGATCGCGACAATAGTTGGTGCTGCAAAGCTCGCTTTGTCCCATTTTGCACTGTAACAGAAACCATTATTACTCGTCATTATGTAATTAAAAATAAATCAGCAATTCATTTTATAATTTTTTTAGCACTCACAGCTCCATCTTTTTCTATACATTTTGTAGCTTCCGATGATAACACGAAAATCATCACCACCGCCAATGCTACAAATCCGACGTACTTCATGCTTAGAATCGTTTTTTCAACCACAGTTCTCTTTCAGTTGCGAGAAGTGACTCCCTTCATCCTAACAGTCGTTCCACATTTATACAACTCGGACTTCCCCACCTTTTCTACCTTCGCGTAATTGCCTCACTCTTTTTCCTTTTCGCATATCAGCTGTACGAGTATCTGCACGTCTAACGTTACGTATATGTTTATTGTCACATATTTTTTTCCGGGAACCCCGCGTCTGATTCCGACGCCCAGTTACTGTGTACACAGCCGGGAATCTGTGCCATAACAAAATATCTTATATTCCGCAGAATCAAGATGACACCGTGAAATCAGATGCGCACCGATGCTTCGAATGTCCTTTGAATAATTCATGACTTGCCCTTGGAAACACCAGTAAAGCTCCAGAATCGGAAGGAAACACAACGTTCAGTGTTATTACATTTTTTTTACAATCTGCGTCTTGACATCGAACAGCTTGCGTGTTCGTGCGATAAATCTCGAGACAATCGAACGAGGAAAAAGCCAGACAAAAATAAATTCACCCGTTTAAATGCTATAAAAAATTTATTCTGTCATTGTTGACGCAGTACAATGCGCTTGAGACGGAATTTTATTGTTTGACGTAGATTATCTCTTCTGCCTTGTATTTAGAAGTGAAGAACGGCTCTCAAGCTGAAAGACAATAAAATACCGTTGAATCTTTTTACGTATTACGAATGCAAAGAAAAAATTCATAAATAATTATCTCGGTCAATTTTTATCTGCTTGATCATTTAATTAGCAGCGCTCACCAGTTGCCCGAGTGCAGCAATTCGAAGCCTTCGTTGATTTGCGCGAACTTCATGTCGTGAGTCACGAACTCATCGAGCATGAGTTTCTTATCCTGATAAGCCTTCACCAACTTCGGCACGCTTTCCTTTGATTTCCAACCGCCGAAAGCGGTGCCTTTCCAAACGCGGCCCGTAACGAGCTGGAACGGTCGCGTGCTGATTTCCTGACCTGCCGCGGCGACGCCGACGATAACCGACGTTCCCCAACCCTTGTGACACGACTCGAGAGCTGCACGCTGCATTTAATTTTTTTGTTTAATGCCAATTAAATAAAATTCTTTCCTCTATATTAAGCACCAGTTTTAATTGAATTTCCATACCATCGTATTCACGTTTCCAACGCATTCGAAGGTGTAATCGAGTCCGCCGTCGGTCATCTCAACGAGTACTTCCTGAATCGGACGCTGATGATCCTTCGGATTAACAAATTCAGTGCATCCAAATTTCTTCGCTGAAAATGCGAGATATTTTTTATCAATTCGTTAAAAATAAAGCACGGATTTTCATGCAACTAAAAGTGGCTTTGATTTTCATACCCGACTCGAATTTCGAGGGATTCACGTCAATACCGATGACTCGGGAGGCTCCAGCAGTTTTGCAACCGAGCGCAACGGCCAGGCCAACGGCTCCCAGTCCCCAAACAGCGCAGGTGCTTCCAGGCTCAACTTTCGCGGTATTGAGCGCAGCTCCGTAACCAGTCGGAATTCCACATCCCAGCAAGCAAACCTTGTCCAGTGGAGCTGTGGGATCAATCTGAAACGAAAACAAAAATTCTCATTTTTCATTCCTCCCTTCTTTTACTCTTTCAGAATATTGCTAAAAAATCTCACCTTAGCCAGCGAGATATCAGCCACTACTGTGTACTCGGAAAACGTGGAACAACCCATGAAGTGAGCCAGAGTCTTTCCCTTGCAGGTGAATCTTGAAGTACCGTCGGGCATGACTCCTTTGCCCTGGGTGGTGCGAATCTTACTGCAGAGATTCGTCTTGGGGGACTTGCAGAACTTGCAATCACCGCACTGAGGAATGTACAGAGGTACAACATGATCGCCTGAAATAAATAGTCTCTAAAATCTGATCTGATCTTTCGATACAATCTGCTCGCGGACAATATTTTACTTTTCCTTCCTACCAGGCTGGAATTCGGTGACTCCTTCCCCGACACTCTCGACTATTCCGCTGCCTTCGTGACCGAGAATGCATGGAAAAATCCCTTCGGGATCCTGTCCACTGAGGGTATAAGCATCGGTGTGGCAAAGCGCAACAGCCACAACCTTGACTCTCACTTCGTGAGCCTTCGGCGGAGCTACCTCAATTTCTTCAATGGACAGAGGCTCCTTCTCCTTCCACGCGACGGCCGCGCGGCACTTGATCACCTTGAAGAAGACAATAAAATGTGAAAAATCTTGAATCATTACAAAGTTGACTTGCCGTGTTGATGTGGTGGATTTCGTACTTTTCCAGCGGTATCAGCCATAATTCGCGAAGACCGGTGCACTGATTCCGTCGACGTCTGTTCGACTTTTGCGGACGGTCGGAACGTTCGATGCAGCAAAAAATCTCGTCGCTCTTGATATTCGTTGACCCTCAACCTTGGGGATATCTGATCGTCCAGCCGACTGAGCTCTAATCGGTCGAGCAGTTAAATGTAAACAACGCGATAGTTCCCTAGTTGCGATTATGAAGTCGCGAGTCGTTCAAGGTCGGATTCTTTGCACCCGGCACATATCGCGAAAATCCGGCGCGGGAGCCGGTGCGAGAAGTTTCACCGCGTGACATCTGATGTCAGTCACGAGTGTTCGGCGGTGTTTGATTGTTATCAATAATAAATAACAATAAATCAGTATTTACGCTACATTTACATAATCGGCAGTAACTAAACTGCAATTGTTTCTTCAATTCTTTTCATCCTAATTTTCGAAGATTTCGAATTATCTCGGCGATCTGTGCATCACGCAATTTGTGACGTTGTCCGGTTATTTTCCGAGATAATTTTATGCTGAATAATATTCTCCGAATAAAAATCATATTCGAGAGATAAAAGGGATCAAAGATATACGATTTTTTTCATAGATGATAAATCAACGATTGAGATTTAGTTTTGCAGTCTGTCGGTAACGTCACCTGTCTTATCCGCTGTCGGTAAGTAGAAAAATCTTAATAGTAACTTCGAGCGCTGCCGCATGTTGCAGCTGGCGCTGCGGTGCATTTCCCGCGGCTCCGAATTGACGCGCTGGGCTATCATCGCGCCAGTGATCCCCTGGATCACGAAGGACACAAACGCAACAGTGCGTGGTATTTTGTTTGGACAATAATAACGCGTGTGGTGTTTAAATTTTTGACAATCTTTTGAGCTCATTTGACGATATTCGTTCGACGAACGCGCGAAACCGAACATGGGAGTACCAGCGTTTTTTCGATGGCTCAGCCGAAAGTATCCATCGGTTATCGTCGAATGCATCGAGCAAAAGGTAAGGTCGATTCAACGTTTTTCTTCCCTTTGTTAACAAATAAATCTTCGTAGCTTGCGATCTGATTTCTGGCACATCGCCGGTTGTTCGATTTTGCGCTCGCGCTTTGAATTTTGGATGTTTGAGGTGGATTTTGAGGTTATGTTTTTGTCGGATATTTCTGCGATATTTGGCCTTATCTCGCCTTATCTCGTGATCGTTTGTGCTGACGGTGCTTTCTGTTGCCTCCGACCGACGGCAGCGATTGGTCGGTCATAGATATGTGCAGTTTTATTTTTTTAATTGTGCACCGGTTTGATGTTTGTATTTATGTTATGATTTTTTTCACAGAGCGTAGCAACCGACGGAGTTCCAGTGCCGATCAATTCGGCGGATCCAAATCCCAATGGGGTAGAATTTGACAATTTGTACCTGGACATGAACGGCATTATACATCCTTGTACACATCCAGAAGACAAGTGAGGAATATTTTTAATGTTGGGAAACGTCACTAGCGGAGCATGAAGAAAATAGCATTATTTGCATTAATTTCCAGGCCTGCTCCGAAAAATGAGGACGAGATGATGGAAGCCATTTTCGAGTGTATCGACAGGTTATTCTGTATTGTTAGACCCAGAAAAGTCCTCTACATGGCTATAGATGGAGTGGTAAGTAAAATTTCATAAACATTCTAGTAACTTGGATATTTCCTTCAGCTCGACATTTTTGTTGCATAGGCACCTAGAGCGAAGATGAATCAACAACGTTCGCGTAGGTTCCGCGCATCCAAGGAGACTAGTGAGAAGCTTAACGAAATGGACAGAATACGATCGGAGCTGGCGCTGAAGGGCGCGTTTTTACCGCCGGAAAAACCGAAGGGCGAACATTTCGATAGTAATTGCATAACACCGGTGTGTACCAATTCATCGAGCGGTCATTGCGTTATTTAAGTTTGAACTATTTATATTAAATTGCGCATTTTATTATTTTAGGGAACACCTTTCATGGCCCGGTTATCGGCCTGCCTACATTATTACATTCACGAGCGACTCAACAACGATCCCGGCTGGAGGAACATTAAAGTTATACTCAGTGACGCTAACGTGCCAGGAGAAGGAGAGCACAAAATTATGGATTTTATTCGTAAACAGAGAGGTGAAATAACGCAAATAAACTTTTTCTTTTAATTCTGCAGTCATTTTACTAGTAGCACAATCGCATGATGGTATTGCAATGTGATAAATGCGATTTTTCTGGTTTTCGTAGCTCAACCGGATCACGATCCGAATACTCAGCACGTGCTCTGTGGCGCCGACGCCGATTTGATTATGTTGGGACTGGCGACTCACGAGCCTAACTTCACCATCATTCGTGAGGAGTTCAAACCGAACAAGCCCAGGCCCTGCGATATCTGTGGACAGCTGGGTCACGAGATGAAAGATTGCACGGGTTCGGAGCCCGATCAGAAGAAAGAAGACGCGGCGTTCGGCGCCGAGTGTCAATTCATATTCGTTCGGTTGAACGTGCTACGAGAGTATTTGGAACGAGAATTGCAGATGCCGAATTTACCGTTCAAGTACGATTTCGAGCGGGCTATCGACGACTGGGTGTTTATGTGTTTTTTCGTAGGAAACGATTTTCTGCCGCATCTGCCGTCTCTCGAGATTCGCGAGGGAGCCATCGACAGACTCGTGACTCTTTACAAAAAGACGGTTTACAAAACGGGGGTGCGTGAAAGTCGAATTTACGCTGTGTAAATGTTGCACGAATGAAAACAAACCCACAGAATTATCGGAACCTTCAATGTTGCAGGGATTTTTGACGGACAGCGGTGACGTTAATCTTGACCGAGTACAACTCATACTCTCGGACCTCGGTGACGTTGAAGACGAGATCTTCAAGAAACGACAACAGACCGAGCTTGCTTTTAAGCAGCGTGAAAAGAATAAGAAGCGAAGAATGGAAGCTGTGAGCAATTACAAGCCCAATTGGGTGCCGGTCGGTCAATTCGCCCCAACTGTAAGTCTGACTTCGAAAGCAAATATATTGCAGTCACTAGCTAAGATTTTTCAAGTACTCTTACACTCCGTTCGTACGTTTTACAGCCGCTGGGTCAGGGTGTCAAGCCGGTGCAAAACGCGCGCCAAGAAGCCTATCAAATGCGCATGCAGGGTAGGAATTACAACACTAACGCCGCTGACAAGGGAACGAACGCGAATGCAGCATTGGAGAGCATGATAGTTCCTGAGGTAAGTTTACCGACAGTCGATCACTTTCCCAACTCTTGTGTGTATTCTCGGCCGATAACAAAATCTCGCGCTCATAGATGTTTAATATTGTTGATTAATTTCCGTTGTTCGACATTCGCCAGGGTTCCGACAACCGTGGCCAAAAGCGCAAGGAGCCCGAAGTCGAGGAAGAGGAAGACGATCAAGCCCACGACGAGGTTCGACTGTGGGAGGACGGCTTCAAGGATCGTTATTACGAATCCAAGTTCGACGTTGCGGCTGACAATTTCGCTTTTCGGTAAGAAACCAGAGACATACTTTTTTATTTCAACCATCTAAGGTAGCGATAAAAATTGTATAATTTATGATTGATTCTTTTTTCAGAAATACCGTCGCTCTGCAATACGTGCGCGGATTGTGCTGGGTATTACGTTACTACTACCAGGGTTGTGCGTCGTGGAAATGGTACTTTCCCTACCATTACGCACCGTTCGCCAGCGATTTCATAAACATTGGTGGTCTCTCCACAGAATTCGAGAAGGACACGATACCAGTAAGAAAAGAGAGCATAAAAAATAACAAATCTTCGCTGCAAATTGTGATCGGTTATTTATTAATTATTCTTTTTTTTTTCAGTTCCGTCCTCTAGAACAATTGATGGGTGTTTTTCCAGCTGCGAGTTCTAGTCACGTTCCGGAGCCGTGGGCGCCTCTCATGAGCGATCCAGTGAGTTTAAAATTGATCTTAGTCTTCCGATAACAAAAAAAATGTGTCGCATAAATTTGGAGCAGGTTTCTCAATGGTTTTAATTTTTCAGAAATCACCTATAATCGACTTCTATCCCGAGGACTTTAAGATCGATCTCAACGGGAAGAAGTTTGCCTGGCAGGGCGTCGCCCTGTTGCCTTTCGTGGACGAGAAGAGACTGTTCAAGGCCCTGGAGCCGTATTACGACGCTCTCACCGACGCCGAAAGTAAGCAGACTCCTGTTCGTGATTATTTATCTTGTCTACGTGCAATCACAAAGCAATCGGTAACATTCGAACCTTCTACAGAGAAACGAAATGTCCGTGGCGACGATAGGCTGTACGTCGGTCTCGGAAACAGCGGCTACGAATTCATAAGAGGACTTTACACGAACAAAGTCGACTTCAACGCCGAGACCGAGATATCGATAGACGGAATGCGCGGCACTGTTTTACTGGCCGAAGACTGCGTGGGCGACGGAGCCACGTTACCTTCGCCAATCCACGGTTTGCCAGTTCGAAACAACAAAGTTTATTGGTATGTACAACATTGACTTTTTTTTAATGATTCTTTATTATAAAAAGTTCGCCGGCGTAACAAGATAATGCAAACGAACGCTTTCGTTGCGACAGTGTAAGATACCGGGACCCGAAGTACGCAGGATCCTACATCTTCCCCGCCAAACGATTGAAAGGCGTGAAAGAGCCACCGAGGGTGCTCAAGCCTCAGGACTTCGAGCAGATGAATCGAAACAATGGCAATCAGTGGAGGCCCCAAATCGGCTTTACTCCCTCCAACAAAATGGCTTCGCTTGGTGACGCGGGTCACCGTATGCTCGGGTGAGTGCCATGATAATTTTGACAAATTAATTATCGGATGACGACAATTCTTAACATAACTTCTGTTTCGTTTTGCGAACGACAGACATCACACCAACTCGAACCGGGGTCAGCAGGGGCCTTATTCTCACGTGCCACCGCCGCAATCGTCCTACCCGCAACAGGCGCAACGCGGTGAGTCGTCGTTTTTTTCTATCCTGCTAAGCATTTTACTCTTTATTCAATATGGAGTGTTTTAAACGTGTCTTCTGTATTCGTGAGATAGTTTACAGACATTTTCCGTTTTTGGGTAATGTTCTGAATCTCCCCAAAGTATTTGCACACTCATTTTTTTTTGTGTCGCAATAAACTGAATGATGGTTGCCCGTTTGAGGGTTGAATATTTCTGACAGTGCAAATAATACAATTATAGAACGCATAATACATATTTATTTCAGTTGCAGACTCGAATCGCGATGATAGTTTCGCCCCGGAGCGACGAATAGATTTGACGGGGTTTTTTTCGTCAGATCGCTTTTATTTGCACCGGGTCCGTTTTTTTCGAGAGCCGAGCACTCACGAAGCGCGCGATACATGTCTCGTTAGTAGCGCGCGCCGTAAAATACATATAAATAACGGCAGCCCCGTGGTATTAATGGGTGGTTTATATCGATCAACGAGTCTCGGGAGCCCCGAGTGGGACCGGGCGGTGGGTCCGGTGTTTGCGCTTACATATTTGCGAGGGTGGCCCAGAGATCGAGGGCGAGACGACGGCGAGAAGAGGAGGGAGACTGGATTCGTGGAACCCCATAAATCCGTTCGTCAGTCAGTCAGTCAGTCAATCGTTCGTCGATTGCGAACCCTTCCCGCCGACGTCACCAACGTCGTCGACGTCGTCGCTCGCTCGCCCCCCACCGGACCCCCGCGACAACGACGGGATCACGAGAGTAGAATTAAAACGCACGCGACCGACGAGCCACGCGGGAGCCGCGCAACCAGCCAGTCAGCCTCCGAGTCACGGCTGATATCCCGCACGAGAGTCTCCCATTGTTTTGCGCCGCCCTCGTCGGGGATTCTCGTAATCACCCTTGAATTGTTTTTCTCTCTCATTTGTATTGCGGGCGCCGGTGCCGTCCGTGACCCCGCAAGAATCGCGAAGGGCTCCCAAGGGCTCGCGCCGGTGACAACCCTCGCCAGTCGGTTCTCCTCCCGTTCTCGGGCCACTTTATTATTCATTCGCTGATCGAAGATGCAAACTGATTCTTTTCGCCTTTCGTGAAAACACGCGAATGCCAATTTTTATTTCTGATTAAGTTTTTTTTTTATCGATGGGACAGTTTTTGTTAATTTTTATATTTTTTGATTTTATTTACAATCATGTTGAGTACAATTTGCTTGATTGTCCGGTTGATTTGCGACTGTCTGCCCGCGATAATGAAATCGCTCTCTCGCAGCATCCACAAGCAGACAGCTACGAATCACGTTTAACGATAATTTCATTAACTGCAATAAATCATAACACTTGTATTGCCGAGCAGCGGGCGTGCTCCCTGACGCTAACTGGAAGTTGCCCCCGCAGCCGCGCAAAATCGCAGCCTCGTCGGTTCCCAGCGCAGACTTTCCGGGTTTCTCTCGATATCGTTAAAAAAAATATGAATAGCAGAGAGAGTGAAAGAGAGAGAGAGAGAATTGATTCGAATTCTCGGCGGAAGGGGCGAGGGGGCAGGGAGAGGAGGGTGACCCGGGGGGCGCAGGTCGCTCGGCTCGGATGAGGCACGAGGGGCGAGACTGGCAGAGTGCGCAGTGGGGTGGTTGGCGGGGTACCGGGGATTTGCCTTGGATTAGCTATGAGGGTAGTTCGTCACGTAGCGCGTGACTCCGGCCGTTTCGTTGTTTGACACGTCGACCGAGGCCCCGGAGCTGCTGCTGCTGCTGCTGCTGCCCCGCTCCGCTCTCTCCCGGCGCACCGTACGTTTTGCCCAATTATAAAACAAACTCGGTGCACGCCGTAATTATCCAATTAGTGGATGTGCCCCGTTCGACCCGGCGTGCAACCAACGAGCGAGCCTCCCACGCCCCCCGCGCGCGCGCGCGCCTCGATTCACGAGCGCCAAGCGCCGCGCGTATCGCCCTCCTCGAACCGTCATGCGAAAACAAACCAGAATTCATCCTTCTCGTCGACGGCAAATTGGAATCAAATTGATCGTTCCTGTCTCTCCGCCCTCGACTCCCCGACGAGATCCAGTTATCGTGATTATCGATGTAAAGTCGAAAAACATTTTTCGTTTTTCTGTAATTCCTCGAAATACTTGGATTAACTCTGTAAATAATTTGGGCGTGAAAATTGGGCTTTTTTCTGTAATTCCTCAAAAATACTTGGATTAACGCCGTAAATAATTTGGGCGTGAAAATTGGGCTTTTGTCGTTTGTCTATTAATCGAAAAATGATGGGGTTCGAGGTATTGCATTTTTTTAGGATATTTTTTAAAGCTTGAATGACACATTTCGTCCTCCGGTGGTTTCGGAGCTCGATTAATTTTTTTTAAGTCACATGAGATTAAAAATAAAAAGATTTTAAAAATTGAAAAAATAAATGGAAAAAATGCTGTCCGAGCATTGGACCAAGGATTTTATCTTCGAGGATAAAATACCCGGTGTGAAGATATGAAACTCGCGTAAAACCTTCCAGCAATAAAAAAATGGATTTTACAGCTGTAGAATCGAGTCGTGTCCTATTCTCGAGGGTGCGAGACCCACGCGGTTGTTGCACTCCTTCGCGATCGTAATTTCGGACAACGGTGAACTACAGAGAGCCCCGGCGTACATAAAAACGAGAACGCTACGCGGTCGAGGGACGTGGTCGCGCAGGAGTGTGTGATTGATATATCGCGGGGAGTTAAACGTCAAGTACAGGACGCGTGAGGCTGGACACTGTGGCCGCTGCTGGCGGACCCTTCGCGGCTTCAAACCGGAATAGCATCCAAAACGAGAGGTACCGAAACGAGAAAGCAGCCGGTATCGGAGTGGGTGCTTCATTTTTATTGTTTTTGGCGAATATGTGGCGTATACCGCCGTCGGCGACCTCGCGGTAAACGTAAAAACTTTCTATCACCTGAAAAAGACTATTTGCTTCGACATAGAACAAAAAATATATATGTATACTTTCCAATAAATAATAAAAACAAGTGCAAAATTTAAATAATCGAAGTTATATATAATAGTCGAAGTTATGAAGACATCAATAAGGCATTCGTATGCGCTCATCTATTTATTGTTCATTGATTAAAGTGACTAGGAAGTATCGGCGAGCAAACTTGGAGGCACCGAGGGACGGAGGAGCTGGAGAACCATCGCAGTTGGATGTTGGCAGAGACCGACGGATTCTATCCGTCTATCCGAGCCTTCCATCCATCTCCCTATATCCATCCGGATGACAGGTGGAGACCCTCGTTAGACAAATTAATGCTCCGTTCTCTTGGGCTCCCTACGTCGGTGGCACAACGGCCGCCCCGACTAACTCAGGATGGCTCGGCGAGGAACCAGCACCACCAGCAGCGGCACCAGCAGCAGCAGCAGCAACGACGGTGGCGGCAGACTCCCGGGCTCGTTCGGGACGAGCTTCGAGTGGACTGCAAACACTCAAGACTCGCACGGAACCAGGCGCAAGACGAGACTTCGGACCCATCGTGCGCGCTACCGAGCTACCGCACGCATCGGGAGCTCCTGGCAGGCCTCCGGCCATGCTCCTCTCGGACTTGTCCGCCGCTGACAGAGAAAGAGAGAAATACAGAGAGAGAGAGGTGGGGAAGCGAGAGGGACTTCAGCACACTATACCCGTATCCCGTATTTACTGGTATATCGCTGGTAGCGTCTGGCAAATGGAATTCGTACGCTGTTGACACTACACGGTATTTGACGACGAAAATAATAATCATGTTCACATACGACGTACAGTACCGCTCGTTAATTTCTATCAACGGCGCGTCACGAGAAAATTCGCCCCGACACTTCCGCGTCTTTTCGCCGTGAGCTGCTCGCTTTTTGACAAGTTTTTCCTAAATATTAGCTCGAAAAAAAATATGGCTTGAAGGACCGTTCAGTAGTTATTTATAACCGTGAGACATCGCCAGCGGTTTTTTCTTTCCTAAATGTACGGCTAAGTTTTTAGCGCATTTCTCGATGAGAAATTGACTAGCATTGTTGCCTTTGGGAATTTACACAGCGAGCGAAGATTCACGTTCTGTGTCACAATGCGGTTACTCCTTTGACACGAAAACGTATTTGTTGTAATTAATAGACGGTATTGTACGTCGCTGTCGGTGAAACATTGCGCGGACGAATTTTCATTCGTCCCTGAATAACATTTCCATGGGTCGTTTGATATACAAACGCGCGTGTAGCTAAAAAGACAAAGTCACTCGTTTTTAATTGACGAACACTGTGTGTGTGCGTCCCTCTGTCGTCCTGTGTGTCGACGCGAGCGACTCTGTGCCCTCTCTGTGAATTTTTGCGACACAGGGAGGGAGATAGAAGCTGTGAAGCTTCGGTGTACATTTTATAGTATATGTGCTGCATAAGTGCGCGTACTATGTAGGTACGATTTTTTTTCCAACGTTTTTTTTTTTTGTTTTTTTTTTTTTTTTTTTTTTTTTCAAGAGGAGGGAAAATCGATGCCTTGACGAGGCCAAAGAGAGGCCGTACGTGTCCGCGTACCCCTTAACCGGCTGGGGGCGTCCTCGCTAATGAGGCACGGCGTAATTAGTGAGACTGTCTGCCTCTGGCTGAGTCCTCAGCGGAGAAGGCGGCTTCCTCACTCGCGCGTCAACCTGCCCCCCAACGTCACTCCGCCCTGTTCAAACGACACATAGAGCCACCTATGTACCAAGTACTCTCACTGTACGTACTCTCGGTATTTTACAGGGATTCCTATGTAAAGGTCCGCGCGTGAAGTACCGAGAGTACATGCAATAATACACAAGCCACCGGCTTTGGCTCGAGAAATTCGTGCGCAAGGCGAAATAAAAATAAAAAAAATAAAAAACATGTAGGCGCCACCTTGAAGGTGGTACTTCGGTTTCGTCGCAACTTCACCGAAAGTACAAACTTCAAATTTAACTCGAAAATTTCATTTCGACACTTCTCGCCCCTTCGAAATGTCAACCATGTTGGGGTGAACGTAACGAGACTGAAAAATAATTGACAATTTTTATTTCGCAATTTGGCGACGAAAATTCAAAACGTGCTTAGGACGACTTCAAAGCTCTCGGTGATTCAGTGCTCTGATGATGTTTATGCCTCGCGAATGAAAAGAAATTTCAATATTTTTTTGCGATGCAAACGTCCCGTGAAAATAGTGCGGCAAGTATTTAAAAAATGATCTTTCAAATTTAATTAAATTCACCTGATGATTAATTTGAACAAAGAATTCGTACTAATTTGTTGTTTCCCATTTTGCCTCCCCGACAGGTTCGTCTTTTGGTCGGCCGACTCGTTGAATCTTCGCACAATGGACCTCGGTGTGGCCGCTGCGCAACGCGACGATCGGAAATCTCCGGGCGCACGTCATCCGGAAATTTTGACTCCCGTATCGACTCGGCGGCAAGAATTACGAGTGGGCGAAATGAAAGAGTGATTTCGGCACGGCACTTGGAGACAGAAGAGACCGGTTCGATTGCTGACGAGGAGAGTCGCTGCAGCAGCAGCACCATCAGCCCCTTTGCAGGAAACCTCGAGTATACATTATGGTGTATACAGGGGAGTTCAGAGCGCAGGACCTGCCGCCTTCAGCGAGAAGTTACCAGCCAGCAGCGGCGAACCAACGCAACGTTGCAGCGTTGCGCACCGGTTCAGTGTACTCCGTACAATATTATATACGCGAAGTGCGCTGTCTAACTGGAGGGAGAGCGCGATTCGAATGACAATGAAGGGTGGCAGCTTCGTGTCCGGGGGTCGCGTGGACGCTTGAGTTTTCGACGAGGGCGGGATAGATAGATAGACAGATATATATACACACGTATATACACGCACGCGCGGGGTGTGCCGAGCGATTTAAAGCACAATGCCGGCTCGATGCCGAGGAAATTAGCGGCGAAGCTGTCGGTGACGCCCGTGTCAAACCCCCGCGTGTCATACGTATACACACAGCCACATATACACGATGCGCGCGATAACGCGAATGCTTGGGAGGAAATATGTATATCGCCGATATCACGACCGCGATTACATAAGCGCCAGAGGCTGACGCGGATACCACCGAGTCGATGGCTCGTAGCGAAATCGTCAGTCACAGTGTAGTGCCTATCGGGGTGCGCGACATTTCTTTTCACGTCAATCGCCCGCGCGCGGGTTTCACCCGGGCAAAGGATCGAATGCACAAAAGCCGTGGCTTTCAGCGAAGGTGAATTGATGAGGATTATCGACAGTCTCTTCAGTGGAAACTTGTGCGTTTTCCCGAAGACGAGCTTCCCACGTGTTTGCTGTGTTTCGTTCGGTCGAGTTTGAATCACTGGAGGAGCTTTGACACGCTACTTTTTTTTTTCAAGCAGTCAGATACGATGATACTTTATAAATTGTTTGATGATTTTTTTAATGAGTTAGAATCAAAGGAAATTCATTTGATTCGAATGTTTTCGAAAAATGTCTGCACTCCGATGCCTAGCACAGAAATGCCTAGCACAGAAATGTCTAGTCAGAGCCGACCGCTAAAAGCAAAATCTCCGAGACGAGCCACTGTAATTCATTTATACACCCCGAAAATGTTGAGTTCTCGAATTGGAAGCGCCCGTCTAGTGTTGCAAGAGGGACCTCCTCGTGGCCGTTTCGCACTCGCGGCACTCGACGATCTCTCTCTCTCGCGCGCGATTCGGCCCGATACACAAACGGCCAAATTTCACGTGCGCAATCCAACTCGTTTGGAATTTCGTTAAGAGTGTACTCTTCGACGCCCGTCGAGTATTCCTTTTCGGATCCGTCCCACCTATGTACACCGCTGAGCGGTACGTGCGAACATAATGGCCCTCGGCGTCTCTATACACACACACACACACACATAGACAACCAAAGTCCCGAAAATGTATCTATCCACTTTGAGGACCGACGAATAAATCCCACGCTTAATGGGTACCATAAATGCCTAGGTGGATAGAGACGCGACGAGTAGGTACGGTTAATACAGGGCACACAAACTGCACGTACACCGCCGATCCGGAAATCTGGTGTGTGGACCGTGCGTGCGTTTGCACGTGAAGGGATCCGGGGGTGGGTAGGGGGTGGTGAGGGAGCATAGCGAGGGCGGCGAAGACTCGATGAATGGACGAGTAGCGTGAATAGCCCGTTTAGGAGAACGCAATTTATCTACCTGCGCGACGCGACGCGCGGACTCTTTTGCCTCGCGGGGCTTTTGGTCCCGGAGGCTCTTTAACCACGGGGTTTGCTCTCGCTCGCGCTCGCGGTAGGCGCTCATAGTAAGCTAAGCCACTCGAGAAACTCGCGTATGTGTGTGTGTGTGTACAAGAGCCGCTTCTGCTTCTGGCTCTGCTTGCGCTTCTTCCTCCTCCCGTTGCCTCGGCTGGTTATGTCGAGTGAGAGCAAGAAAACGGTAGCGCTCGTCCATTCGTGACGCGAGCCACCGGGAGTGATGTCTCCCGTGACTCGAGTGCGTAATGCAAGGATCTCCGGGGAACCGTGAGCTCGAGAATTACACCCGTGATGTAGGATGAGGAGGAGAAGGGAGGAGACGTAAAAAAAAATACCTCCATCGAGTCCTTGCGCTTGTATCGCCAAAGGACCTCGCGGCAATAGGCAGTCTGAAAAATATGTACGTACTGGGTAAGTGTGTAATGACGCGGAACGATTATACGGTGAAGCGAAGAAAAAAAGAGGACGTTGCGTCGCGGTAATGGATCCGTGAATCCACGTCGCGGCGAGTCGTCGTCGTCTCAAAGACCCACGGCACTTTCGTTAAATGGGAGATTATTGAGCTGCTTTCGCGGAGCTGGAATTGTGAGGATGGTGGGCGTTTCGGTTGGGCGTGACGTGTCGTGAAGTTTTTTTTTTTTTTTTCATGATGTTTTGGTGAACTGTGAAAACGAGCGCTATCGAATTATAGGATTATCGTTGGATGTTTGTGTTAGTATTTTTTTGTTAGTTTCTTTTGGGGAGATTGACGGTTTATCATAGGATAAGTATAGACTGGGACTAAGTGAGACGGTTTCATATCCTCTTATAGGGAGTCGATTGTTTTATTGATTGTAGAACAATTTTTATCTGCTAATGTCATTTGGGATAAAGTTTGATGAGCTGTGCTGGGAATGACCGAATACAGGAGTCTAAAAAAAAATTGGCTCGCTGGACAAATTGGCCAATTCTACCGTCCAATCATCCTTCAGTAAACTCTGTTAAGCAAACTCCATAAACAGACGAGGGGTTGCCCGACACCCACGCACATCCCTGATCGTGTAATGGCTAATGGAAGGTCTTGGGGCATCCTCGCCAATCCCCCACGTGACCAATGAATGCGCAGCAGAAAAACGTGCGTAAGCTGACGAATGTATCGTCATCAAGTCGATTTTTCTAGATACAAAATATATTTTCGTTGCACATTGAGTAGTCATAAAAAAAAAACATTCTTGCAATCTTGCATTTACAGTAATAATTAGATAGGTTGATTGTTACTGACGTGGAATTTCTCAGAGCTAAAAAAAAAATATACAAAACGTGCACCGAGCGATCAGTTCAATACACAATTGGCAAATGATCCGTATATCCTCGGACGTGAGATGGCGGAAAAACTCGAGCAGATCGAACTAAAGAACCGAAGCTCGTAACCGCGAACGTCTCTGACCCGTCGAATAATACAGTTTTGTCTGTAATTTCGACTGGTATTGACGCACCTGTACGTTGAACCACTAATTCCGACGGGTTCGTCTTCCCATTCATACGGCCGCCGCCGGGACAAGCGGTAATCCCTGCTCATCCTGGCGTGCGTCCGGATTCTTGGGCCACGAAAATACACGTAGTCGCTCGGCGTTGCACGAATACCTGCTGTTGGTTTAGTTGTGGCTGCACGAAACTGGTGGGCAGACCAATAACAAGTCAATAAACTCATTGTCTGAGGGAAGCATCTTGCACGTGAAAATTAACAGTCATCACGTTCGTCCCACTAAAAACAAAACCTGGGCCTTGCAGAATTAAGCAAGGATTTCCTAAACGTGGATAAGAAAAATAATCGTAAGTCAATATTTGAAATAAAAATTTTACATTGCAATTGTTTGTGCATTAAATTTACCAATGTATGGCTCAAAAACTCCAAAACAATTACAGCACTCTGCATGGCTAATTGTATCCAAAAAATATTACCAAAATTCATTGGCTCTCCTATATATTTAAGGATATAATGCACAAGACAGTCGCACAATTCACGTCGAGTGGGACGACCATTAGGAGTCATTATACGACGTACGTTTAGAGCCTCGAGGTACTTAATGCAGCCAGCGCTGCTGCTGCTGCCGCTGCTGCTGCTTCTGCTGCTGCTTGAGAAAAATCATTTTCACTTCTCGCAGAAGCCGAGTATCTTCATGAAAAAAAAAAGAAAAAACGTAAGACTCTCGCGTGTCATTAAGCCAACGGTGGAAGGTGTCACGACGAACGCTCGAGAAACTCCTTCGCCGAGTTCTTACACACTTATCAGCGTGGCACTGCAGCCCCGGTACAACACGTTGTTCTGTTGACGTGTGTGTTTAAAAAAAAAAAAAAGAAAAAGTCAACGAAGAACGTCGGTAAAGATCCTCCGCGTGTGCGTCGCGTACCCTCATCTCCTTCTTTCATCCCCCTTTCGCACCCCTCTGCCACTTCTTTCCATTCGACTTACCTTTTCCGTCCTTTCTCTCTGCTCGCAGCTCCTCACGGTGGGGCATTTTTCCCATCTCCTTTTCACATCGTCTTCGTCCTCCTCTCTCCTCCTTCCGCCACGTCTTCTTACCGGGCCTTTCATACCAATTAACCTTGAAGTTGCGCGCAAGCTAAGGACTCCCGCGGTGCTCCGGTTCACCCTCGGAGGCAGAGCGAACCGGGGGCTGCCGGTGGTGCTGCTCGACTCGCGTATAAAGCGAACTGTCGAATGAAATTAATTCCCGGGAAGATTCCAAGTTCCTCGGCTCTGTTGCTCGCTGCGAATGTGACGCGAGACACGTCAAAAGCCGCGTGGGGGGCGATGGAAAAGCGAGAAACTAGTAGTTTTAAATGGTTCACGTGACGCCCGAAGAAAAACGAAACTTTGAATAAATTGGGACAAAGAAATCATTGATGTCGGGTCGAAAAGCTGAGGATCAACGCGGGGCCATCCTCAAAACTGGGAACTGTAACTTTTACATTGCGGGTAAAAAAAAAAGTGATGTAAATAGAATTCACATGAAAAGTCTACGTTTTTATGCAATTTATTCAACCGTAGTTTCACGCAATTTTTCAATTTACAATTTTCAGCCGGTGACTCATAAGCAGCTAAAAAATGACATTTTTGTCAATGGTTCCGCATTGCTGAATTGTTTTTACACTAATTTTCAAAATATAAAAATCACGTTACTCTTTTTCAGACGTTCTTTCGATTTTGTGGCCGACGCCAGGGTCTGTAGCCAAAAGAAGAATGAAAAGTGTCCGACGTTCAACGAGACAGAAGGACAAACAAAAAATGCAAATGCAAGAACAAGTTCTCGATTCATCGACGCAGAAGTGGTTCGCACGATGCCGATGCCGCATCGGCCTCGGAGGCCCCGCGTTCCAATTCCGGGGGTTCGTTCGCGCTTGAGCACCCACCGGGGGTAGCTTTTGGGCGCACACTGGCACTCGTGGTCGGTCGTGGGGTACGCGCCCCGCGGGCCCTTCGACATACAGGCGATCCACTGACGTGTGTTCGCACACGTAATGGTAATATCAAAACCGCATAAAAGCTGAAATCCGACAGATTGAAGAATCCCCGAACAAATAAGACGCCGGGGCAAAGTGAGAGAGCGGGGCAAACGGGGAAAGTTGCTGCTGCTGCTTCGTCTTGGTTCGCTTTCGCCTCCCGCACGATGGGGTGCGGTTTTCCACCTCATTTCCACGCCGAGTGAGGCAACCCGATTGTGGTGGAAACTCTTCTCGCGGCTATTGTGCCCTTCACAACAAAAAATATATATATCTATAGATCCATGTACATATAGATATATATTGTCGGCTGGATGATCCGTCGAATCTGATTTTCCGCGACGTCTTCACTGGGTACCAATGGGTATATCTATAATGCACGGTATATTACTGCCGTACAATAGCAGTTTTCTGTCCACGAAGTTCTTCCTCGACTCGGCGGAGACTCGTCGCTGTTACGTTCGAGCGAACTTATTACGGACTGACTTATTAGGGTTGTTTGTTCGGTGGGGTTGATCGGCTGCGCGACGCATATTGGACAGACTGTTTTTTACTCAAGTAATCGAGGAGTAACAAATATCTTCGTGGATACGATTTTACTAAACTGTTTTTTTTCTACGCGGGTCAGTAATTTACATAGAAAAATGTTCTATTATACATTTTAAGTCGATTTTTTATTAATGTCATATTTCTAGCAAAAAAAATCGGTCAAGGTGATTTTTAGCTCTACGTGAAAATTCGACAAATAGGCGGGACAGATAAGTGTCTATATTATGACAGGAACGAGATCGTTGACTCGTCGCTCAATGGTATTCCCGGCGGTAAAGGCAAACCTATATCGGATTACAGGTCCCTTCGCGCGTTCTTTCTCTCCAGTCGCGTAGCCCGCACTGTGCGGTGAGCGGAGCTGTTGTGTGTTCCTTCCGTCGCGCACGCAGCGGGATTTCATTCGAATCTTTGCGTTCTCGTGGCCGGCGCTCGAGCCTCCTGGCCCTGTTGACCCATCTTCGGTCACGGCGATCATGCGGATCGGGTTTCTCTTCTCTCCTGTATTTCGAGCCTCGGACGCGTGAACATTGGGCACTATATCCACAGACTCCCGCGGGAATTTTACGCGTTCTCGAGAACGACTTTTTGCCGCCTGGCACCCGGTGTAAGAGGAAACGAACAATTCGGCGGTAGCATCCGGAATTCGACCCCGAAGAGGTCTCGTTGTGGCTGGAACAATGAAGGGTAGCAAACAGAACAGCGATTGGCTATTTAGCCTCGCAGACGCCTTCATTTTTATGAATTTTATTTCAGAACAAGTTGCATCCGGAATTCGACTCCGAAGAGGTCTCGTTGTGGCTGGAACAATGAAGGGTAGCAAACAGAACAGCGATTGGCTATTTAGCCTCGCAGGCGCCTTCATTTTTATGAATTTTATTTCAGAACAAGTTGCCATTTCTTCAAATCCAAAAATGATATGCAAACCTTTTTTTAATTCCGGTGAAAAAAAAAATCTAATTTTCATTAGTTTCTATAGGAACTTGATGAACTCCGAGTGAAGAGTGTCTGCGCAAATTTCCCCAGCTGGCCCGCAACCGGACTTCCTGAACGAGAACCAGCTCCACCAACGACGCATGCGGCGGCGGCAGCAGCAGCAGCAGCAGCAGTAGCAGCAGCATCAGGATCAAGCGCCAGCGACACGGACTTCAACAAACGGGACTTGATTTTCGAGCCTCATCATCCGGAGCGACGCGCTCGCCTCTTCGTACAATCGAGCGCCCGATTACCATGCTACGTGCGAGATCTCGCGTGCCTCCGAATTGGCTCTTGCGAGTCCGTCGATCGCCTCCCCCCGAGTGCGCAGGGGGGGGGGGGAAGAGGGGAAGCTACCCCTGGAGCCGCGGGAGGAAGAAGAAGGGCCCTTGATTCCGGAATCCGTGTACGAAGCCTCGCGGGGCACTCGCGGCTCCCCCCTACGTCGACTTCGCCCTTTCGCGCGTGGAATCGCATCCGGCGCCAAAGGTACGAGGCTGAAGCTGAAGAAGAGGAGCATATTTACAACGAGAAACGAAGGGGAAGACGCCGGGGGATGAACTAGTTGACAGCGGGACACGAGGGGCGCAGGAGGGCAAGGAAGGCAGGCAGGCAGGAGGGGGCAAAAACGAAGGAAAGAAAGTGGGCGAGAAGGACACGCGAGAAGGAGGAGGAAGAAGAAGAAGAGGGCGAGATGGGAGTGAAGCATCCTCGAGGGGGCTCTAGGATACTCCTCGCGCCGGTATCCTCGGGCTTCTCACTGTACAAGGACCTTCCTCTTCTCTACAGTGTGCTCATCCACTCTTCTTCTCGACTCTTCTCTCCTTCCCTTATGCACCTCTTATACCTTCCACCGATAGCACTTCTCGCGCTATATACAACCATTGTCCTTCGTTCGCTTCGGGACTTTCCCTTTTTCCATTCATTACCCTCGCGCTCACGCGCGCGCTGCAAACTGACCTCTCCTCGCGCGCCTCGAGGTATCGAAACTTCGAAAAGTCAGTGGAGCAACCTGTGTGTCAGTCTGTTTTGTCACGACACGGAACTTGTTTTCTGCTGGAAATTATTTCCTCGACTCACTGGCAGGTCGTCCGAATAATTTGAGATCTAAAATCTTTGCAGATTGCTATTCTGCTCAGAGGTTTTTTTTTGTTCGGTGTCTCTTCGCTTTTCGTTCTCGACGCTTCTCCCTCTTATCTATAAAAGATTCATCCCTTGAATCTTTTATCTCAACAACCAACAAACCTACAGCTACGCCACATCTTTTTTCCTAAAAAAAACTATCATCTCAGACAAAGAGTCATTCAATCTGTACTCAATCAATTCCGAAGCCAAATTAATATACCTGGAATACTGAAATTCGTTTATGCCTCTGTAGATCGACGTCGAATCCACGAAGAATCGCCACGAGAATCGAGAGTGAAAACGCAGCTGAATCCCGAGCCGTATCGGAAGGCCACGTCCACGAAGCAGACTCCACGGAGGCCGTCGGGGCTCAAACATCGAAGTGTGGTCTTTTTTCACCGAGGGAGTGCACGATTTTCGCCATAGAGGAGCACCAGTACCAGCAGCAGCAAGCAGCAGCAGCAGCAGCAGCAGCAGCAGAAGCCCCCGCGGTGCAGTGCACTCAACTCTCTCGTCGTCGGCGACGGCGGCGGCGGCGGCGGCGGCAGCTCACCTCTTCCTTCGTATACGTACGCCCGGGCTCTCGCACCGGCTTCAAAGCTCTTCGCCCCTCGTGGGCAGAGAGCACTACCTAATGGCACACGAAGACGTGCGCGCGCGCGCGCGCGCGCGTACGCAGAAGGGCGGCGTCGGGACGGCTGTGCGCCTCTCTCGCTGAAGGGTTTTTCCGCCGTGGTCTCGCGAAAATATAGATATACATATCCACATATATATGCGCACATATCTATATATATTTCTGTATAAATCCGTGTGCGTAGACCCCGCGCGCACTCCGGGAAACGTCGGGCGACTCGTGCTCTTCTCCCCGGTTGGCACGGAAATATGGCTCGAGATGTCCGCCGCCGCCGCCGCCCTCTCCCCGCGCGTTCCGAGTCGGATTGGAGAACACACACCGCAGGGCGCACAACCATCAGCGCGCCTTATCACGTCTGTGTAAAATCAAGTCTCCGGCTTCCCTCCCTTCGTCTTTCGCTTCTCTCTGTTTCTCCCTCTTTCTCACGTTTTTTCTCCTCTTCCCTCTCAGTTCCCTCCCTCCCTTGGCGCTGGTATTAGTGGCGCAAGGGTCCTTGCTTTGACTCCAAACTCAGAGTCTGACTGAATGCCTCTCTATCGCCGAGTACGTGCTTCTAAGTGCATCCTGATTTTTTCCCGAAGCTCTTTGATTATACTCGGGGCTCCGTTGCCTCGCGGCGCTCGGCGCGCAGCACACACTCGGGTATCTCTTGTTTCCTCGCTTCGCGCATTGATGATTCTCCGGTGCATACGAAAGTGCACACTGTTTCCGAATTTCTTCTCTTCTTTTTTTTTCGATGACGCTGCGTTCGGAGTCGAGAGGATCGAAATTTCATTATACCGTTATCGTCATCGTGTCCCTCGCGTCGGGGATTGACTCCCGCGCGAAAGTTGAAGGGCGCTCTCGACGCAAATGACTCCTTTGACCTTGCTTCAGGATGAGGGAGGCGGAGGGGATGACGCACGTGAATTTAATTCTGTCTTCTCGAGTGTCACGTGGATCATGACTCTTTGACACGATACTCGTTCGCGGATGACTACGACTTTCGGGGCTATTATCGTGCGTTTGTGTCTTGGACAAATTTCCTCCGACATAATGAGAAGCTGCCTGACATAACTCAACAGCACACGGTGAAATCTATTTGTCAATGAAAAGTCATTGCATATTTCTTTCCCACGGGACAACAATGACCATTCAGATTATCCAACCCTTAATTAAAACCAACCGCTAGGCATTGAATAAAACAAAACGCAAGACAATCGGTGGTACAGCAGTTAGCAAAACTATCGTCGCTGACCCTAAAGGTTGACGAACGCCACGAGCTAAAATGCCGGAAAACCGCAAACTCGAAGGGGGGGTCGGGTCGAGGGGAGGAGGGGGGCGGCGAGGGGGTGAAGAGGCAGGTTTGGAGGCCGTGACCGGTACAGCACAGTGAATCTCTTCATAGGTGTGTAAGTAGCCGTGTTGATTTATTTGATAAATGAGTAGTGGATAGGGCTTTAAGGGGGCGAGGTAGGAGGTTCGGGAGAGCTCTCAACCGGAGAGTCCTACAACGCCGAGCGCACTCCTCTTTCACTCACTCGTATATACTCTACTCTCGCTCAACACACACACACACACATATACATACACACCACCCACGCGTGCGCTCTCACATCCAAACGATTTCTCTCTCTTTCTCCATTTCTCTCGTTTGCCATCGCCGAGCGTTCGGTCTCTCGCTCTCGTGCCCTCGCAGGTATTTACTTCCCAGCCTAAAGCCACGACGAAAACGTCATTTCGGTCTTTTCACGATCTCCACTCTTGGCTTTTCTCTCGCTCTTTCTCCTTCTCTCTCTCCGTCCGCTTCCTTCCTCTCCCTCTCTCTCTTTCTCAGTCAACGACTTCTTCGATTTTCTCGCCTGCTCCTTTTGTTATCCCCCTTTGTCAGCGACGGTCCTCAGCGCGATTCCCTCGAGTCCGCCAATTTGCCACGGTTAGCCGGAGATTTTCCTAGACGCATGGATTTGAATTGATAGCCTCGTATAGGTGAAACAATGTGGCGGTACATTTTAAGGGGGGGGATTTGAATATCCTTGCGATTGGACTATTCGGTGGCTCCGAAAACATTTTGACTCGCGGGGCGGCTAAGTCGCGAAGTCTGGACGACGAGCGGAATCCTCTCGCAAATCCCAGACAAATTAGGGATGCTTGCCGTATTGTTTTGGAACAATGTCAGAGGGGATTAGTTTCGCTGTTATATCGCCCAGGTTTGTGCACGTGGAGTTCGCTACGAATAATGGGAGTGCAGAGTGAAAGAGATTTGTGCCGGATGGAGGTTCGCGACGGCCGGGCAGGAACGATTCGTCGGAGGATGAGAAAACGGGGAATAAGGATCGGGTCCGCATGGACCCCCGGATTAATGGCCGACGCGAGGCTGCTACGCCGCCGCCGCCGCCGCCGCTGCCCCGCGTCTGCAGCGGCGGCCGCGACGAATGCGAGAGAGCAAAAACGGCGAACGACGGGATATGAAGGAACCGGCAAATAATTCGTCAAATCGAGGAATCAATTTTCGTCCAAAACTAAAATTACTTTTTTTTTACGAAGGAGACTTTTTCAATTTCCTCTGGAGTAGGAATACACACTATTTATGGGTTGTGTATAATTAAATTATAAAAAGAGTATTGCATCTTCACTGAAAAAATAAATAGTTGCGATTACCAATCGTTGGTCAGAGCTACCAATATTTTAGTAACTGCAACCGATATTTTGGTAGATCGAACCAATGATTGGAAATGGCAACTACTAATTTTTCTCAGTGTTAAAATAAAAAAATCACCAAAGGGAAACAAACTGTGAGATCAAACGTCATCGACTCTCAACGACTGGCGCGATTTTTCCATTTCATGTGGCGTAAGAATACAGACTATTTGTGAGACGTGCGCAATGAAATTACAAAAAGGGTATTGAATCTTGAAATAAAAAAATTCACCAAAGCGAAACAAACGGTGAGACTAAACGTCATCGACTTTCAACGATTGGCGCGTTGGTTCCCAGTCCTGGGATTCGTTGGCGCAGGATTAGAAAAGCCGGTGGCGCTCGCGGGTGACCAGAGCCGGGGAAGAGCTGACGCGCTGGTCCTACGCTGGTCCTGCTCCGGGATACGCAAAAGGTGCCGGAGAAGGCGCCATCGTTGATTGGATCACCGCAAGAAATCGATAGTCTCTTTCTCTCGCTCCCTCTCCCGCCCTGGGGGAACCACTGCCACCCTCTCGCATTGCTGCCAACTCTCGCTTTGTCTTTCTCCCTCTCTCCTTCTATATATCCTTCCCTCTCTCTCTCTCTATATATATATATATACATATATATCCGCTACCTCCTCTTCATATCCTGCACTCCTCGCTGTGCTATCTCTCGGGCGTGCTGGCTCTCCCTCCAATTCCCCCGTGACGGCCTCCTGGAGGATCCTCGAGTACCCTCTCATCGCCCTCCGAGCCACCCAGCCGAGCTCTGTCCGGCAGTCTCCATGCCAACACCCGCTCGATAAATTTATTGGTCGCCTCCTCTCCGACACTGCCGGTTCGTCGTGGTGGTGGCGGCGGTGGCTGGTGGTGGTGGTGGTGGTGATGGTGGTGGTGGTGGTAGTGGTGGTAGTTGCTGCCAGTGCTGCTGCTGCTGCTGCTCCTCCTGGTGCCGCTGTAGCCACCCTCTCGCTCTCTCCTCGGCGCTCTTCCTCTGCGTTCTTGCGGACTTCTCGAAAAACGGCTCGCCGACGCATTACTCGTCCTTTCCGCCTTGGCCCCCGAGATCCTCCTCGAGATCCTCCTCGCGTCTCGAAGGTTTTTCAGGGCTGAAAAGTCAGTCCGCCGCAGCCGGACACTTTAGCCGAGGGAGGAACCGGAAAAAGAATGAAGATAAAAAAAAAGAAGAGAAATGGATATTCCAAATTTTATTACTGGGACATTCTGCTGAGCGTCCCGGGGAGAAGGTGGAAGCCGAATCCAAACACGATTTTGGGGGTCGAAGCTGCTGAAGCTGCTCGCAGTTTCTCCTCCCCATCGTGTATATATAACCCGACCGAGCCATCAATCCGCCCCGATGAAATTGTAAATAAATTAGGATGAGGATCAAACTTGCCGATGGGGAACCCTCCACCGTTGGCGCGCACGCGAGCGTCGACTCGAGTCAACACTCGAACCTGCGCTATTGCGGGTTTTATGCCGAAGGCTCCTGGGTCCTCGTTTCTCGCTTTTATCTCTCCTTTTTCACAGCATAAAAAATAAAAATCGCCCGAATCCAGGATTATACTCAGTCATATATTTTGAGTAACCCAGTTTCTATCGCTGATACTCATTTTTTAATAAAAAGCCAAATCAATTTTTCGGTTCCAAAGCCCCTAAATCCACCTTCCACCTTTTCCACCTTCATCGCGAAAGTTAACCGCATTATCCGTGATTTTTGTCATTTTCGCCCCAATTTTTTTCCGACGCGAACCTCGGAATCACAAAATCCTCCGGAAATTCGTGTACCCGGTGCACACATTTAATACCCATATACATACACATATATATGTTCGTCGCTGGCCGGTTACCCATCGGCGAACACACTCGGTGCATTTATTAACGCGAGCGCACCCCCCTCCCCCCATCATCCCCCCCGTCGTCCCGATCTCCCCGCTGTAGTCGTCGTCAACGTCGACAGGAGTTGGGGGCAGGGGGGAGGGGGGTTGCTGGCACAGCATCGGGAGCGCGCGGCAGGCAGGCAGGGTCAAGTGCTTCCATCTCCGCTGGCTGCACCCCTCGCGCTCTCTTCTCCGTCCTCTGTACACTGCTCCAACCCCCCTCCCCCTCTCACCCCTACCGTGGGCCCCCCTCTCTTCGACCCCTGCTCCCGTAATCACCGTTTTCTCTCTCGCGCTCGCGACCCGCCGGTTCTACCCTCTCGTAATTTCGTTCTCTCCTCGTCTTCAACCCTCAGCCCGTTCTTCCCTCTCACTCGCTCGCCTGTTCTCTTTCGCTTTCGCTCTCTTTCCACCCCGCAGAATTTCCACCTCTTACCGGGCGCGCGCACCACTCGAATATGCTTCGTGCCGAGCGAGCGAGACGGCAGCCACCGGCAAACGCATGTCATATATATTTATATATATATATGTGAGTGTGGAGGGTATGGATTTATATATGTATTTGTATGTGTGTACATATGGGAAACGAACCTTATATACTTTGCCATCGACGTGCGTATAAACCGCGCGCCGCCCAACGCGGCACCATAGTCATTAAATGCACTCGGAATTAGTTACACGGGCGCGCACCGCCGACCTACACCCACCGTGACTACCCACACGCTTGGGGAATTTTACCCGTCCTCGGCGCACTCGCCACCGCCCCCGCCGCGACTTTCCCTCTGGTGGTCCGCAGCGGCGAGGAGGAGGAGGGAAACAGACGGATCGGAGCAGGGGTAGGAAAAAAAGGAGCAGGAGCCACCTGGGTGGCACTGTAACCGCTGGACCGAAGAAGCTGACGATATTGGGGAGCTTTTTTGGAGCAATTATTGCAATTATTATTATCTGGGAGGGTATGTTTTTTTTTTTTTTTTGCTGTGATGCGAGGTGGGATTTAGGGGTTGGTGGGAGGTGCAGTTTGCGTTGGTTGAGATGGCGGAAAGAGAGATTGGAGGGTTCAGGGGTCGCGGATGGAACTGCGTGGACGATAATTCACTAATTCGCAATGAGTCACTGAATACTGATAACGAAGAAAATGCAGTTTCTGACATATCTGTGGCGTCTCGCGATAATAATAGATAGCACTGCCAACGCGAGTGTTGGAAATATAGATGCAATCAATTCACCCGACACCCGCGACTCTGCAGTCCCAAAAAAAAATATCGACTGTGCATCTGGCGCTGCGTTCTCTTCTCAATCGCTCGAGCTTAAAACTAGCGCTTGGTTAATTCTTCCTCCTCTTTTTTTTCCTATCACGGAGTCAGACGATGTTTTTTTTTTTTTCGTTTCTCCACACATTTACAGCCGCCGCGCGCGTACTCCACATATTCGCGCGTATGACCCGCGTTAATATATCCGTCGAGTACGGCGAAGGCCTCGGCGAAGCGTTTTCCCCGGAGTTTTTTGTCGAGTCGCACGGTTTGCCGAGCACAAGCCCCCCAGTTGACGGTGCGCGGCTCTCGTGTCGGATACGGGCCGCACCAGGTATATTTTCCTCTCGAGCAAATCACCGGGGCAAGCGCGCCCGAGCTCTGCCGCTCAGCAGCGCCGGTAAACGTCATTTTTTTCCTCCCTCGCCGTTCTCCGGGTCCTTCGCCTTCTCTCGGTCACGCCCGGAATCTTTATTTATTTCTCTCTCTCGTTTCCACAGGCTTTCCACCGGCTCGGCAACGCCGCTCGGCTTATGATACTCCTGCTCCGCGGAATGAGGGATAAGGAGTGAGCGAAGGAGGAGGAGGAGGAGAAGGAGGGTGGAGGGCTGCTTCGAGGGCCTCCATTACCGACGGCTATGAAGAATCTTGAGCCGTCGGCGCGTGTTCTTGCCAAGAGTCGCCTGGGGTTGCTCCGTTCCTGGAGGCGAAAATGAATGCGCGCTCGGCGAGAGACGACGACGACGACGACGACGGCGGCGACGACGACGACGATGGAAGCAGCAGCGGCTACGACGACGACGACGAGGCGAGGAGGAAAAGAGGAAGAAGGACCGAGCGGGGTAGTTTCCGTCGACGAGGGAGAAGATCATCCCGGCCGGAGTGGCAGCAGCCTCACGGTTGAGAAATGAAGAAGGAAAGAATGAACGCGCGGGCACGCGGGGATGTCTGATGCACGGACGACGGCGCAAGATGAGAAAAAGTCGAGAGGAAACGCGGAAGACGAAGAGACAGAGGCGAGCACGACGAGCGGCAGCCGCGGGAAGACGACGAAGAAAAGGAGCGCGGAAAAAGTTACCACTCGTGCGAATCACCCTAACTGGCTTCATAGAGGAAATGCATTTTTTTTTTTTTTTTTTTTTTTCATCCATAACGCACTTGCGGCGATTATCACGCAACGTAGAAATGATATTTAGGAGGAGAGTGAATTTGGTTTGAGAAATTAATTTGGCTGGGTTAGCAGAATCTTTTCACAAGACGTTTGTACCATTTCTTGAGCCAAAAGGGTTCATCTATCTTCATGGAAAATTCTATTTCCTTCGTGTAACTTCGCCAACGGGTGGAAACCGAGTTTTCCTTTCTGCTGTTCTTCATTTACTTTTTCTCGCTCTCGCGGAAAGGACGATCGACTGCCCTCCTCTTAAACGGTAACTCTCGCCTCTCCTCGATATGGGTTGCACTCGTGGACCGTGCATGTGCTTACATATGAACGTAAGTAAATATTGTACAGCACGTGTAAGTGAAAGGCAAGCCAAATAAACGTTTCTCCTCCGGTGTGTACGACGCTGGGCAGTGACCAGCTCCTTCGCCTCTCTCTTTGCGTTTCTTTTACGCTTTCCTGCGTCGAGCACTTTGACTTTTACTTTATACACCTCTTTGCTCTCTTTATACGTCCACCTTTCCGGGTGGTCGTGCGGCTCCCACTCGCTCTTTACCATTCGTCGAACTCTGGTTATTCGGTGGAGAATAAGGAGGAAGATGCGAAGGAAAATCGAAGCGCAGGGCTTTGGTGGAGAGAAGAGTGAGGAGGGGAAAGTGACGAGAGAAGCACTGGCCTTTTTGCTAATTAATTGATATTTCGGAGTATCTCGTGGGACATCCTTTAACAGCATCTATTGCACTCATTGACAGCCATTGACTCTGCATATTTGTAAATAAAAAATAACAAAACAGAGACGTTTTTAGAAGAAGACATAAAAAGGGTGGCAACCCTTTTTTTGGAGTACCATATACACGTCTCGAGAACGATGGTACAGTCCAAGGCCCCGAAGACCCAAAAACAAAGATGTCACCCCTCCAAAAAATACCCTTTCAACACGCCACACTCCGGAGCTTGAAAAAAAAAAAAAAAAAAAAATACCCAGACCCCGGAAATACCTCCAACCCGCCAATATTGTCAATTAATCACTACGGCAAAAAAAACTGCTCTGTGTTTTTCGCTATTCGCAAATCTCGCTCTATCCGAAAGCGAAAATAACGCAAAGTTGAGCGAAAAAAAAAAGACTAACAAAAAAGTGAAACTCACGCACACGACGATGTCGAGAGAAAAGAGTTGGAGCGGTAAACTTCTGCCGAAGAGAAGTTAAAAGAGCGAGGGAGAAAAAGCGAAAGAGAGAGAGAGAGAGAGTGGTGAACCGAGTGGACGAGGCTGCTGCTGCTGCTGCTGGTGGCGCTCGTCGGGGGTGGAGGCGATGGGAAAAGGGCAGAGCGATATTGAAACGGACCAACTGTACGGGGCGAGGGCGGCGCGCGCGCTCGGAGGACGCGGACGGGAAAATGTAATTTCAGTTGGAAACAGGAGAGACGCGAGCGCGCGAGCGAGAGAGGAGAAACTGTGCGGTGCCGGTGGCGAGCGTAGCGCGTGGAGCGCGCGGTAGACGCCGCCGACCCACATCGAGTTTCGAGTGTTTGTATTGCTGACGCGGCGATCCAATCCAATACCCATAGTGGATGGGCAACTATATATATATACACGCGTATATATTCTATATATATTCTGTGTATGCATAGTGCTGTATACATATATATCGAGTGAATATAACTACAGGTATATATGTGTATATATATATGTAGGTGTGTGCATGTGAATATATATATACATACGAATCTACATAGTTGTGTGTACCAGCGAGTATTAATTCTCTGGCTCTCCGTCATCCCCTGTTTCTCGGTTTCACCTCTGTGCACCTCTTTTATTTTATTTTTATTTTCTTTCTTTTTTTTTATCGAACGCGCCAGCTCCATCTCCGCAATATGTTGTATACTCTGCCCATACTGCAGTCGCTTCGAAATACAATTTCGAACGGTCCGCTGATTCTTTTTTTTTTATTTCGCTTCCTTTCTTTTTTCGTTTGTTTTTCCCCCGATTTTGCACTTTAAATCTCCGTCGAGTGGCGGACGAGGCGTGCGTTGTAATTTTTTTTAAATGCGTTTGCTCCGGAGCATCCGCGTTGCAGTGCGAATCTCCGCATCGGATGGATGCGGGGAAAAAGTGTAACTCCGCGGGTGAACTTCGAGTGGGGGGAAATAAATAAATTCTCTTTGTGCGTGTGGTGAAAATGTGGAGATTTTTGGAGTCACAATTGGGTCGGAAATTTTATCGACAGAGATGATGATGATGATTATTATAATTGTGATAATGCTAAGAAAGGGAACAATTCAGGAACTTTCGAAAAAAAATCTATTTCATCGCAGTGAATAAAATGTGGACAAATAAAAAAACCCTTGTTGCTAAAACAAATCTCTTCAAAATGCACAATCGTGAATGAAATGTTAAAAACTGTATCGATAATGGTAACGACGATGTTGATGACGGGAACAAATTCGCAGGACTTATCGAGGGCCAGAATTGAATTGCAGCGCAGTGGATAAAATGTAATATGCGACGTATTATGTACTCGTGGTATTTATATGATCCGGAGTTCGGGAGCGAGCGGGGGTAGTTATTATCATAAACGCAACAATAACGAGGGATGATCCGACGTGTAAACTGTTTGGAGCCCTTTTTGAGGCGTGCGCGGGCGGGCGGACGCGGGCGAGGATTACCCCCGACCCCCCGTGTCCTCCTGCGTGGAATCCACGGGGGATGTTATTGTTGCCGGGGGAGCGAGAGGGTGCGACGCCCGGGTGGAGGGAGAAAGGTAGCTCAGAAGCTCCGGCGTAGGGCGAATTCGGGTTATCGAGAGCGAGAGAGACGGAGCAATGCAGTTCACGCACCCTGTTGACCCCCCCGGTAATATTGCCGGTGTTTATCGCCTCCTATTACTGGCTCGATTGAGCTGAGCTATGCGATTAGCATGCGTCACCGATAGCGCCTGAATTTGCCAGACGCGAGTCGAGGGAGAAACGTCGAATTGTTTTCGAGTTTCGCTGATTAAAATTGCTGCGAATTGCGACGATTTTTAGGTACAGACGATATTTGTGTAAAATATGGTGATAATAAATTTAAGCATTTCGGTATTTTTATTTTCCGGGTAGTAAAAAGTAATTTTGGCATTTTTTTTATTGATCGATTTCAGGGACGTCGAATTTTTAATTATTTTCCAATGAAGTTAATGAAACTAGAATTTTATCGGCGACAAGAAATTGCCAAGAGACATTAATACTTGCAATTATTTAATTAATCTCAGATGCAATTAGATATTGCTACGTGCAGAGCCACGAATTACGGTGCATCAAATGCGAAATCCGCCTCAATGAGAAATTTATAGCCGGTGTGTGTTATGACGTTTCATAAATGCTGACAAACACTGTTATTGCTGAAGCGAAGGCGGTGGCGCACGGATATACGAGACGTGAGACACGCGGCCGCCACGCTCCCATTCAGCTGTAATATCGCATTGTTCGTTTACAACGCTGACTGACGTGCATCGCGCACACAGTCGTCGTCGAGCGATGAGCGAAGTGAGCTCGTCGTCGACGGGTGATTCGCAGCATCACGTACTCTCCTCGTGCAGGAGCAAAATAATGAAGAAGGGCTCGATTTGTATTAATGGGCGTTCGTTGTTTTATCGATTACAGGATACCAGACCGGCTACCAGACGTCGGGCGGCAACAACGGCGGATACAACAGCGGCGGCGGTGGATATTCCGGAAATCGTGGCTACCAGAATTACTCGCAGTCCCATCAGCAGCCCAACCAGTCCGGACCCTGGGCCGGTGGATACGGTTCCCAGTCGTCGGGCTATCAGTCGCGCAATCAGCAGACCTACGGGCAGCATCGAAGCCAACAGCAGCAGGGCATGCAACGGGGCGGCTCGCACTATCAGCAAGGCCGGAACCATCAGTACCAAAATAATCAGCATGGAAATCAGCATGGAAATCAGCAGAGGGTAAAAAATGACACTTGCGTTTTTCTGCGGAAAAAAAATGTTTCGATTTCTTAAAGTCTGCAAATTTCCGTTGATTCCGAAAAGCACCGTTGTTTGTCCAGAAAATAGAAAAATCAAAGAGAAAAAAAGCAACAATTGAATTTTTTTTTGTAACAAACTGCTAAAATTCGCGATATTAAATAACGAATAAATCGGCAACAATGGTTGCTCACGAACTTTTTAATAGAGGACTAGGCTGATCACACGCAGTGGCGCGCGTGCCCGAGATACTTTTGCGCTGCTGCGCTCTTATAAAGTTTTAAAAGGGTAAATCGCAACTGAAAAATCCTTGTTCAGTTACTTTAAAAAAAAAAGGAAATTTGTCGTTTTGCTTGTTAGAAATCGTAGATCTGGCCGCCGGGCCAAAAACCGTCCAGATCGGGGTCACGAAATTTATTTTTTCAATATATCGACTTCTAACCTATACCATCGTTCTCAAGTCGCATATTCTACCCCTGAAAACACTGGTTACAACCCTTTTTTAGTTGGTTTTGAAAAAAAAAAATTTTGTCGAACAGTTTGTCAGAAATCGTAGATCTGGCCGCCGGGCCGAAAACCGCCCAAATCGGGGTCACGAAATTTATTTTTTCAAAATATCGACTTCTAACCTATACCATCGTTCCCAAGTCGCATATTCTACCCCTGAAAACACTGGTTACAACCCTTTTTTAGTTGGTTTTGAAAAAAAAAAAATGTTGTCGAACAGTTTGTCAGAAATCGTAGATCTGGCCGCCGGGCCGAAAACCGCCCAAATCGGGGTCACGAAATTTATTTTTTCAATATATCGACTTCTAACCTATACCATCGTTCTCAAGTCGCATATTCTACCCCTGAAAACACTGGTTACAACCCTTTTTTAGTTGGTTTTGAAAAAATATATTTTGGTCGAACAGTTTGTCAGAAATCGTAGATCTGGCCACCGGGCCGAAAACCGCCCAAATCGGGGTCACGAAATTTATTTTTTCAATATATCGACTTCTAACCTATACCATCGTTCCCAAGTCGCATATTCTACCCCTGAAAACACTGGTTACAACCCTTTTTCAGTTGGTTTTGAAAAAAAAAATGTTTGTCGAACAGTTTGTCAGAAATCGTAGATCTGGCCGCCGGGCCGAAAAACGCCCAAATCGGGGTCACGAAATTTTTTTTTTTTTTAATATCGACTTTTAACCTATGCCATCGTTCTCAAGTCGCATATTCTGCCCCTGAAAACACTGCCATCAACCTTTTTTTAGTGGATTAAAAAAAAATACGATATTTGACAGAACTGTCAAAGTTACCAAGGACAAATGAACCTGGACTCGGTCTGAGAGTCCCAGCCATCACAGCTCGAATAGTTTGCTAACAATGCTTTCCGTTACTCATGAACTTTTTAAAAGAGGAATACATATATCACCGAAAGCGGATTACAAAATATACACGGTAGAATTTATTGGGTTTAATTCTGTGTTTCAGAATCAGCAGGGCGGCCGATACGGAAGCGGCGGAAACGGTGGTAACGCGAGTGGTGGTGCGTGGAGGAACCGATAATCGCGCATCCGCGTCAAACTTTAATTCTGTATTCAATCGCCCACTGGACTACGAGGGATTGATCGGCAAATCAATGACTTTTTCGTGTGTACACTTGACCACTGCGACGTGTTAGATATTAAGTGATCTTTACATAATATTCTCGAACATTCGGAAAGTGCAATGTCTCTTGCACCGGTTAAACAATCGTCAATCATTACACAGAACAGGAAAGATTGGCGTCTCTACTTTATGCGACGCCAGCTGAACGAATGCATTTACACGCTCGTTTTTCTCGAAACGTGTTGCGTGGGTTGTACAAAAAAAAACAGAAAATGTATTAATCGCAGTGCATTCGGCGACAATTGTCACGAAATTGTCACAAATTACGATCGAAGAGATTTGTATATATGACATTATGTCAGAAAAATCGTACATGATTTAATATACGACATTGTGTAAGTTCAACGCACTTATTATTGGATTGAATTTAACATACATAGATTCATGGTAAAGTGTCTCAGTATCGGTGTAAATGGAAAGAGAATTTTTATTATCATTTTTAGTAGATAAAAATAGGATCATTTAGTTTGCCTAATCTGACCATACATTTATCTCTCAAATTGAATGCATGTCTGCAGAAAATTATTACATGAAATTGTCGTAAAATAAATAAAGAATTTCACAGTCTAGAATATAACTTCATGGTTCGTACACAAAATATAACACACAGTTTGATACTAATCTGCCAACAAACTCGCGCGTCATCGTAATAAGATAAACGCTTTATAAACAAATACAGTAAAGCGTAAAAGCGATATAACGAGTAAGAAGAAACGTGTGATATACTTGATGTAAAACTCGCAACGTGCATTGTCAACGGTAATACAGAATATTTCTATAACAACGGAGTTGGTATTGTCGACGCGTAAGTTGTACCCCAAAACCTTAGCTCGTCATACTCGAAATACCACCATTTTTTTTCCCTGAGAAGCAGTGATAGCGGCAAAAGCTGGACGCACAGCTCGCATCAAGGGTCGACGATACAATCGATGATAGTATAATTGCTGTAAAATTAGCAACACGCTTCAATACCGAATAATTCTATAATTACAGACTCGGCATCGTCGACGCGCAACTTACTCCAAAACACCGGCGCGGCTTTCTAATAGTCTACAAAAAAAAATCCGCGGTACTCAGCGCCGTTGGCCACCGACTTCAGAGCTTCAGAAAGGAACGCACTTTAGGCGCACTCGTGTTACCAAAGACGAAGTGCCCAACGGTTTCGTTCGAGCGACTCGCGCGCATATCGACGAGACGAGACCGGTCCGCGTATTTTTTTTTTCTTCATTCGATGCCGGAGGCGCTCGCAGGAAGTCGCGCATGTTTCACGACGGTTACGTACACCGTTTCTATGGTACAAGTACGCGGAGGTATTGAACAAAATATAAGAAGAAAAGTGCGCGTCGACTAGAACGAGAGAGGCAAAGAGAGCGAGAGCGCGGCGGCGCGCACGCGGGACGCACGGCGCGCACCAGACGTCGACGACTGCGCGACGGCAATGTAGGTACCACGTCGTCGACGTTCTTGCACATCTGGTAGCGGAGCGAGCGAGCGCATTGAACCAGCGAGTACCACTCGAGAAAACAATAGCGAGCAGCGCCGGCTCTTGTTCTCTAACGTTCTCCTCTCCTTCCCGTCGCATTCTCTCTCCGTCTCTCCTCCTCTCTCTCTCTCTCTCTCACTCTCTCCCGCCCCTCTTTCCTCGCCGCTTGGCGTCTCTCTATCGTCACCCTGAAATCTGGATCCTCTGTTCTTGCGAGCGTACGAAACCCGCGTTGAGTACTCTCGTCCCTCTGTGCGCGCACCTCTCGCGAGCGCCTCTGAGCTGTAAAGTCCTCGTCGAGGCCTCGCTACCACCTCGTTGTTCTTCCTCTTCCAGCGCGAAACGACTCGTAATTCGCAGCTTCTGCGAACTAATTATTTACACGATATTTCAACGCGCCAGTTCCTCGGCCTCCCAGCGCACTGCGCGCCTAGAAACGAGAGAGAAAAAAAAATAAAGCCAGAGTCAGCGACAACAAAAACGCGCAGCTTTGTAATCGCGCGCGAAAATAATAATTTCCACCGAGAGCTTTTTGCGAAGCTCACCCAATTGTGATTAATTACCGTGCGGGGGAAACCCGCATCGAGTTTCCTGCTCCAAATGTGCCTCCTCCGACGCGGTGTACCCGGGGCCCGATCTTTCTTCCTCGCTGCGCTCCGCGCGCCTCTCGATACGCGGAGTGGATGCTGGCGTCGGGGCGCGACGATTCAAGCCGATACTTCCGATAGCCCGCATCATCCAGTCGGTTATCCAGATGACGGGATCTCTCAACCCTTTCTTCGGGGTCTCCTCGTGAACACCGGATGACTGAAATAAATATCGCGGATTAAATTTGCGTTCCAGATGCTGGGAATTTGCGTGAACTTTCTTCGTTTAAATTTTAATTCGTCCAGATACGGTCCGATGATTGGAACATTGATTATCATCGAATGAACAGCTGGAAACAGCGAATCTTCAGTCCAACAGCGGCGAGTACAACAGAAGAAAAAATTAAAAAAAAAACGCCGTCAAGTGCCGGAAAATCAGTTGCGAGTATCCGAAAGTGAAGTTACGAGTTAGATTTATTTAGCGATCGAGCTGCGAGAAAGCTAAGCGTCGCCGAGCACTCGTACACGTGTGCGATCTTGAGATTTTAACTATTGTATTGAAGATCCCGGGGTTCGGAATGCACTCATTGTTGGTGCGTGTATGCGGCGTTCCCGTCGCGCCCGCGACGATGGATTATCGAGCAAGCCAAGCGAGGCTTTTATTAAGTAAGTATTCCACGAGTGGTCCGGGGGCGCTTGGTCTGCTCTCTCGCGTTATCTCGGCTTTGCCCTTCCTTTGATGAAATAAAGCGCTATCCGCGACGGGATCTCCCTAGCAGCAGCAGCAGCAGCATGTCGCGCGGTGGTTGTTGCGGTCGAGCCACCGCTTCGCCTCCGCTTGTCGCTTGCTCGCATTCTCGCCCCTTTTCTATCCCTCGGTCTCCCGCACACACAGACAACACACGAAACCCTCGTGTACACGCTTTATACTCTCGATTACAACGCCGCCCGCGCAACAGCGACGCGGACAATGCTCGGTCCCTCTCGCATCTCGTCGTATTTCGCTCCGGGCTGACGCGCCCTCCTCGAGCAAACTTTTTTTCGTAACGGATTACAACGTGTGTCGAACATTAATTCCCACTTTTCTCCAACTTGTTTCCTCGCGCCGGTTACTCCGTTTTCGTGAGTCCAGGAAAAGCGTGTAATTGTTATTTTTATGGAATTGATGAAGGTAAGAAAATGTAAAGTTAAATTGCGATGAACAGCCCCATTAAACGTGGAGCTTGCTTTATAATTATTAATATGAAACTAAGATGAACGATAACATAAATGTTTGTTTATTTTAGTAAATAATAAATCTATGATATTTTAATATCAACATTGGCCTCGGGCGATGCATCTTTTCTTAGCCGAATTATTTGTAATCAGTGATTAAGGGTTCGTTACTTCATTTGCCAGGAAGGAAGCCAAGATCGCGGGGTTGCATGTACTGCTTGACTATGTCGTCTGTGACTGCGCTCTTTCTCTTTTGATGCTCGGCGACAAGCTGTTGTATCACATTTATCAGCTCGGTCTTAAGTTCTCCGGTTAAAACTTCGCCGCTCGTGTAACCCTGAAACACGTTTGGACACATTAAAGTGACATGAAAGTAATATAAGAAAAAAAAAAAAAAATCTGATATTGTAAGTAAAATGTCTCCAAATTTACCTTTCTGAGTTTCTCAAGTTTTTCGTCATCCTCCAAGAAGAATCTGAGCCACTGATAAGACACATCAACGTCGCAGTTGCCGCCCAATTTCCTGTGCTCCTCGACCGTCGCTTGACCGCCAGAAAGCGCGTGCTTGTTAACCTTCTCACGTATCTGATCGGCTTTATCCGTGAGAAAAATCGCGGTATTCGTGTCGCTCGCGGACATCTTCGTTTTCGAGCCCTGAAGCGCCGGGAAGAAAGACGAGTGCAACAGAGCCGGTTTCGGATAGCCAATCTTTGGAGCTACGTCCCTGGTCATTCTGAAGTAAGGATCCTGATCTATGGCACAGGGGATGAGACAAGGAACCTTAACATCCCTGAAGATGAAGGGAAAAGTGCTGGAAAATGCAGGCGCAGCCTGCGTAGGTGGAAAACTGACTTTTCCCAGAGAATCGCTGTCCGTGAAACCAAAAATCCCCTTCGCCTGATTCAGAGTTACGGAGCTCAGTATTCTAATCATATTCTTATAGAAAGCTGGATTGCTGCCTATGTGCTCCAGATCCGAGAATATAAAAGTTTTGTTGGGGTCAAAGCCGCACGCTATAATGTCTTTGGCATTGGCATAGGACAGTCCGATGGCGTCTTCCATAGCCAAAGTCTTCCACAGAAACTTCTCATCATCCGTCAGTTGAATGACCAGCGGCACGTCGAACACGTCCTGCAGCCACTTGCAGAAGACAAATGGAATCAGGTGACCAAGGTGCATCGCATCGGAGCTTGGACCTCGCCCAGTGTACAGGTAGAATGGTTTGCCCTGCTCGTAGAGATCCAGCACAGCATTCATGTCTCGATGCGAGAAAAAAATTCCCCTTCGAAGGAAGCGGTGAGGCTGCTTTCCCGTTATCCTGGTGAAACGCGCCAGGAGCTCCGCGTCGATCTTGGAACTGCCGAATCTCTCTAAGCGAAAAAAAGGAAAAAATAGCCGAGTTAAACAAATTACTCGAGGAAAGAAAATCGAACTTTTTTACTTACTAATTAATTTCTCGTAGTCGATACCGGTATCATTTTTACTCTCGACCGCCCACGGAGTGACGACGTCCTCGTCAGCTCCATTCGTCGTGTTATCAATACTCGATTCCTGCTCCAACATGGTCGATCAATTGCGGTGGAACTGCGTGAACTAACAGCGATTTTACGGACGCAAATCTCGAACGCAATTTCGCCGGTTTCTCTGCGATCCTACTGCCTACTGCCCGTGCCCGGAAAGCCGCATCGAACTACTGCGCATGCTCGGTGCCGCCAGAACCACGCGAGTGGCGCCGCCATCGCTTCCGGTTGTCGCATACGTCGCAGTGTTGTATATTCGGTCGTCGCGTCTTCATTCCTTTCTGCTTTCTTCACATTTTTCCCGTCTAACGCGATCACATAAATTCTCGTTCACTCATGTGCGTAAAAATAAAGCCTTTTATACAAACCGCCACGTTCGGACATATCCTCAAATATGCGAAGAGGAGGAGTAATCGTGTAATCACGTGGAACGTTCCTTTTCACCCGGCAATAATTACAGCTCACGCGACGAGAGGATCAACGCATTCATCGTCCACGCAAAAAGATTTGTTTTACGACTCAACGGGATTCGTTCTCATCGCCAACTCGAAAGCTCCGCCCGATGCTCGCGCATAACCTTCAATATCCGTGTATAAACACGCGCCATGAATATGTAAGCACCGTGCTCCGCGCGCGCGCGCGCGCTCGAGAAGCTCTCGAACTCCGCAGTTCGAGAGATTATTTAATGCGAAAATCAAGTGCGAGAGATCGATCTGAATGGAAACCTCTCCGCGATAATCCCGGGGTTAACCGTCGGTTGAATGCCGGCCGGTCACCCTCGTCTTTGCGCTCTCGGCACTCACGAATATTACGTACTCGCGCGCGCGCGCTCATCGTGGACTCGCGGCGAGCGCGCGGCACCGACGCGCGCTCGACGAGGCTCTTTTCGCATTCTACGCCGCGGGTATTACCGGAGATAGAGAGTAGCGGGTGGCTTTGTAAGTCCACTCTTTCACCCTCCGATCGTCACGAAAAGTCGTAACGAAGAGGTTTTTGCCGGATCTGTCGTTGGTCCCTATTTACAGCTGATCCCAAGGTCACCTTGAAATGATTGCGGCAAGTTAGCTAACAAATTGACCTTAACAGGGCCACTAAATTAACCAAGTTTTTTATAACTCTTATCAGTTGCGATATTTTTCTGCTCAGTAAACTGACTTTTGTATTACAACCCCGAAAATAATTTCGTCGCAGTACTGATACCGATATCGCGTGTCTTATTAATAATTCCGGCGACGGCAAAATGCCAGGCTTTTCTAATTTTTACGTACAACTGGTCCCTATTTACAGCTGATCCCAAGGTTACCTTGAAACGATTACGGCAAGTTAGCTAACAAATTGACCTTAACAGGGCCACTAAATTAACCAAGTTTTTTATAACCCTTATCAATTGCGATATTTTTCTGCTCAGTAAACTGACTTTTGCATTACAACCCCAAAAATAATTTCGTCGCAGTACTGACACCGATATCGCGTGTCTTATTAATAATTCCGGCGATCGTAAAATGCCAGACTTTCTAATTCTTACGTACAACTGGTCCCTATTGACAGCTGATCCCAAGGTCACCTTAAAACGATTACGGCAAGTTAGAAAACAGATTTACCTCAACAGGGCCACAAAATTAACCAAGTTTTTTATAACCCTTATCAGTTGCGATCTTTTTTCGTTCAGTAAACTGACTTTTCTATTACAACCCCGAAAATAATTTCGTCGCAGTACTGACACCGATATCGCGTGTCTTATTAATAATTCCGGCGACGGCAAAATGCCAGGCTTTTCTAATTTTTACGTACAACTGGTCACACGGCACCGCGAAGCAAAGGAACCCGTGCGGAGGCCGGGGGAACGTCGAGATCCGTGCCGCAGTACCTGCAAACTGTGCATGCTTTACATATACATATAATACGAGAGTAGAAGCTCAGAACTTGAAGGAGCCAGCCGAGCCCGTAGGTGAGCGCCTCTCCCTCTCTCTCTGCTGCTGCTGCTGCGAATGTATGAGTGTGCCGAGCGTAGGCAGACCGTTGGGTGGTTGAATCGTGAAGTGGAAGCGCAGGAGGGCCCTCGTACGCCCTTAGAGAGGAAGGCCCAGGTGTGCGTATACCTACGTACGTATAGCTATACGCGTACTTGTAGTACGTGCTACGTGCATATAGCTCAACTCCGTTTGCTTCGCGGCAGAGCCAGCACGATCTCTCCTCCTTCCTTCCCATCTCTCCGTCTCTCCCTGCGTCGCTCTTATATTCTCTTGTAAAATGTACGATACGCCTTATGTCATAAATATATTCCATTCTCACCGCTCTGTTCCGGCTATCCGTAGATCAGTGAGAAACACATCGCAAGTTTCAGGTCCGAGTGACAAGACGTCGTATAAGTCGCCGTTTAAGGTAAAAAAAACGTCAACAAACCGACGAACGCTTAGTCGCAACGAAAACAAACGTTCCACAAGCCACAAATTCCTACAACGACTATTCGTAGCTTCCCATTTTTTCTCAGCTCGAATATATCGTTCGAAACTATTCAGAATTACACGAAAACCAATTACATGAAAACGATTGACACGATCGTCGTCATCAGAGTGTGTCACACCCACCGCGTGTGACACTCCGTGACTTTCGCAACAATTGCTTGTTATTGTTCCCGAAGAATCTCCCTCGGCTTTTTTTTGTCTTTCTTTCTTTTTTTAGCTGATTTGCCAATTTAACTCGGGAGTAACTCGAGCCCCGCGGGTGTTCCACCTTCTCCATCCTTGTCGGTCGCTCGACGGCCGTGCAACGTCGGAGCGAGAGAGACGGAGCGAGTCTGAGGAAGGGAGGGGCGAGAGAGACAGCGGCAACTCTGCTGCCTACGCTCGAAGTTATATCTCTCCCTCGTTACCAGCGTCGTTGGAGATGTGCTCAGACACCGGTCGGTCTAGCGACGGGAGGGGAGGGGGAGGATGACGCAGCACACCGGCTCCCGGTTACCTCTGTCCATTGTTCTACTCATCCCGGGACCTCAACGCGTTTCTTCTAAGCTCGTGCTCAAGTGCTCGCGATCTCTCGCTCTCTTCTTGCCTCTCCTCGTGCCCCGGCGTTCGTTTTTCGCGAAAGGCGCACGGGGGCTTCCTTCGCCCTCGTCCATCCTCGCCAGCCAGCCACCCTCGTAATGCTATACCTACAGTACAGACTCATCCTCCTCGTGCTTGACGCACACACACACACAAACACGTCCACCCCCCAACTTTCACCTTTTGTGCCGCGCGTTCAATCGGGACTCGACGCGCCCGCGCGCTGCGGACTTATATTTAAAGATGCGATTTAAAACCCCTTTTATTGTAATTTGTTTTATCGTCCCCGAAATATCGAGTGGTGTCAGTGGATTACATTTTTTTTTCATTGGTAACATTTATTGGGAATATATTTTTTTTAAATACTAGAGCTTTTATCAATTATAGGAGGACGCTGCAATGATTTACTTGATCTATATGATCTATTTGATCGCCCGGCTTAAGGTTTATTTTTTATTTTAATTTGACTCCTACGCATGCCTTCTTCAGGCTTTTACGTTTTCCCCACTCCCCTTCATCCCCTTCCATTTATTGAGTTCCCCCCAGAGTGTTACCCGCAGCCACTCTTTCCTAATGCACTACTGTATAGCATTTGCCCTCCGGGCATAGGGAAACTGCGGAAAACCTGTGCCGATACAGGTGGCTATATTTTACTAACTTTTTGCTGTATAAGAATATATCAGAAAGTCAGAAAAACTGCCTCCCGCTCAACAGTTAACGCGTAAATTAGTGCGTGACTAAGCGGTCACCCATCCAAGTACTGACCGCGAGTCAAGCTGCTTAACTTGGGAGACCGCCGAAGCCACATACCGAACGCGCGCCCACTGATGTTGGTTGCTTAAGGTTTATTGTTTTTTTCCACAATTGTAAAAAACCCAGTTTCCCATTTTTTTTCAGATTTAAACCCTCGTCACTAATGTCCCATGCATTTGTACCGATGTCCCTATGCGCAAAGTGTCCCGACGTCGATTCCGAGAGTTACCTAAGTATAGGACGCATAATACACGTAATACACGCCAAAGGGCTGACGGATCGGCGCGCAGAGTGACGAGTCCCGGCCCCCCCGGGAGGTGTTCCCGCGCGGGGCACCCGTCCGTCGATAATGTCCCGCACAGCGCGACCCGCACACGCGGGTTTGCCGCTCGCTCTTCCTTCACCCATGGCATGCAGCACCAGTCGCCTATCCTCTCTCTTGCTCTCCCCGACTGGCGCACAGGACGCGTTCGGCTTTCGCGACGTATCGCGTCTGCGGCCGCGCGTCTCGCTCGACTCGCGGGCCCCCCGTGCGAGATCCGGGGGGCCCCCCGCGAAGTCGCCCGAAGTCGAGTGACTCCTTGACTCGCTTTTCGTGCCGACTCCGCGCGCTCGACTCCCCCGGCCTGTCCAGTCTCCCGGAAATATCGATACTCTCGGCCGGAAAGTGATTATATTCATCCGTCGCCGAACGCCGAACGCCGCAACACGCGGCAGGTGACCCCTGTGCGAATTCCCTGAGTGCCTCGAGCGTCGATGGAGTCGACGGACTAGCGCAGTGAGAGCAGCAGCAGCAGCAGCCGCACTGTGCAGTGCATATCGTGTGGCTGACTGGGCACCGACTGCTCGGGGTGTCGGTTTATATCGCGATTCCCGAATGTATTTCACATGCGCCCATAGGTGCCGCGAGCACCGTAGGAATTCCTCTTGTCCCAGTGAGTCCGACGCGGCGCTCCTGGTGGCCGCGCCGTGTGTGGGAACCGATCGACGTCTCTCGCACGGAATATACTTACGGATTTCTTTTTTTTTCCACATTGTGATTATTATTATTGTTATTCACGGGAGCCTCTCGAGATGCTCGAGCCGGGCGCCCAGCGAGCGGCGCTGTGTGTGAATCTCCAACGCTCTGTACGACTATGGCCAGCAACGAACAGCCATATCAGGAGGAACCCCACGCGGCGTGCGAGCGAATATCTCGAGAGGCTCGCCGCAGCGCGCCGACGCCGCGTACGTTTTGACGTCCGCGAGGCCTCTTGAGATTCACGGGACATATACGTTTTTACAAAAGATTTTCGCTGCGCGTACACGGGTGGCCATGTCGCGCGTACTATTGCAGTCAGCGCGCTGAGTATAGGAGGCGATAGGTGCGGCTGGAACGCGCGCAGCGGTCGTTGCGGAGGTCGAGCGAGCAGCAGCGCACTGCTGATTGCCCGGGCGCGGCGAGCCGATTGTGCGTTAAACAATATGGCTACGCGTCGCGCGCCAATGGAACTTGAAGTGGTCGCAGTCCGCACAATGCGCGCCGCGTCTTGCGACGGTTTGCGAGAGGTCCAACCGTCGCGGAGAAATCGTTACTGGGGCGAGCGTTGAGACCTTGGTCTCTTGTCGCTTGGTTTTTTGATTTTTCGGTTAATTGCCGGGGGGAGGGGGGGTTGGAAATTCGCGGGTAGGGACAACGTATATCGAGATATTCATATATAGCATGTTTCGTGGGAAATGAAAAGCGACCTGCATAGAATCGTAGAAACTCGAGGCCAGTAAAGGTTGACGTCCATCTACTTACTTTATCGACGAGTTATTTGTGGCGGAGACAATGCCGCGTCTATTGATGCGCGCGAGCGATTTATATTATTAGTACTCAGAGGTTGCAATACCTCTGGATAATAATGAATCAATTGGATATATAAGAATAGTAGGGAGCTCGAAAATCGCGTCTTTATTGCCGGGTTGGAACCTTCAATCGGTTTCAGATCGACGTCGATGACTTCGCGGACTGAAGAATATTGGAAATCGTATTCAACGGAACGTGAACTTTGAGGGAAATGCAAAGGGAGCTCGGGAGATAAAACAAAGAAAGGAACAAATCAGAGTCTATGATTCGTAAGTATATTTACGGCGTATATATTTATCAAATAATAGGTCAGCTGTGACAATTGATAATAACAATAATAATAATCCTTTTAATATAATTTATATATATAAATTAATCCTTTTTTATATATAATTTACCTAAATTCAACATTCTAAAAGGAAATAGACAAAAAAATATACGTAATCAATTTTTAATTAATTACACATGATAATAGAAGCACCGCAAAATATTTCCCAGAAAAAATATCTAAACGAATTATTTTTTCTAGCCCAGACCAAAACCTCTCAGAACAATAAAAAAATGTACAACATAGAAAAAACGTTCGCTTTTTTTCTGGGTTAAAAATTTGCTAAATCAAGGATTTCTGTTGCAGCGATCGACGACTAGGGATATATTCGCCTTACGGCCGAAACACGGCAGCGGTGGCTTCTCTGCCGAGGGGAGAGAGAGCGACGCGATCAGGGGTGGAGCTGTGAGGCGCGGTCTCGGCTCGCGTCGGCAGCAGGATAGGCGGAGTCGCGTTTCCCACCGCGCTCGCGGGATCCCCAGCCGCCGCCAGCAGCTCGTCGGGGGCTCCGCGGATCCCGGCCGAGATCCCGGCGCTCGTCGGTTGTGCACAGCATCCGCGCGCGCCAAAGCGACGACGACGACGACGACGACGACGCGGCGGCGGGCGAGACAGACTGAGGCAGCAGCGCAGACAGAGAGAACGCGAGATCGAGCGGAAGCCACGTACCAGCACTCGGCAGCGTCGGCGTCGGCGACCGCCGACGCCACCAGCGAATCGAACGTTCTTGCTGACGCGTGTGAACCCTCGGCGAGAGCCGCCTGGAGTACGTAATAATATAATATGCGCATACGTGGCTGCTACCGGGAATCGACGAAGATCGTAGAAGTAACTTTTTTTCGCTGATGCCATAAAAATCTGAAACTAGAATAATTTTAGATTTTTTTTCTTTTAGATGAATGAGACGAGAGCCCGCGGCGTACGTAATAGTATAATATACGTGGCTGAAACTGGGAACCGCCAGAGACGATGGAAACTCGTTGAATTCCCGGAATTCATATTTCTCTTCGCGCATCTTCCCACAAAACGACGAGATAAGACACAAGAACTTAAATTGCCGAAGCTGCGAGTTACTCGATTCTATTTACAATCGAAGGATTTAAAAGCGTTTGCACTCAGCAGATTTTCGATGATAAAATGCTATCCATCGGGGAAAGCGGACACTTTCATTAGTCAAGTGCAATTCATCGTTCAATAAGGTAAAAAGCGGAGAGTCACGGACCACCGCGAAAAGCAGCCTCTTCTTTTTTACTCCAAGCTGCTCTCGCATTTTAGTCAGTCCGATAATATGGGTTACATCGTCTCTGTGTGGGGTATACAGTGTAGAATCACAATATCCCGTACGACAATTGTAACGGGGTGCGGTTTCGCGTTGCATCGCCCGACGTAACAGAATCCGCGCTCGCCCCTATGCGCTAGTCATGTTCCGTTGTGGCTCTCGTCTATCTGCAGGTATTAGTACCTGCATCTCACGGGCGGGCGTGTAGTCATGGTTACGTGTGGGTACGCAAGTGGATGTGCCCTGCAGTGACGCATACAGGTGCAGCGTCTTCGCTTACATCCCTCGCCTTTCTCGATTTCCGACGATCGTATGCACCCTTTGTTATAGCTGTAAACGTCCACGCTTTCATATCAGATTCAATGTGTAGCTTTAAACGTCGAGACCCACATATCATATGCGATATTTACTTCCTTATTTATTTATTTATTTGCAGACTTATCATTCCCTTGGACCATATGAGAAAGAAATATGACACATTTTTTTATTTTTTTATTTTTTAAATAAATGTCAAAGTTCTCTAAAACAAAATTCGAATGAATCACGTGTCTAAAAACACCCACTGGATTTCACATTCGTTACGTAGGTGTAGACACTTTTACACGCTGATTTCGACGCAAGGTATATATATCACCGTTACAGGGGCCACCCCATGACATTCTCAGTCACGCGGTAGCAATTACCGACGCTGGATATTCGAGTTTCAATATCGTCTCTGCCCCGTTCATCCGACTAGGAATGCTTTTGAGTTTTCGCTCGTACTCGTGGGCACATCCGTTTAGGCGTCGACCGGGCTTTGACTCGCGTCGCTGATCAACAACAATTTAATCGCCTTTGGCAATTACCAGTACTCGTGTTTGTGTGCCGCTGGTAGTTCGCAGCTTTCGGTGCGGTGCGACTCGTTGTTTCCACGACGTTCGACGCGTCGACTTCGCTCGGTTTGGCTAACGTGGAAATGTTTGTTTCAGGAAGCATCAGCCACGTTTTGGAGCGCCGCAACGACGACGACGAGGACGACGATGACGTCTGTTCCGGAGATGTCGGCGTGGACCAGATTGCGTCGTGCCCTGGATGGGAATCGCTCTACGGTTTTCATTACAATACCCGTTCACGCCGCTTGTTTCGAGGACAGCGGGAACGGAGGGGCGTGACGCAAGGGTAAAGTCGAGGGATCCGGCTCACGCGACGAACGTCTGAGGACATTAGCATCCCTCGCTTCGCCAGGCAGAGACCCAACTCTCGTCCTACGGCGCAGTCTTCGTAGCAGCAACGTCTTAGATAGTCGTCGGCAGTCGAAACAACCCCCCCCCCCCCACGATTTCGCAGGTCGTTTATTCATGAACGTGTGTGCGAATACGATCTCGGCGAAAGGGTGACGGGTTTTGCTGTTCGCGGCTCCTCCCACGCTTACCGCGTCGTTCCCCGGGACCATGAATTTACAACGCGACACGTAACGAATCGTCTTGAAGACGCCCGATGCTCTATTCATCGATTGTGATATTTCAGGGGGTGGAACTAAAAAAAAAACGTCATAATCGAAGAAAGGGATAAAACATTGAAGGGTCTTTCAATCCTCCGGATTAGACAGCACATTTTTAAATAGAACAAAAAATAATAATTTATTATTCTTCCTCCAAGAAAATGTATAATATTCGGTATTTTAGAAAGTTAGCTTTAGGGAAGTGTGTCAAAAAATTACGATGATACAGAGGCCGCGAATGCGCTGAAGTACGGATATAATCATCGCGAAAAAAATAATTCCAGAGGCTCTCGCGGCCCGACGGCCGCGCTCTTCGCCGAACGAGAACGATCGCTGCGCGCTGATGCTGTTCGAATCCCGGAATATAGATCCCTAAGCTTTTCGTGGAAAACCCGGTGGCCACCCGATACTCCGCAAAGCCTCCCCGCTCGTCTATTCCGACCAAACTACTCGCGTGCAATCGATTCCCTCGCGCCGGAGCGTTTCATCAAAAACAAAACAAAAAAAAAAAAACAAAAAATAAAAATAAATCGGGGGGAAAAAGAACGAGTAATACGCACTTCAGTGTCACGTTCGAGGTGAAATCTGCGCATTGTAACCGAATTGCGTGTCGCGTGTCTGTGTAAGCAACAACAGAAAAATATAAGCGTAGCGCCCGTCGAGAGAAGCGTAGAATGATGCGGTATATACTTTACGCGGGTGGGAGGACGTATTAATCGCATCAAACGACAACAAATCCAAACAGTTCTGGGGGCGCGCGACCCTTGGGCGTCGCTGTAGCCTCGCAGAGCGCCGAGACGGCCACGTGCTGCTGTCAGCGACACGAATCATATTATATACAGGAATGGCCAGTGGGATCGAGGTGTAGATATAAGCGGTGTCGCTGGGTCGCGGCGAGCGCGCGCGAGATCTCGGCAGTTAATAAATATGATAATAGCGGGTCAGGGGGTGTCAGAGCGTTAAAGGGGGGCCCGTGGGGCGACCGCGCGCGCGGGGGGAAAACACTCTCGTCGGGCTCTCCCGGACGAAGCCGTGGAGATACCGTGCGTATAAGAGTGACCATCGGCAGAAGCGCAAAACGGGGCTCGGCCGGCGCCGACCGTGGAGCTTCGGGCCTGTCAGCCGCAGGCGCAACCCTCGTATGTCACATCGCACGGATCGACGCCCCCTTCGAAACTCTTCGCGGCTACGTCGGGCGGCCCGAACCGAGGGCAACGGCGCTGGGTCCGGTGCATAGGGATAGATATCTTTCTGCGGGATTTTTGGCTCTTTTTCGGTAGTCAGGTGTGGGGCGTTGGAGGAATGTAACGGAAGTGATCGATGACGTGCGTTGTATCGTATTGGAGGATACACACCAGGCTGCGGATGGAGGGATGGAGATAAAGAGAGATGACAGGATAAAATAGTTGTTTTTTTACTACACGGTATCATCCTCAGATATTACAGCGATAGACAGTTAAATTATGATAAAAGAGTTGATTGAGATTACCGTGACAACACCAAAGGGTCCATTTGTGACCGTTTAGTGCACTAAAGTCCCCTACTTGGGTTTCCATTTTCACGCTTATGATGTCCAAAAAAGCAATCGTTATTGAATGCTAATCTTAGCATTACGCTTGTAAAAGTTAGACTGATCATTGAAAAGGGTACTTTTAAAGTTGCATATGGTTACTACGTATAACCTTCCATCCGGTGTTATCAGGGTTAACAGACACAAACGTTGCGAACAGGAAGGATGGTAATTCGCCCAACATATTCGCGATGGATATCTTTCTGTGGGATTTTTGGCTTTTTTTCGGTAGTCAGGTGAGGGGCGTTGAAGGAATGTAACGGAAGTGATCGATGACGTGCGTTGTATCGTATTGGAGGATTCACACCAGGCTGCGGATGGAGGGATGGAGATGGAGAGCTGACAGGATAAAATAGGATTTTTTTTTTAACACACGGTATCATCCTCAGATATTACAGCGATAGACAGTTAAATTATGGTAAAAGAGTTGATTGAGATTAACAGACACAAACGTTGCGAACAGGAGGGACGGTAATTCGCCCAACATATTCACGACCAGCGGTCGAGTGGCTCGCGGCATGTGATATCGCGCATATTACGCGAGCCTCGAATAATTCAAGAGGCAATAACGACCAATTAGTCGCGATTATCGTGCCACTGTGTTGCCCTGGGCCTCGACGCGCGGCTTGGAATGCCTCGTCGCTCGCGCCGCGAGGCAAAACGGACCGCGGAAAGGCGGGGCTGACGGCGCTGACTTTCCAGCCGTGAATTGCGTCGAAGAATTACCGCGGGTTATCCGCGGTATTTCGTACGATCGCACGTGGCCTGAACAATAATAAAGCGTTTTTGTTTCTCGTTCCAGGTTCACCGGAGTCTTATTGCGCTCGCCGGGGAGAACCTTTAATCTTCACCTATATATCGCCTCCGACCCCCACGAGAGTCGGAAGATCGGCTTACCTTAATAATCGCCGGCGAGAAGGGAGGCAGATTCGACTGTTGCGCACGATTCTCCAGTCGAGCGATCAAATTCGACGACCCGACGTCGCCCAGGATCCGCAACGGTAACGGGGTGTTTCCATGACGTCGGCGTGCGCGACGAGGTCGCCGCGATATTCCCGATGGGGCCCCGTGCGTTTCGAGAGAGCAACGTTGAAACGACTACGAGAGATGTAATGAAACATTCTTAGTGTTATTGGCATTGAGAGGCGCATCGCAAATACGAGAACCCGAGTGGTGAGCAACCGTGGCGACGGATTTTTTTCGGAGGAAAAATGAAACGACACAGGCAGCGTTTTACACAGTAGGAGTTCATCTCTCCTCGAGATAAGGAAAAAATAATACCCTGCTCAGAAACCTGAAAAGAAAAGGAGACTGGAAACAATCAATGTGGAGAATTATAATAGGATATCTCGCGATTAATTTTAACAACGACTTAGGTGCATTAGTATTATTTTTATTAATATCTCTTTCCGTTATTTACAAAACTTTATAATAATCTCTAATTTTTTGTTGTTTTTTTTTGTTCTTCGCTCTCTCACCGCGCTCTAAGCTTCTATATAATCGTCGATCCGCACGCGATTCTCTCTAGAACCTCCTTCGGTGTTCTCGTTCGCCTGTTTGTGTGTTTTCTTTTCCTTCGGTTTTTTTTTTCTTCCGTTTAAATTCGTTATATTAATATTAATAATGTTCATTCTCTCTAAAAGTTATACAGCATTATATATAACACCACATCGCCGGATTCTTAGAAATTCGTTGGTACGAGAACGCGCAGTCGCAATGTCTACGCGTTCTCGTGTTCCTCTTTTTTTCTCTCTCTCTCTCTCTCTCTCAAGTCGTTATGATAAGTATAATTATTTACAGACGTCACTTTCGGTTTTTTGTTTTTTTTTTTTTCATCGGTTTTCCACGCCCGGCGCGGGTATCGTTCGCGAATTCCCGAAAAAAATATCTCAATTCGTTTTAGTCCATCGAGATATTTTTTTTTGTGGAGATTTATTTTTATTTTTTACTCCACTCCCTCCGTGAACTACGAACGAACGATAACGAGTCTCGTGGCCAGCGTGGAAAATTCTATCGAGGCGAAATCGCCCGCGCGACACGAACAAACGAGCGGAAATTCCCGGTCGCGAAGACCGCAAATCGCGTTGTTGTATTTACATCGAAACTTGTCGCTCGGCGAATTCCTCTGTTCGCACTTTGTGCGTGGAACACGAAGATAGAGGCGCGCGCGCGCGCGTCGGATTTGGTCCTCGACGATCTCGAGTGCGAGCGTGATCGGAGCGGCGCGGCGCCGATGTAGCGCGTAGCGTAGCGTGCGAATCGTGTTTCTCCCGTGAAATCGAAACTCTCAGTTACCCGGCCGGGCGGCCTTTGACAAACGTGAACCCAATTATCGTGGCTCTTTTGTTGTCCGCGCGCGCTCATCGATCGTCTCCAGTGGCGAGTGCGCTCCGCGCGTAGATTGTCCCGGAGAGGACGCTACACGCTTCGCATCGGTCAGCAGCGGACAGAGAAACATCGATTTCGATATATTGTGGCCGCGTGTCGACGCGCAATTGTCGACCGTCGAATCCGATCAAACACGATCGCGAGACATCGAATCCAGCAAAACCGCATTTTCTCTTCGCTCTCAATCGACTTTTTGTTTTTCAACCCAAATTCTAATCATTCACAAAACGTTACCCGAACCGTAACGAAAGAAACATTCGAACAAAACAACTTAACCTCGAATCGAATTTGCCAGTTTTACACTAAAATCAATTTCCACACGGAGAAAACAGTTTGTTAACATTTAACAAATGCAGTGTTAAATACGGCGAAAGTAACCATTTAGTTATTACCAAATCTTGGTTGAGCTAAATAACGTTTAGTTGGCCCAAATGAAGCTCAGTTTACATTTGTTGATAGTTGACAAATCTTATTTTCCTCAACTAAGATTTAGTAACAATAACTAAATGGTTAATTTCGCCACATTTGGCACTGCATTTGTTACAAACTCTTTTCTCAGTTCACCAATCGAATCATTTTCGCTCACGCTTTGCACACACATTTCGCGCCGAGTAACAAAATAAGAGAAAACTTGATTCGATCGACCAATTCGCAGGCTCGTTCAGTCCCATATTATCGCTCGTTGGTCGAGTGCGCGTGAATCGCGCTCGAGATCGCAGAGATTGAAGCAGCCGCGGACGCTGCTTTGTTGCTCGCGACGCGTTTCAGCTCCTTACGACGCAGCAGTCGAGCGGCTGATCTTGGACGCAATGTTGTTGTTGTTGTTGTTGTTGTCGTTGTCGTTGTCCCGCTCAGGGACTGTCGTCGGGTATGGCGTACCAGGCGGCCGGATCCGCGGCGAGGGCCCAGGGGCCGGCGACGGAGGGATTGGCGTAGGCCGCGGCCCCCGCCGCGGACGGCGCGCACTACCAGGCCCGGCCCTGTAACGGCAGGTAAGCTCCGCACTGGGGCTGCTGCTGCTGCTGCATACCCTGCTGACCGCCGGCCCGCGCGTACGAACAGTGCTGGAGGCTCTGGCTCGAGGTCATCACGTGACTCACGCCCACCACCGAGTGATGCGACACCGAGGCCGCGTGGTGCGAGCCGTGCGGACTCGAGGCCGCGGTCATGTGGGGCGCCGGACTGGCCAGCGCCGCGCTTGGTCCTCCGCGGCTGCCCTCGTTGCCGCCGCCGCCGCCGCCGCTGCCGCACGGCTTCCCGTCCTTCACCAGCACCGGTACCGCCACGCGTCTCGGCGAACTCGCGCTCTGCAAACCGACAAAAACAAGAAGCACACATTAGTTCGGCGATTGAGTTGGGGGAAAAAAAAAACACGTGCGATTGAGTGCGTGACTCGGGGGAATTCGGGGAATCAACGATTTTGAGGATTGACAAGATGATTGCGGCATTTTTGGAAATTAGTGTTGGGGCGGGGGGTTAAGTGAAAACGGGGATATTAACTACATTTAACATTTATAAGTTAGCATTTGCGAGGTAAAAAAAAATCGTCGGTAAAATATATCAGAAATACCCAAGAATGAACCGCGATAACCGCTCGATTATTTCGTTACGCGGGCATTATTATATACCCGGCGGACTGAGCTGAGTGCTGTGTACGTCGAGATTCGAGGGACTAAACCGAGTGCCTCGCCGCTGTGTTCCGAGCAAACAGAACGTAGGTGCTCGGGTACACAGAACAGAGACTGCGACGAGGCTAGACGAAAATATATATCGTCTGTACTGCACTATAGCACAGTCACACATATACGCCATGATCATCTGTAGCTCTTGCGATGCTCCTCGTCGTCGCGAGACGCGCACGACGCGGACTCATTACGTATAAATACAGGTGACTACTGTGGTGTCCGCGCGCACGCGGGACTGACCCACGAAGCTGGCTCCTCCGTGTGTATATATACACACGAGATAAACTCCCCGCGAGGACCAACGTTTACCATTGTCCATACGTCTCGTCGCGTTCCACTCGCTTCGTCCTCCGCCTTCGCCGACGCTTTTCTCCTGGTCAAATCTTTTCTTTTTTGTCTCTCCTCTCCCCACTCCTCCCTCCTCAATCCCAGCTCTATCTGTGACTGTACGTGTCTCTCCATATATATCTATATATCTATATACGTATGTCTGTCTGTCGCAGGAGCAGCGCATCGAGGATCGAAACGCGCGGTATGCCAAACAGAAGCCGAGCGAAGCCCGCGTGTCCGCTCGTCGTACCTGCGCCTCTGCCGCCGTTGCCGCCGCCCACCGGTGGACCACTCAGCTGTATCAACATCGAGTACACGACATTCCTCTCCGATCTCTTCAGCTCGCGCGGCTCGCTCTAATAACAACGCATCGATGAGCGTACAGCCGCTGCGGAGTATATATATCTATATATACACGTATATATATGTGATGTAGGATACACACAATCGCACACCGAGGCTCGTCCGCTGCTGGGCAGTACACACAACGTACACACCGAACGCCGGGGAGAAGGACAACACTGACGCGACGTATGGATCAACCGGCGTACGATTCGCGTACTACAGCAGCAGCAGCAGCAGCAGCAGCAGCAGCAGCAGCAGCAAGAACGACGCGATATAATAACGCGATCGACGGATCGTTCGGGCGGGCTTGGAAAAATAACCGGCTGCCTCTCTGCCTCTCCGATTCTCGTGCGCGCGTGATCGGACTACACGGATATGATAATAATATGATAATAGTTTGCCCCTTTGACTCGCGTGAATTCGCGGAAAACACAGACGAGGGGATGGGGGATACAGATGTAAAGATGCAGCGCCGGACGTGACTGCGGTGTAATTGCGATATTGTTCGAATAGATTTGTTCCATACGCGACTGTTTTATGTCTCTCATTTTCTCTTTTTTGAAAAGTTCATAAGCAACGGAGGCATTATTATCGTTTTATTCGTGCTGTGATTCGCCGAGGCTCTCAGATCAAGACAAAGTTAATTTTTCTTTGGCAACTTTGACAGTTCTGTCGAACATCGTTTTTTTTTTCTTTAAATCAACTAAAAAAGGGTTGAAAATTTCGGGACCCCCATTTAAGCTGTTTTTGGCCCAGGGGCCGGATCAAGGATTTCCGACAAATAAAACGTGCAGAAAAATCGTAATTGACGGATATTCAAACCAGTCGATGCGATATATATATTTTCTGGTAGGCTAACTCGTCGCATGTTCCGCGTGTTTCGCCGGTAGATAATATAGGTAGCAATCTGCGGAGTCGCGCGAGCCGAGGAGTGGTCGTCGTACGATCTCCGGAGAGCTAAGTGCACCGCTGCAATGCACTTCACGGGCTGACAAAGTGACGATGATTACGCTAAACGTATATATGAACGGCGTCGGTGCGCCGCGCGCGCGTCACGCGTCACGCCACTTTATCCACTTCAACACGCGTTAAACGATTTCCGGCGAAAATGACCGTGATGCGTACGTGTTGAGCGCGCTACATACGACGCCGACGCGGCGCAACAGCGGCCGCGCTATCGCGCTCAGATGTAGAGTAGGTACCGAGAGGTGTTAACAGCGGCGTAGCGGCCGCCGCTCTACCCTCGCTGCTCTTTGTCGCCGATAAAACTGATAGATACGAGGCTCCGACGCTCGCCGTCCGGCGTAGCGATAAATAAATCCAATGCGTGTAATTTTGAGCCAAACATAAAAATCAAACGGTTGAACTTTAATTGGAGGAAAATATTTTTTAGCATTTTCCACTCGTCGTCCCGGTAGCAGTAAATACACCGCCGCACGCGCCGCGCTCGACTTTCAATTCCTCCCTCAATTCCGAGCGGACGATAATAATTACACGGTTTAAACATTAATTAAGGAAAATATTAATCTTTTTAGTTTTTTTTTTAATCTTCGCGTACTGATGTACATATTTATTGCAGATCTCCGGGGAGTTCGAGGCCGGGTTCTTTATTTCGAGGATACTCCGGAAAAGAAGCGGCACTCGTCGCTAAAAGGATGCTTTGAGTCGACGGGCATGCACCCACTCGTCGTGGAAAAAAAAGAGGAAGAAAAAAGGAGGATGAATAAAAAAAAATATGAGAAGGTAAAGTTACGACGGGAATATTACGATATAATAATTCACCAAAGATCGCGAACTTTGCCTGGTGCTCTCGGTGCAGCCGAAGGTTTGCGCCACGAGCGATTCCACGCTGAAGTGGTGAAGTGGCGAGGGAAGGGGGCGAGGGGGAGGGGTTAGAGCAAACCCGGAGAACAAAGCGAACCGAGACATTAAACGATATTTCGTCGAGTCGCTCTTTCGCTGATGAAGGGCTCGAATGAGACGGTTCGCCGCGCTGCCGCGGTTTGCGCAACGAGAATTCGACGCACCGATTTTTTTACCGACCGAGTCGCCAATCAAATACCTACAGGATATTAATGTACAGTGCAACGGTGGGCAAATTGACCCGGAGACGTAAAGAGAGCTAAAACGATTGTGGCGACTTATTGCAGTCTGAAGTTATAATATACCGCGAGCCCGGGAGTTTATCTTTGGTAGAAGAACAATGAGCGATAATGAAGGGCAGCTTTAGTCGCTTCGCTCGCCGCGGTCGCCACCTCCGCGAGCAGCTCCGTCGACGAATGTCAAACGATCCAGCGCCGTCTAATTAATTTTCCTTGCAGCGTGAATCCACCGGGGATACCGATGAAGACAGAACGGAGCTTTGAATGGAATTTCAGCAATTCTCGTCAAACCTCGGCTCGTCCGTTTCTCCACGTTCATTCGAAAATTCAACGAAGCGAAGCCCAAACGTAAGAATCTTAATTTTTTTCTTCACCAAGAACCAAGGAATTTGAACAGTCGTCTCATGAGTTTCCACGTTTGAAAATTTCAGCCATGAAGTCAGACGAAAAAAAACTGCATTACCGACGGTGTCTTATTTTACAAAAAAACGTAATCCCCCCGAGTTTGCTTTTTGGCGCTTCGAAGATTAGGGCAAAGCCTCCGTGTTCTGCCCTTGCGAATCGAGGACACTCGTCGCGCTACAATGTTCGATACAAGTCGTGTCCTATTGCCGGGTTAAAGTGTGCACTACCCGCGCGGCGCGCTCTTTCTCTCTCCCTCTCTCTCTTCCTCTCTCTCTCTCTCCCCCTCTCCCCTTTATCTCCTCCTCTCGGCGTGCACCCATACAAACCCCAGGTGCTGCTGAGCCTGACTGTACCCAGTGGCACGGCAAGATGGCGACTGGTCCTCGAGAGGCCGTTTCCGCGCCACCCCGCGACCTCGTTCGCTCTCCCTCGCGCTCCCGGCGCTCGCCTCCTCGCGGTCTCCGTCCTCGGCTCTTATACGCGCGCGCCCTCTTTCTCTCTTTCGTACGTTGCGCGTTCGCTCGCTCGCTTCCACTTGAGATTTTTTACCGCCAACGAGAGAAAGAGAGAAAGCGAGGGAGAGAGAAAGAGAGAGAAAAAAAAAAGAGAGGAAAGAGAGTGAGAGGGCGAAAGAGCGAGGGAGACGAAGGAGAAATGGAATAAAACGAAAAAAAAAAAAAAACCGAGAGAAAAATCTGAGCACAGCGCTCAACCGACGACGACGACGGCGACGACGTCGCGCTCGTCGCTCTTGGCTTCTGGCTCGCTGATGCCGGAATATTATGAGTCCTCGGTGCGTTTACGAACGCTCGGCACTCGCGATATTTAAACCCCCATATAGATATACATATATATACGGGCGCACTCGCCCCGTCTTTGCCGCGCGCGCGCCGCGCGATTTTATTTATCCGGCAGAAACGCTCGCGGAGCTCACGCGTACGTGCACTCTCGTTCCTGCGGGAAATGTGTGAGACTCGCCTCGCCCCGACGAGAGACGCTTTGCGCGAAAATTTGCCCGGAGCAACGTTGCTGCGCCGTTGAAATGCATCCTCGCGGGGCAAGCGCGGAGATGATATTGCCGGAGCTGTGAAACCTCGAGAGCCTCGCGAATATTATTCGCGTTACAGGCTCTCGGCCAGGGCGCGCGATGGTTTTATGAGTGTTACAAATTATTCTGGTATTCTTGTAATCATCCACTCGATTTGAGCTGCGAGAAAAATTGTTCCTAATTTGCGCGGGAGGAAAAATAATTCATATTTTTCAGGGGGATAATTATAATTAATTATATTGATTAACATATAGGTGACTGTGTAGCATTTTTAATGCGTTCTATTTGTGTTGCAGATGACTAGATGGATGGGAAGATAAGAGCTCTCTGAAATCCATTCGTGAAGCTTCAAGATTCAATATTATTCGCGTTACAGGTTTTCGTGTTACAGCTGCTCGCTGATAGCTCTTTATGAGTGTAAGAAATTTTTCGACTTTTCCTCGTTATTATTCGTTCACTTTGAGTTACAAGATCAATTAGTCCGAATTTACTTGGGTTAAACTAATTGATATTTTATAGCAAGAGATGTTCACTTATACTGATTAATTGCCTTTTACATTGTACACGTATTTCACATTGTACTCTATTTGTGTTACAGAGGACCACAACGATGGAAAAAATACGAGCCGGAATCTCATTCTCATGCCCGGGGAATCACGCTCCAACCCGGGTCACCATAACGTCGTTACTGTTGGCCCCACACCGCGCAAGGGTACATTGGGTCTATTGTGGGGGACTCGTGAAGAGTGTGCGCGAAGGCGGGATCGCAATTACACGTATCGTCGGATTTCCCGATCTAGATAGCGGACCGGAGTGAAAGCGCACCGTAAACAAACCACGAGCGCCGCGCGCGAGGAAGCGGCGCGCGACGTCGGCGTTGGAATTGAAATCGAGGCGGGGTGGAAGAAGAAAAAAAAACGCCGAAGAGGAATCGAGGCCAAGCGCACCCGCTCCCGTCGCGGGCTAACGAGTAAATTATGGGGTGGCTGCTCGTTCGGGCACACGACGAACGCCGCCGGCAACCAACCAACCAACCCGCCTATGTTTGTGCGTAGCCGTAGCTGCGGCCTCGAAGATCGAGCCTCGAGATTACTTTCAGCCCCATTGATCCTCGTACTCGCTGTGTTTACCGACGCGTTTGTAGTACATTATGCCGCGCTACCTTGCGAAGACACAATCGCGGACCCGCGGTACATTGTTGCGCCATTATTTTCCGATCTACGGATCGATGAACGATGCTCGTGCAAAACGCGTTTCCTAGATATTGAGTCCTATTCAGGACTCTCCTTTTATCGCGGGTCTTTTTCATGGTCAATGTGTCGGACAAGTTTGTATCTCTAATTCGCTTCCGGTCCCCTCGGGTTTTGACTAAAGGAACGATACAGTTTGTGACAATTGACGATTGCGCTTCTAATCTTTTCCAGATTTTTTTTATCGGAGCTGCCAGCTCAGTGTCGGTTAAAAGCAATTATATCAATTTTTATTGTTGTTGATTTAGAGTATTTCATATTTTATTAGATTTTGATAGACGTAGAGTCAGTTGCGTAGCCCGAGAAAAGATGTTACATCGATGCCGTTTCGTCGTCACGTCGGTGATGCGCCGACATTGCACGAGTCTTCACGTACGCCAGTGCGAAGATAAGAATCGCGGTGTCTCTCGCGATTTAATGTATGCCAGGAGGGGGAATGGAATACTCGCGTGTCCCTGCATATCCACTTCAGCACATCTGCGCGCTCTTTTTACAACCAAACGAAGAACCTTCGGTGTTCGAGATTCAGCAGCGATTTCAACACCACGGAGCCTCCCGGGGACATATTTTATTCGTTCCTCGTGCGCGTACACGTTTTCCTCGCGACAGACGAGACGATTTTGTGACACGTCACGCACCGATTCCAATCGCGTGCGCGATCGAATCTACGTTGTATCTTTTTTACCTCCGATGTCTTATTTTCTATTTATGAAGTCTTCAACTTTGGGGCTCACCTGGTTCTGGGCGTTTTGCTCGGCCATCGCCTTCTCCTTCGCTTGTCTCTTGCACTTGTATCGGTGATTTTGAAACCAGATCTTCACCTGAAACACAGAAATGGTTCGGGTAACAATTAGTCTCTCAGGGCTTCGACAAATATGCTTAAAGTGTGTCTAAGTTGTACAGTGTTAAATATCTTTTTTTTTTATCGATCTCTCTGGTATCCTTTTAATCGTGTCTAGGCACTCGAGTTGTCCTGATACACCTGGATGCAACGTTTCTAGCACCAGAGATTCGAACTGTCAGGTAGAACCGTCGTTGTTTTCGTAGGATTGAAATTCCTCCCTCTTTGTTGTTTCGCCTCCGTCTCCAGAGCGACGCATCGTGAGCTCGTAATCCTGGTTAAACGTTAGGGCAACCCCGAACGTTTAACCCCGGTTATTTCTGATCTGATGTTATTTCTCTATTTTTTTCTCCACAAACTTGTCGAGAGAAGCAGAATCTCAGAAGAACGTTCGCCCACCAACCCAATGGTCCATTGTACAATCGACCTTCCACTCTTTCTATGTTCAACTCTGTAAATTAATTTGGTGAATGCGTCGGGGTTCATCCGGTGTTTTATGAGCGAATGAAAAGAAGAATTTTTCAAGCCACAGACACACAGAGGATTACCCACACTATTTTTTTCTTCATTTTTTTTCACGATCAGTCGAGTGTAGCAGGCGGCCAGATTCTCTTTTTTTTCGACAGTTCGCAGTGTCTGGTCTCCCGGTTCTTACTCGCTCGCGGGGGCCAGAGCTCTCGAAACCGCTTTTACGGCAATTGAACGCGATTAGGGAAGTCTAGCGTGCGCGCTGAATGAAAATCGGATCAGCATCTGCTTATGACAGGGCTACGCGTTATAATCCTCGCGCGCGCGAGCGCTGCCAGGACTCACAATGCGGGGATCACGGGCGATCGCGCATTTGCCGCATCCGAATCATGCTCGGATCCACGTTCGCGCGTCGGGCAAGACAATAGGCAGCTAGTTTGTCGTTCGATGCTAATCGCTCGGTGCGTAATCGACTCGGGGAGAGAAATCCAAATTTACGTGTATAATACTCACACTGATATCTCCGGTAATATGTGTAAAGATCCATTTTTTCAATTTGACCCTTTCCGTTAAATTGAGCTACCATACAATTATTTATTATAAGCTACCATGGGAAAAAAAGCGGAAGCTGAAAGAGGTTCTCGGAGGTCGCTGTGTGTGCCCCATATGTTCCGAGGCATTTTTCGAGTGGCTGTAACTCGCGTCGCGAGCTTTGCGTGTGCTAACCCCGTTATGTAGGCCGTGCGCATTGTCGGGGGCCACCTTGAGGGGCCCCGACCAACCAAAGCACTTCGAAAGCTACTGCTTCTGAGCATGAATCGCACGAGTGCCCGATTTAACGGGCCGTGAGTCGAGGACCACCAGTCATGCAATGTTCGCGCGCGCCTCACGTCCCTCTAATGATTCGAATATTAGAGGTTGCGCATATACTCGTACGTAGTACGTGCTCGCTGGTTGCAGGGAGGCGAAGGGTCGCGGGGGGAGGAGGGGGTGAGTTTGCCAGTGAATGAATGGTCAGAAGGAGGACAAATTAAATGCGAGAAATTAAATTTGAAAAAAAGGGTGGGAAAGTCAAACGGAGCAACACTTAAAAGTCAGGAAACATGTAACTTCAAACTTTTCCTCTAACTGTGCAGTTACAGAAAAAATGTGACTTTGCACCAGTTACATTTTTCGGACAGCTGTGAAAAAAATAAAACTGCGGAATTATATTTGAATGTAAAAAAATTGAAATTTAATTATACTTTAATACTGTTTCGAGTCAAATTAATATTCGTAGCAGCAACTTTTGTCACTGTCGCAAATTTCACAATTCTCGCCGGACCAATCGACAGGCTCTTGGAAATGAATCGAACAATCGCGTGTCCCTCCTCGAAACGCGCGTTACAACGTACTCCGTGTAAAATACTCTGTCTGTTTGTGTTGCAGGGGACCCGGCCGCGAATGTGGAAAGATCGCGGAGAGCGCATCAACCGTCGGGGAATCGGCGACGGATCGAATTGTTATTTCAAGGGAACGCAGCCGTCGCCCGTCGACGTTGTCGTCGCCGTCGCATGTCCATCACTCTCTGTCCACCGCAGAGCGGTGGTGAGTAAACAGGCAGAAGCGACGAGAGGAGCAGAAGCAGCAGCAGCAGAAGCAGAAGCAGAACCAGCAGCAGCAGCAACGAGTAATTCACCGCCCGAAGGATACAGAAGAGGAACGCGATACGTCGCCGATAGTCAGCGAAAATACACAGTGATACCGCGTAAGCGGAAAAATATACTCGACGCGGGGCGAGGGAGTGCAAAGTTGGTCCGTGGCAAATTGTGCCGCACGGCAATAATATCGTCCAGGGGCTAACAAAGTTTTTGCACAACTCTGGCCCGAGAGCAGCCGCACTCGTTTCTTTCTTTTTTTTTTTTTTTTTTCATTTTTTTTTCTTCCTTCTCGAGTGCTCATCTCGACTCTCGAGGCTCCTCTCAATGTACACGTGCATCTATATAAGGTGTGCGGTGTATTGGTGTACATGTACTTATACTCAGTGTATACTCGAGTATACAGAAGCAACGTGTGTGTGTGTGTACCTGGCGCACGGTAGTCGTCTTCAAGGTCCGACGACGAGTGTCCCCGTTCTCGTTTCAACAACGAGCGTTCCTTGGCATGTGGATTTTTTTTTTGTAGAGTTTATTTTTCGATTGGTCCTGGCGATGAGAATTGGAATTTCGTAATTCATGCAGCGGGTTCATTGGGTTTAACTTTTCTTTGTTTTAGTTTCGAGCGTTACTTTTCTAGATTTTTAAAAAAATGTAATGTTCATGATTTCAAGCGTTATAATTCCTGGGAATCATATTTAAAAATCGACAAAAAAAACAACAAAATTTTTCTTTAGTTCACACAAAAAAAAACAAAATTTGAATACCACGCACAGTAGTCTAAACTTCGGTGTCCTCGTGCGATATTTGCGTGGTATCCTCGTTTCGAAGGAGGCCACGAGGATGATCTCGGGGCTTCGTCGACGACACCGCGCGGAACCTGGTACAACGTGCTCGTCGAAGATCCGCTCGCTCGCTCCGAGTGCAGGTGAGCATAAGCCGCTCGTGAGTACCGTCGTCGGTGTTGACTTTCGGAAGGCACGTACACGTTTCGAAGCCAGAGAGAGAGAGAGGGAGAGGCTCGAGAGAAGCGATGAGAAGGAAGAAGAAAAAAAAAAAGAAAAAACGTCTCGCCACAGGGCACAAGCTGAATGGCGGTTCGGGCGGGCCGCGGGGGTCCACGAGGTTTGCTCAACGCTCTCGGCACGGGGGGCCCCACCGACTTTAACTTCCGATTAACTTGCTGCGCGTCGGGGGCCCGGAGTCACGACTTCTTCTTGCGGTCTCGAACCCAGCAGGTAGATAAACGAAACGCCTACCGTTTTCGGGCCCCGCCGAGCAGCTCGTCCACGCTCGTTTGCGCTATATACACACCGGAGCTCTTCATCTACCTGTCGTTGCCTCCGTCCCGCGGCTATGCTCACCGGGGGCTCTAATAGACCGTAAAATCTCCTAAACGCGCTAATGTCCACCGAGTGGCGAACCATAAATTCCGCGTTTGTTTGGACTAATTGGAGATTGCACGCCGGATGCTCTTCACTTCTTTTCGCATCTTCACTTTTTTTTTCATCATATTCACATAACAGTACACGGCGATGATAATAATAATAACATTTTGATTTAAACGTGGCAAAAAAGAACGGATTAAATTCAAGTTTAGTTAAATAAATTTTTTTAAAAAAGCTAAGTAGTAGGAAATGCCTTATCTCTCTGTCAATCTCTTATTCAGCAACACGATTCAATCCAGGCAATCAATTATATCAACTCCATCGCGTTATTAACCCGTGATGCCGGATCCGATTGTGATCCACCCCCGAACAAGCAATTGCCGCACTCGATGCCCGTGTATTACCTGGTCAATAGATTCATGCGCGCATTATACACCTACATCAAACGTGGATCATCTACATTAACCCTCGATATCTCTGTCTCTGCCCCAGGTGGCCCATCAAACGGCGATGAATCTCCCGGAGCTGTTTGTCAGCAGGTACGGATCGGCCCAACGAGGACCAGGACGTAACAATGCGGATACGCAGCAGACACGCCAGCCCCGGAGTAGCCTGTCCGTGTCGGACACAGGAAGCACCGCGGGACCGGGCCGACCATTCGCCGTGGAGTTATACGCGCGAGAATTCGGGCCGAGCCAGCCGGAACGGGTGGATCGTCAGCGTGGGCGGTATACAACGCTTAGGGGTGGCCGCAGGGGTGGACCGAGCGAGCGGGACGATTGATCGAGTTAGCGTAACGTCATTACGCGCGAGTACATTCGCTTAGGGGGGTTGACGCGACGCCAGGGAGACTCGACGATCAACCCCCCCGGGCTCCGATGCGGTAACTGTATCTCCGCACTGTTCTCTGTATATACAGCACAGCGAGAGACGACGACGTGCCCGAAACTTAGTCCACAGTCCGTACGCAGGGCAGAGCGACCGCAGTCGACTCCTCAGGCAATTTAACGCGGTACTCACTCGCCTCGGATTAACCGTGCTGCACGCTCTTAGCCCGAGGCATAGGAGAAACGCGGGGGACGGACACGATGCACGATCCGCACTGTCTGCATCCCCCCGATCGTGTCTGTATTCACTGGTAGCACCGGTTAATTGATTGCAGTGTTAGTGAAACGCACAGATTTTTTTTTTAAGATGAAGAAATATTATATAAACTTTGTAGGGGGTAATTGCGCAAAAATTTGTAAATGGGATAGGAGTTAGTATGTTGGATAGATTAATTTCTGCGACGATTAATTGGTAACCGCGAGGGTCTCTGTACCCTGCAGAGACTGGTGGCTATTGTATTGGGGGCTATGTCGAATTTGACGCGACCGAAGCGACTGCTCGGGCAATTTAACGCGACGCCAACTCGCCTCAGAATTACCCGTACCGCGCGCGCCCTCAGCCCTTCGGCTCCCCGTTGCGGGTGGCCCTGAAAGAAAAGGGGGCGCCGGCGACACGATCTACACTGTCCGCACCACCCCAATCTCGTCCGCATCAACGTTTGTCGCACGGTGAATTGCTTCCAGTGTCTCCAAACCACACAGTTTCTTTTGGCCAATGACGGTGAATAATTTAATTAACTGATTGATTTTTTTTTATAGCGACTTGTCCGTTGAATCATTTTGATACAAATGAAAATCACAAAATTCAAATTTGGTAAAAATGGATAAATTTTCATTTTTCAAATATTCGACAAAATATTTGTGAACAAATTCTGCAAATTTTTTGTCTCAGTGCGCATTGTGCGTGCAGCGTATCAGTCCGCGTGTAATTCATCGCCGGATCAAATTGCACCTTTCGTGAAATTATGATTAGCGCGCGTTAATTGGCCTGCGTGTTGACCCTGCGAAGTGGCAGCCTCCGGGCAAACATGGACTAAGCCACCCTCCGTGTTATTTTAACCGTCGAGCTTGCGCCACCCGGCGATGACTGCTAACCACTGGCTATATGAGTTCAGTCGTGCGGTAACCCAAAATTCGCCGTGTCATATTTCGAAGGAAATGAGTAATTGAATATCGGACGTTTTATTCTTTAACCAATTTTACACTAATCTTATAACAAGAAATATTCATCTCTCAATCAAATATTTTTCTATAGATTTTTGTTATACCTTAATTTCTATTTCCTCGAGTATTTTAATTATTATTTTACGCACGCGCAACTTTTTTTTATCAGCCTCCGTAATGGACAAAAAAAATGACGATTTAATATTCGAAAGGCCGACAATGATCGTCAAGCGGTGAAGGGTCCCATGTCATTATGCTCATCATCTCGCGCAGCAGGAAGAGCCTCGTGCGCTTTTTATCTCGTTCTTTCTCACTTTTTTTCTTTCTTTTTCGCAGGGTGCCGGCAGGGAATGTCACGAAAAGTGGCGTTAGTCAAAGACGAGAGGTGCCGGGCGGTCGACCCCCCAAGGGAAGAAGAGAGGCGGCCCCGGTGTTCTCGAGAACGGTGCGTGACTCTACACCGGAGCTGTTTGCGGTTGCAATGTATGCACCCTCTCGGCCCTCTCGCGCTGCATGCATAGCAGAAGCAGCGGCAACGACAGCAGCGGCCTGCGAAGTGCATATCGCGTCCTCCGAACGTACGCAGCCTCTCTACGTTCCTATCCGACGACAACGACGCCGACGATGCTGGGAAGGACGACGCCGACGACGACAACTCGTGTAATTCGCGACGTCAAGTTGTTCGCATATCGAGTTCTCGTGTTCTCGAAGTCGCGAGCTAAATGTCGTTGCGATGTTCCTCCTCGAATCGAGAGGTGAGTTACTTTGACTGATTTTACCGGCGGGAAGCGCAGTCGGCTACGTAAACTCGGTTACGTAATTCCAAAAAAATGCTGTACTTAATTTTACGCGGTACTGTGGCTGTACAATTTTATTCGACACAAGCCAGCTGCACTGAATTTTCCACATTTGTCTGTCTTGCTGTACTACAAAAATATTTATTAGACAAACATTCCCCTATAATTTTTCGCAATAAAATTCGCCATTCGCAGTCTGCTCCAAATCCTGATATCTCTATTTTTATTCCAGAATTCGCATCGATGATTATTCACCCCTCGACCCCCAACCGGACAGCCTGGAGGCTGCATCGAGCTACGAGGAAACTGGGAGCAGCCCAAAGAAGTTCACCACTCAAAGAAACGCGGGACCGGCCTGTGGAACTCGTGAGTCGCTTGCGACGGCAGAGATGTCGGTTCTCGAAAGCAAAATAAGCGCGCGGGACCACGAGTCGAGTCTCTCGTTGAGCACGTTATAAACCTACCTACGCATCGTACGCAGAAGCGCGAGGAGGGCGAGGGGTGCTCGCCCGTTCGCCCGCGTGGTACGCAAACGCCATTATTATGATTATTGCGGATCCCAGCGGAGTCTGGAGCTCCGAATCGTTTGCTCCGGCTGTCCGGGTTCGCGCAGGCTCTCCGGCTCCGTCCGCGATCTCGGTGCGAGCTGCTGCTGCTGCCGCCAGGATCCCCCGGTTCTCGCGGAACGCTCGCTGTGTGCTCGGAGGTTGCGCTCGCTCGCTCGGCTCTTCCGTTCCCGCTATCCGGAGCCCCCGACCTCCCGGCCAACCCCATAGAAAAATAATGTTGTGTGCACAGCCACGGCCTTCGTCTCCCTTCGCAGCAGCGTCGACCTCGTCTCTCGCCGCGAACGCGTCTCCGCGTCTCGTTCATTCATTCACCGAGCCTCGGTTTCTCTCCCTCTCTCTGCATTTTTTTTTTACTTTTTTTTTCTTCGTCTCCCTTTCCTCTCCATCTTTTCGCGTGCGTGCGGTATACGACCGGGGCAACTCGCCTCGTCATCCCGCTCGCTCAGAGGAAGAGAGAGAGTGAGCGAACAGGGAGAGATTCTCCTTCTCCGCGCTGCGCCCGGCAAAGTCTCTCTCCATTCGCTTCGAATTTGCTCGCCCGAACAAAGATTGAGACTTTAATACTGTTTGCGAAAGCCCCCGGTGCGTGCGGCTTCGACGCCTCGCTCTCCGCTCTCCCACTTGTGCATGACAGCATGATGCCTCGCGCCGGCCGCGGGTGCATCATCGGTGGGGGGAAAAAAAAAACGCGCTTCTGCCGTCGCCCACTCGAGAGGAGGAAAAATTGTTGCACGTTTTGGCTGACGGGGAATCGATGATGGTCGTTATCGAGTGGTTCGTGATTTTGACATCGATCATTTACTCTAGGCAATGTGAAATTTTATCGCCGTATCTCACTAGCCCTAATTCTGTATTCAACGCAGTAGCGATTTTTTTTTTATCGAGACTTTAATACTGTTTGCGAAAGTCCCGGTGTGCGGCCTCGACGCTTCGCTCGCACTTATGTCAGACAGTGACACCACAGCTGGCGCACTGCAATGGGGCAAAAAAAAACGCTGCTGCTGCTTTCGCCACTCGAGAAAAGGGAAAATTGTTGCGCGTGTCGGTCGATGGAAACTGTATATATTGCGTTCGTGCTTAGGAAATCAATAATTCAGCGCTGGTCAAAGTGATTTAAAAAAAATCGAACAATCCTAAATGGACGAATTTCAATAACGAACGACCAGCAAACCGCAGGACGTGGAATCGTCACAGAGCGTCGGAACACACACAGAGACCAGACGACCGAGTCTACATGAGAACGGATGAAAATTACGTTGGCGGGATAATTTGCCTCTAATGCAGCCACTCGAAAAGCAGCTGGCTCGACTCTCTCTTTATCCTCATTCCCCCCCTTTTTTCTCTTCTTTCTGTTTCTGGTGATCCCTCCTGTTTCTCTCTCTCTCTCTCTCCCCTCCCCCCACCCTACCCCCTGCCGCCCCTGGTCCTATCGCGGCCTCCCCGTCTATATATCGTTTCGTGCAACAGTAGCAATAATAATAACAACGCGACGGTAACAATGCCAGGAGTGGCTGGGCAGTAACAATGGGGGGCTGCACTTAGAGTAACAATGCGACGGTAAAATGGAGGGCCGCATCTGTGTACCGCGCGTATGCGCACCGCGCGCGCGCGACATCGCGGGACAAACTCGGCGCGCGTCGGCGAGTTGAGCGCAGCGATGTCTGCGTTATGTATATATGTGTACATCTATATGTATATTATATATCAATATAAATTGGTATGTCTATATATACATACTGTATGTATCGGTGTACATATAGTATATGTCTATACGAATATTATACATCCATATAAAATCTGTATGTCTATATATACCATATGTATCCGTATACATGTATATATCGATGTATTCTATATGTATCTATGTATATCGATACATATATAATACACGATCGCGCAGGGATTGAAGCTCGCAAAATGTGTTAGCCATATAGAGGCAAATATGGCCCTTGGTGCCTGGTACTTTGGTACCCACACTATATATAGTACGCGGGGATCACGCCGAGTGTCGGTGTTGGTGAAGTGCGCGTTGCTGCTTAAAAATGCAGAGCCCGCACACTCGGCGCGTGTCGCTCGCGCGCGCGCGTTAGCCGACGATGAAATTCTACGTCGAATTATTCATCCGCGCTCCCGGATCTCACTCGGCGCGCGCGCGCGCGGGACATAACTGCAACTCTATATCCGTCAGAGGCCGAACAACGAAAGCCGTGCCCCGCGCGCCTCGCGCGCACGTAACATGTCCGTTTCGAGTGGGCCACCCGACGTCATTACCGTATGGCCTCGCCAAACACCGACGCGTCGATCCTCTTCTCTCCTCTGCTGTTAATACGCATCCCCCGCGAATTATTGTTGTTGTGACGCAGCCGGCGACGAGGGGGTGAGACGATGCAGGAGATTTTTTTTTTAGTGTGTTTCGGGGAATGGAATAATTTGATTGTCGCGTTTTTTTGTGTTTTTATGTTTCAAAGCCTTATCCGATGGCAAATTTCCCGCTGATTAAAAAATCATGGTTGCTTGCCCGAAAAATCGTGAATTCGAAGAGAAAAACGCGAAAAATGGGTTTTCACTTTTTTTAATTTTGTCAATTCACTAAAATTAATGTAATTTTTACTTGGATACATGGAATCTGGATTTTATTTTTGCATTCGAAAGAAAACCCTTCAACAAAGAGAATGCCGCAGGGCGGAACGCAATATCTCGATTTTTCAATTTTTCGCAGAATTTTAAAGTCGACCCATTAAAATTGCAAGTTTTTTGAAGAGGTAACCCTTGCGTTTTTTCACGAAAAATATTTTTTTCCGATTTCGTGAAGTTTGAAAACCCGCAAATTTCCGCCGATTCCGAAAAGTGCCGTTGTTTGACCGAAAAGTCGAAAATTCGACGAGAAAAACGCAAAAATTCATATCTCGCACGTGCCGCGTGGGCGTCGAGGGTCCTATAAAAAAAAGTGCACGGGTAATCCCGATTAGCCCCTCGAGGCTGCGGGGGCGCATCCGAAATACAGTTTTTCGCGTGCGTCTAGCCTCGGCACTTCGGGCGACGAAGATCTTTAGCAGCGCCCTCGTCTCGCGAACGCCCGGGCGGAGTGTCCTCGCTCTCTATGCCGGGCGAGTATCTCTTCGGCGCGGTGAAGTACACGTCGACGACGGGGATGAGGAGGCTGAGGCGGCGGAGGAGGCGACGGCAGCGGCAGGCAATACTTTCCTATGACCGCGCGCTCGGTGTACTCGACGTATCCGTTTACATCGATGGCTCATTAATTCCAAGTCCTCCTCGACTCCGGGCCCCGCGCGCTCACCCCGACCAAGCATCGGCGGCAGCAGCGCCGCAACTGTCTACGTCGACCGGATTTTTACGCCTCTCGCCGCTTTTTTTATCATCACTTTTTTTCCCTCGCGTCTCGTCGACGACTCGCGATCTCGCTGACTCGGCGGAATTTAAAGGCATATTCGATGATTTCGGAATTGTAATTAAATTATGCGTTCACCCACGACGACACGTGCGAAGGACGTCACCCTGTTTTTTTTTCATTTTGTCTGTAACAAACCGCCACAGAATATTTATACGACTGATAATAATTTATGACAATAATTTGAGACGAAAGGAAGTTGAAAAACGTAAAGAATAATGGTGTAACGATTTCGCTTTTGCTGGTCGCCCACTGAACCTCTGAAGAATCAACTACATATAGATATACACACACAAATATACGTATAGATACACATACACACATCGCGCATCGCACATCGCAGCAAGTACAACTTTGACGTGGTCGTAGTGGATTCGAGTGGGTGCTGAGTGGGCGGTCAGAGGGTGGTGCACACGGGGTACACGCGCGGCGAGACCGGAGACGGTATGGTTGGTGGGTGAGGGGCTCGTTTGGTCTCTATTTGTCCCTGCCAGAAGTTCGAGGGTTATTCACGATATAGTGTACTACATATCTACAGCATTATAGTATACTATACTATACATATACATATATATTCACTTCTGTATATATCGCCTTGAACATATCTATATATAATACAGTATAGTATAATCCTTATACATATATTCACTTCGATATATATCGACTTAAATATATATTGTATAGTACACCATAATGTTGTATGTGTATGTATATATTTTCACGGAACGCAGAGGAAGCAGAGTAGTTGAGGTACCAACCGACGCCTTGCGCTCTGCCTACTCGCTGCGTTCGCCGCTCGCTCCCTTTCACCCCGACTTCACCCTCGGCTTTCCTCGACCGCCGAATAGTTCTTCGTTATATCTCGCTCCAACTCCGATGTCCCGTGACTCTAGGGTCTCGATCCTTCACACTTTGCATCAGTGTCTATAATGTTATACCCGGCTGCGGTCGTAGTCGACGAGGACGAAGAGGACGACGAGGAGGGTGACGTCGTTGGCTCTCGCCGTTCCAGCCGGATTCGCGACAGCCATCGACTCGAAACTCGTTATTGAAACTTATGTTTCCGCGCGGTGACTCTGACGTCGCGCTCCGAGCACATTAGCCGTGTATATAGTGTATTTATGTGTATATTTGTGTATATTGTATATACTGTGTATATGGATTTATAGAGACGGACGGGGGGGATATAGATTGAGATGCTTCGCGCGTCAGCTTGAAAACCGTGGCTGATTGCAATCAGGCCTCTTCGGCGAGTTTCGCGAGAGCTTCCGCTCCACGGATCGATGCGCCGCTCGCTCGAGAGCGAGAATACTCTTCGGAGCAGCCAACGCCGAGAGGCAAACGAGCACGCCGCGGTTACTTCCGGTTTCGTCCCGCGGAATTTCGACGGCTGATTTCCGTTTTTTTCGACGTCTTCACAAGGGAATGACAGATGGAAAAGGCCATTCAACCGGTTTTTGACGGAATCGGTTGGTTTGGACTTGGACCCTGAAGATTTTTTTATGTAGGTCCAAGGCGAGAGGCTCCGCTTATCATTTTTTGGTTCGTGGCTCCGGTTAATAATTTTTTTCAATCTTTTAGATAGAGTGGAATGAATTTTTTTTTGTAGTTGGAGCCAGAGTTTTTTCTTTAATTCACGTTTTTTATTATCCAAATTGGGAGACTAGGCTGATCTCTTTTTGGCTAAAATTTGAAGTGCGAATAATATATATTTTTTTCTTTTGATTACAGGAAACCATAACGACAGAACCGAACGTCTACAACGACTGCGACGGAACCACTCGACGCGTTCGCACGGACACAGCACAAAGGCAGCTCGAGAATTTGTCGCGAGATTTGTTTTATTGTCAAATCTATTTGGCCTCGAGATCTCGAGAGATAAGAGTATAATAGTGCTTGCTGGATTATGCGGCTCTATTAGTCGGATTCTGCGACGCAAACTCGTCTCGCGAGTATAAACGAGTTTACAGCCGCGAGGCTGATGACTGACGATGATGACGACGCCGGCGACGGCGACGACGTCGACGACGACGATCATACGTGGATTGCTGCTTGGGCCGCATCATGGCAGACGGAGAGACCAGACGAACCGGCAGACGGACCGACAGACAGAAAACGAGGGGCCGAGACCCTGATGCACGAACGCAGGATGCGGCCAATGAGCTCCGGCAACAATTATTTATTGTTGCCAGACTCCGTATTGGAGCAGTCTGCATCGTATATCTGCTCATCCCGACGGAATGAGAATGAGTATCGCGAGTTCTCGTTTCGCCTGACGAACCGGACCATCCAGACGTCTGGAATGGAATTGATGAACCACTCTATTTTTTTGCGACAAAAAAAAGCAGCCAGAGAAAAGTTTGTGGAACGTCGACAAGTCTCTTTCTATTTTTGTCTCAAAATAAATATTTATTGTCACAAAATTTAGGTTGTCCCAAATAAAATGTTACCAAATGAATTGATATTTAAAAAAAATCATTTAGCAATATATTAATATTTAATTTGAATTATTATTAAGTCGATTGTATCTTTTTGGCTCAACTTAAATTTTATGTCCAACAAATTAATATTTACTTCGTCATTTTCTCACTATTCTCTGATAGATCTCATATTTTTTCAGTGAATTTCGAAAATAATGAACACTTGTGAGCATCCGATGCATCGACTTCCGGTTCGGTTACGAATTAGCCGCAGTCTTTTCGGGGATTCGTTGAGTTTTGGCCCAAACAGACAGTAACGAAAATCCGTCGATTCACGGTCGGTATCTTCGGCACAGAAATTTTCGGATCGATTGTATATTCGAGGACCGTCTGCATCCGCACCGCGTCAGTTGCACGAGTGCCCGGAATATTCGCATCGAGATCCGGAGATTCGTACAGCAGGCAGAACCCGCGCTGCAATCTTCCACGGCCAATCTGCTTCCATTAATTAATCAGCTTTCGGTAATTGACACTTGACGAGAAAATCCGCGAGCGCAACCCGGCAATTATCGCCAGGTCTGACTTATCGAACGTGCAGCTCGTTATATCAGGATCTGCGGCGAGAACAGCAGCAGCAGCTCGCGAGTTTCTCCTCGACACTTCAGTCGTCAAATTGGATATCGTGAAATTGTGTCTCTTGCGACGATTCTGGTAATTTTTTATTTCGGCAATTTGTCTGTTTTTGGTGTTTCAGGAAAAATATATTTTCAATTATTCAAAAAAGAGTTAATGCGAATTTAAAAAAAAATACTAGATCTTTTCAATTTACAAAACTGTATAAATATGTCTTATCGATAAAAACAAACGATGTCCTTTTAACGATTCACTTGAAATTAAGAAGACAATGTACGAAAAATTATTTCACTGAATCAACAAGAAAAGATTTATCCAATTTGAAGTCTCATGTTTTTTTTCGTGTTTTCAGGGTTCGACGAAAAAGGTGCGTGGAAATCATCACGAATACTCCGCTGGAAATTCTGGAAATTGAAAAAAAAATCGTGACGTACCTGTGTGGGCGTCAGATGGATGAGCGACGCGAGATGTTCGCGTTCCGGGGCGCTGAGGTATTTCTGCTGCTTAAACCTCCTCTCCAATTCGTAAACCTGGGCCTGGGTGAAGAGTACGCGTCGTTTTCGCCTCTGGGCGAGCGGAAACTGCATCGCACCGACGCCCATACCGACGCCGACACCGATGCCGCCGCCAACTCCCATGCCCGAGGACTTTCCGACGTCGGCCATCGACTGGCCCACGGAACAACCGGCCATATTGCTACCGGCGCCGGCCGCCGCGGCCCCCATCAGCCGCGAGACTGCAAAACATATTTAAGAGACACTAGGTAATTCTTTGTGTTCGACATATAATTTCTATTGTAGTCCATCCTCATTTATTCTCATAGCGAAATGGAGCAAATTGCACCTCACGAATTGACCCTTAAAAATATATATTTCTACTATAAAATTAGTAATAAATTAAATTAGTAACAAATTAGAGTCATTTGCATCGCGGCCCTTAAAAAAACAAAAAAAAAATAATTAGAACAATTCAAGTCACCAAGCAAAACCAAAATAAAAGTTTGTGAACTGTTATCAATATTTCCGTAATATGGCGAAATAAAAATGGATTTTCACCAAAATGAAGTCAAGTCCAAAGATTTAATTGAACCAAACGAGATACTAATTAATTCGTCAATAATGACAACACAAATTTAATGGCAAAAATATACTTGTTTCAACATAAGAACCCAAAAAAAAATTACTAACAGTTAAACTCCTCACACAGGCTAAAAAAAAGAAGCAAGCGCCACGATTAAGATGCAACATCATTTTGCCCCGGATCTCCGACACCGAGAAACATGATGTAACGAATTGTTGCAGGGGACGAGGAGACGCTCGACGAGGAGCGAGAAACGTTTATCCCTCTGTTCGACGGACGCGATCGAGGAGAAAAAAAAATAGTCGACGGAGCGAGAATGAAAAGACAGAGCCCGTTGGGTGAAGAAAGAATCGTCGTAGTTTGGGCTACTGAGCGTCCAACGGACGAGCCTCGAACCCCTCGTCAGTCGTCGCTGCCGTCGAGACGCGAACCGTCCGAAAAATCTCTGGACAATGGGAAGACGAACCCGGCGGAGAAATCGCGTCGTCATCGCTGCTCGGCGCGGGAGGTCCGTCCGCGTACGCGCGGGAATCCGAATCATTATTATCCCAAAAGTATTCACCGAGGCTTTCACACCACTCGCGAGGCGCACGGCGACCGAGACGTGTGGACGTTGGGCGGAGAAAGAGAGAAAAAAAAATAGAAAGACAAACACTTGATCGAGGCAGCGGGTTCGTTCATCGAACGAAAACTATCTCTCGGCGATAATGAATACCTTCGGCGCCAGACGTGTTTCCATCCCGTACGAACGGGAATGAAACAAATGTTCGACGCGCGGCTGAAAAGACTCAGGAGATTTTGCATTCTGGACCAGAGAATTCGGCGCACAAGATATTCATTTTACAAAATATATTGTAATTCTTGATCAATTATTTTGATCAAAAAACGTTTTTTTTTTATTATTGAAAATACTGAAGGAAAATTATCATGAATTATTAATATAATTTTTTTTCAATCATACAAAATGCTATCAAAAGTGTTTAAAAAAAATCGTGTGCCAGATTCGTCACCGGGATGTAAAAATGGTGAGGCTTCTGTCAGCGATGGAATTGAATTTTCGCAAAGTGTGCTCGGGTCATGGAATCCCCGACTTAGCGCGATCCGAGGGGTTCATCTCTCTTTCTCTCACTTTGTCACTCTCTGTCTTTTTCTGCCCTTCTGGTGGCTCGGCTAGTCCGGCGCACCGAACGAAAGTGCGATTCAGCCCTCGGTGTTTGTCCAACTAAAATCTTTCGAGGTGTCCGGTCGCCACGCGTCTTCGAATCGCACGGAACCCGGTGACACCCGGGTTACAGGCCGGGAGTCCGGTGCATTTGTCGCGAGTGGGAAGCGACATGAGAATTCAACGCGACGGATTCGAGCTGGATATTCGTTTCCGCGGGACGAATGTGTATTGACATAGGCGCGACGAGAGGACACCAGCGACTGTCGACAGTTATGTGCCCACGAATTGTGACGTCCGAGCCATGTGAACACTGAAACGTGAGACGCTCATTGCTCGATATTCGCGTCACTTCACTTCTGCCACGAAGAAGGGAGAAGCGCGAAGGACAACTCACAGCTCGGAACATGACGTCCCAGCGACAGGAAGGATTAAGGAGGAAAAAGATCCGGGAATCCTTTCGAAAACATCGAGAGAGACAATAAACATTGAGCGCACGATATCGAAAACATTGAGAGGAAGCTGGAGATGTTCAAAAGAAAAGATGTTGATGGAAAGACAATTCGCTTTTTCCGACGGAAAATAAATTCTTGATTTTCAGACGAAACACTGGGCGAGAACATCGAGACACGAAGATTTTTGCAATCGTCAGAGACGTAGCGCTTATATTTGTCTTATTGTGACATTTATCAGTTACTCTGAACCCCGAAGCTGCTACTGTTCGAGATGCTCGATTTCGTCCGACACTCAACGAGACGCCCGTGCCAAACTTTTCAAGCTGGTAAGACGATTCCTCCGACTCTTCGACACGTGGACCATCCGTGAAAGGACCGACGACCGCGAGATCCCACATCAAACTAAACACCGGCCTCTTCCAAGTGAGTTGAAAAGAATTCCTCAGCTCCGAATTGGATCCTCGACGAACCGCGTCCAGCTATCAAGTTCGTGGCAAATTCTCAAACACCTTCATACGTTTATAATTATTGTGATCAATCTAATCACTTTACTGATATCTGACGTTCGGTCTAAAAATCAGTTTATTCCGGATATCAATATTATAGCCTCACTTCACTGGACCAAACACATAATTAAAGTCCAAACATCAGAAATTTTTTCCTCACCATATTTTTCTCAGTCCAAATTTCTCTCTTAGACCAATACTTTTATTTTTTCTTAAACAACTTCATACGTTTATCATTATTGTGATCAATCTAATAATTTTTACTGATGTTTGACGTTTGGTCTAAAAATCAGTTTATTTCAGATATCAATATTCAAACCTCACTTGACTGGACCAAACACATCCCAATCATTAGCAATTTTTTCCCCACCTTATTTTTCGCAGTTCAAATTTCTATCAGACCAAAATTTCTCTCTCAGACCAATACTCTAATTTTTCTCTCCCTGTCCAAATTCACCGGCATCCGAATTTATTCCTTATTCCAAATTCACCACCTTTCCATCCCATTGTTTCCCATCCCTCGTCCCACCCACCACCTCATCCCCCATACACCCTTCCCTCCTCCCTCCCATCCCCACACAAAACCACCATGAAAAAAAAAAAAACAAAAAAATCCCTAACTTCGGTATACTCACTGGCAAATCGCGGATCGTTGGTCGTGGGCGGTGCGGGTGCGTACCACGGATGATGGTGCGACGACACGGCGTGCGATCGCATGGGATCGCCGCCGGTGCCGCCGCCGCCGACGCCCGGTCCGCCGTGATGATACGGCGACAATTCGGCCGCGCAATACTGATACTGCGACGTAAGTTGCATTGTCGCGTAAGGATTACCCATGGCACTCATACCACCACCATTACCGACACCACCGACACCACCTCCCGCGCCACCGGCACTGCCGTTCGCGCCGGTCACCGGTCCCGGCGTCGAGCCGCCGGGCGTCGAACCGCCGTGGAGCGGTGGACTTCCGCTGCTCGCGCTCGAACTCCCGGTGTTGCCGCCTACCCTGGCGCCACAGGCGTTCGCGTACGGCGAGCCCTGCGGATGCGTCACGACCCCGACACCGACGCCCACGGCCGCGGCCGCCGCGGCGAGCTCCAACTTTCTGTAAGACTCCTCGATCGGCGAGAGAATGTCCGTGACGCTGAAGGGCGTCGAGTGCGCGCCGGCTCCGGCTTGAACGTGAGACGAGTGCTGCTTTGGCGACAGGCTCATAGCCAGATCGACGCCGTTCAAGTCTGGCAGCAGACCCGCCTGCTCCAGTTGCGTCTGCTGCTGCTGCTGCTGTTGCTGTTGCTGCTGCTGCTGCTGCTGTTGTTGCTGCTGATGCTGGTGGTAGCTGTTGGCATTGTTGTTGCTCCCCTGACTTCCACCGCTTCCTGCGCCGCCGCTGCCGCCGCTCATCTCGGCTACCTCGACACCGTCGAAGTACTTCAGGTTCACGCCCCGACGAATAATTGTGAAGGTTTCTCGGCTCAGCTGGTGTGACGAATCGGCGACGATGACCGCATCGCTCGCGTTACGCTCGGTTTTTTTTTTTCGGGGACCCTGGGGTGTGGGTCGTCGACGTGGTCCACAATCAGGGCTTTCGAGCTGATTGGAAGACTCGGGGGTCACAATGTCTTCTGGGTTTTTTTTATTGTAGTGGGAGGGGGAAGAGGCTCAACTTGAAAAATATCGGGGGAGAATTTTTTGGGACTGGCGTTTCGCAGTCTGGAGATTCCTGCCGGGGACCGATCCCCACCCGATGGTCATGCAACAGGAGCCCCGCGGGTGGTGATTTTCATTCGATGGAATGGGCCCAAAATTTGCTTCTGACACTTCACGAAATTTGCCCACCGATCGACCTACAGTCCGTACTCGGATTTTTCGCAAATAATTCCACCCCCAATTCCCGGGAATAATTCCCCCCACTCCGAGTCCCTTGCAACTCGGCACCTTGACACCAGTTTCGCACTTCGGTAGATCAACACCGCGAATGGACCGCAACTCTGGCACTCGACTCGATCAGGCTCAACCGGCCTTCCTGGACCCTTCTGAAGGTCAACACTGTCTACAGTCACACGTGGAAAATCCACTTCACTGTTTCACTTGCGGCGTTTCACACGTCACGACGTTCCCGCGTTCGCCGTTCCTCCTCGTTATTATCGAACTTTCGCCACGCGCCGCGCTCGGTGCTGCAGATCGTCGCGTGCACCTCGTTGATCTCATATCTCGCGCACTGTACCCGCTTGGTTTTTTTTTTTTCCCGCCACTCCGGCTGTCACCTTCGTCTTCTCACTCGCAAGTTTCACGGTCACCTCGCGGGGGTCCCCCTGAAAGGCTCCACCAGCAGTCACTGCTCCTCGTTCTCACCAACGTGGGCCGCGTTCGACGCGTTTCTCGCGTTTGGGGCCGCGCGCGGAAACGACGCTTGGGCCGCGTGTAACACGTGGTTGAGGTAGTGGCCGGCAGAGCCGGCCGGCGGCCGACTGAAATCACCCGGAGGGTCTTCGAGTCCTTGGACTCTGCCGATAGTGGTACGACGATGGTAGATGTGGCACCACTCTACTCGGTGCTTCGCCTCCACCTTCGTCGAGGATATACACTCTCGGCGGCGGCGGCGGCGGTGGCAGCAGCGGCGGCAGCGGCGGCGGCGGCGGCGGCGGCAGGCGCGCGAGACCGGGAGAGAGAGGAGCCCCGGCGCTCCTGTACGGACACAGGCAGCAGGGCAGAGGCAGCGTTGAGACCGCGGGCCGCGCGCGCGGATGGATGGGCCCCGGCCCGGATGGATGGATGGATGGATGGATGAATGAATGGAGAGCCGCGCGGCGCGCGCGAGAGAGGACTGTTGGGTTCTCCTGGAGTAGGTCCTCACGGCCGCTTAGACCCACTCGAAAAGCACGGGGCTTCGCTCGCTCGCTCGCTCGTACGGCGGACGGCGGGTACGGTCGCGGGCCCTCGCACAGCCCTCGCGCGAACCCGTAGACGACACGATGAGTGGAGTGCCCACTACGCGAGAAGTGCCTGGTACCAAGAGTCGTGATGAGATGCGTCCCCTTTCCGCCGCGACGACGACGACGAGGGCATATCCCACTACGGGGCGCGGGCGCCGAGCGCTGGCGCGCGCGCGCGCCAAGTGGGCTCCGAACCGGCGCGCCGCGTTCTCATTGGCCGACGGCGGCCAATCGCCGCGCGGCGCACCGCCAGTTGGCTCGGCGCTAGGGAATGCCCCCGCGGGTGGGGAGAGCGGTGTGGCGGTTGGCGCGGGGCGATGGGTGGGGGAAGCGGTGGGCGAATCGCGGGGGTTCCCCCACCACGCGGCGCGGGTGGGGCGCCGCGCGGCGCGACGTTCTGTCATGGCCACCCAGCGCGGCTCGGCCCACCTGGGACACCGCGACGCGCACCACCCGACCCCCACCCCCCCTTCCCCCTTCCGCCCCTCTCCTCCTCGCGCCGCAACGTCGACGGGATCCCCGCGTGTGTGACCGTTTGTGCCGTAAAAATTCCGTGGCACACGCGCGCGCGCGCGCAGGAGAAATTTCGCCGACGAGATTGTGCCGCGCGAAAGCCACTTCCACAGACTCGCGGGACGCGACGCGGTTTTTCGCGTATCCACGCGCGCGCGTTGCCCGGGTGGAGGGATGTGTGTGTGTGCGGGTGTGGGCGAGCTCGTGTGGCTTTGCAATCGTGTTGGAGCGAGCAGGGCGGGAGGAGGGGGGGATGTACGTGTATGTAGAAGCGCGCGCGCGGATATTCTTCTTGGTACGTGCCGCAGTTGCGCCGCCGGGTTGGAGGGTATTGAGAGTTTACGCGCTGCTTGCCCAGCAACGGCCTTGCACCGCCGTTCGAATGTCGTTTAGTAGAGCGATTGGCACTACTCCAATTCTTTCGTTTTTTTTTTGCTTTTTTTTCTTCTCTTTTTTTTTTCTTTTTTTTTCCGCGCTCGCGTTCAAATAGGAAGATCGGCGCGGCACGATATGGGCTTGAGGTTGCGGATTTGTGGGTGGAATTGGATTGTCATTTTCGTGAATTCTTTGGTTTATTTATTGATTCGAATGGCATTGAGTGGGGGTGATGAGTAATTTTTTTTTAGTGGTGGGAGGGGTTAATTGTTGTCCGGGTTGAAGATAAATTAATCTTTTAATTAATTAAACATTTGGAAGAACATCTAGGAACAATTTAATTATCAAAATTGACAGCTATTTTATCACAGAGAAATATTTATTATATCGTATCATAGCGTATGAACTTCCTCCAAGCTCCAGTATGGATTTGCATCATCTGACAGACACAAATTTGTATCCTGTGAAAATAGAAATAAAATGTATTTAATAATACATTCCAATATTCGAAAATGATTAAATTGTATCTTAACACTTTCATCGACATCAGCCCCCAAAATTTCCTGAACACATTCCAATACTCTGCACTCTGCTCCGTTCAGCTCTCTTCTCACGATCATCCAGATCTGCGTATCCACCGGGCAAGATACCTCACAGTTCTTCCCAGCTTCGGACCGTGGCGCTATCCACCACATTTACCACCGATCGCTGCTAAAACAGTGACCTACCATATTATCTCCTCGCTACCACACAAATTCCGTCGGTATCTCGTTTCCCCACAGTCGGTAACCTAGCGCGCTTTCTTACCAAGAGCGACTCTTTTTATCAGGCAGCCCGAGAATTCTCGAAATTCTCGCGCGCGGCGCCACAGTCGCGCGTGCACTTGTTCGGCCGGTCCGACCGGTGTGAAGTTGACCGCAGGCTGGACACATACACGAGATGCCTCGGTGAAAAGCGAAGTTGCCCGAACGCGCCATCGCAGGCCGCTGCTGCTGCCGCCGCCGCCGCCGCCGCAGCCGCAGCTCGCGCGGTGGAAGGCGGTGTGGTGGGGTGACGTCACGACGCATGTTCCGTACTATCGAATATATTCGAATGACAGGTGGTGCGGCTCTACTGTCTCGCTGTGCGCGCTATCAACGAGAGGTTATAGAGAGTGCCGCGTCCTCCCAGGTGTTCGTCGATCGTTCGCAGCGGCCTCACCGCGTATATTTTTCCTGTGCCGAGTGTGATATACACGCGATATTTCGTTGTGATTCTCGTGGAAACGGTGCGCGAATACGACGAGACACGGTCAACGGACGAGCCCGGAGGAGCAGCGGCAGCGGCAGCGGAGTCGACAGGAAGAGAAGGAAATAATATACGAATAACACGTCGTGTGTCATGATCGCGCGTGGTGCGAGTCGACGTTGTCTGTAGCCGCGCGTTCGTCGTCCCTTAAGTCCTATGATGTATTGTACCGAGAATTCGCACGAGCCGCCCGTCAAGTTTAGCTCCGTAAGAAAAGGTGAGTGTCGTCGCCCGCGCACGGCGACGTCGTGCTGCGCGGATCGTGCCCAGTGCGTGGATTATCCTTACGCGAGCCTCTCGCGGCCTTGGCGACTATTTTTCTGTTTTTTTTTTTTTTCCTTCTCATTTGCTCCACAAGCCTCGGTTACGCGCTAATGCGCGCCAGATATGTGGCAGTTTGCCTCGTCCCCCTGCCCACAAGTTTCATTAATTGAAAAACACCTTTTTCGATTCGTCTGTCTCTGTCTACGTTTATCGTAAATTCCATCCCCATGTCTGTCCTTACGAGGCGAAAGAAACACAAGACCGAATCTGGAAGTCGCGTCTCGAAATCCGTCCCCTCGAAGAGTCCGGACGTACGCGCATCTTTATCTAATCTCTTCGGACTCGCTGTACCGAATTTCGTGGCTGGTTCTATCGTCGCGTCTCGTGTCTCGCCTCGGTTAGCGTTTTCGTTCGCGCCCGAGAGAAAAGTGCATAGGTGGATCGCGCGTCGAGCCGCCCAAGGACGAGAGATAACGACGACGACAGTGAAAAAATGCAACGTTGCGACGATGGGCGACTTATTGTTTGTTATTTTGCAGAATTTTTTGAAGGACGGTCCGATAGACCTGGAATAGAACGGCGAGGATATTCGTTTTTGTGAGTAGAAAAAAAGGCTAGAGACTCGTTTTTTTTTTTTTTCGGGTGCAGGTGGACAGCTTCGACTCGAGAGGAATCTGTGGGTCTTGCGCTGTATATATATATATGACTACGCTGTAGTGACATATGCTTTTTCGGGTGGACGCAGCGCGCGCGGTTGGTGCATGCGCGGAATTCTCGGGGGCAGCCGATAATCAACCACTGACTTGGTTTACTTTGCAACGTATTTTTGTTTCCTTAACTCTATATCTCTCTCTCTCTCTCTCTCTCTCTCGCGGTCTTCGCGCTCTCTTTCTCTCTTTTTGTACATCTGCATCTCCTCCTCGCATCTTCAGCTATGGGACTAACGCACACGAAGGGCGGATGTGTATATGGTTATATATGTATAGATATATTTATGCTGTACGCGTTATCGTAGCGACGATCTCGGAGTGTATCGCTTTCGACGCGCGGCAGCTTCGCGTGTCCTTGATCGGGAACAATGAGAGAAATACTACGGGATCGTCTCGTTCGTTTCCTAGACTCCGTCGTGATTGGCGCGTCTATGCGCCGCAACTCGGGGGCCGTTGTCCATTGTTTATTGAATTATAAGACGCCGCCGATGGGAAGAGATAGCATTGAGGATCCGCGGAAAATTGCTGGAGTTAAGGAAGTCAGAAAGAGTCGGGTCGCCGCGTTCTGTGAACGAATAATTTTTATCTGCCGACGTTCGGCGTGGGGATCGTTTCCATGGATTCTGGGAAATGCAGTGAATATTTATAAATAATATAGAATCAAGTTAGATAAGAAATGTTGTTTATTGCTTTGTCCATCACTGTTACAAAGAATATATATATATTTTTAATTCGAAAAGAGTTTCATTCAGCAACAATTTTTCGACGAAAACAAAATTCTAAAAATAATTGATTGCTCGCAAATGTTGTTTTTTTTTCGCAATCGAGGAACCGGCGGATCAATCGCCGCGTCACGCGAATTTTCGTGCATGCGAAATTACAACGGTGCCGTTGTAATTAACGAGCGTGTCTATCCACCCGCGGACCCCGCTCGCTCCTGCTTCCGGAATATGTAATTCCCGGCGAGTTTCTCGAGCGGCCCGCGGCCGTGGATTCTCGTTCCGTAATAAATTATCGAGACTCGTTTTCTGCGATACTTTGCGACGGTGCGAGAAAAAAATAAATAAATAAAAGATCACTGGACGACGCACACGGGCGACGTTCCCCGGTTGGGATTATGTACATTTCTCGATGTATCGCGTCCGCCACGTCGGCCAATCCACCGACATTCTCGGGACGACCGGACGACAGGCGGATTCTTCGCTCTTCCCGCATAGATGCGGCTGGTTTTTATTGATTTTCTTGGGCTTTTCCCGGACGGTGCAACGACTCCAGGCGCCGCCGCTCCTATATACATTGGCGCGAGCCGTTTGTCGGCCGGCGCGATGTACTCACACAAAACCTGGCAGGAACAAAAGGCGACGACCACACGCGAACTCGTGACGCATCGTTCGTTCGCCGAGTCGCAGCCAATTGGCCGCTGCAATAATAAAGAAATCATTTCTTTTGCCGAAAAATAATCGAGATCTATTTTTAGTCAGTAAATCGAATTCCTAAGGAAATTTATTATGAATCAAAAAAATTCAAGAAAAAACTATTTTTAAACAGGAAAAATGATTGATGCAAAGAAATTATATTATTTTCCATGCCTTTATATTTCAAAGCATTTGGCGATAAATCCCGAAACCATTTTCATTACAATGAAAATAATAATTATTAATATACTAATATCACAGTTTCACGTAACTTCGCTTCTGTTCCCACTCAATGTCTTCATATTCGAAGCTCAAGTTGCAGAAGCATAAGCAGCAGCAGCACGAAACGTGTATTCAGTGAATGCCCACGTAGACCTTTCGCTCGATTCGACAAAAGTTTCGACTCCGGCTTCTTCGCCTCCTCGCGCGATCGTCTGGAAATGAAATTCCTCTCGCGATTCCCATTGGAATCTGTTTCCATTGTCGTGAATACGGAGTCCCGTGCATACCGCATACTTACGTGGCTATTATCGGCCGTGCAGCTCGTCTCCCACTCGCACACGTGGCGTCTGCGCGAGTCGAGGATGTATTCGATTCCTCTCCGCCCACGAAGACGCCGCAATAACGAGCATCGCATAGCAAACGGCCGAGGGGTCAAGTCGTGTGCCCGAGGTCACTCGCTATTTCGGCGGCTACGTCGTTACAAGTCGTTTGACGCTCGCTTCTTCAGCCTCCTCGAGAGAAAGAAAGTCTCGCGCTCGAGCATCGTACACATAATGACGTACGGCGTATTGTGACAAAAGTGTTGCTGACACTCGTGCCACACGACACTCGCGACATCCGTCGAGTACACAAGAGACTTTACATAATGCACAGAATTACTAAAATTTTACGAGTAAGAGAATAACATTTTTTTCTCAGGACTGATAACCATTTGAATGGAAAGAAATGCTTTTATTGCTTATTTTTTGTGGATTGATGGTTTCACGAAATACAATTCGTAGCACTCAAATATTGGCTCAGAATTATTCGTTATTATTTTTTTATTGAAAAATTTTAATATAGCTATTTATAGGAATTATTTAAAAAATGTTGCCATTCGAATGATACTCACTCCTGCGTTTAGTGCCTATTTTAATACGATGTGACACAACTTCACTGCCTGTAATCGGTAGTAGACACTAATTCGATTCGCTCGGAGCCGGTCAATATTTTCGACGCGAACAAATTCGATTTCACCTCGTCTGTCCAGTCTGTAGAGTGGAACTGAGTTTGACTCTTGGTCTTTAATCGTTTCCGAGTGGATTGGACGATGATTTTTTTTTACCTGCCGCGCGGGTTGGGAGATGTTTCACATCACCTTGAAGTGCAGCATGGAATCTTCGAGGACGAAGGTGCTTTTTTTCCTTTGACCCTTTAACTCGATTTTGTTGGCGGAGTGATTCGTGAATATAATAAAATATTTACCTAATGCTAATTTTATATCTTTCAATGATTTTCAACAATTGTATACAAAATAATCACGAGTCAAAGGGTTAAAAACGGCAACAAAATGGGAATCTGGATATTTGCTCTTTAATCGCAATAACCACTGTGAAATCTATGAACACAATAATGCAATTTGCCGTTGTGGTTTTCCTCTCGTTTTTAATTAATTACATTTTTTCTTACAACAAATTTATCAATTTCTCTTTTGCACACGAACAGGTGGTCCAGGGGCGGATTCGGTAGATCTATATGGGGCAATGCGTGTCTCGTAAGGCGGGCGCCGTCATCGCAGCATCCGAGCATCACGGCTCGCCGTCGTATCGCATTATGGACAAACCCTCCAAGAATCAAGTGAGTAGTCAACGCATTGATAAATAGCGAATTAAGCGATGATTGTGCACGCTTCGGCCGCCAGGTTCGCGTGTACCGTCCGACCGTGACGAGACTTTCAGTGAAATGTTCGCCACGTCTCGTTGAAATTCTATAAAAAAAAAAAAATGTCCGACTCCACCGAAGCGTCGCGAATTTCCGGGACAACAGTGACGAGTACGTTGCGTGTTCGTGGCGTCGAATTAAATCGCTGGAGCTCATTTCGCTCCACTCGGAGAATTTTTTTCGTCACAAAAACGATTTATATCATCCCAGAAAATCTTTAGCGTTATTTTTAGCGCGAGGCAGGAGCTGGTCAGGCCCGGACCAGGGCCAAATTGGCCCCGCCAGGTCCGGACCAGGGCCTGGCTTGGCCGAATTTAGGGCTACGGATGTTCTTCTGCGATATTAAATCGTATATCAAGCGATAAGTTTGGATGATCAACGGTTCGCGTGTTCGCTCGACGTTAAAGAGGCGTCGAGCGAACGTCTCGTTCGGTGGGTCGCAAGAAATTGTGCAAAAAAATGTCTAACACCGCCGAAGCGAACTCCCGGCAACAGTGGCGAGTTGCGTGCTCGCAGCATTGAAATAAATCGCTGGATTATCCAGCGAGACGCCAGCGACGATGCAGCTCGAAACGAGCGCGTCGACTTCATCATCGTCATCAGCAACAACACACGGATAAACCGACACGACGCTTTCCCACGTGCCGAGCGCTCGTCCACCTCGATGCGCGAACGACCGGGACTGTCTTGCTGTCGTATAAGTCACTCCCGGGTGAAGTACTTTCTCGTTTCGAGTATCATGAACGCGACGTCACTGTGCGAGACCGGCAGCGATCTCGAGTCGAGTGTGAAATCCTTGGAAAATAAGACTCTGCGAGGTGACGATAAAATTTCAATATCATAAATGCACAACGAGGAGTAATTGGACGGCTGGAGGATGAGCCTTCGTTGCAGTGAAGAGAAATGGTGCAAGATATACATAAATATATTCTGGTGAGTACAGCTTTAGTGAATAAAATTGAGAATAAATCAAGGTAAGTACACAAAAATGATTCTATTAACGGCTCATGATATGGATGGCAGTGATGAATTTATTTTTGCCATCAATGCAACGACGCTTCAGTATAAATTCTACATTTTTTTGTTTCGTTCAACTTTTCCAACACAGTTACGAAAATGGAGACATTTAGGTACAAAAAGTAGTGAAATAATAATTTTATTTATTGCTTCATGAAAAAATGGTCAAAGGCCAGATATTTGCTCATAAAAAAAGGGTCGAGAATTACACTTCGCAACACAACTCTATGAGTGCACTATGCATATACCAAGCTGCATAACACATAATGCATAACCGTAACAAGATTTGGTCAGACCGCAGGAGGTGCGCAGCGTTACTTAATTACCGCGCCGCGAGCGACGTAACTTTTTGCGTACGCGCTCGATGTCATCGTGGGTCGACCGCGCTCGTGTATTTTTTTTGTTGGCTTGTTGACTCCAGCGTTGACTGCGCGAGAAATGAGGAAGCGTGGAATCGTAGGAGAGAGAATGGATAGTCAGTAGGACTCTCCCGGCGGGGCTGCTGCTGGAGTCGTGAGCCCCCCACGAGTGCGTCGACCCTTCACGCTTCGCGCTACGTTCCTCTCGGGTTCCCCTTCGCAGTTTTCTCGCTCGCGCACAACAGCTGCGTCTATCTGCGTGTGCATAAAGTCCGGGCGCGCATATTATATGGCCGTCGCGCGCGCACCGAGTGCAACGAGGCAGTCGGCGAGGTAAGAATATATATAAACCGCGAGAGGCTGCTGCCGGCATGTCGGGATCGATTACCGGTCGTGTCTCCCCGCGCGACACCTTCGAGAAAGGAAGCTTTTGCCTTCGCGGCATTTCTGCGGTTTTCTGTTATGCCTGACATAATGTTTATTATACCGACGCGCGGGCGCATTGGCCCCGCGTACCGACTGCCCCGACTGCCCGGTGCCCAGTGCCCTGGATATTTCTTCTACTGCTCCGAAAAGCGAAAAATTCGATTCTTGGACCTGGAGCCGGTTTTATGAATTTTTCCTACGGAATTGAACTTTTTTAATTTTTTTTTTTTGAGTGGTGTGAAAAGAGGTTGAGTGTTTTCGGGGGTAAAATATGCGACTCGAGAACAATGGTTTAGATAAAAAAAAAAAAAGATTTTTCTCTCTGAAACCTTTGGGAAAGGAATCTTCGTTTCTACGATATTTCTGCGGTTTTCTGTTATACTCGGCATAATATTATTGCCGTAGGCGCGTTGCACTCCCCCCTACCCCACTGCCCCGCTTATTTCTTTGTCCGCTCTATTGTCACTTTTTCCGGAAAACGTATCGGTTTACCGGTAAACCGCTTCGCAATACGTAAGATGAGAGTCGTGAATGCAGGCGGAATATCTGAATCCGTTGCACTAGCTCTTGGAATATAAATTATTTTTACCCGGTGAAAAAAAAAATCCAAGGCTGCACTGTTTATATTGCTACTATCTATTATTTCTGTTTACAAAAACCAAAATGTTACGCTAAATGTAAAGAAATATTTTCTTGTTATTTGTTGCATTTGCCGCAAATAAAAAACAAGAATTATTGTAATGGTTTCAAGTCCCGTTGACAATGCAGTTGAGTCGCCGTCAACGTCATCCAAACTTCAGCGCAGCTGTTTCGCATTCACCGCGGTTATGTCCGACTTATCATCGAAAATCCATTCGCATACTAACCGCTTCTGATTCGTCGGAGTTTCCGGCAACATTTCACGGCGGTAATAAATTACGCTGCCGGCGAACGAGCGAAGCGTAGGTGTATTCGTGGATACGCTCCCACGTATCTCCAATAAAACACGGACAACCTGCACTTATCGCGTTTTATCGAATCATCGCATCGCAACTTTCGCCCGACCCCAGATTCTCATGTAAATTTCTCATTTGCTTTCAACAAAGACATTTTTCTTGGCGAAATTAAATTAAATTCTTCTGTATTTTTTTTTCTTAAGTCAAAGAATTTTAATAACGCAACTTTAATTTTTCAAACAATTAAACAGCATTTATTTTTCATTAAAAAAAATGTGTAACAGGCAGAATTTTCGTTGAAATTCGATTAAAACTTCATCTCTTAATTATCGGGTCCCCCCATCTGCGGTCGACAGCGAAGCGAGGAGCCACAAGAGACACAAGGGCTTTGATACTAATAATCACGATGAAAATGACAACGCGGCGGAGACGAGAAATATGAGCCCCGTGACCTGACGTAATTGCGAGTCCGCGTCGCTCGTCGTTGGAAATTTAATTAGCGCTGGTACAGAGGCGCTTATTATGTAAGCCCGATGTGTAGCAGAGCCTTGAAATGATGCGGTACTTGGGACACACGACGATAGTCGGATGGGACACGGTTGACTGACATGTGCACAGTGCAATAGTTTCAAAATCCCCCCCGAATCCAAGATCACCTTAGCAACGACCCAAGAAGACACAAATTACTTTTATCACAATTACACAGACTTATAATTTATACACGATAATTTATATACCTTCATTACATAAACTGGCAATTTGTCTGCTATAATTTATACCTCTATTACGTAACCGTAATTCGTGTAATAAATTCAAATCCCAATTATACACAATTTAATGGCATGGAAGGGGATTCGGAATATACAACGTGCAGAATAACATTAAATAACCAAGACAATATGCGTAATAAAATAAATGCAACAAATGCTCGTAAATTTTCGTAATTGTCCTCGGTGCCCACGACGACTCTGTAAAATCGTCAATCACAAATCACTTGCCAATAAAATTATTGTTTCCACATCTGTCAACCGTGTTGCGAATTCCCGACGATATTTCGCCAGCGAGACTGACGGAGCACTTGAATTACGCGTTAAACGTCGGTCCAATCGCGAGAATCCGGAGAGTCGAGGTAGAAGTCTGCGCAGCGTCACACTTCGACAAACGTGACGCGCGCGTAACGCGTCCGCGTTGTGTATTGTGCACCGTTTCAGCGTTGTTCGCAACAGGTAAATCCCCAGGGGGTCCGGAGTAATAACGCACGTGTACACGGCTCCTCGTAAGATTGGAATGCAGATCCGTAGGAAGCTCGTTACTCGAGGCGAGCGCGAAACGTGTGCACATTATACATGTACATATCGCGTATATATATGTGTATCGCACCGCGTGCTGCACAATAAGATCGTTAAGTCCGACGGTACAGAACCGGCAGACACAGTGGGATCTCTCTGTGCGAAGCAAAATGCCCGCGGCAAAATCCACTGAATAAGACAATAATAATTGTTAAAGAGAGCTGCGGGTTTTCGCTCTCAATTATCGCAATAAATTCGCGGTAAAAACGTGAAATTAAAATATAAACGATTCTCATTCTTTTCATAAAATTAGAGAACGCACTGAATAAGAGAACAATAATTATTGAAAGCTGCAATTTTCTCAATTATCGCTAGAAATTAAAAAACTTGGAATACGAGAAAATCACTTTTACAAAAATAAAATTGTGACAGAATCCACTGAATAATATAATCATCGTTTTTAAACTGCAATTTTTCTGCTCAATTAAAGCCACGAATTCCTACCGAAAATCTAAAAACCAAATTGAAACAATTCACGTCAATCTCTTAATTCGAGTTGGTACAACGAAAACACACACGCGATATGAGAATCTCTACTGTATTATTTACACGCGTGAGAACACGAACTTCTCTCCTGGCAACGAAAGAGCACTTTGTGTCTGAACTGCACTGCCGTAAAAATACTTCCCCCTCCACTCATCCCTCACATTATTACAACCTCGCCACGCCTCATCATTCGCAACACGAGAGTTTCTTTCCTGCCCAGTAACAATAAAAAAAAAATTTCAATCGCTACATTGAATGGAAATTAGGTTGTTTTTTGCTGAGAACGCGACGACTCGAGTCACTCAGTCATAATAATTATTAATTCTCCCTGGAAATGGCTGGAAATAATTCCAGCTTTGCCGATCGATGCAAAATATGGGCTTCGCGGTTGTCCTCGAGCGAAATGAGTGAAATGAGCGAAATAAGCGAAATGTGAACGCAAATCGCTATTGTAATACATGCAACCATCGATGGTATAGTTGCGATTACGTTGCGACTATGTTCGATCGCCTCGGGGCTCGCGGGGGCCCTGAGCGAGATCGTTTCGCTCGGCGCGACTTCGATCGATTTATCGACCGTGATCTCGCGCGTGCATTTCAATCGCGTGCCAATGAATCCAGTCACGATTCCTCTTTCCTCGGGAGCGCGAACGAACCGCCACCGGCCGGAAGGAGCGAGGCGCGCATTTTTCGCGGCTTTCCGGCCCGCGTGAAAGTGCAGGTACCCGACTTCAACATGCACGGAAGTCGGGTACCTGCGCGCCGATCGCGCAGATGCGCCAATCGCACCGACGGTTCGGCGCTGGTCACGCCCGGTATCGAGATCGGCGCCCGCGCCCCGCACCCTCCCGATGCACTCACGTCAGTCGCGCAATTAGCGCGACTGACGTGAAAGCGGTTGCAAATTCTTGAGACTGAATTTCTTTTTATTTTCCGGACTAAGCAGTTTTTCGCATTTTTTTAAAGCTAAAATGATCAAGACTAAAATATTGAAAAAAAAGCAATCATTTTTTTAATACTTTACTAGGCTAATCACACGCGCTGGCGCGCGTACCCGAGAAGCTTTTGCGCTGCTGCGCTGTTATAAAGCTTTAAAAGGGTAAATCGCAACTAAAAAATCCTTGTTTAGTTGATTTTGAAAAAAATACGATATTTCACAGAACTGTCAAAATTATCAAGGACAAATGAAGTTGGATTCGGTCTGAGAGTCCCAGCCAATCACAGCTCGAATAGTTTGCTAACAATGCTTTCCGTTACTCATGAACTTTTTAAAAGAGGGATATTTACTAGCAATAACGTGCTCGCTTCGCTCGCACTCCTTGCTCCTTGCTCCTTGCTCCTTGCTTCCACTCTTGAGGCCAATACGTACAGCCATTCAAAATGCGCGCGATACGTGACGTTTCAGCAGCCATTCCGAAATCGATTTCACACAGGAGCGCTCGTAATTGGCCCTTATAGCGGCTTTAGATTTCGATATGCGACTTTCGATGTGTCGTGTACTTTTTAAGAGAGGATTCTCCGGAATCCGAAGAATATTGACTAAGCAGTTCTTCGCATTTTTTGAAGCTAAACAAATCGAGAATCAAATATTGAAAAAAAAATGTAATCAATTTTTTTAATGTATTATTTTTTATCGATTTCCAGGAATATGAAATAAAACCGGTAGAAAGTTTTCGCGATCAGCCGGAAAATTGCGTCGGTTCGCCGACTAAAATCACTCCAGGCGAACGATATTTTTCTTGTTGCGCAATCGACGACGAAAAAAAGTTGTAGTGAGGCGACGAACATTGTCGCGAGTTTGAAGCGAAGCGTCCGTCGCCGAAGATCGATTCGGTGTTAGACGCGTTTACGATTCTCTCTCGCTGCTCGCGAGTCTCTCGAATTAATTAATCGTGTGCGCGTTCGACGAGTCTGCGCGCTCGTATCAAGCTTTCACGTTCGGTTCGTACGTGTCTCCTGGGCAGCAGCTCCGTTATCGATTCGCTATCGATAATTCCGCTCGAACGGTTTTCCATTTAGTTGAATCTACCTACAGTCCTACACCTAAATATATCTATATATACCCACATACATTTTACTCCGATACCTAAGTTCGATTTATATCCGTTTAGCTGCAAGACCGTGAATTTTTTTCTCTCTCTCTTTTCCCGCTCTTTTTGCGCACTATAAACAACTCGCGATACCCAAAGCCGATCGAGACTCCCGCGTCGCACTCGCAGCCTCTAAGAGCGAATTCAATTTTTATTTATTTTTTCCCCCGGATCTTTTTGCGCGCTAAACGACTCGCGATATCTAAAGAGTTGCGAGACTCGCGTTGAATTTCCCGGAGAATTTATGGCGATTGGCAAAAAATTCTGTTATCATGGGAGATCGGCGAGCGCGTCGATTTCACGCGTCTTGCTGCGCTGCTCGTGCGCGGTCCGCACGGCGCATGCGCGAGCCATGAGTTAAAGACCCGGCCGCGCTCACGGCTTTCGTCTCTCGGGCGCGCAGATCGGAATCGGTACGAGAGGTGATCTCCCTTTTGCACAGCGAGGTGGCCCCCCGGGTGATCCTCGGTGCACGCGCCGCGTCGCGTCTACCTGTGTGCGGACGGTCGCTACGTGTGACCCGCTTTCGAGAAACGATCTTCTGGGGGGCAGGGGGGGGGGGGGGAGGAGGTTACCGTACTTGTGTTCGCACTGTTGCCCCGGGTATTTATGTGTCTACATACACGTTCGCCATTCCTCAGCTCGTGCAAAGTATTTCGACTCCGGTGAAACGCGTTTCGATCACCGAAACGATTTTTAGCTTCGAAGGAAATATTGGTAATGACTTCGATACGAAAAAGATTTTACGGACATTTTATTTATAATTAGATGGCTTGAATTATATCGATCGATCGATAAATCGATCAGTCTGACGTTGATCGATCGGAATCGATACGTTGATCCGATCGATTGATTGGAAAATCGACGTCCATCAGACGTCGACGTATTCGTCGAAATTGTATCGCTAATTAATTACCCAGAGATCCACGATTCAATTTATCAGTGAAATTCGATATCAAATTTTCCAGTTTAAATCATTTCTATAAATAAAATGTTACATTTATTTTACATATATTTTCATACTCAAGATTATTTATATGCAAATGGCTTCGTGGATTGAGCGATTGAGCAATTTCGAGTAGAAAAAAGCGAATTATCCGAGCCTCGGTGCCTTTGGCTCGCGGAACGTCGCGAGTCTCGCGACGCGTAGCGATAAAGAGCGAGCGGCGTGTGGATTCCCCAAAGTGTAACGCGCGCGCTTACAACAATGAAACGAGCTCGTGTTGTCAGGCAACGACCACCGCAAGTCTCTGTATCAGCATAGCACCTATATATATAAGTGTGTTCAGTGTGCGGTTACACCTCTAGTATCTTAATGACTGTAACGTTACGAGAGTCTTGCGGTGCCACCGCCTGATTCACGCACACAACTTCCCATTGATAATTTCGCGCTCTCCATTCTATTTTTTATCTTCTTTTTTTTCTCTGGCTCACTCTCTCTCTCGCGCTCGCCGAGGACTTTCTCGCGTGTGCGGATAAACCTCCGCGCGCGGGCGGCCACAATTACAGTTCTTAGCCGGTGGTTTGTTTTTTTCTCGCTTCTTTCTGACTGTATCCGCGAGCAACGAAGCTGCATCGGCACGCGGCAATCGATCGCTGATACGGAGCGAAGTTCAATGATCCGCGTAAACACAGAAATTTATTTTTTGTACCTTCTGCGCTTGCCGGCGGAAATGGAGTCGATTGGAATCCAAGGCAAAATTTTAATCCGAAAAAATTGAGCATTGTTAAAAATACTTTGAAAGAAATTTGAAATTTGATTATAAAATATTATTTTTGGAAATTTAATTGGGTCACTTATATTGTATTTCAGTCCAATTTTATTTCCCTCAATTCAAACTTTCCAGTAAACAATAAATATTTATTTCGTCAGATTGGAAGTACATTTGTTTGCCAGACTTTTTTTTTCTCAGTGCAACGGAATCGAGTTGCATTCTCCGTCGCTTAAACGGTAAAAACGATAATTCATTCGAAGGGCGAGCAGCGTTGTTGTTCGAAAGTACAATCAATCAGCTTCGCGTTATTAATTGTTACTCGATATTTCAGCGGGGCAATTTGTTCGGTGATTTGGTACACGCGCTGGCGATAATCGAGTCGTGACTCGGCGAGACCACGAGCGAGAGGCCACCTCGATATCTTCGCCGCTTGTTTCAACCTGGCGTATGCCGAAAGGTCAGTCGGCCGGTCTTTCATCGACGAGGTGCATCTTCCTCTTCCTCCTCCTCATCTTCTTCTTTTTTGCCTTTCTCTCGAATTCGATCGTACTCTCCGCACTTTTGCACGTACAGCATTAACGTTATGATGATTATTGGGGGCAAATGTTGGCGGTAACGGTGCAACGAGAATCCCAGAGATGATGTCGAACGAGCCAATCGCTGCGACTTTCGCAGAACGAAACACAATCCGTGTTTCACGATTGAATCGACGACCGGAAAAAATATTCGTAAATCAATTTACCCGGAGAGTTTTGGTTCGATGATCGATGCAACATTTTTTTTACCTGCGGGAAAAAATTTCACCATTTTACTGGTCTAAAAACATCGGTAATAATAATAATGATAATAATAATAATCCTATTTGGTGATTAATTCTTCCAGGAAAAATATTTAGAAATGTAGGCCAAATTCTTCACTGTACGAAGACAGAGTGACAGTATAATTCAACGCAACAATTTTCATTTCACCCGTCGCGAAAAACTCGCGTCACCATTTCGCTCCGCAACATTCCCGACCGTCGCAAAACCGGCGCGTCGTTATTTCCCGTCGATCAGCGCCAAACAGCCAGCGAGTAAAAGTCCTCTCGCCTCGTGGAATGAATCTCATTGTCGGCGAGTAGAATCGCAAGAAAATTTCTCTATTTTTTCTTCGCGCGTCGCTGATCTCTTTTCTATGTTACCTACGCGCGGACGAATCGCTGCCGTCGCGATAAGAAAAGTCGTCGGAAAACGTGGGACACGCCGGCCAAATCGGGACGCTCGGAAGTCGCGTCGAGGCGAAGGACGAGCGCGAATTTCGCGGGTTCGCGTGACGCGCAGTGACGAGCTGCTGCTGGGGCTGAAGCGCAGCAAAACGGAGAGTCGAGGTATCCGAGAGCCGCTTGTGCGCGGCTCTCGAATACCTCGGGATGGCCCGCGAGGGAATCTCGGCGTGAACCGTTACCGGGCCGTTTTGCCTCGGCGCGAACGAGAGAAGAGGGAAGACGCGAGAACGAGGGACGCGACGACAACGAGAAGAGCGCGGGAGCCGCAGGAGGAGAGCAGCGAGATAGGATCGTCGCGGCCTGTATACGAGCAGAGCGGAGGGCTCACAAGCGCGCGCGTTCCGCTCGGGATCGCACGAACTTTCCATACCTCGTGTGCTTGTCTATGTGTGCGATCATATATACCTCGGAGATACATTACTATGAGCCTGGTATGCGGTACACGCAATTGGCGAACGTGTACAAGGTGTTCCCGGTTCTATCCCGGGTCGTGGCGATTTTTTTCGCTATTTAGATTATAAACCTTTGTCGCGAAAAGTTAGGAACGGGAACAGTTTTTTTTTACACTAGGCAAATCACACGCGCTGGCGCGCGTGCCCGGGATGGCTTTGCACTGCTGCGGTCTTAAAAGGCTTTAAAAGAGTAAATCGCAACTAAAAAAGCCTTGATTAGTTGAATTAAAAAAAAAAAAATTTTGGCCGAACAGTTTGCCAGAAATCGTAGATCTGGCCGCCAGGCCGAAAACCGCCCAAATCGGGGTCACGAAATTTATTTTTTCAAAATATCGACTTCTAACCTATACCATCGTTCTCAAGTCGCATATTCTACCCCTGAAAACACCGGTTACAACCCTTTTTAAGTTGATTTTGAAAAAAAAAAAAATTTTTGGCCGAACAGTTTGCCAGAAATCGTAGATCTGGCCGCCAGGCCGAAAACCGCCCAAATCGGGGTCACCGTAGGTTAAACAGTGCTGCAGTGCTCATTACGACAAACTGTCAAATCTCGCGCTGTTAGGAATATACCAAGGCTTTATAGCTATTAAAATGCAAGATATTTTTCTCATTGTATATAGAGTATATAGATCGTAAGTGCATTGAGAAATACATAACTAATAGCGAAATATATAGTACACACGATTGGCGTACTTATTTATGGACTTTTCGTGTACTTATATGTTACGTATACAGGGAAATACATTAAACCATAGGCAAAGTGCACAGTACACACGATTGGCGAACATACGAAGTAACGTACGTACCGTTGTCCGCCCGTGGAGTCTGCCCGATGGAAAACCGGCGTACAGGTTCACCGGTGACTTCTCGTTAAGACGTTATTATTATACGTATACAGTATATGGTACAACCGCGCGTTTGGGTACAAGGCGCGAGGTATTCCGCGGTGCTGTGTGTACACGGGAGACCGGGGCTTATCGGGTCAGGGACAAGTGAAATCGGCACCATTACGATTCCGCACCGAGAAAGTAGATTTGGTTCCATTCATTTCGGTGGTCCCGGGCGCCCGAGGCCATTTTTAGTTCGCGCAACATTTTTCCGCGTCGCTGATCTTGGATACTCCTTCCGTTTTCTGCGAAAAAAAAAAAAAACATTTTCGATTTTATAAATCCGATGGAAAATTTCCCACTGATTCCAAAAAGCATCGTCGTTTGCCCAAAAAATCGAAAGCTCTATGAAAACACGAAGATTGTTTTTTTTTCTCTGGAAAATTATAATATTCAGCTATACACAATTGCGACTGAATTGTGAAACGGAATATGTGCTCCACCTGGCCCCGGTCTCCCCTGCGCCGATACAGCGGTCGAGCAGGAGCGAGAAAAAGGACAGAGAGCGGCGCGCGCGGCCGCGACGTGAGGACTTCTTGATTACATTCACGACCGGCTGAAGTTCACGCCGCTCGACGGCGGTTCAACGTCCTTATCCGTGTCCCGCGTCCGCCGAAGCTCGCGGGTGATGCGATCCGCGCGGTGCGCAGTTCGTTCGCGACTCGCGCCCTTCTGTCTTCTTCTCGCGTTGCCGTAGGTAAACGAACCGAACGGTCACGAAGTTTGCGCTCGCGGGAAGCGCCGCACACACGCGGCGCGGCCGCCGCGCAAAGTTCAATGTTCGAGTGAAAGACGCGAGAAGCGCCGCTATACATTGTACGAATTAATTTATCGCCGTTCTCCGCGGTGACGCGCGAAGACAAGTCGACGCGTTCGTTGATTCAACACCAACATCCAACTATCGACTCACGGCGAGCGGCAGCTCGTGGCATTGTTGGAACTTGAAACACAGGATACCAACCGGGAGATCAACAAAAAAGATCTCTGACTCAAAGAGCAGAGGTTGTGATGAAAGAAAACAAACTTGGCAGGATGGAACTTGCCAAGTTTCGAAAAACAGAAGCAAAAGTGGAGATATTTCCACTGGTAGTCATGGATAGTCATTAGATTAAAAGGAACGGAAAAACACTGACCTTGGCTCCGGTTCCTTTTAAAATTGCAGAGAAGAGTGATTGGTCGTTGCATTTCAGCCAAATGAAACGAACAAAACACAGGCTGGCAAATGAAGGTTCAGTTTGAGTGTGATTAAGACGAGACTAACCTCCTTCTAACCAACTTTTACATTTTTCAGTTTGAAATATGGTGGGCGTTTTTCTTCTCTTTTCTGTGCTCCTAACTGCTAATCATAGGAATTCCCATACGTTTCAACTATCTCGCTTTTTGATCAGCTCACAAAGTACCTTCCCTTCTCCATTTTTCTCCAGATTTTCTACATTTGGGAATGGTAATGGAGTCTCCACATTTTCACAGCGACGGCTAAGCAATCACTCACCCTAAAAATGTCTTCGCTTTGCAGAGTGAAAGACGCGAGAAGCGCCGCTATCGTGCGGATTTCTCGTCGGTAGGATTATTTCAGGTGCGTCCTGTAATAGCTGTACTCGCGCCGCACCTCAAATTCGCGCAGTCGCATCAGCCCGCAGGGTAACTGCAGACGCTGTATAGCTGCAGCGAGTTCATTGGTCTCGCAACGAGTCCCGAGGGTTCCCCAGAATCAGGTTGGAATCGGACCAGTTACTGCTGCTAAATTCAGCCACACGTTTGTGAACATTCAACTCAGCTGAGTCGACTTCGCAATAATCCTGACACAAAGTATTGTAGACTGACCATCACTTTGCAATTGTACTGAAAAACAATTGTATCGAAAGTTCAATGTTTATGGAAAGAGTCCTGAGGGCTCACCAGAAACAGGTTAAAATGGGACAATTTCTTCCGCTATTATATTCAGCCTAGATGAAAATAATAAAATTCTCCATAAAAATAATGGCACCGATCATTCAACGAGTGCGAAGTTCATTGATCTCGCGACGAGACTTCCGTGGGTTCGTCAGAATCAGGTTGCAATGGGGACCAGTTCACTCGCTGCCAAATTCGGCCACGCGTCTCGACTGCGCCGTCTGCGCGGGTCGATTTAGCATCGAACCACGAGTAAAAGATACAAAATTGCACACCGACCTCGTAATTGTATACAAAAACAATTGGACCGAGCACTTAACGAATAAGGTATAATGGCTGTCGGATAGAGGAATCGTGAAAGTTGCTCGTAGTATATGGCAGACGATAAACATCAGTGACACAGTGATTTATATCCGAGAGCGAAAGAGAAAGAGACAGAGACCTTGGTGAACGAACGAAATTGCTGGGTTGGGATATAACACAATGGGGATCCGCATCCCCACCACATTTCTCTATTTACGTAGTTCGTCTTCCTCTCTCTCTTTTTTTTCGTCTCTATCATCGCCACCAAACGCTACGATAGTCTGTCTTCTTTTTTTCTTCCATCTTCGTTTCTCTCATAAACCACCAAATGTTACCACAGTCTGTCTTCTTTTTTATCCTCTCTCTTCGTTTCTCTCATAAACCACCGAACGACAGTCCGTCTGTGTTTTTTTTCTTTCTTCGTCTCTCTCATTATACGATACTGGATACACATTCATGAGCACTCTCATTGCAGGTTCGGAGTGATCGGTAACGAAGTGAGGCTTTCTAAATCGGACTGTGACGATCCAGGTCAAATGCAGATCCCGCCCGGTGATTATTAAAAAACGTGCATGTGGCGTTAACCGTGGCTGCTGTCACTGCTGACGACGTTCACCACCCGCACGTGCGAAAATTTGAAGAGACGCCGAGTGAGCTCGAGATGCTGCGGCCACCCGGCCACATGCGACCCTGTTGGATCCTCGCCTGACCGGAAATGCACCGAGCGCGAAGTAACACGACGCTAAGAATAAGTGGACTACTCTGGACGGTAGACAGGCGCCGGGTTTGAGCCGAGAGACAATCCCACCGGGTCGAGATGAGATGAGCGGGACCAGTCGGAGAAAACCAGAGACGGAGCTTCAGGCTTGAGAGCTTCGTGTGTGTCGAGCAATTTGTGCACTGAGAAAACAAAATTGTTGACTTGTTGAAAATTTCGTTGACTCAACAAAATCTGGCGGTCACGGGCTGTCAAGAAATTGTACAGTTCGAACAACAAAATATTTCAATTTCATTCAACAACCGATTTTTTTTGTTCAACTAAATAAATGCTTGAATTAACTAAAAAAATGCTCAAACTGACTGAAAAAATGCTTGAATTAACCGAATAAATGTTTAAATTTACTGAATAAACTAATACTCCCAATATACAAATAATTAATACAGCAGCCACTTTTACACTGTAGAAAATTATTTCTAGCCAAACGGTAACGATAACATTTTATAAAAAGTCGAAAAAAAAAATGTCTACTCTTTCATACCGCTCTCTGAGAGAAGTGACCGCTTGGGGATTCGAACCTGAGACCTATCGACCTATACCTACCTACCTAACTAAATACCTAAAGACGAGCGCGCTAACCACTAGACCAAACCGGCTATGCGAAATCCGAATACTTTGTTTCCATATTAACTGCATCGTGGAAAATATTGACATGATTATCAAACCGATGTACATGACGCTGTATCTTCGATGGGGAGGGAGACTGGGACCATGAGCTTTCACGCAACCGGAGAGACTTTTAATAACGACTAAATATTTAGTTGTGTCAGCTCAGCCAAAATGCTTCAAAGAATAAGAATATAGTCGAACCAAACAAATAGTTAGTTGAATTATAATAATCCAACTAAATATATTTGGTTGGTTCAAACAAATATATTTAGTCAAACCAAACAAATATATTTAGTTGGGTTATTAAAAGCCAACGAAATATATGGGTGGTTTGACTGTTTTCTTTTTTGTTCTTCTAAGCATGTTTTTTCAGTTGACGGAACTAAATATTTAGTTGCGGCAATGGAATGGCGTGTCCATTCAACTGAATGTTGTCAACTGTTTGAGTTAGTTGATCGAATCGTTTATATTGTTCACTTCAAAATATATTCCGTTGTTTTAACTCAATCTTTGTTGAGTCAATCAATTGCAAGTCAACTAAATTTATTTTGTTGGTTTGACTACTTTCTTTTCTCAGTGTGCGACTGCGAATTGTGCAATTCTATTCTCTGACGCTTGTTTTTCTGTCTTTCTGTTTTTCAGGTGAAAGGTGAACGTTTCGGTCAACGACCACATGAAAAAAAATTCTACTTCGTCGTCACCGTTGGCGAGCGAATAATATTTCCAAGGAAATTTGCTCTGCGTTTACGGAATAAAATATCAGCTCCGGTGCGATTGGAAATCCCGGTTCATGGATCTGTTGACTCGACTCATGGGTCGATTGAACCATTGAACAAACACGCTGAGCACATTTGAGTCCAGAGTTGACTCGCCACACTTCGATATTTATTTCTATATAAGCGACGCACGTGCGGGAAATTGTCGGTGAATAAATCACCTGGAAACGTCAATTATTTTCTCGATGGAAAGTACCAACATTGTCGAGTAAATTGACATCTATGGCTCGGACACTGCAAGCTATAATTTGATTTAATCTGGCGCAGCGATTGGAACAGTTTGAGATGTCTGTCTCTCATAAATACATTGCCGCTCAATAAATTATTTTGAAAATGTCAATTACTTTGCTTCGGATGCAAAAAATATTCTCCAGTAAATTCGACACAATTGTAACTCGTATATCGACCTACAACTCCGTCTGAAACTGGCGCACAAAGTTTCATATTCCGTCTGTTGGCAATGACGACGTTTCGAACGGTCGATCTGCGTCTGTCTCGCATAAATCGTCGTTACTTTCATCCGCATTCCACGATTCTCTCTCCCCACCATCGCGAGACCTGCGCAACACCAACGCGAATTGTGTCTGGCGAGCTTCGCCCGTATTAAATGCCTCGACGTTTCGTATCGACTCGCGTTGAGCCTCTCGTATAAGCTCGCCTCTCAAATTGCCCAATGTATTATCATCGATATCCGGTTTCTTCGACCGGACGCGCAACGCTCGGGGGAAATTATGTCTGCTCGACTACGTCGACTAATTTGGCGCCTTTCTAACGTACGAACGAAACCACCCAACGCAGTCTGCTATTATTCCATTAGCGTTCGGGTAACTTTTTTTTTCTCTCGCCTCCAGACGTCACTTCCGTTCGTACGCGTCGACGGCTTTCGCCGGACGTGCGTCTGCTGTTCGAGATCCGAGAAGCTGTGGACCACTCGAAAATCCAATTGCCCAGTCAATTACCGCGGCGGATTAATTAAGCCATTAGCGGGCGAAAGTTCGCGCACTGTACATGGTGGATATATATGTGTTTATGTATATATGTAGGTATAGAGCTGTATAATAGATGCGCGTCGCTCCTCCTGCTCCGACTCGCTTTCTTCATTCCGCGTTTCGTACGATTTCGACGGATCCCCCGCGCTTCCGCCGTGGAATTGGCTCGCGTCCAACTGGGTCTCCTGCGTCGCGCCGGAGCTTTCAGCTTGCGCGCCGCAGGCTGAAAGCTCGCACACGAAAATCCCTTTGCGATTGGTCGTTTCAAAGCGGTAACGAGCTTTTGCATCGAGAGAACCGCCTGTGCAATACTCCGCGATCCCCCGTCTCGCCGAAGTATCGTCTGCCGGCTGTGCAATGGACCGATAAATATCCAGACACGCTGACTCCAATTCCGATTGGAGACGCGGTTCGGTTTGGCTGTTGAGGGAGGACGACGATGTGACACACCGACCGAATCACAGAATTTTATTCAGTCCGAATAAATAGATTTTTTTTCAACAAAATAATGTATGCTTTTTTATAGTAATGTAATTTATTTAGGATAATAAATATATAACAATCTTGTTCTGAAATTTTATTGTTTGTCGCACTCACCTTTAGTCGACGCAATCATAAACCTAAAAAAACGCTTGAGGAGAAAAACTAATTTCCTTCATTCAAATTACTACCGGTTTATCGCTCCAAAAACTCAGCCAGCAATTTTAGCCTCATCTCCCCCAATCCCCCCTCGATCTCCGTGCATCGACGTCGAAATTTCGCACTGCGGTTCTGGCCTCCGGCCGCCGGGGCCAATCCTCATCACCGAAAGTACGTATCAACGCGTTACAGCCGCCCGATTTGCATAATCTACGACGTTGCTTTCGACCGAAGCGCGACCAACCGGAATTTCGTCGTTGCTATAGACCATCAGCCGCTGCTGCTGCTGCTGCGGCAAAATTTATCGTCCCCGACGTGTTGCTAAAAAGGCGAGGCCAAAGGTCGACTCGCCGGTTCGTCGAAGGCTCGTCGGGCAGCCGGCAAGTGGCGCGCGGGTTGGGATGCTATATATAAGTGGCGGACGGTAATAGATATCGATTTCGGGCGTCAGGTGAGACCGCGAGCGCAGCTCCGGCTGCACCGAGCGACGTTCGAGGTGGTTTGAGGTGGTTTGAGTCGCCGATACAAACCCGAGACTCGTGCGCGCCGCGCAAACCGGTGGCTCCTCCACACAGTCGGCCGAACCCTCCGGGACTATCGATTCTCGCTGCCGCCGCCTGACGTCCCGGAGACTCTGAGTCATCTGTCGCGAACGCGACGCACGCGGCGGCTTTTATACACAGCAAAACACACGTTTGCCCCACCACGAAACCGCATCGCCGGTTCTCGTGCTCCGTTTCATCCCCCCGTCTTCCCCCCCCTCGTCCCCCTTCACCACTTTTTCCTCCTCCCTCGAGCGGATTCCTACTGCCCCCCCTTCTCTCCCCACGCGCGCCACTCACTCGCTCGATTGTACTACACTCTCGCTCACATCGGCTCAGCGCGCGATTCCCCATCCGTCTCTGCGGTGCAGCCGCCCCGGAGTCCCGCTGTTTACGTACTTTATACCACTCCGCGAGACTCCGGAGTGAGATAGGAGTGAACAATGACGCTGCGCGCGATGCACCGACCGGTGGATGGGGAAAAACACGAGCCGAGCGTCTTGCGGGGCTTCTGGCGTCTTTATTAATCGTCGGCTGTTTTGTCCGGGTGGAGGAGGATTTTGCTTGGGTCGGGGTATTTGCTGCGGATGCGCTCATGACGTGACCGTGAAATACGGGGCGAGCAATTGTGCAGTAGGGAGCGAGCAATTGTGAATGAATGAGGGGTCGTTAGATGAGGAATTTAGAATTGGGTGGTTTAATTAAAAATTGTTTGATTCGATGATTGTTTTGTTTAAAACATTGCGAAATTTATCGCTCACTAAATTTGCGGCGATATTTCGTATTTCTTTATTCTCATAAAATAATGGTTTTTGGTGTTTCGCTAAATCCCGATTTTTGAAACGACGAATTTACAATTTTACTTAAAAAATAATGTTGATTTTATTAAACTAAAATACAGTGAGTACAAATATTCTAAAAATATTCTCAACATATTCTCTATATATATTCCACTAATAGGTGAACCATTCACTGTTCGTGATCGTTCAATTCCCGGCGCATTTCTTACGCCATTTCCATCCCCCGGTCACGAAGGTTCAATCTCGCTCGGGGATCGTCGGAATAATTTTGCGTCATCCCCAGCGTAACTTTGTTTTTCACGAAAATAGTATGCGGCCGCTCTGTCTATTCCATTCGGTACAGGTATACAACGCGTTGGGTCGCTGCAGCAGAAAAAGTCTCGACACCTTCGCCATGGCCCGCGTCGGAACTCCCGAGCGAATTAATTGACACGCGATGACCGTGAAAAACGTCAGGCACACCGAGGTCACGCCCGCTTCCTCTTCGTGCCGAGCGCGCTCAGCTTGCGCGAAACGCTTCGTATCGCCGTGCAGACCGGGCGACGAGCGAGCTTTAAATTCATCGATCAGACGACGGGCGACTCGGTTGGACGAGCTTTTGCCTTCGCTTTTGTCTTCATCGTCGATGGAGTCGCAGTTTATCCGCGAATTTTTTACTTTATTAAAACTGTTCTACAATTATTTTCATTTTTTTATATATTCTTCACAAATAATGAGAACTGTTGAATTAAAATATAAAAAATTCTAGATTTTCTTGATTATAAAATTAAAAGATTCGAATGCTTGTCTAAGAATTTCAAAGTCGAAGTCTTGATCTTTTTTTAGTCATTTTTATGGTATTGATTTTTAGCCTTCATTGTCATCCCAAAGTCGAATATTGCTCCGCGAAAAATAATCAGCACACGTGCGATAAATAAGTTGTGACCTGATTGGCTGACACGACAAAGATTTTTTTATCCAATTTTTTTCCCTGCTCCAAAGTCCGCAACGAACCCCCGTTTTCGGTGCCTTCCAGTTTAAAGACTCTTTAGCGAATTACACGCATCGCTGTTTCCACCTCGTGACCGCACCCACGAACCATCGTGCCTTGAGGGTTCAACAGTCACGTGCGCCTCGCCGCTCGCGCACAGTTTTCGCTCTGCCCCGTCGCCCTCGACCCGCTTAAAAAAAAAAAAAAAAAAAGATTTCAGCCGTGAATTTTCACCGCGCGAAATTTCCCTCGCAAATGCGATGATCTTGAAAAAACGACGAAATTACTTTCCACTCGAATGAACTTCGGATCATGCGATTGAAATTGAGGTGACGGCAATATTGGCGGAATTTCCAAGTTCGTCGGGAGCGTCTTGCGAGCTTCGCCACCCGCGAAGCCCCGGACGTCGCCTTCGATCTTAACTTTCCTTACAAGATTATAACCCGCGAGTTGTGCCACAAATCGCTCTCGGCCGGGAAACCCCGACGAAAATTGCCTCCCTGTCACGTCGGCTTTTTTGCGCCCCAGAAGCGGCAGCAATCGTCGGCGCTTTCGCCGCCCCTTGGAAGGAAGAAAATGAGTTCATACAAAACGCGTAACGACCCTTCGCTCTTGATAAGAGGCGAATCGCGAGAGGGTCGACTCCGCCGGGTTCTTTTGCGCCGAGGGTCGGACGTGCCGCTCAGCCGCTGCATTGTGCACTTTGCTGCAGACTCTCGGCTATTCACAGCGCGACTCGAGTCTTTTCGTCTTCATAGCTGTGTCTGTTTTTTTTTATCCGTCACCAAGTGTCATTTTATACTTCAACCTCAATTCTTTTTATAGGCGTAACAATTTTTTTTTTACTAACGTTTCTCTTTAACTAATTTAACTAATTAGAATTTATAACTGAATTGAGAATCAATATAAAAAAAAAAATTATTTAGCATTTCTTTTAATTACGAAAACATTTATCGTTCGATCCGTGATAAAATTGGGCTGAAAAAATCATCCCAGAATTTATTATTCTCGCCAGTATCAGAGGAGACACCGGGCGAGTGCAGTCCTGAACTGCAGCGAGTGTTGAATAAAAAATTATTTAGCATTTCTATTAATTACGAAAACATTTATCGTTCGATCCGTTATAAAATTGGGCTAAAAAAATCGCCCCAGAATTTATTATTCTCGCCAGTATCAGAGGAGACACCGGGCGAGTGCAGTCCTGAACTGCAGCGAGTGTTGAAAAAAAAAAATTATTTAGCATTTCTATTAATTACGAAAACATTTATCGTTCGATCCGTGATAAAATTGGGCTAAAAAAATCGCCCCAGAATTTATTATTCTCGACAGTATCAGAGGAGATACTGGGCGAGTGCAGTCCTGAACTGCAGCGAGTGTTGAATAAAAAATGATTTAGCATTTCTATTAATTACGAAAACATTTATCGTTCGATCCGTTATAAAATTGGGCTAAAAAAATCGCCCCAGAATTTATTATTCTCGACAGTATCAGAGGAGACACCTGGGCGAGTGCGGTCCTGAACTGCAACGAGTGTTGAAAAAAAAATTATTTAGCATTTCTTTTAATTCGGAAAAGATTTATCGTTCAATCCGTGATAAAATTGGGCTAAAAAAAATCGCCCCAGAATTTATTATTCTCGCCAGTATCAGAGGAGACACCGGGCGAGTGCAGTCCTAAACTGCAGCGAGTGTTGAATAAAAAATGATTTAGCATTTCTATTAATTACGAAAACATTTATCGTTCGATCCGTGATAAAATTGGGCTAAAAAAATCGCCCCAGAATTTATTATTCTCGACAGTATCAGAGGAGACACCGGGCGAGTGCAGTCCTGAACTGCAGCGAGTGTTGAATAAAAAATTATTTAGCATTTCTTTTAATTACGAAAACATTTATCGTTCGATCCGTGACAAAATTGGGCTAAAAAAATCGCCCCAGAATTTATTATTCTCGACAGTATCAGAGGAGACACCGGGCGAGTGTTGTCCTGAACTGCAGCGAGTGTTGAAAAAATAATAATTTAGCATTTCTTTAATCCGGTAAACATTTATCGTTCAATCCGTGATAAAATTAGGCTAAAAAATCGCCCCAGAATTTATTATTCTCGACAGTATCAGAGGAGACGCTGGGCGAGTGCAGTCCTGAACTGCAGCGTGTGTCGAAAAAAAAATTATTTAGCATTTCTTTTAATTACGAAAACATTTATCGTTCGATCCGTGATAAAATTGGGCTAAAAAAAATCGCCCCAGAATTTATTATTCTCGACAGTATCAGAGGAGACACCGGACGAGTGCAGTCCTGAACAGCAGCGAGTGTTGAAAAAAAAAATTAGCATTTCTTCTAATTCGGAAAACATTTATTGTTCAATCCGTGATAATATTGGGCTAAAAAAATCGCCCCAGAATTTATTATTTTCGCCAGTATCAAAGCAGACACCGGGCTAGAGTGATCCTGAACTACAGCGAGTGTTGAAAAAAAAATTATTTAGCATTTCTATTAATTACGAAAACATTTATCGTTCGATCCGTGACAAAATTGGGCTAAAAAAATCGCCCCAGAATTTACTATTCTCGCCAGTTTCAGAGGAGACACCGGGCGAGTGCGGCCCTGCAGCCGCGCGCACGTGACGAGCCCCCAGTTCTCGCTGCCGTCGCTCGTCGTCCGCCGCTCGTTCGCCCTCGGTCGCTTTTCCGTGCCGCGCCGCAACCCCCTCGCCAACCTCCCCGCCGAGCCCACGCGGCGCGCGCGCGCCGCGCACAAAACAGACTCGACGTCGTCGTCGTCGCCGTCGTCCGCCCTCTTGGGGTATATCTATATACACGGCGCGACGTAGGCGCAGCGAAAGCTCGCGCAATGGCGTCGCGACGCCGGCGCCGTCGCTCCGATCGATCCTCGTCCCTTCTTCGCGCCGCGAGAGCCACCAGCGGCTCTTCCGTTCCGCCGATGTGTGCGTATCGCGAGACGCACCGGGGGCTGCGAGTGTAACCAGCGCTCTCCGGGCTCCTCTCGGCTCTCGACGTAGTCACCGCTGTCGTTGTCGTCGTGAGACGCATCGCCTTATCGTACGCCGCGAAAATGTGACCACCGGCCGATTAGATTGCCACGACCCGGCTGTGCGGATCGCGCGTCATCGCAAATAATAAAAAAAAAACGTGAATTCCACCCGTGACTCGCGACTACGTCGCTTTCGATCACGTCGGGCGATTACTCCCCACTTATTGGTCGATCCGAGTGTGTCAGTTCGAGTCGTGTGTCGCGCCGAGAGGAGAAAATGTTGGGAACGGAAAATCTGGTGTGAAGGAAGTTGGATAGTAAATTTGAAAAAATAAAATAAATAAGAAAATAATAAAATTATTAATCGAAGAGCTGACGAAGAAGAGATAGAGAGAGAGAGAGAAAGAGAAGAGGTGGGAGGGTTGGAACTGCTGGAAGGCGTGAGAAAAGACCGGCCGGACGTGTGAGGGACGAGAGGTGGGCGATGCTGAAAAAGTGGTGATAAGAGAGGCATCGTGTGCGACTGTCAGCCGGCGCTTTTGTCGCCGTGTCCGTTCGCCGGGAGAGAGGAGAATCGAGCGTTGATACTGAACTGCGTCTCACGTCGTCGTCTGGCGACACAATCGACTGGGCTATGGATTACGAGCGTTACGAGTACGAGTGCGAGATGGACGATAGCGCGGAGAACGAGAAAGACTGCGCTCGCGGCGCTGCGGTAAGAATGCGAAGGTTTTAGGAACGAATTGTTGGGTACGGAAGTTTAGTCGAGATTTTTTAGGGGAAAATTTTGGGTATCGAGGTTAACGAAGATTTTTTTTTACATTCGGATGTCGAAGGTATAAAAGTTTTTTATAAAAATTATTGCATACAACGGTTGGTGCAGATTTTCGAATATTTTTTTATATCGAATTTTTAACCGAAGATTTTAGTATTTTATTTTTCCGAAGTTGTTGAAGATTTTACATTATTTTTTACATCGAAATTATAGCGAAGATTTTAGAAAGAAAATTGGATTCAAAAGGTGAAGGTTAAAAAAAAATGTTGAGTGCAGAAGTCAGTGATAATGTAAGATAGCGGAAACTGTAATACCAACTAAGATGTCGTAGGAAAATTTCGTGCCGCGTTCACCGGCTTCGCTCGTCGCTCGTGCGTTAACAGTTGTGTTCACGTGGTGGAACGGGAAGAGAGAGAAAAAAAAAAGAATAACGACAAAACAAAGATCCGAGTGGTTCCTAGGCTTACGTGAGTCATTACTAGACTCGCCGAGCGCGGCCCCCGAGCTCGGTAGCTGCTGTTTCCACTCGCCGCTTTTGGCCGGTCGCTGACTGACGCCGACTACTGTCATCCGTTCGCTCGCGCTCTCCGACCGTCTGTGCGGGATGTATTTTCTCGCACCCGAAATAGCACACAACGCTCTTTCCGTCTCCCTCTCGCGGCTCCCGCGATTGGACGTCTCCCACGCTCGAGTCTCTCTCGTTAGGCTCGTCGCTCGCGTGTCTACGACACGCGAGAGTTGTATACGCGATGTGTTGTCGTTGCCGGATTTATCGAGAGAGCCGAAGATTTATTCGTTCAAACAATCTTCGACTGCGGTTTCGTGTCAGCGAACTCGCGCGACGATGATTATTACAGCTGTCGGGACGAATTGGGAATTAATTATGCGACATATCGTTGCAATTTCGATGCACGGAAATATTTATTTTTAATGGATTCTATGTATTTATATTTAAAAAATCGTGATTTTTTTCTATTACAATTTTTGTTTATTTTAAATGAAAAAAAGAAAATTGAAAAGTGGAGGAGTCATTTAATTTATAAATTAGTTTATAAGTGAAGGAAACATGACGTTTTAATGTTCACTATAATATTTGTATTGTATCGATTACCATATGTTACATTAAACATTACCATACACGAGCTCTTTCTAATTCTCCTTCTCATTGATCTGTTGCAGAACGACAAGGGTGCGACGAAGAGGGGCGCGCCATACACACGCGGCACCGCGATGTCCTTCGGATTCCGCAGGCGACCGGCGTCCGGGATACCGATGCCCGTAGCGACGTACGGCAGCGACGCGCCGGCGATGCACCAGCGCTCGAAGTCAGCGGGTCCGGAGCAGGAGCGCCGACGGGACGACGACAGTTGTCACCAGCGCTTTCACAGCTCGTCGTCGGGACGCTCGACGCCGAGGCTCGCGCCACCGAAGAAGGAAGCGGCGTCCGGGAACGCGGTGCGCACCAATCGCTTCGGCTTTCGGCAGCCGCAGCCGCGTTACACCAACAAAGTGGCCGACGTGTGCAGCAGTCACAGCGCGAGTCATTACAACCAGGAGAAAATTCACAATCAGCAGCAGCAGCAGCAGCAGCAGCAACTTCAACAGCAGCAGCAGCATCAGCAACAGTTGCACCAGCAGCAGCAACAACAGTTGCACCAGCAACAGCAACAACAGTTGCACCAGCAACAGCAGCAACAATTGCACCAGCAGCAATTGTTCCAGCAGCAACAACAGCAACGAGATCTTCATCAGCAGCGGGATCTTCATCAACAGGACAGCTATCTGGTCGGCAGTAGGCAATCGGCGAGGTCGTCCCAAGCGTATTCCACGCCTACCTCGAAGCTCAGGCCGTCGCCGGTCAACAATCCGCCGACGTACGGTCACCCGAGTCCCATGACCGTCGAGCCGGATCGCCGAGGATCATCCGGCATACCCGAGCCCATCAGCAAGTACACCCTGCACACGAGCCACTTGCCGCTGCCGCAGTACGCGGTGAGGATGAACGAGGCGAATCCGAAGGTCGCGAAAACCGCGACGAATCAGAGCAGAAAAGTCTCGACAGCGTCGAAGGGCTCGACGAGCTCGAAGGAAGGTTCGGGCACCGAGGATTCCGGGGTCGGCAGTCAGCAGGGTTATCCGGTGGAGCACGAAGCGTCCGCTCGCGGTTTGGACTATCTCGACGGCGCCTCAGCCGGCTCCGCCGCTGGCAGAAGGACCCACGGAAGACCGAGAAACCTGCGGATGGTGCTGTCGGGCAAGAGCTTCGACGTGCGCGACGTCGACGATGACAGCACAGTCACGGAAATATCCGTGATACCGCTGCCGAAGTCATTCGCCACGTCGGCGAATCTTAACAGCGGATTCGTGAGAGATCGCACGGTGCAATATCAGCGGATTCTCAACAAGGACAACCGGTACACGGACTCGACGACCTCGATGTCGACGACCTCGTCCGAGGGATACGACGAGGGTCTGGGCGAGGAGAAGGTCTACAAGGATCGCTCGCACACCGAGAAGATTCCTTCCATCAAGTCGGACTTCAGCCCGCCGAGCTCGGACGATCCGGAGTACGGTCACGGCGAGGCAATGGCCGACGAGTACTCGTTGAGCTCGAGCGACGAGTGTCGCGGCAATCCGAGTCAGCATCTCAAGACGATCTCGAACGCCGCGAAGAGCGGATCTCTGCCGAAGAACGCGTTGCGCTCGGTGCTGCTGACGATCGAGGATCCGGCGTTCGCCGCGGCTGCCGCGACCTCGACGACTCTCATCGACGACGAGACGTCGCCCGTCGACAGCCTCGTCGACAGCCTGACCGCGAGTATCACCCAGAGCGACGGGAAAAATTCGAGGAAGGAGTGCGTGATGGAGAGATCGGGTAACAACATCGTCGACGACGACAGTCCCGGCACGCCGACCAACGCCTCGAATTCCTTGAGCCTCTCCGAGGGCCGGGAATTCTTCGACGACGAGATCGCTGATCAGCCGGGACTTACGTTCGACGACACACTGAGAACCGGCGCCGACACTCTGTCCAGCCGGACCAGTCACCACGGCGTCACTGAGAATAGTCACACGCTCGTTGAGTCTATTCCGAAATCCAGTGAGTTTTCAGCTTCTTTATCATTCGTAATTTTTATTTGCTCTCGTTCCTTATCGATAATAAAAACCGCCTGCATGAAGGAAGGATCAGGGGAGGCTCAAAACGATTCTGTTGTTAAATCGATCAGTAAATCAATGATGTGTTTCTCAGGTCTACTTCAAGGACGCAGCATGGAGAACAGCCCCATTCATGGTCGCAGAATCAGCCGTGCCGGAAGCGTCGACACTCTGTCGCCCTGCGAGTCCATCACTTCCGACGACCTGATGCTCGACTACGAGTGCACCGAGGATCGTTCCTACGACGAGTCGAACAGGCGGTGAGGAATCGTTTAATTCTATTTTTTTTTGCGCGTGACGTCGCGAAGTCGCGTGTCCGAGCGAATAGAATTTTACGGCTCATTGTTTTTTTATTCCACCCCATTTGTCTTCCAGGCTGGATTCGAGTCCGGCGTTGCACGAGCTCGACGACGCGACCATCAAAGAAGTCATGCGTGAGTGGAGCACGATAATGGGCACTCAACAGAATCATTCCAATTCCAATTTGGCCAACAACAACGTCAACGCCGGCAACAACAACAACAATCATACCAACGCTGAATCCGGGTATGTATCAGGCTGATTTTTACGGACGAAATTCTTCGATCCACAGCTGCTTCGATTCGAATTTCAGGGTTCGAGTAGCGTTCGAAGAAAGCCAAGAATTCGATATCCCACAGACAGGTCGAAGGGCTTTGGATTGAATGGATTTTTAGTGTGCTTCACGATGTCGTGGCAAAAACCTTTCCTCGCAGTTTTTCGTCATGCGCTTCACCGCTTTGTGCATTGTACTTTCGTTGTTGTTAATTTTTTAGTTGCCTCAGCGTTTGCTCGGCTATCACTGTTCGACTCAGAGACAAAATTGTTGAGTCTAGAGAGCTCCACCCATGACCATTGGCTGCTTAACGGCACATTTGTTCGATCATCACCGACTTCGATTTTCCCCTCGCACGCAATTATTATTTCTCACACGCATGGAACTGTCGTGTAATACGATTCCAGATGACGTCGTAGGCCGTGACGCACGTACGTTGCGCCGGTAAAGATCCGGACCTCCTACGCCGAACGAGAGTGTAACGAGGATGCCTCGGTTCGCCGTTAGAGTGATGGTTCTATTGTTCTAAGCTCTATAGATTATTATACTTGACGTATCAAGCGAAGACCTGGGTAATATTTAACATTTTTTTGGCAAACATAAATGTAGGGATCCACGTCTGAAATCACTCAATGTTGAGCTGATATGCTACTCAGTCGGTAACAAAAACTGTAATCTAAATTTCTCCATCCCGTTCGATTCCATTGATGAAATATTCTGCTCCAAAGTGCTTTTAAGGAATTTTCAATTCAATTCAAGAAGTCATCTAAGTAACGTTGTCTTTATCTATACGTATAATATGCATTTTCCTGGGTCATCGCTTGATCCGCACGATGCAATTGCATCGAACCTGTGTACAGCGCCTAACGTGTAAATTGCCAGGAATTACGAGCAAAGCGATCGATGAAAATCCAGCGGCGCAGGTAGGACGCGAGGGCGCCTGAGTGTGAACGCGTTGCACCTGCAACAACCATCGCTCGACTTCCGGTCGCGCCTCGGTTATCCTCTTCTCGACCGGCAATTTCCATCGCTCTGCCTCTTTCGCTCGGTCGATGTCGATTCGAGAGCCGATAAACGTCAATGGTAAATCAAGCCAATGCAACGCGGCGTCGGCGGTGGCTACCGAACGGCCACGCATTCTCGGTGTGAGGCTGCTCCGACGGATGCTCAGCCGGTGCGATTCATCGCGCGGCACCATAAATCTATCCCCTCGATAGTCATCGCGTTTGCAGTGATTCACGGGCTCTCGGTGCGTCGCTCGAGTGATTCCATAATATTATCTTTACGTGTTTATAAGACCGAGGGTTCAATGAATAAGCCACGAGACCGATCGGGCAACTCTTGGCAGACTGCACGACGCCCGACGGCTAAAACTCTCCCGCTGTCTTCCGGGCTCTAATTATATATCTCGGCTTCGGCCATTTCTCTGCCTATTTTTCGACTCGAAAGCTGCCTCAGTTGATTTACAAACCGTCGTAAACACACAGTGACAACAAAAATCTTTTCTTTGCAAAAACAGACCTATCATTTCTCAGCCTAATTTTGAGACTAATTTGTGAACTCAGTATAGCACAATTTAGGCGTAAATAATTATGAAAATCACCAACGTAATAGAAGAATGATTTTTTTTTAATAACTATTTTTATTTTTAAATACACTAACAATTTTTTTTAAAAAGTATAGTAAACCCATCGGACACACTGAAACATCTCCACCAAAAACTTCAATGCTAAATGAATTATCTCTCTTCCAGTTGTTTTACCATCAATCGGTGAAGATCGTGCGGCCGAGAGACCAGCGTGCGTTGTGTCGGCAACGACGAAATCCCGGCTGAAAATCTCTGCGAGGCCGTCGGAAAACGGGATCGCGCTCTAAGCCGTTTCGAGAACCCCGGTTGCCGCGTCACCGCGCGCGTTCGTCACCCACGAGAGAGAACGTTCAGGGCCACTGAGACTCTTTGTTCTCGGCGATGCCTCGGAAGCCTCGCAGTTATTCTAATTTTTTTTTTCTTTTCCTAGCTCGCCTCCTGCTTTTCGTTACACGAGCGGCAGACCGATCGATCCGTCCGGGTGTATCAGAAACACCGAAACTGTGACATGGCATGCGAGAATATAAAGTTGTACGATATACGAGCGAGAACACGAGACCTGTCTCGCGTGACAATAGCGCAGCGCGAGTTCAGCCGGCTGTTCGTATCTGTGCGAACCGGTGCGAAGTGACTTTAGCCCCTGTATACCTATGTATATCAACGCTGTATATGTATACGTATTATGTATATCATAATAGTATTCAGTGGGCGACGCGATACACAGCGCACTGCGACGGTTTCGCATCTACATAGGCAACGCGCTACTCGTATCGCGCTATAAACACTCCGCTTTCAAATGGCCGGGCTATTTTCAACATCATATCGCACTGTACGCACTTCTTGCCCGACGTTTAGTCGATATACGCGACACACAGGCCGAGGGCCTCGTGCAACGTCACCGGGCGGCACGAGACTCAGCCGAGCGATTTTCGTCACACCGACGCGCGCTAAGTAATGATTTATTACGGCCGTCGTTGGGCTCGACGTTTCGACGAACGACACGCGCCACGATCGTCAAAACTCGCACGCGGGAATCGCTTTCCCACACGGCGCAATTACCGCCCGTCTGACACTCCGCTTCTAGCCACATCGGCTTTTGATCTTCGGGGAGAGATGCTACGAGGTTGCGATGCACGAGGCGCGTTTGACGGTAGATGAAGTCGCGAGAGTGTCTCGTTAAATTCAGCCGTTTTGAAATTTTCTCCAGCGCAAACATCTAAATTCACCGCTGGGCGCGATGACAGTTTTTGCCGGCGGGAAAAAATTTATGTGGCTGGAAACTTTTTTCGAGCGAACGACAGATATTGAAATTACGATGGAAAGTTTTGCCTTGGAAGAATAAAAATGGGAATTGGAAAATAAATTTCGGGTCGGTTTGACCGGCGGGAAAAATTAATACAAAATAAAAATGATTTACTATAGAAAGTCTGGCATAAAATGAAAATTCTATTTCACGGTTAATGAGAATAAAAAAAAGTTTCATAGACACGGATAGACTGACCGAGCTTCGCGTGTGACTCCAAATAATTCATCTCTTAACGACCATTACACCGCATGAATGACAGAAAATGCCATCAGAACAACCGACTCCATCAATTATTGCGATTTATCGTTTTAGAAATTTCGTTACCACTCGACGAGCACCGTAGAAGAAAAAAATATTACTCGTCCGACCTCAATTTGCCTCAGACGTAGACACGTAAAAATGCATCCGACCGAGTGAAATTGGGTCGTTCGCCAGCGAATTCTAGGATTCATTCATCTCTCTGCACGGCACAAGGATGTTTTTATTTTTATTTTTGTTTTCTCATGTTTTTTTTTCCTTCTTTCAAGCCCAGAGCACATGGGGCGTTTGGCAAGGGGCAACACAGACGCTGAGTCAAAGGGAGCCCGAGGGTCCCCCTTCCCCTCTCCCCCTGGTGTTTCGCTAGAGCCGGATTTATAGTTCATCCAGCTCGGCCGTTCGAGGCAGCCGGTCGAGTCATAGTTCCCCGTGTATCGTGTTTAACCCGAGACTGTGTATAGACCAGTTCCGCGTTATAATGCAGCAGTGGAACCCTAGGAAGCGCGTTGGAGATGCCAAGAGCTCGCTGTGTGTTAGAGCGGCTCCCTCCACTCGGCCCCGGCTTCTCGCTCGGTAGCCACCGGTTGGTTCGACGCCGCTATCGAGCTCCGAACACGCTCGTTTCAGTTGTGTTTTCGCCGTCGCGCGCGCCGACCGCCACGAGGGACCGAGAGACGACGGCCCGACGCGTCGCTCACGCCGCGAGCTGTCAGACTGTCCGGCTGTCGAGTCGTTTTCATACGTTTTCGTGATTTTTTCGTTGGCGTCAGTTGTGTCAGCAGTGCAAAGACCCCGGACTGTCCGTTGATAAATTTAATACAAACGTCGCGCATCGAATTTAAATATTTATCAGGATGCGAGTGGGTTTCCACATTTTCGTGATTTTTCGTTGAAAGTTTCAACAGTGCAAGGACCTCGGTTACTACGCAGTGAAAAAAAAAATGTAATACGAATGTGTTGAATCTTTAGAGTCATTGAGACTCTAGATCGATGGTTTTTAGGAAAATTTTACGCTTGGGGAGGTCCACGACATTTTTTTGTGATTTTTTTCAAGCATTTTGGAGCAATATACGACCCTCACTTAATTTATCGATCGTACGATCAATCGTTCGATTGAACAGGATTTTTGTTTTTTAAAGGGAATATTAAGAGAATAGATAAATTATTATCTAAAAAATCAGATAATATTTTTTTTTTATAATATTGCATTATTAAAATGCTGAAGATCAGATTTTTTTGTAGCGAATAAATGCTAATGGATTAATCACTATTGTGATTAAAGACAGTTTCCATGCGAATTAAATTCTCAAGATTTTGCTGAGTTATCGAGTCTCAGGACGAAAAGCGATCTCGGCCCGTCTTCTTAATTGGCTCTTCAATTACGCTAATGAAAGCGTTATATAAGGCCTGGGAAGCTTCTCCGACAGATTCATTTTTGTCTGCGGTTCCCATGCTCTGACTGCGTCAATTACTATCGGGCGATAGGTCTATGGCCAGCTTCGGCCTGCGGGAAGCTAATTTTATTATCAGACAATTTTAGCCCTCGATCGATCGTCCGCGTTAATTCAGCCAACCACCCTCGGTCATCGAACTATTCGTCACACCTTATCCAGCGGCTTTTGCGATTAATGCAACCTGTCCCGTCTTCACCCCTTTCCGGTCCCGCATAATAATCGTCGTGGTCCTTTTCGCTTGTTCGTTGACTCTGCTGTTACGTTCGATCATTCACCTTGCTTCGATTTTACACCATTTTACTACCACAAATTCTCAGTGTATCAGTTGAATCTGTTTATCAATCTTTTATCTACCAAAATTTATAAACAAAAATTCGGTTTTTCATATTTTGCAATTCAGCCTAAAAATATTTCAAGTATTAAAGATATTCATGGTGTAAATAAAACTGAATATAACATCAATGTATCGTGTGCATTTGAACGCTCAACAGCAGGGTTACATTTTTTCGTTTCGTCGCATGAAAACATTTGCCAATCGTAGATTAGACGGTCCCTTGGAATCGATTTGGCACGTTCATCGATCAGCTCTATCGTTGTAACTTGTCGCATTTGGATTAACTCGCTAAGGCTCGTCCGTCGTTGCTTGCGGCCCGAGTCACTCGCGGAGTGATTCCACTCGTCATCGTCTTATCGATTCGTCACTCTGCTGTTTGACCAATTAAAACCAGTCGTGGTCGCTGAACGTCGCCGGTCGCCGGGGGCTACGTAAAAAAATGCTCGTACGCTTTTCCACCGCAAGAGTCTTTTCTCGTAGAACCAGCCGATAAGAGTATTTGCAGAATTAAAACAAATTAAACACACACATATAAAAAAAAGATGTATATAAATTACACACGTATATACAGAAGAATTTGTAATAGAGAAAAAAAAACGAATGAACGGTATGAAAAGTGTGAACGACGAATTTGTATTGAGAGTTAGTGTTTTGTGTTCTAGCGAGCTAATAAAGCAAGTGAAGCAATTGCAAATCGAGGAGGAGGCTACGGGTGGGGACTTCTACCAGCTGACATATCCTAACTAGCAACCAATCGCCGGTTCTCCTTTGCCAACTAACCCGACCACTAACTAACGCCTGGCGCTCATAGAGCGCCGCCTAACACACACACGGGAACCCCAGAGGGTGATAACAGGAGTGACCGACGATGACGGAAAGAAAAAGGGCGAGAAAAGTGTGCAAGAATTAAAACGAACGAAAGAAGGAACAAAAAAAAAGAAGCAAGGAGAAAAAGATGCAAGTGGGACTCACGGAAGGACCTTAGAATCGTGACGAAATATTTTTTAAACTTCAACCAAAACACACGCAGCGAACGTACAAAATTACAGTGCAGTTACGTCGGGACGAAAGAAGCAAAAAGAAACCTAGAATGTCGCAGCGACATTGCGAGAACAATTTATTTTTCCAATTTCATACCCGCCGATAAAAGCCACTTGGCTCGTATAGCGTCCTAAAAGCGAGGAGAAAAACCAAAACAAAACAAAATGCATTGCAGTAGATAATTACTATGTACCATTTAGCCTCGCGAGCGTGACTAGTCGTGTCGTGGATATTCGAGTCAGCGTGCCGCGAGTAAACTCGCTTGTCCTCGTAACAAAGTCGCAATCGTCCGGCCGTGAGAAGTGCAAATCTTGCAATCTTAGTTTAATGATTTTAGCGCGGGCAGAGAGTGTTTTAGTGTTTTACGGCAACGCGAAAGGTTTTGAAGATAAACTGAAAGACGAAGCTGTGACTGGTTACTGAAACGTGACAACTAATAGGGGACAATTAATTTTCGTAGCCACAGTCATTATTTTTCTAGTTAAAATTAAATAATTGCTATGACTAGGGAAATAGTCGAGTGAATTCAGAAAATTTTAGTTGTCCCTCTAGAGTCGTTAGGACTGTCACGTTTTTTATTTAGTGTACGAAAAAATTATCACACTATTTACTCGTATACGAAGCTGATATCGTCCTAAGACGTTATCATTCCAGCACATCCAAATGGCCGTGAGCGATAGATCAGTCGGACACGTCGCGCGACGTCTCAGGAAGATTAACGCGCTTAGCTTAGTCATCAGAGTCGGCCAAACGGTGCTACATTAGTTTTTCCGGACAGACGAGCCCGGAAACGAGTTGGCTTCCTAATTAACGATTCTTCCATTAAGACCGCGAACTCCGAACGATACGACCAGACACTTTTGTCCTGAATCAACACATTTTTAATATTAAAAAAAATGCTTTTCTTCGATTTTACCATTTACCGTCGTCCACGAGTCCTTCCACTGGTCGTAGTCGAGTTTCGCGATCGTTAATATCGTTAATATTACATATTAGATTGTAGGATAGGGCCGTATCACTTGTAGCACGTTTAGGAAAGTTGGAGCGTTCTAGATATTTAAAAAAAAAGAAAAATTCATAATTTCGCATAAGTTGTAGAACGACCTAGTGACAACAATAATCTTTTTCAATTTAATTTCGAGTTTCCTAGATATACGAAGTGAAAGGTCTGGAACGTTTCACGACCATAGACATATTTTTATCGTTGCGGCTGCAACTTCACTTTGCTTACCTTAGTCCGATCAGCTGTTTCCAAGCTCTTTAATTAAATATCGCATTGCGTGTCCCTGACACATTAATCAATATTTACTTTATTATCGCCGTCTTCCGTCTAAAAGTAGTCGAATAAATAGTTCAATTAATTCCTTTCTTCCGGCTGAAAATAGTAAACTTAAATATAAATACATAAGCAAATAATAAAAACATAAAATAAAGTGTTTGTGTGACACGTTGACAGTTTTGTTAATTACTGTTCACAACTTCCAATGCAGTTTAACGCAGACCCAACGACTTGAACGTGAAGCACGCGATATCAAGCTAGTCGCCTATTATTAGGGGAAATACAAAAATAAATATAAATATATAAACACTTAAAGCTACACAGTACAAACGCGAAGAGTCTCTTGCGTTGTATTGCGTAAAGAAAAACCAAAAATATACTCGTGACGCTTGTAAAACGTTGTAATCGAATATAAAAGTAGCGGGTTAGTATATTGCTCTTCTGTGCATCGTCTCAGCTTCGCGTCGCGTACACCGAGGACGTTCGACGCGGTCAAAGTTGTCCACGTGCCGCCGCCTCGCAAGTGCGACACGGACTCTGAGGAGGAACGAACGCGCGAAGCAGTCCAAGTCGCGAATTGGCTTCGACTCGACCGACAGAAAAACTGCGTCCGACTCGTTCGAAGAGACGAACCGAAGTTGAGCGGATCACCTAGACGCAGAAGAATAGAGAGGAAGGAAGACAAAGGAGCGAGAGAGACGGCAAAACGCGTTCGCCGAGTGTCAAGACTTTTCTCGGGCTGAACACACAATAATAACAACACCACCGACGCACCGAGTGTCGAGTGAGTTTGAGGTGACTCGCGTGTTGTGTCTCGCCGCGCGACGAGCGTCGACGCTGAAGTTACCGGTTCAACCTTCGCGCGGACGACGTTGCGCAACGATATCAAGAACTGTGGACACAGCTGCGGAGCGAGCGGTGCATAACGACGAGAAAAAAAAACGGGGAGAAAAAAGTAGAAAAGGAAAGATAAGAAAAAGTCCAGAAGCGTCGAAACACGTCACGGACTTTGCCGCAGGTCGCATCCTGAGCGTTTCGGCCAATCAGGAGCGTCCCGGTGTCGACGGGACGTTAGTACGTCGCAAGGCCGTCAGAGGTCGCTGCAAAGTGGCGCTGCGATAGCCGATCGACGAGGGAAACTTATTCTAAGAGAGACGAAAAAAAAAGATCACGCAAAAATCCGAGAAAATTGTTAGAAGGAAAATAGGAGAAACCCGCGAGAAAAAAAATAAACTGTTTGAGGAAATATGAAGGAGCCGGCTGTACCGAATTCCGGCTCGTCGACGGTCACAACCACAATGCCCAACTCATCGCCGGTCAACGGGTAAATAGCCAACACAACTATAATCTGCATCCAAAAATCCCTTCCTGTATATATACATACATTATATATATACACACACGCATCACTGTTAAAAATATTTGCGAACTTGCGTCGACCGAAATTTTACTTGTCGGCTGATACGTTGAATTTAACGCACGAGTGGTGGGAAAGTCGAAATGTTTGTCCATTATCTGATTTTCGTAGTTTAGTAGAAAATTATTATGCATTTACTTGCGTGTTAAATTTAATGCACCGGTTTACGTTTAAAAAAAAGGGGGGGTCGCGCTAAATATTTTTAACAGCGTATGTATTGATATCGTATATCGTATCCGTACTGCAATATAAACAAATTAAAAAAATAAATCGCATCCTGATCTGCATACGTATTATGACACAGCAGTAAATGATGAATGGTAAATAAAAGATGCTGGAAGAATTTATAAAAAAAAGCGTCATGAATGAACGAGACGCGCGCTCTTCTTTATTGGCTGGCGCGAGAGGAGAACCTTATAGACTTTTCGCACGAGATTTCATTGCGGACGTCGCGAGCGACGTTCGCAGCGGCTAAGAGCGAGCGCCGTGTCTGAAGAATTTTCCCCTGAGTTACGAGGTGAGCATTTTCCCCGGTCGAGCGCGATGCCCCCCTCGAGACTCGGAGGTTAAGTGGTGTGTCTGACTGTCGGCAGCGGCGCAGTGATTGGCAGCCTCCTCCGGGCGAGACGCGAGACGAGCCTCGAGGCTGCCACCGACTGTTTTTTTTTTTGCCTCTATCTTTCTTTCTCTCTCTCGTGTGCCGACGTCTGTGTGCACCGTTCGGCCTGCGCAGTCTCGCGGCTCCGGGCACCTATTTCCTCCTTCGTAGCTTCGCGGAAGACGCGACGAGTGAGCGATTCGACGACATAATCATAGGTATTTTGCTCGTCTATGCTGCGTGAAAATCGCGGGCAACGGATTCCGGGAAAAGGCGCGCGAGGAGCAGCCGAGAGTCGCTGACGATTTGCTAATTTCCTTCGGACACGGCTTTCTTCTCTTATCCGCTCTTTTTTCTTCTTACTTCTTTCTTTTCTGACTTTGTGCATATTTCGCTCGCAGCATGACGTCACGTTAGATCATTAGCATGGCCTTATCGTAAAACTCCCACTCGGCAGTCTCACCATATGCACAACCTGAATCACTGCGAATGTCGTTTGTATACCTGTATATATATATTTGTGTACCTCAGCACCGGTTGCAGTTGCCCTGGATTTGGTCAAACCGTTTTGCGGGTGATTTTTACGTAGACGTAGGAGGTTTGACGACGTTGGGCGAGTGGATTGGTCATTTCTGTGACCCAGTTATTGGCCACTCGAAGTAAATAGTCTTGTCATTCGTTTTGATTACGAAGAACCATTTTTTTTTTATTTTGTAAATAAAAAAAATGTTAACATTAAATTCCACTGCAAAAGGAATTTTATTCCTAATTTTATTTGGAGAAAAAAATAGTTAGCGTTAATAGTTGTAATTCAAAATAGTTCTGAGTATTTCATTGACGCAAGGAATTATTATTTACCTCACAAATCCACATTTTACGAAATATCGTACAATTTATCACATTTTCCTCATTTAAAAAAAAAGTAATAAAGAATAATCCAATCATAAATACGCTCGATCGGGCTGGAAAACGCGCGCTCGCTGATATCACTCTGGCGTCTGCCGGCCACCGGGCTGACTCATAGCAACGTTCGAACGTGCGGAATCGAGCGCACATTTTTACTGCCCTCTTATCGCTTCCCTTCCACTCGACAAATCGTTCACCGATATTCTCGTCGCCCGACTGTTCTACCTGTTCGAACGCGCGTAGCGACGCAGTTGGCAATCTCGTCGCCTCATCGCGTGCGGAAAAATGTAATGACTAATTTTTCACGCAATTTACAAAAAAATAAAAATAAAAATAAAAATAAAAATAAAAATAGCTCAACATAAATTTGATAAGTTTTGACTTATTGCAACGAGCGCGAGAAGAATCCGAGAAAGGAGCGACGAACTCGCGAGCCAGTTGAGGCTTCAGGCTCGTCGTCGTCGTTAGTCGCGTCCGGCCTTTCTCGCCGCTGCCTTCGTAATTCCGGAGCCTCCGACTATCGCTACGTCGGCAACGCCGATTCGCCTTTCCCGAGGTCAGAGAGCGTGAACGTCGCACCGTCACCCGGTCAGCCGCCCGGGTGACGGTGCGACATTGTAATGCTCGCCGGGCTCACAGGCACGTTGTAACGCTCGCCGGTCTCGCAGGCAGCGCGCGAGAATTCGCCTCGCGAAACTGCGAATCTCTGGTGTGACGGTGCCGCCTCACTGTCCTCCTGGCTTTTGTGCGTCTCGCTACATTGTACAGACGTTCTCGAGGCAGCTGTCGTCGCGACTCCACTCGACTCTTTGCGTCCCACTTTTCGGTTACTTTGAACTTGGAAAGTCGGCAAATATTTTATTTTATACATTTCTACCGCCAAGCTAAATCACTTTGTAGAAATTTGGCATCACTTTTCTCATTTTTTATTTTTTATTCTTCAATATAATTAGAATTTCAATTGTTAATATTTAATATTATTTTTTAACGAAAAATAACGTTACTTTTTAATGACAATACAGTCACAAGAGACGTCTGGAATTATTCATACATTCGTTCCACAAATTATGTCCCCCTCATTCATAAAGCTAAATAACTTTTTAGAAACTTGACATCACTTTTCTCATTTTTTATTCTTTATTCTTCAATATCATTAGAATTTCAATTATTAATTTTGAATACTATTTTTTAACGAAAAATAACGTTACTTTTTAATGACAATACAGTCACAAAAGACGTCTGGAATTATTCATACATTCGTTCCACAAATTAATGTCCGCCTCGTTCGATAAATCAGCGTCGCTACGTCGATACGACGATCGCGACGTCGGTGGTCCAACTATATTGAGCACGAAGTGCATCAGCGCTGTCAGCGTTGCAACAAGTAGACGCGATCGAAGAACGCGAGGATAGATATTCGAACGCCGCGCGGTTTACTCGTTAATCAGAGCGTCACTAGTTGGCCACTCGGTAACTTTTGTTTCCCCCGGTGGCCTCGGGGCTTACGCCACTATCCTACAGGCAGCCGCCTGCGCGCTATCATTACGACTCCGCGCGGTCTTGCGCGCCCGAGACGCGATGCACACACGACGCCCCGCAGCCCGTCTACGTATTTTTCCTCGGCGCGTTGCGCCGGTGAAATCGTTATCTCCGGAATCGCTGACTCGTCGCGTAACAATATTTTCCCACACGACGGTTGCGGCGTTGCAATTCCGGTTTTTTGTCTATTTATTTATTTTTTCCATCGCCGAGTTTCACCGAAAATTGCGCGGAATCATTTTCGTAACTCTGACTCTCTCGCGAGTTGTTAACATCGCACGAACGGTCGTCACGGCTCGCCGGAAAGGTTCATAGGCGCAAAAAAAAATTCATGGTTTCATGATCATCGGTGAAATAAAATAAAAAAAAAATTATTTATATTTAGAAAAAATAGCAGATTTATTAAGAAAAAAATCGTTAATTTATTATGTTCGTTAAACGTAAATTACGTTCAATTACCAGGCTAACTGATGGTCGACCATTCGTCGTTGTCACAATGATAAGACAGTAACAAACGCGCGTCCACTGGATTTATTTGCAAAACCCGTTTACTGCGACAAAAACCATTGCAGTATTTATTACCCCGGTGTACAGTAGCAGTGATGGATATTTCTTCCAAAAACAATTAATCTAACCCTCGCGACAAAAATGTCGCCATTACTCATAGACCGCATGGCGGGCGGGAATCTTCTTCTCCCTCTTGTCATTCTTTTTTCTCCCTTCGCGACAAGGACACTGCGGTTTGCGTCGCGCCGCGTCGGAACGGTATATACGAGGTGCACGGGAGAAAGATGATACCGCACTACTGTTCGTTTCTGTCGGTGGTCGTTGAGGCAAAACTTAATACGTGACGCGCGGCCGACTACTTCGCGGTTTCGCGCTCAAGAGACTCGCCAGTTTTTTTTTTGGCCTTTTTTTCGATGTTGTTATTGTTTCTCAATGGGTTCTCCACCTTCTCGATTATCGTCGTGGCAAATTTCTCAATTTCCTTATCTCATCGAAAGTTCAGGAGTAACGGACTGTATCTTATTTTATTTATTTATTTATTTATTGTTTTTTTTTCCTCAAAATCAAATGAAATGGATTGAAACCAATGTTTTCAGGGGTAAAATTGAGAATTGATTTGAACTTGAGAATGTTGCTATAATTGAAGTTGTTGTTGTTTCTCAATAGCTTCTCCACCTTCTTGATTACCGTCGTGGCAAATTTTTCAATTTCCTTATCTCATCGAAAGTTCAGGAGCCGACTGTATCTTATTTTATTTATTTATTTATTGTTTTTTTTCCTTAAAATCAAATGAAAAGGATTGAAACCAGGGTTTTCAGGGGAAGAGTTGAGAATTGATTTGAACTTGAAAATGTTGGTATTATTAAAAAATCCATATTTAATAAAAAAAAATCGTAAGTCCGATTTGGGCAGTTTTTGATACATTTATACGAAAACGCGTATCGCGAGTGACGACTGCGTTTCTACGCTTATAACCAAGCAGACATCACGACGTTTGCCTCGCTGCGAGCGGTCAGTCGAGTTTTTTCGCCTCTCTTCCGTTTTAGCACATGAAAAACTGCGTGTACCGAGCTGCAGAGCGAGATCGCACTGCGGTCTTCGCCGGTGCGGAGGACGCGATACTCTCGCTCGCCGCGTGCGTGGACCGCGCTCGAAGAGAGCCGAGGACGCGAACTCCTGGGATATATATAGCGAGCACCGCGCGCGCGAGACGAGTCGACGCTCTATCTCGAGTTTCCGGGGGACAGCGAAATCGCGTCGGCGCTCGTCGGGGGGGAATCAGATAAAATATTGAAATGTCGGTGGTGCGGCCGCTCGGTGCATCCGCCGCATCGTTTCCTCGGCGATCGACGCCCGCGCGTGCCAAAAATTTCGCACCACTCTCGTCGTAAACCGAACGCAACGCACTGCGGAATATTGCCAAGTGGGAATTTTTATCGGCCAACTCCGCGACGACGCGGACGGCACTTTGTATGCATAATTGAATACTCGACGAATTCTTTTCACAAAAACTACTTATATCCAATAAAAAAAGAAAGAAATAGCGAATCATTATGACCAGAATTTTCACGTGAACAAAATTGACTCGTCTAAAAGTTTTTGATTGAACATATATTTAAATTACTGCTTCGAAACCCGTAGAGTGGAGTTACCTGATTTTTTTTTTATTCCAATTATTAATTCATCAAAAATTATAATTGTCGCCCGCGTCGCGTCGGACACGTCGACCCGACACTTCGCGAAAGTTCAGACTCGCAATTATGCGGATATCAGAAATGAGCAGCGAATACCGCAGCCCGTGGTGATTATTCAATGAATTAGGGATCGCGTCGACCCCTTCCTGCATCCCCTCTCCCCTTGGCCACCCACCTGCAGTGCGCATCGCCCCCCCCCTCCTCCCCCCCCCCCCTCCAACAGTTCGGTCTATTCACGAGCAATTAGCTATATGTATACGCGGCATTGCGCTCGCTACTCTGGGATTTATAGAATGGGCAGAAGTGCACGCTTCGACTCACACGCGAATGCAAACACAGTTTGCTCTTTGCGTGTGCGTGAATTTGTCTGGGCGAATGAATCTCGTTGCCAAAGGGCAAACGCTGATGCATCGTCCAGATGCACCTACGTCGGGTCTGGCTGGGTCTCTGATGCCGGAGCCAGACCGGTCTACGTGCCGGGCAGAGGGAATGAGAGAGAGAATCGTTCAGTGCCAGAGAGAGAGAGAGATAGAATGAGAAAGAGAGAAAAAGAGAGAGGGGGAGAAACTGTGTACGCCCAACATTAATCTCTTACACGATGCGCATAAGGCATTCCGTATCAGCTATGGGCACGTTTTGCCGACTCGCCAAAGTCCACTCAGAGCTGCGTCGAGCTTTTCCGAGACTCGCGATCGGCACGCAGCTGGATCAGTTTTGTCTGCTTATCCAGTGGCCAATCGCATATACTATGATTACTCTATAAGAGTAGCGATAGCTCGTGTCGATTCAACTCGAATCAGGACGATTATAACAATTTTTTTAAATTTGTCCTGAGGACGAATTAATTTTTTTTTAACTTGGCGTTGAGATGGCTTTTCCGAGACTCGCGATCGGCACGCAGCTGGATCAGTTTTGCCTGCTTATCCAGTGACGAATCGCATACTATGATTACTCTATAAGAGTAGCGATAGCTCGTGTCGATTCAACTCGAATCAGGACGATTATAACAATTTTTTAAAATTTGTCCTGAGGACGAGTTAATTTTCTTTTAACTTGGCGTTGAGATGGCTTTTCCGAGACTTGCGATCGGCACGCAGCTGGATCAGTTTTGTCTGCTTATCCAGTGGCCAATCGCATATACTATGATTACTCTATAAGAGTAGCGATAGCTTGAGTCGATTCACCTCGAATCAGGAAATTAAAAAAATATTATCCTGAGGACGAATTAATTTTTTTTTTAACTTGACATCGAGATGGCATCGCGTCTCCAAATCTACTGACTCCGCAGTGAGATCAATCTCGGTCCCTTTTCGATCGAAAATGCACCGAGACAGATTCACGGATTCTCCCGGAAGAAACTGCAAACTCCGAAGGAAAGTTACTCCGAAAAGTTGTTCCGTTGTCTGAGCCCTTCCACCTCGACAGCCGGAGACGATGTCCCGTCCGAGGGGTTCGACGTCCTCGCGCGCCGAGTCGGCGGATCAAGAACCCGCGACACTGGAGAATCGTTTTTTGGCAAACGTTTGACACGCACCCAGCGATATTCGCGATACCGTGCGGCAAACGTTGGATGTTTATTGCGGCGCGACGATATTACACCCGCCTGGCTGGAATTTCTTTGGCCCGCGCGACCGTCTCGATGGTCGGCGAACTCTCAGACTATCCGGACGACGCATGAGACTCGCCTCGCGGTGAAGGTGACCGGCTAAGTGCGGAGCCTCTCGGAAGCTGCGCCGAAACTGCGCGAAGATTCTGCAGCAGAAAACTGTCCGGCCTCGTCGAGTTGAAACGCCAGTCTCGAGAACGTCTTCAGCCCCCGAAGTGTGCTCGTATTTTCCCACTGTGCTCAAGAATTCCGCCGGCGACGTCGGAGAATTTCTGAAAAAGATTTTTGCATCTCACTGAGCTTGCGAAACGCGTGACTTCCTTCTTGGAAATTTCTCATCATTTGAAAGGATTTTTTTTCGCAGGGTAATTTTTGTCGAAAATATGATGAGCATAAAAATGTAATCGAATCATATTATTCTTATATAACGATAAATCAACCGACGTCAGTGAAAGAGAAATATTTGCGAAGCATTAAGCTGTGTTAATAAAAATCCGCGTGAGTTTTAAGATCACACGTAACTATTTCCTTCGTCCATTCGACGCGAATGAATCCATTCGCCGAGCTGCATTTTGCAGTTTGAATGGCGAAAATTAAAGCTGCAAAAAACCGCAGCTATATAGAGTCCCGAAAACCGCTGTAGGATTTCGAGCCATTTAACCGACTGGAGATCCAAGTTTGGTTCAAAGCGATAAAAGAAACTCGTCGGAACTGCGAAACGCTCTTTCTTTCTTTTATTTTCTCTCCCTCTGCCCATCCGAAAACTCGTCGATTTTCCTTCGCAAAAATGTTTGGAGCAAAACATTCTCCAGCTTTTGCCGGGCACCCGACTGGCTCGTGGCTTCCTATACATATATATACACACACATATATATGGATATATCTCGCCTGCCTGATTATTCTTGGCAACGGTCCGAAATCCTCCTGGAAACCCGGAGAGAATCGACCCGCGCGCACTTCGTATTGGGGGGGTTTAGCAAACGCGCAACGAGACCGCCGACGCCGTCGCCTCTCTTGCGTCTCTCATACCCGACGTACTCGGCGGGTGCACGTAGCGTCTGCTCTCGAATGGCTGCTCCGTGCGTTTGTGTAATTAGCCCGCGTCGAAAACAACGCGCGAACGACCCGAGCCCACAAATTAGTTGGACTCCCTCGCGTCTCACGCCGAGTGGCAAACTTTGAGCTTTTTTATTTTTTATTTTTTTACATAATAAAATACGCACGAATTCCTCAGGTGAAAATCATACGAGGGTTGGCAATTAGCACCACTCTCTAATTTATTAAATTCTTTGTTTTATTTCATCCGTTTCTCAAATTTTTCATTTCGTTCCTCTGCGATTTGTTTATTTTATTTTTTAATTAAAAAAAATGTGTTTGATGAAATAATCAATTCGTTTGATTACACGACTAAACATTCCTTTGCCTATTCCGTAAAATAATCGTTTCAATTCCGCGGAAAATCGCATAAACCGATAACAAAAATTTGCCTGCAAGCGAATGGCTATCGAATAATTTTTTTACCGCGTCCACCGGCGAAACACCTGATTTCTTCCCGTTGCGGTGACGGGTTCGACTTTCCTTCCGCGCGGAAGAAAAAAAAAAACGAAAGAAAAAAATAACCGCATCGCAACTTTCTATACGAAATCCCGCAGGTTGAGTCATCGTTCCGAGCAATTTAGCGCACAAACGCGCGGCGTCCGAGGTCAGCGTCGAGTTAGTCGAAATAAGATTATATCCACCCTCGGCTCGACGTCCTCGTGGCTTTTCTTAGTCGCGAGTTCGTCGCTGCTGTCGTGTCTCCATCTCTATCTCTCTCTATCTCTCTTTCCCTCTTTCCCTCTTTCCCTCTTTCGCCTCGCGCTTTTCCCGCTACCAGCAGCAGCTCGTCGTGTCCTCCCCGCTGCTCGCGGCGCGCGCGCCGTCCGCCGCGATATCGAGCGCTCCGGCGGCTCCTGGAAGCGCTTGCGCGACTCCGCGCGACGACGACGACGTCGCCGCCGTCGTCGACGTCGACGCTCGCGACCTGCGCGCGCCCCCGGCGCCCGCAGTGCATTCCGACAGGCTTTTACGTCGTCATCGGCGAGAGAGCCCCGTTGACTCCGGTGACTCGACGTTCGCGGCCTACGACGGCTCTCACCGCCGAATAATAATCCGCACATCGTCCACGTGGACACGAACATCCCGACAAGAGCCACGATTATTTTGCGCCTGCGACACGCGAGTGACGTGCGCGACGCCCGGATTTTAGAGACGCGACGAAGCGTGAAATAGACGGCGGAAGCGACCGAGAGTGTCTGATTAAATTTAACGAAATACACGAGGAAAAATACGAGATAAGAATATTTTTCGAAAATTGTCTCGTTGCGGAAGAATTTTTTTTATTTTATTTATTCAACCGCAACCGCCCGGATTTTCGGGACCAGTTTCAAGGTCACGTCACCTTGACCCGCGCGCTGCGCGCGAAATTTGGCGGGCGTTTGGGATCCACTCTCGGCCCTCATGACGCCGACCGGGACTCCTGTCACCGGACGATGGAATCGGCGCCTCTCTCGTGGCCGCAGCTGCAGCAGCCGGGACTCGCGGCGTTCGGGCTGAGAGTCGCGCCGGAGGCGGAGATCGAGCGAGTGCGCGCGAGGGAAACTCGATCCGACCGAGTTCTGGCGGTCGGTGCACGCGGTGGTGTTGTCTCGCCTCGTCTCAAATGTCAGAAGTTCGCGCCGGGAGCGCGCCGGACCCGTCGGACGGAGACCCAGACGTCGCTTCTGATTCCGCGATGAATCGTTTCGCCTCTGTCAGCTCGCGGCTCCTCGCACGACTTTATTATTCTCGGTAGTCGCGCGGGACGTCGTTCGCGATGGGTCGATATCCACGCCGGGCAAAGTTTTCCGTGTCGCGATAGAGAAAGAAAGAGAGAGAAAAAAAAAGAATAACGCGGTGACCGCGTCGAACTGGGTCGACGGCTTTGTCGGCGGTTCGTCGTGTTTCGCGTGTTCGTTGTGGGTCGTTCGCACTGGACGAGAGCGAAAGACGGAGAAAAAAATATATAAATATATGTTATTAAGTAATTAGATCAAATTAATTAATTAAATAAGTAATTAAATTAACTCGGCGATGGCTTCGAGCTCGGAAATCGCGAAAGGCGCGAGAAGACGAACGAACCTGTCGCAGCGAGCGAGGCCGAACGACGCCGCCGATCGCGGTGTCGCAGCCGCCGGACCAGCGCCCGATCGGGGCCACGACGGGAGCACCGAGGACACGAGGGACTCGGGTCTGTCGTCGGAGAGCTCGACGCCGACCGGCGGCTCGCCGCCGCCGAGGAGAATACCGGTGACCGCGGGCGCGTTGGCCAATTCCGCGCTCGCGCCTCGGGCCAAGCAACCCGAGGTCTCGAGGTACGATACAGACCTTGACCTTGGCCAATGAATAATTCGCACGCGCTCCCGGCGGTCGCGTTAGAGCGCTGAATTATTTTTTAGACGAGGACGACGGATTTTCGGAGCGGGAGAATTTGCGGCGTGAATTTTGTAGCTCGGGGTAATTAGGAAAGTTCGGAGTATTTTTGGTAGAAACGCAAACTTCGGGGTTCGCCCCGAGTTGAAACTAATGTCGAAATCAATTATTTGTGTGGGTGGATTCGAGGCGATCGATGAGATAGATTGAAGGAACAAATACTTTGTGTTTGATGAGGGTCGAGAAACTAGCAGAAAGCGTAGGAAAGAGAAAATAATGGATATTTAATTTGAGAAGGAAAAACTAATGTCGAAATCAATTATTTCTGTGGGTGGATTCTAGGCGGTCGATGAGATTGATTGAAGGAACAAATACTTTATGTTTGATGAGCATCGGGAAACTGGCACAAAGCGCAGGAAAAGGAAAATAATGGATATTTAATTGGAGTAGGGAAAAAAATAAAGGAAAGACTCGTTTTTGACCCATTAAAAGATTGCATTGTAGCTCGATAATTTGTAGTCATTACGTAGCCGAACCCAAATTTTGTAACCCTTGCACCATGCACCTGTGCTCGAAAAAAAATAACTATTTAAGTTGAACGACTGCTGTTTGCTCTCCGACGATGAATTAACACTCGTAATTGCGCCGTAATAACGTGTCCAATTATTCTCTGATGCAGGATCGGCAGCACGAGAACATCAAGACTGCTGCGAAGCAGATCCGGCACCGATTCGCCGCGTTCCCTGGATAGCGTGCGAACTCGACAAGTTTCCAGTCCTTTCAGGCCAGTCTTTACGGGAAATGTGAGTTATCCGTCGTAGATCCTGTTTCCGTGAAAGTAAACCGTGTAAACACGCCGCACGAATTCATGGCCAGACGAAACTGCGATTAATCGACGGGGTCGTCTGGCCACTTTCGAAAAAAAAAAAAAAAAAAAAAAAAACGAATCTTCGCTCAACGATGTACGATTTATGTTCGCAGGCTCAGTCGCCGAGTCTCGACTCCGGGGACGAGGGCAGCCTCAGGGTTGAACGTTTCACCTATCATCAGGACATCGTTTCCATCAAGACTGGTCTCTTAAAGCTTATGCGAGTCGTTCAGGAGGTGAGAAAATATTTCCATAATTTACCGTCACTCGTGGCGCACATATTCAGTCGAATATCAACTTCGTCTGCACCTCCGACATGTTTTAGCCACGTTTTGTCAATCGTCGCTTTTAATTTGTCGCTTTTATCTTTCTGTGTTTGTTAACCCACGAATTTTTTCTTTTTTTGCATCGTTTTTTTCGTCATCCATTTGGTTTTTCATTTGAAGTCAGGAGAGAACGGTTTGACGAGGGTACGTTTTGTTTATTAAGCTTCAACGATATTTAACCGACGATATCGTCGAACACGAAGTTTGTGGCCGACTTTGTATTTTAATCTGTGCGTCGGTGTGCTTTGCAGGCGGAAACTCTCAACCCATTCAACAATACTATGGTGGTGAGTAGTGATGGCAGGCCTCGATGGAGCAGAGTCGCAAAAAGCTCGTTAGCTACATACAAATATTCAACACGATTGTGACATTGAATTGCAGAATGGCCTCTTTAACAACCTGAACGAAGACGGAACAACGGACATCAGTGCGACCCCGGTTAACGGAACGATCAACGTGGCCGACGAGTTGGCAGATCTGCGGAGACAAGTCGTGTTTTTGCAAGGACAGCTCGAGGACAAGGACCGAACGATACAGCAGCTTCAGGTAAATAATTACATTGAGATTAATTTTTATTTTTTATAATCGATTGATTTTGTTCGTCATGATCATTGAATATAAAAAATAATATTGCAGATGCAAGTGTCGAAGCACCAAGACCTCAGTGGTGTGGATTCACAGAGCACCGCATCGTCCATGAATGGCAGCTGTTCGCTCAACAAAGACACGTGCAATGCGGCGACCCAAACCGAAAAGGTAATTTAGTAGATATTTTCTCTATATAAATTGAAGATTAACGACAGCGTTTAAATTTGTAAATGGCTCACCCGTTTCGAATTAATGACTGCGCAGATACGACCGGTTTCGGCAGGACCCTCGTTGCTGCAATCACTCCCGCAGGACGGTGGCATGGGGCCTCTCGTTAGGTAAGCTGAGCGACAAATTGCTCGTTGACACGATTAGCGGCTGAGCGCAAAGATCGATTTTCCTGCGATCACAGGATCTTCCTTAACGCACAGGATTCTCGCGCAATCGTTTAATGCCTACGTGTATCACATAATATCATCATTACTCAAACGAAATGTCCGCGCGAAGTGCGAAATCGAAATCACGAATTCGTCGGTCGCAGGACATATCGACTTCCCTGTTAACAGTGTCATGTAAATAACCGTATTGTTATTGCTGCCCTGGTTCACGCATCACTCTGGTCACTCAACGAAAACAAAACAGCTTCAGGATCGGGAAGGTAGAGTGCGTCAGTCTGTGTGACTTAATATTGGGATACTTACTCTTGTGTACATTCAACCTACTGATTTACGTGCACCTTATTAATTTCTGTCCTCTTCCCGCTGTCTCGTCTCATTGACGCCTGACCTCAGAGCTCTCTCTTTCTCTCCCTGCATGCGATCATTAATCGTGAGGTTTCTACTCGATGACGGTAAAAGCCTCGTAGTTCGATACTTCGATCCACTTCGACCTTTCTGCTGTAACATTTTTATCATATTCTTTTTTTTTTTTTTCGCCGTGACACAATAGTCGCCCAGCTATTGTCACGCGAAATGCCGCAAGGAATTGACCGTAGTTGCGAGTTTCGTATTAACAGCATGGAGTGAGAATAGACGATTTCTTTTTCATAATTTACTTCATACGATTGAGATAAAAGAACGCGTAGAATTTCCTGACTTTTAAAACTCACTGGGATTTTAATGGATTCACGATTAACAATGTTTCATGCTGCGATGTTTAGCCGTGTGGGGTGAGTTCAAATACGTTAAACTGCGAGCTAGCGGCCGTCTTGAGGCGAGTGGAATAGCGAATTTGTAAATTGAATTATTTCAGAGTCATTCGAAAATTGTTTTCGGTAATCCGCTCGCCCAATCCGGTTTGTCACGACTAGCATTAGTCGTGAATATTTTTTGTTGTGTCGAGAGTGAGAAAAAAAATCACAAACGAACATGTCGTATGTTATTTCCAGTTGGAGTGACTCCTGGAATCGTCAACGGCCTCCATCGCTCGCGGACGTCAACAGCAGTAGAAGCCTCCGCAAGCCGAGCGATCGCTCGCCCCGCACGCCGAGATCGCGTCACGACGAAGCCTCGACTCGACAGAACGGTTTTTCGGACAGATCATCGTCGGACGGTTCGTCGGTGAAACGAGTGCTCAAGCCCAGAGAAGCGATACCGAAATCTCTGGACTCGAGCGATCTCGCGAGGTCGGCAGTCATCAAGACGGATTCCACGCCGACGAAATCGTCCATTCCTTCGCCAAAAAAATTAACGACGCCAACCCAAATACCGAGGGCGGCGAGAGCCGTGTCTGCAACAGGCCGATCGCACAACTCATAACGATTATAACAAATATAAAAGAAATGAAAAAATGAAAACATAGAGCGGGAGAGAAAGAGAAAAAGAAACGAAGTAGATTGTTTTTTTTCGTCTGTTTCGCTTTAGCCGACTATTAATGTAACGTACATTGTGTTACGTCGATACACTCGGAACATTGATGTGTATATAAGACAGCGCTAATTAATTCATCAACGTGAATTAATGTTATCGTTCAGTATTTTGAGAAGAAAAATCGTTTGTAAAGTCATCGTGGATCGCGCGGCGTCACCCGAACTGGATAACAATCAATTCTCCTTTGTTATTTTCTTATTTTTGTCTTTCCATACTCGCGGGCAATGAGAAAAATCAGTTTTCTCTCGTCGCCCACGAGTGTCGTTCGGGTGACACAGGCGAGCGTTTGGTTTCACTTAATTTTAAGTACTTGATCTCAAAACTCGCATAATATTCGTACATAAAGTCCATACTGAAGTTATGTACACGAGTGTAGAAAATTCCGGTTCGGTTTTCCCTTTCATTATCGAATACGGCCTCGGCCGCGGACGCTTCGAGCGCGAAAAATGCTCGACGTCACGCGGCAGCACATTGTTCATTATGTTGAACACATTTTTTCAATTTGGAACCGCGCGAAGATTAAACAATTATTCGATCAATCGAGTATGGCAAGAATCAAGGGTTTAAGTCGCATTTTTTTTTATCAACGATAATTTCACTCGATCGATGCCTATATTTTTCGTTTTTTTTTTCCACGTAGCTGTTAACAAGCGATTGTACAACTGTACAGTTAGAGTCAGGGTATCGCGTAGTAGTAAGCTCAATTTATATGTCTAATTTATTTTGTCACGTTGCAATCGTAATGTCCCAGGTGCTATTTACGTTCAAAAGTAATATCAACAAACGTTTAGATTCTCCCGGACGTGTCGGACCATCGGAGGAAAACGTCGCGATTGAATTTCCGCAAATGAAATTTTCGTCGCCGTACTGGAAGAGTATTTATAGCGCTTCAGATCCGCATCCGTTGATTTGTTAATTTCATTCCCCGTTGATTCGCTGCAACCAGTTCCAGTATGTCCGATTCATCACGCGCCCCTCGCGCGATACTTTGGAGCAAGAGCGTTTCTCGCCGGTGACGCACTCCGGGAGAATCTAAATTTGTAAACCAAGACATGCTTGATTCTCAACGATTAAGCCACGCAGTCCAGTAACGCAGCAAAGCAATTCAGTATCCGATGAAAAGACGAGGAAGGTTTTGTACGATGAAAATACGAAATGTAGGTCTAGCTAACGCCGAGCTACGAATATTAGCTTTTCCAGCAATAGTACGGTTCCGAAAGTCTTGCGCCACCAGACAAAAAGCGTCCCAGGAGCAACAGTTTCGCGACAGCGAGATATTATCGACGCAAGACGACTCTACAACATTGTAGCGATATTGCGAGGAATTTTTGATACTGAATAGACCGGTTTGCCATCTTTTAATGCGTATCCTAGTGTATTGAATTCGGATTACAATGATGGTATATAAAATATCAAAAGTTTGTTGAATTAAACACATAAACTTCGTCTACCCGAAGCTCGTATATCGAATTTAGCACACTATTATGCGCATAAAATCTTCGTTTGCCGGTGGTTTCATACAAAAATGCCTTGCAGTGTTTCCCAGTTTCACAACTTCACACTTGAAATTGTTCGTTCGACAGTTTTATAACCACCGCGAATTCGCGGCCCTTTCCTCGACATCTTCATTACTAGACAGACCGCATTTGGCGCGCGAAATCATTAACGATTTTGCGGCACAAGAATTTCAAACAGCTGGAGGAATAGGCTGCTAATGGTTGGATACTAGGGGAGTGGTCAAACGAATGCTGTACGAAACGAAGAAAAATAAATTTAACGTCTTTGTAATCTTTCCATAGACCAAGCTGTGCGAACAGCATAGAAAACGTACGAGGGCTCCGATTAGGCAGTCTTTGTCCGCTATATTATCATCCAAAGATTGGATCGCGGATATTACTAATCACTATTTATTCTCAAATGCAACACAAGCTGGAGTCGCAAATACAATAAAAAAAAGCTTTCTGGTAAAGCCATTAATGGCTTATTGACGCAAGATACGATGTAATCAAATCGAATGAAACGAGAGGTACGAAGGTCGAGAGTGACATCGATAATATATGTGAAAGGATAGTTGCAAACTGTAAGTTCCAACAGATATACATTGATTGTCGCGGTTATATGAAACTCTACCTGATAGTGTAAAGTCGTGAATACTCCATCTTTTAATGTCAAGCTTCATAATTAAAAATATCAGACAAACAAACTCGTCCTATTTAATCCTATTACAACGTGTAGTATTAGATATAGCAGTGCCATGTGGCACAGCCTGGAGAATAAATTTGAAAAAAGTCCGAATAAAGTGTATTTATTCATAACTATGAAGTTGTGTTTTGCTACGTTTTGTTCATCTTATTTATCTACCCCTTCACCACAACAGGTAAAAACAACAGGTTTTCCTTCATAAAAATTGGTAAAAAGTCATATATTAGAAACATAATGTATTAAAGGTACAAGTTTATGAGTTCGTCACTAACAGCCGACGGGGTCAGAATGCCCAAGTCGGTAAATAGAAGATTAATATAATTTGGTGGCGTGTAATCTACTAGAGGATGCTCGTTGCACAGATTTTTCTTCAAGGTGCTCGCTGTGTACTGCAATAGAATACGTTTATATTACACGACGGATAATTCATAAATATTCAACTTTAACGCCAAGGTGGCTGGGTACTCACTTTGAATTCGTCTGGAAGGTCAACCTGGTTCAAGGGGTATATCCTGGCGAACTTGAAACTCTCGGTCAGAACGTAGAAGGGTTTCTTAATTTCCTTAGCACAAATTGCCATCGTGTAGGTCCCGATCTTGTTAATAATCCCTCCACTCTCCGCGACTCCTTCAGCACCGACCATCACCATGTCGACTTGCTCCATCACGTAGCCAACGGCAGAATCGAGAATCAGCGTGCAAGAAATTCCTAATTTCGTCAAATTCTCGTACATCTCCTCCCTGATGACAAAAAGAAATCGACAATTAAATCTGTCGATTCCAACGCGATTGGGCAGAAGTCGACGACGAATAAATACCCGCTGGAATTTGGGGCGGATTGTGTCACGTATACTTGAAAGATCTTGTTGTTTGCTGCTGCCTCTTTCATCGTTTCCAAGACTACTCGCGATTTCGAGTGTGTCAGAATTTTCTGCAATCATACAGAGTCATCAATTATTTCAACTATTCAAGAATAATTGAAATTACTTACGCATCCGTCAGTGATGAATCTTGCGGCAGACTTGGCAACTTTTCCACGAGCTGCTACGAGCTTCTCATAAAAAACATTGCCCCTTTGCAACATGATACGTTTGCACTCTGCGGATGACTGAAAAATCATTGGTTGAGTCTGACGTTTCTGATGAAATTTCACTGGGATATCGGATGCCATACCTTATCGTCCAATGAGGCCAATGTGATGTATCGCAGAAAAAGTTCGCTGCCCGATGCGATGGCAGTGACAGGATCAGTGGATTGCATAGCGTCCACAGCATCGCGCAAGCAATACCTGAGTCCCTGAACTGTCGCAGCTGCAGAAAACAAAAGCCCATGTTAAATTATTTCACTTTTTATTGTAACAAAAAAATGCAATACTGACGATTCGAGGTCTCCAGCACATACAAAAGTGTGCTAATAGCGGCTATTCCGGCCGAAACATCTTTGTCGTTTTTTAGGATTTGGTTGAAGTACTGACAGATGCCTAGAAACATAAAAATATCTTAGTAGAAGAAAAAAAAAACATTATTTGAATGACGGTGATACGAAATTAATTTCTTTGTTACCTTCCCGATCCATCGTTCTACTCTCGTTGCTGGAAGCCGTAGAAAAAAAAAAACAATTTTCCACTGTTATTAACAAATTAACATCTATGCACTTCTCGAGGTTAGTGGCACCGACGAAATTACAACAGCAGTCTACATATGTTCAGCCTCGCAGCAACGTGACTCGGAATACACTGTACTCGGTATTCGGTAATGAATTTTTCTCTGTTACCGACAGATGGCAAGGACGCGCGTGTCAATACCGACAATTCAATTCGGCGCGTTTAGCCGAAACGTCAAAAAGGGTTGATAAGCGACTGTCAAAAAGTCGCCAATCAATCAGTCGCTATGTCAAATTTGACATACAGGCGTCAGCTTTGCGATTTCCGTTGAGTCCCCTGGAAAAGATTCAATTCCTCCTTTTCCCAGGATCCGCCGCGCAAAATCTATTTTACCATTCGTCATCGCGAAAATTCCTACACAGTGACATTACAGGCGCAAGGTTGAGCACGATGTGTCGTATATGCAACGTCTCGGATCGTGCGATTAAATATTCCGAAAGTCGCACTCCGTGTCCTTCGTCTCTCGCGCGAGTTTCCGCGTCGAAGTAACTGATCGTTTTTTTTTATCAATCATCACACCGGCTGTCGCCTTCTCGTTTCTATTTCGCGATGACGTTACGCAAAGGCTGCTCGAGCAGACGACGCGCGGTTGTGTCATGCGGTTAGACAGTATGGCCGTCTGCTCTCCTTCGAAATCATTCCGAAGGTAAGACAACGATAACATGACGAGATAACAATATTATTGTCCCATGAAGAAGCTCGACGAGCGACGATTTGCACGTAACGCGCGGTGTGACGAATTTTCCACGTTGACGAGCTACTCCGACGTCCCGTGTCAACGTCGGACAAGCGAGTCACAACTGCCAGCTGATGTATTTGCTCGAAGCGGGTTAATCCGGGAGGTCGATCGACGACCTCAGGATTAAAGTCGGAAGATTCTCCAAGCCACGCGATTTCCGTCGAATAATAAAAAAAATGTTGTATTTTAAAAGATGATTTTATCGTCGGATTGCAGGACACGAAACGATTGACACGCGGTTGAAACAGCACGAGGAAATAATCGACGGTAGTAATAATGGTCGTCGGAGTATTTCCCGCCCTCAAATTGGGCGTTCTGTTTATCAAACAGATCAGCAAACCTCTCGCCCAGGTGTTGGTTAATCAGGCGAAGAATCATCCGGTATTCAGAACCTACTTCATCATCCCACCTGCTCAGTGTGAGTATTTGTCATCACCCGATTTGACTGCGATGTAAATATAGCTGCGAGGTCAATGTCGCGGTAGTTGAGAGTTGACTGCGGCTGGGCATTTTTTCAGCAGGATTCTGTTGGTTTTGCATGAAATATTTGTTTTTGTGACTGTAATTATCAGTGTGACAAAATGTGTATCAGTATCTATCGCATGGAAAAAGTAAAACACAAGATTTTTTTTTATCTACAGTTTACCATTGGGCGGAGGTGAAGGCAAAGATGTACTTAATGAACCTTGGAAAGCCAACCAAGGTTGCAAAACTGAACGAGCAGATGGCAATAGAACTGGGTGCGAATCTGATGGGCGAGGTGGTGATATTCAGCGTGGCGGGTGGCTGTCTTATACTCGAATACAATCGACAAGTGGCGAAGGAGACAAAGAAGGAGGAGGCCAGGCAGGCGCAATTGCAAAAATTCACGGACGACATTCAGGGCTTACACTCGACGATGACTCGTCAGGAGGAAGAGATAAGACTGCTGCAAAGTGCGTTGGAGGATTTGGCCAAACGATCAAAGCACAAACTGCCTTCTTTGGAGAAGATGAAAAACGACGCAACGAAACGAACAGATGGCGGCGAAAAGGATACGAGGCCCGGTGAAACGGAAGGACCTACGGCCGGGAGTAGCGAAAAAGACAATGAGGAAAAGTCTCTCGTCCGGCGAGCGTTAGTTTATTTCGAGAACGACGTTAAGGGCAACAATAATAGGCTCAGTTAATCAGACTTCATGACAAACGAATGACGTAGCAGCTGGACTGAATTTAGCAGCAGAGCTAATCATCGAGTGCGTAGATAGATTTTCTTAACGTTTCTACGTTGAGCGATAAACAGGGAAGATATTCGTAACACATTTGCATCGATTTCGTATATCGCGCGTCCTCAAATTCTTACAGATAGCTCTAGTCATTTTATTACCTGCTCTCAGTTTCTCGGGTTGGAATCGTAAAAACTTTCTTATTGTTTTCCATCTGTGCAACATGTCAGTCGTATCAGCTTGCCCTTCTCATGTCACGAAAACGCACCCTGTACATAACTAATCTGCTTGAAGCAGTTGTATGATACGTTTCGAATGTTGATCATTATGATATTTAAGGAAAAAAAAGAACAAACAACATAGGAAATATATTACACGTGATATATAAGTCTCTCTGCGTATATATATCTACAGCGCTGTGCAGTTGTCGCAGTCGATGCGTCGTTAATTCAGATTTATTCCATCTTTGAGCATCTTTTGAAGAGCCTGAATTCTCGACTCCAGGTTGCCGAAATCCATTTCTGAAAAATTTGAGTCATCGGTCACGCGGTTAAGCGGATATTTTTGTACGAAGGTGACTTCGCCGATACTCGACCTTTGGCACCGAAGTGGTGAGATCTCGTCAGCCGCGGACGAGGAGAATCGCGGGATCGCAGAGACTCGAGAGAGCTGCCTGTAACGGAGTATTAAATTCAATTCGCGGGGTTCTTTCAACCCATCGTTCAAAAATCAATGTTCTATGCAACTTAAAAATCGTCGAGTCACCTGGCGACAAACTGGCTGCCTTGAAACGTCCCGATGCCGAGGAGGATCGGCTCCTGCCCTTTCGCCCTTGCGACCGGCGACTCTGCGACGATCGAGGGGGCGGCGTGCACTTTCTTGCAGCTGGACTTCCGTCGCCGGGTTTTCGCCTCGCGGTTTCCGTGAGCTGACGGACCTTGAGCGAGAGACTCGCGTTTTCTATTCGAAGCTTCTGAATCTGCGCTCGAAACGTAGCGCGTTCCTTGGCCACATTGTTCTCCAGCGTTTTTATCGCGCTCAGCAGACGTCGCCCGCTCTTGTCTGGAACTGTCGCCATATCTGACGTGAATAAAAGGTAGAAAACGAGAAATTCCGCCAATGGAGAACCAACCGGCGCTTAATAATTTCCTATTCTCCTCCTGGAGCTGCCTATTCGCCGCTGTAAGCACTTCAACGCGCTTCTGGAGTTCCTTGTTCACCCCGGTGGTTCGCAGTCGCTCGATCTCCGCGCTGAGACGCCTGATGGTTGCCTGCAGCACCGACGGATCCGGAAGACCGCAGTACTCCAGGGGCAACGGATAATGGATTCTTAAGGACGTTTCTTACGTTGGAAAATATACTATAGCTCGTCGTCGATTTTTTTTAATTATGATTAATTAATTAATCAAACAAACAAATGAATTCGCGTAAATTTTAAAAAAATCAATTGGAATTTTTTAAGACGATTTTTTTATGATGCAGAATTAACAATAAATGTTAAGGTCACGATAATGATCGAAAAATCTCTACCGGTCGAATTCCACTGTATAGGTGAGTATGAGGTATCTTCGATTACTCCCTTTGCCGCTCATCGACGACGACGTCACGGTGACTTCCGACCGGCGAGCCCGCAACATCTCCAAATCCTCGAAAGTCAATAGATCGAGCGTCACGCTATCGCTCGTCTGTGAGAAAATAGCTGTTCATCCAATTGTGCAATTTGCCAGTCCTGACGCTCAAATCGCGTTACCTTCAACAGTCCGGATTGCAGCATCGCGACGAACACGTCGAATTGCTTGTAATTTCCGGTTTTGTGCGTCAAATTTTCTATATCTGCCGGAGAATTTATTAAACGTTTATTTAAACATAAGTGTCTGTCAAAATAAAATATACGTTGGTAAAATCATGTTTATAATATACGAGCCTGGCGTATTACATTTCGAATAAATTATTTTCCAATCATTTTTCTAATGCTTGCAATTTTCTATATTTGAGGCAGAATTTGTTAAACATTCATTTAAACATAAATGTATGTGAAAATAAAATGTAAGTTGGTAAAATCGTGTTTAATATACGCGCCTGACGTATTAAATTTTGGATAAATTATTTTGCAATCATTTTTCGAATACTTTCAATTTTATATATCTGTGACAGAATTTGTTAAACATTCATTTAAACATAAATGTATGTGAAAAAAAAATATACGTTGGTAAAATCGTGTTTAATATACGAGCCTGACGTATTAAATCTTGGATAAATTATTTTGTAATAATTTTTCGAATAATTTCAACACTAAAAGAATATCAAAAGTGCACGAGAAGGAACGACAAAGCGAGGTAAACGAACATGCGGTGTCGTACGACGATTGCCAGTTCTCCGAGGTGTATTTGTCGGTGACCGAGAGCTCGAGATTCCGCTGCGATCCTCCGCGCATCGCAGTGACTCTCATCCTGGTAACGTACTCCCTGCCACCCTTGAAAGCGTAAGTGGTAACGACGCTTGGCGGGGACTCGGTCATCGCGCTCGACGCGATCGCCCGCGACGAGAGGCAATCGAGGGGCGACTTGTTTGTATTATTCTTTTTTCGATATATATTATATATTTTCGTTCGCGACGGTCACGAAGTCGACTCGCGTTTTTGCCGTACGCGAGTGTTTCTCACGTCGGGTGCATGAAGAAAGGAAAAGTGTGCGGCGCGAGGGAGAGAAAAAAAAATCCCGCAATGACATCCGCAGACGGCCGACGGTGACGTGTGCGGCCGATGCGTGGCTGTCAATCTCGAATACGCGGCTGTGCGATTAGCAGACGGACGATGAGTGCAATTTACCGTAGTCTCATTCTTTTTTCCACGAGGTAATATAACAATAATAATAGCGGAATTTTCCGGCACGATGTGGTCGCTTTTCTCCCGAGATCCAACCAAAGATTTTCCCTACGAGATCGGCGAAGCCGTCGACGTCGTCGACAACAAAAGCATTTGGACCCTTTACCGGGCCAAAAAAAAGGTAGACATAACCTGAAAATGAAAGAAACATAGAAATGTTTCGCACATTTCGAGACGACCGACGAGTCTGATCGACAAATTCCACGTGACACGCTGACTTTTTCAGGGCGCAACCGGCGGCGAGGATGTTTCCGTGTTCGTGTTCGATGTGAAAAACGGCGGCGAGAGCCAGCTGGAAATCGCTCGCAGCACTGTCAAAAGGCTCAAGACCCTCAGACATCCCAGTATTCTCACCTACATTGACAGTCTCGAGGTGAATTTTTTAAAAGATCTGCAACGTTTCTCTTGTTCCGGAGTATCCAGCATTTTTTTGTGTCATTTTGTGAATTTTTTGATTGTTTGTAGACAGAGAAGGTGATATACTTGGCGACGGAGAGAGTTGAGCCACTGCAAAATCGCCTTTCCAGAAAGACTGATGTCGGCGAGGGTATCAAGAAGGAATTGTACTTTTCCTGGGGAATTTTTCAAATCACTGTAAGACGGTGTACAGATATCAATGCTTTTTTTGGAGGGCAGTGGAAATACAGGCAGTGGTGATTTTTGAAAATTGAATTTTTGTTTCGCAGAGGGCTCTGAGCTTTTTAAATAATGACGGCAATCTGCGTCACAACAATGTCAATTTGTACTCGGTGTACGTCAATGAGGAGAGCGGCGAGTGGAAGCTGGGGAGTGTGGAATACATGACTGCCGTGGATGCCCCTTACATGCCATTGCCTCATACCCTCCAGGCTTACGCGCCGCCAGAAATCAAGGAGAATGCAAAGCCTGCTACCAAATGGTAAGAGTAGTCACAGAAACAAAACAGCATGATTTTACGATTTTTTTTAACAAACTAGGCTAATCACACGCGCTGGCGCGCGTGCCCAAAATACTTTTGCGCTGCTGCGCTCTTATAAAGTTTTAAAAGGGTAAATCGCAACTGAAAAACCCTTGTTCAGTTACTTTTGAAAAAAAAAAAGGAAATTTGTCGTTTTGCTTGTCAGAAATCGTAGATCTAGCCGCCGGGCCGAAAACCGCCCAAATCGGGGTCACGAAGTTTATTTTTTTTAAATATCGACTTTTAACCTATACCATCGTTCTCAAGTCGCATATTCTACCCCTGAAAACACCGGTTACAACCCTTTTTTAGTTGATTTTGAAAAAAAAAATCTTTGGCCGAACAGTTTGCTAGAAATCGTAGATCTGGCCGCCGGGCCGAAAACCGCCCAAATCGGGGTCACGAAATTTATTTTTTCAAAATATCGACTTTTAACCTATACCATCGTTTTCAAGTCGCATATTCTACCCCTAAAAACAATGGTTACAACCCTCTTTTAGTTGATTTTGAAAAAAAAAATCTTTGGCCGAACAGTTTGCTAGAAATCGTAGATCTGGCCGCCGGGCCGAAAACCGCCCAAATCGGGGTCACGAAATTTATTTTTTCAAAATATCGACTTTTAACCTATACCATCGTTTTCAAGTCGCATATTCTACCCCTAAAAACAATGGTTACAACCCTCTTTTAGTTGATTTTGAAAAAAAAAAATCTTTGGCCGAACAGTTCGTCAGAAATCGTTGATCTGGCCGCCGGGCCGAAAACCGCCCAAATCGGGGTCACGAAATTTATTTTTTCAAAATATCGACTTTTAACCTATACCATCGTTTTCAAGTCGCATATTCTACCCCTAAAAACAATGGTTACAACCCTCTTTTAGTTGATTTTGAAAAAAAAAATCTTTGGCCGAACAGTTTGCTAGAAATCGTAGATCTGGCCGCCGGGCCGAAAACCGCCCAAATCGGGGTCACGAAATTTATTTTTTCAAAATATCGACTTTTAACCTATACCATCGTTCTCAAGTCGCATATTCTACCCCCGAAAACACCGGTTACAACCCTTTTTTAGTTGATTTTGAAAAAAAAAATCTTTGGCCGAACAGTTTGCTAGAAATCGTAGATCTGGCCGCCGGGCCGAAAACCGCCCAAATCGGGGTCACGAAATTTATTTTTTCAAAATATCGACTTTTAACCTATACCATCGTTTTCAAGTCGCATATTCTACCCCTAAAAACAATGGTTACAACCCTCTTTTAGTTGATTTTGAAAAAAAAAATCTTTGGCCGAACAGTTTGCTAGAAATCGTAGATCTGGCCGCCGGGCCGAAAACCGCCCAAATCGGGGTCACGAAATTTATTTTTTCAAAATATCGACTTTTAACCTATACCATCGTTTTCAAGTCGCATATTCTACCCCTACAAACAATGGTTACAACCCTCTTTTAGTTGATTTTGAAAAAAAAAATCTTTGGCCGAACAGTTTGCTAGAAATCGTAGATCTGGCCGCCGGGCCGAAAACCGCCCAAATCGGGGTCACGAAATTTATTTTTTCAAAATATCGACTTTTAACCTATACCATCGTTCTCAAGTCGCATATTCTACCCCTAAAAACAATGGTTACAACCCTCTTTTAGTTGATTTTGAAAAAAAAAATCTTTGGCCGAACAGTTCGTCAGAAATCGTAGATCTGGTCGCCGGGCCGAAAACCGCCCAAATCGGGGTCACGAAGTTTATTTTTTTTAAATATCGCCTTTTAACCTATACCATCGTTCTCAAGTCGCATATTCTACCCCTAAAAACAATGGTTACAACCCTCTTTTAGTTGATTTTGAAAAAAAAAATTTTTGGCCGAACAGTTCGTCAGAAATCGTAGATCTGGCCGCCGGGCCGAAAACCGCCCAAATCGGGGTCACGAAATTTATTTTTTTTAAATATCGACTTTTAACCTATACCATCGTTCTCAAGTCGCATATTCTACCCCTGAAAACACCGGTTACAACCCTTTTTTAGTTGATTTTGAAAAAAAAAAAAACAATTTTTGGCCGAACAGTTCGTCAGAAATCGTAGATCTGGTCGCCGGTCCGAAAACCGCCCAAATCACAGCTCGAATAGTTTGATAACAATGCTTTCCGTTACTCATGAACTTTTCAAAAGAGGGATCAGATTTAATAATAAAATTGATGTCTTGATCTTGCGCAGTTCAATCGACATGTGGGGCCTCGGTTGTCTCATTTGGGAGTCGTACAATGGGCCTCTTGGACAGCGGGCAAATCTGAAGAGTGTCGATCAGGTACGCGAAGCATCTACGCAGATTTCGATCTTCTATTCATAGAAAATGTAAAAGCGAGAGATGAAATTAAGCGCAAAAAAAATTTCTCAGATACCCAAGCAATTGTTGGCGGTGTACAGAGAGTTGACGGGGTCACACGGCGATGGTAGACCGAATCCCGCAGACGTCATAGCTCGCTGTCGTAGCAATGGGGGTTTCTTTAAAAATGACTTAGTCGACGCTCTCCTCTTCCTCGAGGAGATACAGATGAAGGAACGCGGCGACAAAGGCCGATTTTTCGCCCAGCTAGCCACCCAACTGGACAGCTTTCCTGAGGGCGTTGGAAGGTACAAGATCCTGCCACAATTACTGGCGGCTTTCGAGTTTGGAGACGCTGGCAGCGCGGTCTTACCGCCACTTTTGCAGCTCGGACGACAATTGCCCGACGCCGAGTATCAGCGACGTGTCGTGCCCTGCGTCGTTAAATTGTTCGCGTCGAACGACCGAGCCACGAGGCTGCGGCTTTTGCAGCAACTCGACCGATTCGTCAGCCACTTACAGCCTGCGACTATAAACGACGCTATTTTTCCACAGGTAAACACTCAAAGGCATTTACGAAAAATACCATTTCTATTTTTTCTCACCGGTTAAACAATCGTCAACGAAAAATATTTCTATTGCAGGTGGCTCGGGGTTTTCTCGACACGAATCCCGCGGTGCGCGAGCAAACGATTAAGTCGGTGGTTCATTTAGCACCTAAGTTAGATTATAATAATCTCAATGTCGAGACGCTCAAGTACTTCGCGAGGCTCCAGTCGAAGGACGAGCAGGGCGGAATACGGACGAACACGACCGTCTGTTTAGGAAAAATAGCTCAACATCTGCATCCACAGATTAGACAAAAGGTAAATGAACGAAACGGAATTGAATACTTAAGTGATAAGATGTTTCGGTTCATAGCAACGTTGATTTATTGCAGGTGTTAATCGGCGCGTTTATTCGTGGAACGCGAGATCCATTTCCACCGGCGAGAAGCGCGAGTGTCTCCGCGCTCGCGATAACGCAACAGTACTTTTTGCTCCAAGAAGTGGCCAATAGAATTTTACCGTCGTTGTGTCCGCTTACCACAGACTCCGATAAGGGCGTTCGAGACAACGCATTTCGGACGATAAGAGGATTTCTGTCGAAGCTCGAGAGGGTCTCGGAGGATCCGGGATTGAGAGAGTCCATGGGTACATTCATTTAATGAGTTTCTGCTGACGAGAATTTTTTAAACAGACTCAATATATCGATCTTCTTTTCCACAGAGGCTGACGTAAACACAGCGACCCCGAGTTTGAGTAACGCAGCAGCAACGTGGGCCGGTTGGGCGGTTACGACGATGACCGCGAAATTCTATAGGAGTCAGTCGGACACTCCGAAATCTTCGAATCCTCACAATACCTCGAGAATTTTACTTAACAAGCCTGCATCGTTAGGTTTGTGCAACTGTAGTTAGTCGATTTACTTATAATGGATACGTTAATTCGGATTTAATGTTAACATAAATTGATGTATGTTTGCAGAACAAGCGAGCAGCTCGCAAAGCAGCGCGAGTACAACGGCAACGACGAGTAGCGCGACGAGCATGACCTCGTTGGACCACGATCATGATCACGATTCCCATCATACAGGCAACACTCACTCCGACTGCGACTGGGACTGGGAGTCTGACAATTGGGGCGACATGGAGCAACAGCCGTCGGCGCCTCCGACTACCACAACCAGCACAGTATCTCCGTCTTCGAATTCACCTAAAGCCAACGATCATTGGACCAGTTTGGAGGAAGAACCGGTGAAGGATTTGTTACATAATTTTTTTACTTTATATTTTGATTATTTTTGGGTAGAAAAAAATTAAATATTGTTTAACAGGAGGAAGAAGCTGCTGAAGGTGCTGACGAAAAGACCGAGGTTTCCGAAGCGGGCTGGGAGGACTCCGAGTTCCAAGTTGTCGAGGATTTCCAAGCGATTAAGCAATCAGGTAATTGATATGGCAAAAATAGACGAATTGCATTATTTTTTTAATGAAAAAATTAATAATATCTTGTGGCGTTTTAAGGAGTGTCGGGAGGCGCCAATAAAATCGAGGAAGCGAGGCGGAAACGAGAAGAACGAAAGCTCGCTCGACAGCGACAGATGGAAGCGAAAAGGGCGGAAAAATTGCGCTCGAGCGCGCCCGCGAAGAAAGTATAATTTGTAAAACTCAACGCCACTAACGACTAACGCGTTACATAACGTTGTACCATATACTTTTAATTAATTGTTTTTAGGTACTGACTTGCTAGAAATAAACATTTCCATGTATATCCAATAACACAACCGCTTTATCTAAATTTTCTTTATTTCCACCCGTCGATGAAAATAAATCTCGGGAAGCACGATTCTTCGATATACGGATTTTTTTCCATTCCGGAAGATGCGTACAAATAATTACAACGGAACTATTTTATGTTGCGATCCGCGAAAACAGGGCAAATCTAAACTTGCGAGAACTTTTCTTCATACACCGCTGGACTTTATTTTCTGTCCTGATTCGTCATCCAAACATTAAGTACATCGACCAATTAAATTACGATAAAAATTTTCAGACGATAAACAGAATGAAGAATGTTGGGAAAAAAATTACAGAATAAATTTGCCCTTTTTTCGGTTTCGTGATTCGCTTGGACGATGCCGAATGAGTGATTTATACGCGCGGGTATATCACAGGCGTGTTCGTTATACGCAGGAATCTTGATTAGGAATAGACGGTGGGTATGCACTGATTCCCGACTGTCATAATGTGAATGGCAGAGTGAAGGTCGCGTCACAACCGCGATTGTTCCACGGAACTTTCGAATCGCATGTTCATGCTGTTTGCATTGCCGGGCTCCCGCTGATAGCCCAGACTCTCGTAGAATGGTATCAAACGATCTCGACAATCGAGCGACAATTTGTAACAGTGCATGCGTTTTGCCAACTGCGATATCGTCGAGACCAACAGCTTCCCGAGCTGTTTGCCTCTGTAGTTGCTGTTCACCACAACGTCCTCCAAACGACCTCGCTGCGAAAATCAAACAGAGTTGCGTGAAATTTAGCTTCTTGCAAACAAAATTTCACAATTTGATCGGAACACTCCGATTTTTTACACCTGAACATTTTCGAACTCACCAGAGCACAATTGTGAATGAATTTCATTTCTACAACTAAAGATGAACTACCGACTACTTTCCCACTGTCAAGATCCTCCACCACGACTACGTAGTAGCCACCTGAGTGTTTCATCTGCAAAAATCGACCTGTGAAAATAATAAAAAATTAATTCATTGCCAAAATTCATCGAATAAGGATTGAGACAAATTACTCACTGAGAAACTGTTCCTTGGTGATATTGCCAACTTCCGTCAACTGACCCAAAAGTTGTAAAAATCCTGTAAAACCAAAACCCATTGGTAGGTGCATGTCGAAGCAAACTCTACAACTACCTTTGCAGAATACAAACTGACGCTTGTACCTTTCTCATAGTCTGTGGATCTGAGGGGTCTGACGAGTAATCCATTCTCGTGCCTCTGGTTGGGCAAGCGATCCAACAGGCTGGGGTTGAATAAGTTGGCGTCCTCGTCCACCGAGACTTCCTGAACCTTAAAAATCACAACAAATATTCATATACATTGTAACAAATGCCTTTAATTTCCAACACGTAAACAAACAATATTTATTACATTTCGATATAATTGCAATTGCAAATGGTAAATAAAACCTGATCGGAGCGTCTGTCAAAAATCACGTGTTGATAACGTATGTTCGTGTATTTACATGAGCTACGGATCAGATGCATCATAGGTGGATATAGTTACATTTGGTCATATTTACCTACATCTTATCGACAATAATAACTACTCGATTGTTGTTACGAGAACGACAGACGAGAATCGCGTACACGTAACAGTCGAACGCGCAACGATCGAACTCACCACTTTCGATTCTCCCATGTTTGCCACTCGAGTCCTCGCGATACGCACGGCCGAACCAGACAAACCACCGATTCTTTTTCTCTCTATTTACTGGCGCGGAGAATGATCCGCGTTCTCCCACCACCGGCGCCGACCGCGCGATCAACGGAATTCCATCGTCGTGGCATTTCACGGCACGACACTTTCACGCCTCGCGCCTCGGGCTATCGGGAGCTCTCCGCTCCGCACTATCTACCGGTTTTTAATTGACGTACGATCGGATATACGCCGCAGTCGTCGTCGTCTCTTTCCATCGGGAGAAACGCCGTGGGATATTCACGGTCAGGGCTCACACACGTGCGCGACCTATCGGCGCGTCGCACTAACACGCGACGCGCGCCAATCACGTGGCGCGCGCGGGGTAAAAAACGCGCGCGCGCATGCGCGATTTTCCGATTGTTTTTCGCACTTATTTTTCGCAGTAGAAAAATGTGGGCGAAGGTTAGACGCGCTCAGTGAGTTACGACATTTCGAACTCGAGGAGCTTGCGGATATCGCGCTGCTTGCGTTTTCCGTTTTGCGGACCAAGAGAATGTGGGGATCGGGCGAATTCGCGCTGATATCGCGTGTCTTTCCGGTAATTTCTTACTTACCGACGGATAACAGCAGTTAGCGTTGTGAAGATGAAGCTTTCGTGAGGCTTGTAGAGCGCATGCGCGTATCGCCAATTTAAAATCACTACGTTCCCGCGCGAACGTCAGCCCTGGTTCAGTGTACATATACCCAGGCAGCACAAATCTTTAAGTTATCCAAATGATGACCATCGGGCGTCCAGTGTCCGTCCGAATGATAACTATACGGTATCCGACGTCCAAAAGTTAACTTTCGGACACCTGATAACTTTATGATATCTTTTATCCGGACATTGGATACCCGATTGCCAACATTTGGATAACTTAAAGTTTGGTGTTGCCTGGGTACGCGGCGTTCGCAGTTTCGTGTCGGGAAATGAAATGCACGAATCGCGTTATTAATGTTTTTCTCAATTATGTCTTTATTGACTGTTCGTCCTGCTTTATTTATTATTATTAGTATTATATTACAAACTGCGATCAGAAGAATCTGCGTAGAATCGTAATGCGCGGAATCATATGCGCATAAGACAGTGGCCCACGTTCGATTGCGATGAATAGATATACAATTTGTGGGATGATCTCTGTATTCGAAGACGCTTTTTTTCGTCGTTTTTCATATGACGAATCAATCGATCGCATTTTTTCCCCGCCAGTCGTTTCGACTGAACGAGAGTGAAAACGCGTGAAAATTCATCGCGCTATTGTCCAGTTCTGCTCACACACATTTCGCTCATCTCTATAGCATCTGCTTCTCTTACACAAAAATAATGATCATGGCATTTCACAAAAATATATAGAGGTACAGATATCAGTAACTGTGGCTTTGTCGATGAATACTGTAGTGTCTGACGGCTCATCAGGTAAAGTGTTGTGTTATCTCTTTAATTGAGACGATGTAAACACTGAGAGATGCAGCCGATTAGTTATTTTACGGTGATTTTACGAAAAATTGCAATACCAACGAATTTATCGGAAAAAGTGAAGAAAATTCATCCATTAGATTACGAATTTACCGATGACACAATTTGTTTGTTTGTAAGTTTTTTTTTTTCGTCATTCCACTCGGTGAACATGTTGGTAAAAGATTACCATATACATCTCTGAGTGCATTATACATCGTCTCAATTGGACGGTGCGTTTCCAACCATTGCAATTCCGGCGCGAATTTTGATTATTCTTCTCAGACGAAACTCGTTCTATATATATAATATGTATATATATATATGATGTAATCATTCGAGACTAACGTTAGGATGACGTCCGTGTGCTGGAAAGACACCGTGCTTAGGTACACGAGTACAGGTAACATGTGGCATGAGAGAGATGCGCTTTTGATACAAAGTACATTTTTTTGTATTGTGTTTTTAATATATAATATATATATTCCACGCGTTTGCGTTTTATATGTCGTTTAACTTATCTGTATAAAAAGTAGTTTTCATTGGCATTGGATTTACAGTGAAAATATCTGGCGCTAAGAGAAAGTCTCTTGGGCCAGATATTCACGCCGTACATTTTTATATATGTATACATACATATATATTTATCTATGATAAGATCTACGAGTAATAATACAGGATATAGTCCGCAATTTTTACGCTAGAAACGTTTGCCTCTAGAGGTCATATCTCGAACAACTATTTTTATTTTGCGAAGAAATAAAAAAAGAAATAGAAAAAAAAAGTTGTATACTGTTAGTGATGAATATTTGGATTTGTGATCGCAGGGACGGCCGCATTTGGCGTCTCCGTACTAATAAAACACCCACGAAACTCTTAGCCTATTTTTTTTTGTTTTTTGGTTTTTTAAATTTATTTTTGGTCCTCATCACCGCTCATCGATGCCTTCGATTAATTAGTACCCTCTATCTTCGATAGACACTTATGAACTCTGAATAAGACAAGCGTTTATCTCCCGGTGGGCTTTTTTAAAATTCATTTATAGGTGATGAGGACACTTTGCATAATCTTCAACGAACATTTGATGCTTTATTTTTCGGTTGTTTTCAGTTAAAAAAAAATGATTGCACCACTCCCACGAGAAATCGAACGCAATTTGATGGAGTTCAGAGTCCACATACTTAAACCTTCCGCGAAAAAAATCCGAACGATTTTTTTCTCCAAAATTCGAGGTAATTACAGCAGCAGCGAAAAGCTCGCTCGGTTATTTCACTCAGCGCACGATCAATGCGAAGTCCCACGACCATTGCAGGATTAAATTGGACGCGAATGCATATCTTTTAGGCGGTACGACAGGATTTGTAATTCGTTGAATACTAACGATAATACTTACATCACTACAATTATATACACTAAAGCTATCTCGACATTTTTTTTGCATCAATTTCCCCACTTTTCATTCAAGGTCAATATAGCCTTTCAACGAGCTAATATGTAATTCGTTCGTTTACGTTGGGTCCGTGTCGTATTCTATCACAGTCCAGCAGCTTTCACACTTACGTTGCGGTTTTTCGCTTTCTTAAAATTGCGATAATCCTGCTTCTCACAATCGATCGCGACGACAATGACTAGATGAGTCGCGTTTGTTTCATTTGATTCGTTCCGATAAATTTTATTTGCCCCCCGGAGCACAGTCGAGTGAACAAATAGTTAACGCACAAAGTTTCTCATTTATTTTCATCAGCAGTCGCTTGAACCATTCTGATTCCTTGAGTTTCCTTCAAACGGAATTACCAACCAAGTACAGGGAATTAACGTGGTCCGAAGAGATATGAGGAACAACTGGATTCCTAAAACCATTACCGACAACTATAATTCGATATCGACTGTCCCTATAGGTCGTTATACTCCATCCGAACTCTTCGTGAAAAGCAACGACGAAAAAAAAAACAAAGAGTCGATAGGGTTTTTGGCAGTCATAGACTACAGAAATGTCGAAAGCTAAAATCACGCAACGTCCCTAGATACACCACACCTCAGAGATCTTACATTTATTTTCCTGACAAAGGTAGATTAAAATTCCCATTATTTTCTAACCCTCTCATCGCTTTTATATTCGTAACATAATTAAAAAAAAAGTCAAAGCACAGTCTTGTCTCGACTCCAGAAAACAGAATCCCACGACACGAAGATCAAACAATCAAAATTATTGAACAAACAGTTGATAGTATTTTTGGCAGTCACCGTACGTAAAATCTCACAGTATCGTGTCATAAGCATGTAATTTAAAAAAAAATCGCTCAACGAAAAAAAAAAGCGTTTCGCAAATGTCACTCGACCCCTCGTGTCCGCCGTGGGACGAGCGTCGAAGCAACGTGGCGAAAATAGACTTTTCCGCGTAACTCCAACAAGCGGCCAATCACGTCCGGCGCACGCGCTCCACGTTGGTTTATAAACACAATCCCGCGACATCCGAGCCGCGCCGACTGCGTCGTTGTTCGATTCAGACCCGGACGCCCACGCCAGCCGCTCCTTTTATCTCGGCCGAGGTGTCGAACGTAGGTGTGCACACGTCCAATTGCGCGGGCGTTGCGAGCCCGACGATCCTCGTCGTTCCCTTAACCGGCGTCTCTTTCAGAATACAATCGTTTCCCGGTCGCACGCGGAGACGGCTGCGATGTACCGACGACTCGAGGCGCAGTATCGCGTGGTGACTCTTCAGCACCGATTCGCTCGACTTGCTCTGACCGTTGTCAATGTCAGCCGCGCCGGCGACGTTGCCCCGCTTCTGCTCCAGATTCACCGACGACACCGACGAGTGAACCATCGGCAGGTCGCGGATCCGCGGCACCGGCGACGCATCGTCGGTGCCGCGATTCTCCAGATCCTCGAAGGACGTGAAGACGTCGGAGTCGGGGACGGACGGCGCCTCGAAGAAGGACTCGCGGAGAGACGACGTCAGCGCGTCCGGACAGACGAACGAGCCGAGGCAGGTGACGTCGTTGAGGTCGCTGCCGCTGGCGCAGCTCTCGAAGTTGTTCACCGAGTACGACGACGGCGACTTCTGACGCTGACTGACACTGGACAGGACCTCCTGGCTCCTCGAGGACTCGGACCACCGGAGATCCGAGGGTCGACGCGAGCTGAAGCGCGTCGAGTCGTGCTCGGTGAAGATCGTCCCGGACGGACGTCTCTCCGCGGATCTCTCGGCGCTCATCAGCAGAGCCTCGGCCAGTTCCTCGGGCGCCACCGAGGACGTTGCGCAGGGCGCCGTCCTCGGTCGATCATCGCCGCTCCTGGTGGACGCGCGTGATGACCGATGATCATCCGAATCCTCGCTCGCCGAGCTGCAGTCCTCGACGTTCAGCAGAACGAACGGGATCGTCGGGTCGGAGAGCCTCGACGGGCTCCGCTGGTTGCATCCGCCCTGTCGCCTCTGAGGCGCGAACTGGCAACCGGAGGAACAGCCGCGAGAGGCTCGACTGACGTGCGAATAAATCTTCAGAGGTTCGCCCTCCTTGAGGGAATCCAGCGGTAGCGGCTCGACCGGGCTCGGCGGCTCCGAATGAATCGTCGGCACCGCCAGGCTGTCCATGAACCTCGACGGCTCGAGAAGCCGCGCCGCGCGACCCGCGCGAGCGTCGAACGCGCTCGTCGACTCCGAGTGCCTGAGGCTCTCGAGGTTCAACCTCGTTTGTCGTCCCGTTGACCTCGCGTGATGATCGTCCGTCCCTGACGACTCCTGGAGCCCACGAATTCTCTGATGGTGATCCGGATGAAAGAAGTTCGCCAGGCGATTGGTCGTCAGGGTGATATGACGACGCGGAGGCTTGTGACCCGCGTGACCTCGACACTCGATGTGCTCGCGGATCTGAAGGTCACAGCTGTCCGTGTCGTGGGTCTTCGGGATCCCTCGAAAATTTTTCTTCAGGTTGTCGATCCTTCGACACTGAAGAGTGTGACGAGCCAGGCTCGGCTCGTACCTCGCGTTGTCGAGACTCTGCACCGAGCGACCGTGCGCCTCGACGGTGACGTCGCGCGATCCCTGAAGGACCCTGGATGACGCGACCGCTGCGCTCGACGTCGCCGACTTGATGTTCGGGTCGGACATCGACGAGAGATTGGAGTTTCGTCGGGCGCAGAGACGACGCGCGTCGCCGTCGCATAGAACCTCGCCGAGGTCGTCGTCGGCCTCCGTCGCCGACGACGCGCTCTCGGCGTTCAGCACCGGATCCGACATGGCGTTCATGCGAAGGGTCTTTCGCCCGGCTGCGCCGCCGGGCTCGCTCTTCAGGTTCTGATAGGATATGAACTTGGACTCGTCGAAGCGCGCGAAAGTCTTCAGGCACGGACGCTTGTGATTCAGCCGACGGAGATGACGTATCTTGTTGAACGTCGGATCGAGCAGGTACTTCAGGTTCTTGATTTTGTCGATGTTATGGTTCGAGTCGATGAGGTGATTGCGATCGATCGCGTACTCGGGACGCAGCATCTTCGCCAGGTCGTGGATGTCCTCCTCGACGATGTCGGCGGCGACGCTGCCGGAGGAGAAACGTCGACGCGAGCCGACGCCCTCGGGCGAGATGTCCGAGACGTTCTTGCTGCCCTCGCCGACCCCGGCTTGACACTTGACCCGGTCGCCACGAGGGTAGAAGGAATTCTGGTGCTTCGCCGCGAAACAATCCTCGACGGGTGGTCGACGAGCCTCCGTGCTTTTGTTCACCTCCGCGAGCTCGAGGTTCGTGTTGGAGCCACGACGAACCGGTGAACAGCCGTAACGACTCGGGTGAATGCCGAAGCGAGTGACCACGTCCTCGGCGATCTTCGTCGCGGCGACTCGCATCTCGCCGTGATGGAAGGCGTAGATCCAGGGATTGGCGCCGCTGTGAGCGAGAATCGGCAGACCCAGCCAGACGACCGCCCACTCGGTGAGGATCGACGTGCCGCAGAATATGTCCAGCAACATGCAGGCCTGATAATAAGAAAAGAAAATTAATTAGTTAGGTTTTAGTTCTGGTGGAACATTAAAAAAAAAAAATTTAATTATGGAAGGGAGAAAAGAAAATAATTTGATAGTTAAAAATGTTGTAATGGTATTGTTATCATTGTCTTGCATATATTTTGGCAAATTTGTATCACTCATACGACATGAAAAATATAAGACAATGTGCGTCGATTTGATTCCGTGTAAGTCAACAATAAAAATAAATAAAACGTCCATTTACGTCCAGTTTGATTGTCTCGAGAAAAAGGGCTTCTCGCTCCACAGCTATGAGGAAGTTTATATTAATTCGGTGGAAAGTTAATTTGCGAAAAAATCGTATAATATGAAGTCCGGTGGGCGAACAGTTTTGCTTCCATCACGCTTATTACAAGTCGCTGCCGGTACTCGTGACCCGGATAAAATTTAACTCTCCGTGCCGCTCAGGCCCAGCGCCCAAGATAAACGAGAACTTTATTTTACCCTTCTCGCTTCTTGATAATGAAATAACGAGAATAATAACGGGAAAAGTCGCTGCAGCTGTGGAAATTCCACTGCGACTGGTCGCGAAAGTTTGTAAGCAAATGTAATCGTTTTCTTCTTGGGTGGCGAATTGGCGAAGTTACACGATTGGCGACGCGCAGGAGTCGACGTAGGTGGAAGGTGAGCGCGAAACTACAGGAAAGGAAGTGGAAACGCGTCATCAAGCATGCATTGAGAATTTTGTGACGCGTGAAATCTTCAGTATGCGTCGCGCGAACGGAAAAACAACTTTTTCCACCCCCTCTCTTACCCTTCTCCCGGCGTCCCGACCCACCCTCCAAATTACTTTTCTCGTCCTCTGCTCTTGTGTTTAAACTTTCAAGTTCTCGCGCAAAAATTCAAGGCCGACGTAGCTGTATTTCCGGCTCTTCCGTCGTATTCGCGTCGCACTCGACGGACAGACACAGCGTGTGCCACGTCCCTTCCGGTCGGTGGAAAAGTTTTCGCGCGACTTCGAGAGTCCGGCGGAGCCAAAAGACAGAAGGACACAGAGAGCGTACCTCATTATGTGTTTCTTCTCGTCCACGAGAACCATTAGACCGACATGCTGCAGAATTTTCAAGAATTTGTTCTCAACATTTGTCGGCGGGAGAACAATGCAAAACTTCGACAATTCGATTATACAGATTTAATCAGATGGGAAAAGAAAAATGCTTCAAGCTTTTCCGGAGGAATTTACAAAGTTAGCGCAACGAAAGTTATTACAACGAAAGTCCATTCGAATTACTCCGAATGGTTCAAGATTATTATTATTATTATTATTTTATTTTTTCGTGATTCATAACAATTCCAGGGCAGTAATTATATCGAATTACTTTTAAGGTCGTGAATATTTTAATTTTAGTATCAGTAACGATATTATTTTTTTTATTTTATCATTATTGTAATTTTAATTTAATGGTCTATTTATTCAGGGCACTTACGAATAGTTTTCTATTTGGATTACGTCTCGACAACTTTTGTCTCCGAATATCGATTCGCCGACAGAGACGAAACGCGCGCGGGTCCGTGCGTACGTCGCGTATTTCAAAGTCTTCCTGACACGTTTTTTTTTCTCTCTCTTTTTTCCCCCTCGACATCGTTGTGTTGACTAATACCCGGTGTCACGGGAGGGGTTAGCGGAGTAACAGTCTCCGGGCGCAGAGCCGAGCTGACGTGAGAGGAATGACGAAGGAGATGCGCGGAAGGGGAAAGAAGTACGTGGGATCAGACGCCGACGGACAGTAGAAAGGGGCGTGTTTAGTCAGACGCAGCCTGAGTTTCATTAGACGAACTTTTTCCACTGAGCCAAGGGGAAGCCGCCCACTGTCTATTAGTTGAAAAAGTACGCAAAAATCGAGTGTCATCCGGCGCTGACTTTGTTCTTCGTCGAATTTACTCTCAATTTATTGTTTAAAAATAAAAAATTCTACGAGAAAAACGCAAAAATCTCTACCCGATGGCCCCGTTGTTTGTCCGAAAAATAGAAAATACGACGGAAAAAACACGAAACATCGTTCTTATCACAGTCTCCTATTGTTTTCTTTTACGTTCCAGGATCAGCGTCAACTCGAGTGTTCAATTGCGGGGCTCAGTAACAGCAGAAGCAGCAGCACGACGGGATTACCTGAAACGGTAGCCACAACAGTAGAAAGGCTCCCACGGTGACTGCGAGAGTCTGGCCGTATCGCGGCAGTGCCAACGTCTGCGTCTGATGTCTGAACGAGAGCTCGACGGTGTATATGGCCCGTGCGTGCGCCCGAGCGACGAGATAAACGTACATGTAGCATCCGAGTAGTACGAGAGCGCTCGGAGCCCACACGGCGACGACGAGGAATACGCGAACGGGCTCGACGACGGCTGCGCCGAATCGGCAGCTTCCACTGAAACAGAAAGAAAAAAAAAATCACAACGGACCGTAACAATAAAAGACTTAAAAAAAAACAGGTGGTCTTGATAACTGCAGAGGGACAATCATTTATTTTCAGTACATACGATTTATTTTCATTTGTATTTTTATAAATGTAGGAATTACTTAATGCTCTTTTTTATTTTTATTAATATATTTTTTTTTCAGTGTGCATGCTTTGAATTTCCAGGGGAAGCGAGTTTAATAGCCAAAGTAGCGTGCTCATATTTTTTTATGTTACCACAATCCAGATGCAACGCAGCGCGAACATCGTGTCGTTCGAAGAGACCCGCAAAGCTGATTCGAACAGAGGGCAAATTAAGCCAGAGACGAATGTCGGACTCTCCCCTCGTGTCTTACTGCGTTTCTCTCGGTGGTTTTTCGCGTCGCCCCACCCGGAAATCGAAATTCTCGCTCGGCTCGAGATCCTCGCGACGAGAAAAATGTCAGCCGGCTCGGAGTAATTGGAACTGACGTCAAGGGCCAATAGCGTCGGGGGACCGTCTGGTCTGTCTGTCTGTCTGTTGTCTTAGCCGGTTTCCCTGTTCGCGGAGGGCAAACCAGCGTGGAACGAGCTTCGGCTTCTCTCTCGGCCCGCGGCTACGATTCTTTTATCCGAGGGACATCACCGGCGAGGAAGCGAAAGATAGCGGCAAGAGGACAATGAGAACAAGAGGAGAGGCGGACGCTTGCCGAGCGCGCGGAATTTTCGTGCGGCGGCGAGCGCTTCGTGCCTGAACCAAATTCTCGACCCACTCGCTGCTGCGGTATATACGTGAACATTCCCCCACGGCGTTTTTATAATAACTCGCGTCGTCCCTCGGCGTTCGGCTCACTTTTCGCTTGTTTATCCTCGCAGCGCGCGACTTTGGCTCGAGGTTGGGTTGAGTGAAAACTTTTTTCAAAGTCTCAAATTACGTTTTCATTTTTTTTTCACCAACTTCCTTGTTCTTTTTTCAGCTTTTCGCAAAATTCTTTTCGCTCCGCGGTTAAGGGATGAAGAAAGGAGGGGGCAGACGTGTTGGGGCGGAACAAATACCGTGGGATTTCGTACAGATAAATATCTTATAGATAAAATATTTTTTTAATTGCATCCCGAGGCGTTCGTCTTAGTCTTAGCACCCGACGTGAAGTCAAGATACTAGGAGTCAACTTTATTCAGAATCAAGTTACGTTTTTATTTATAAACACTATTTTTTTTCTTTTTTTTTTCGCGAATTATCAGATGTGAAAAGGAGGGATGGGGTGTCGTCGAGGGGGAGGAATAAATAGAGTGGAGAACTTTCTTGATTGTCGGGGAGGAGGGTTTATGCAGAGTCTCGAAATGCACGATGACAAATGCCGCGAGTCAACGAGAGGTCTCTGCCCTCGTCGTCGTTGTGCTTCCTCTCGGGGATACTGCGCGGGTTGTGAAAGGAGCTCGTGCCCGAGCGGTGGCAGCCGGACTAATGGGGTTTTACGTTGCAGCTATCGCGACGACGATTAACGACCGCGGCGGGTTGGGGCGCGAGCACCAGTGGCGTATAGCGATTTCGCTCTAGGCTCGCACGCAACTCGCGGGTCCTGGGGTAGCGGGGGAGGAGGGGTTGCAATTGCCAACGACACCGGTGGATTTTACTGTGGCATTTTTTATCCGATTCCACCGAAACGACATAAAAAACCCCCATTGGAATAACACATCAACGATACACGAAAAGATATATTTTATTTAATAATTACAATAATAATAATATCGTACGAGGGTCTGAATAAAAAATAAAAAAAAATGAAACTTCCATTGCCCCAAAAATATACAACATAAACATTTATTATGCTGCAACACGTAATAAAAAAATGCTAGCAAGAAAAAAATCGCATTTATCGACAATCAACAAATTCTTTTCTCCGCGTTCTACGAAAAATAATTAAATTGCAACGCGTAACTCGACAATTAAGGACTACAATTCGTAGTTTTCCCGGCTCGCTCGAAAACTATTTGAGAACTTATAACTTAACCCGGCCCGTGAATTTAATTCAATTAAGCCTGACTTAATTAGCGAAACATTTGAAAAGTTATAGCGCGGAGTTTCACTAGTAGAGAGGATAGAGAAGAGCGACGCGTCGTACCTGTGCGGCTGCGTGAGTCCCATGCTGTGGGCGTAGATGAGTGGCGAGAGCCCGACGCCAATCGCGTAGAGCCAGAACACCGCGATGTACTTCTCGACGCTGCTGTGGGTTATGATGTTCTTGTATCGCAGCGGCTGGGCGAGCGACGTCAGCCGGTCGACCGCGATCGCGACCGTGACGAGAACGCTGACGCTGCACAGGGCGATGACTATGCAGTAGGGAACGATGCACAGAGTCGAGACTCGCGCCTCGTCCGGAAGTCCTGAGAGCTCGAGATGCATACCGAACGGCATGAACACACCGACCTGTTGATCCCAAAATGGCGCGTCCACTTTACAATTAACATTCATGACATTATTTTTAATCAGAAAAATAAAAAAATTACATAAGAAAAAGCATTTGTACCTCAAATATAATGCGAAATAAAAATGGCGGATAATGTGAAATAGAAATTACTGATGATATCAAATATAAATGACGAATCGATATTTCATATAGAAAATGTCAAACCAATAGTCGACCAATTCCAACGAATTCGAATTAAAACAAAGTCGCTTCGACGTCGAATTTGACTCGGGTACCCGCCGATCGATCGCGACTATTTACCAAAAGAAAAAAATCCCTGCGCGTGCGCGCGGTGGTTGCAATTAAATTTCTCCTAAGCGATGTTAACGGCCGCGGCGACGGAGTTGCGGTGCGCGAATTAACTCACCCCAAAGTCGCTGACTGCGAGCGAGGCGAGGAGACAATTCGACGCGGTGCGGAGTCTTTTGTAGCGATAGAAAGCCGCGAGTATCATGGTGTTGCTGCTAATGGTGATTGGCGCGAGGATGAAGACTATGGAGACGGCGAGGACGACGGAAACGGGATTAACATCGGCCCGGGCGTCCAGCCGCGTCACGGAGGGCACGAGGGTGCTGCTGCTGCTGGCGATGTCCCCGGTCACGGAGCTTCCCAGTGTCTCCGATGCCAGAGTAGACATGGTCCGTGGGCACAGAAATTTCCTCTCTTCCTATCTCCCTTCGTCTCCTCTTCGTACCGAATTCGTTGCTCTCGACCTCCCCGCGACCCCGACGAGGAGTCAAGTTTCGTCCGGAAGTGGCGGCGAATCCATTCCGCTCACCTCCCCCCAGGTCCCCTTTGTCACCGAAACGACTCGTTTTCCGTGGCTCACTGTACCATTCGCCCGATGCTTTTTCACCGCTCAGCCCGATCGTTTTTCCTCGATCGTAACGGCTCGTGTTTTTTTTTTCCCACGTCCCTTCCTCGTTCTCCCTCGAGAGCGCGGAGCTCTCTACGTCGTCATTCCGACGTTTTTATTCGCGACGCAGCGGCTGAGCAGTCGGACCGTGATTCTTGTCGGCGGACGGTGGGTTCATCGCGGCACTCGCGGTGGTTTCTGAAACAGGAAGAATTGACATTTTTTTATTTTATTGAAATTATTGAAATTCGAGGAAATTTATGGAATTTATTCAAATTTAATTTTAAAAAACCGGGCCGCGTCCCATCTGACCTCGGCCACCGCGATTCTTTTGATTACATCAGCTCCAACATTTTTTTTATTTTTTTAATAATAAATTGCGGACCAAGCGGAATCAAGTAATAAAAAGCTTCCTATATCATGACTCACGTTATGAGTCATCAGTTATAATAAAATAAATATATTTCATTCGTCTCGTTGATTGGATTTTCGCCTCATTTACCGTTCATTCACAGGCGAATGAATGGATCGGCCATAGATCTCGCGTTGCAATCACGCCAAGTCGATCCGTAGAATAACCGAGGCGGAGGTGAAGCCTCGGTTGTGTCATTAAGCTATTCTAAGGCGCGCGTTTCCGTATAAACGCAGGTCCCGCTGTGCGCCGGGTTGCCACAGGCGACGCACTTTGTAGCGCTATAAATAGAATAAAAGCTGCGTACACACTCGTCGCGTACGATGCGTTTTTCGCCCGGAGACAATTTTCACCGAGGTCGAGCTAAAGCTAAAGTCACAGCTTCTCTGTGTCACGTCAAAGGCGCACCAGCGTCTGCGACGTCTCGCGTCCCAAGTAGAAACATCCAGGCGAACCGGGCGAGTGCAGACTGCACCTCGGGCATCATTTTATTAGTCTCCAATTTTAGTCAAATTTCAGGCGATTAAATTATCCGCTTTAGGAATCTTCAAGCCCCCCGGGGACTTTTGGGTAAAATATTGAGATCGCTGTAAGCGGACTTCGTTTGCATGGAGAAAGAGACGCCCACGCGACGAAAAGTGTAATCGATGTGTCAACAAATATTTGCAAAAAATCTAACTTCTAAATTTGGCAAATAAATTGTTCAATAGACTTGATTTCATTTTGAACTTAAAAAACAATTACTTTTTCATCAGATACTGACAAGTTTAATCGAAGTTCGACAGATTGATCTTTCGGTTTTTAATTTTTGCGTCACACCGATGAATTAATTTGAACTCAAAAATACACTGAGAAAAATCCATGGGACAACAATGCCAAATATAACGAATTTTACTATACAAATAGGTGACAGTTACCATAATATATTGCCGGTGACATTAATTATCGTCGCGAGAACCATAAAAGCATTATTGTCCTCTCAGACAAATGTCGTATAGCAAAATTGACCATACATTTTTCTGAGTGTATCACAGGAATTCGAAATGATGTTGTACAAGATGCAATTTCATTTTTACGTAATATTGTGTACTGCGCATGCAGTTTCCAAGAATGTCTCGAGATTTTTCACCGATGGATTTCTCCACTCGCAATTTCACTTTATCCCACGCTCTTCGCTTTCGCCCGGGTCTATATGCAGACGGAGCTAGGCGAGAGAACTTAAAAAAAGATCCTCGAGGCTGAGCCTCCCGACTTATGAGTTTTCGCGCAAACCCCTTTGTCGACTGTTGCCCCGCTCGCGTTCTTCGCTTGTCCCCGAGCGAAACGTCGCTCGTCGCGGACGATTCTTAAGGGTGGGCGGGACACTCGGTCCGCGGCGGTGGCTCCGCGGGGATCACGACGCCGCGAGAGACGGAGAGAAATATGCGCGACGCTCGGTGGTGTCACGTGGTGTTTCGCATTGTGTAAGCGAGTCGTTCGTCCTTTTTCCTCAAGTCGCGTCATGAGCACCGACCGGGGACCGACTCGCAGCTTCCGCGCGCTCTCACCTTTTCCGCATTTTTAACGTCCAGCTGTCCCTCGAGCTTTTCCAACTTGGAACAAAAAAGAAGAATAGAATTTTTCTCGCGGACGCAGACGCGTTTATCCGGGCCCCCAATTGAATTGCAAAACGCGACGGTATTTTTCGAGTCAACGCTTTCCGCGCCGAATGCTTCGGACTCGACGAATTTGATCCTGGTGTCTCGTGGGTAATGGAAATATTGACAAAAACTGGGCCTCCGTGTGGTCAGAGCCGTGAAATTGGCTGTCGCTTCGGGGCTTAGGAAGGAAAAACCGAATTCTTCGGGTTCGACGGAATTTGATATCTTTGGGAAATCCGGTTTCTTTGCCTTGGAGTAAATCTAAATAAAGAAATAGGATATAATATTGCTCCTATTTTTATTTAGGTTGAAAATGTTGGCAAAAACTAATTGTCCTTGGGGTCAAATGTAGTCTCCAAGAAATTGGTTCAAAGTCATCGCTCCAAAGTTAATTTAATTGGCGAAGGAAAAATCGAGACACTCTGGGTTTCTGCGAAATTGGAAATCTTTGGGAAATTGGGTTTCTTCGAAGTAAATCAAAATAGCTTGCCCCAGTTTTATTTACTTTGACGCAAATAACTCGTCACCTTGGGGCGAACAAAGATCGCAATTACCCAAGTTTCATTGACTTTGAGACAAAAGATCCGTCGCTTTGTCGCAGGATGTGTACAAGGACCAAGGAAGAAGGATGTTGGATCTTGTCTTCACAGGGTCCAGGTCGGGGTCAGCGCTACTGAAAAAAGGGGGAAGGAGAAACACCACTGGCTGCCTCATATCGAGCCCTCGGTATTTTTCAATTATTTGCACAGCAACGAAAAAATGTTCACTTTTCTTTTAATCTCACAAACTCGCGTTTGCGGTTTGGCAACTGAACTTTTCTATTTGCCCGAAAGTCAACGTACTTCAACCGCCACGTCGAGTAATTTCGTCGGTGATCCAGTGGCCAGTTGCAGCACAATTTTCGTCAGATGAAAAGTGGAAAAACGCGGCACCGGACGGTTCGGCTAAACGCGCTGCGACTACACAGATCCCGGGGTATTGCGGTCTTGATTATTTTTCTTCGGACAACTTGTAGACTTGTCTGTACACAAGTCGTAGACGAAGTTTTCTACTCGCCCAGTGGCTGCGACACACCGAGTGTCTGCTTCGTGCCACTTTCACCTCCGACTGCGCTTACAGGACACTCGCGTTTATCTTATCATTAAAACGAAAAACTAAGAAATTAATCTGGACAATGAGACTGAGCATTCTGCACTTGGACATGGCGTATTTTTTCTTTATTACGAAAATCTACGAGGTATGCTTTACTCGAATACTTCCAGACATATTTTTCTTTGACATAAATATAGAACTTGAAATAAAATAGAATTTATACATTTCGAAAACTAATCTTCATCATAAATATTTTTTTAGTTGAAAATATTGGCAAAAATGGTTCACTGGTTTTTTTGTCTTTGAATATGAAAACGCTTTTTACAACAAAAAAATGTGGTCATCTGCAAACGCGAAGTGACTAAAAAAGCGCGAGTCCACTGTACGCGTCTCCTCCGTTGGCTTTTGAGTGAACAGCGTCCGGTGTCGTCGGTGGCGCGTTTCTCTTTTTATCGTTACGAGAAAAAGCGTCTGGGGGTGCCCGGCGCTATCTCGCCTTTTTTTCTCCTCGGCTTTCGTCCTTTTTTCCGTCTTAACGACAGTGGCTGCTGGGGAAGAGTGAAAACCAAGTCCGTGTGGAAGTCCCTGAAGAGTCATCGGCGATGTGTGTATACGTTGGCACACATCGTTCGCAGCCGCTGCGCACGCGATCTCCCCGTAGGTCAGGGATGTCCTGCACTTCCGTGAGTTTGCTCTCGTTAACGAATTCAACGATCTGTACCGTCTGATATCCACGTTGCAGGACGCTCGGATATTCACTCCGATACAGCTCAAGGTTGTGATAAAAATGTGTTCACCCAAACGAAAACAACAAATCATGTGCTGACTGTTACAAAATATTTCATTATTGCTTCGATGTGTATTTCGCGATGATAAAAAAATATTTATCAGCAGTCGACGAAAATATTTATCAACGTTCGACGGAAGTATTTGTCAATAGACGACGAAAATATGTATCAACAGTGGCGACGAGGAAAAATCCGGAATGACTTGCGCCACGTCAGAAGCTCTTGACATTATACGCGCTACTTCCTTACGGGGCGAGCGAGGGGCGAGGAGGGGAAGGGAGAGGGGTGGGTTTGTGAGATTCATAAACTTTTTGCTTCTTCATCGCTTCGCCTCATATCGGCCATAACAGATTGCGGGCTACGTATGGATAATGCAGAAAGTGTGTAAGGCACCGGATGCGGTTCGAGGATACCGACGGCCGCGCGTTTTTTGTTCGATATCGTCGTAACTTATTCGCTCGTGGATTGAAGCTCGGCTCGGCTCGTTTTAAGCTCTAATGCGCTCTCTGGCCACGGGGAGAGGCGCAATTTCTATAAGTATAAACGCGCGCGGAAGAGGCGAGCAGCGAGATTGAGACGAGATGAAAGGAGCAGCGGAGTAATCATTAAGGTGCACCAATGGACGGAGCCGAGGATGAGCGAGGCGATGAATGGGATTCGGATTCAATCGCCGCTCGCCACTGCCTCCGCGTCGACTCAATAGCCTCATTTTTTATTTCCTACCCAATCCAATTGTCAAAGTAAATACAACTTACTACAATTTATCGTAAGTATTTAACCGCAGCCACGACAATTAATTTTCCCGAATAAAAAGAAATGACCTTCGAAAAATTCACCCACATTCGCGTAAACTCCGAAATGCAACGACGCGGAAAGCTCGTTTATCGCGAGCTTCAGTCGTTAAAAAAAGTCATAAAAATGCCGGAGGATTCGATCAGGATTTTATGTACTTTGCCTGGGCAAAGTATGTATCTATGTATTTCGAGTAATTAATTCAGAAGCAAGTGAAACGGGCAAAATCGGTAATGAAAAGTGGAATATGCGTCGCTGTCCTCAATCGAAGCGATGTAAACAAGGTGGAAGGGGGGGGGGGGGTTCGTTGATATTTCGTAAACAAGACAACAATTTTCAGTTTAATCTGGCGTCGGGGATGCAGACAACGAGCTGTATGACGATGGAGACCTTGCAGAACACTTCACTAAAATTCTACTTCAACTACCACCACTAGTACTGCAATTACCACCACTGGCATCGCTAATGGCGCGGCACTCGGTGCACGTAGAGCGTAAACACATCGCGCATGAGTAGAAGCTGAAGAGACCGCGTGGAGCGACCGAGGGGGATATTTTATCTGCAACGCCGCGTTATCCCCCGACTGAGATTCTCGTTGACACGCGAGGGAAATATATTCATATCGTGCAACTTTCGCTATAATAAATTCGCGACGATTAACCAGCCACGTGCCTTTCCACCTTCGCATCGAAATTTTGTGTGCATGTTCCAATCAAAAATTCGTTGGGTAAACAAACGTGACACGTGACATTTTTGGGACCAACTGAAATTTAATCGCCACGTCGCCGTCGAACCAATTATTTTTCGCCACGCATATATTGACCCATAAAAGTCGTGGAAACTTCGGAATATATGGGAATCGTAACGGAGCGTAAACCGCCGCAGATGTATGGGTCGTATCGCTCGATGGTCTTTCATTGGCCCTTGTCAAAATGGTAGATAAAGCTTTCACGACTTTCACTATCTGGGATTCACCGTCCGTCGTGCGTCGGCAACAATAACCGTCCGCCGGGTGTGTAGCGATATTAGGGACGGGGGGAAGGAAGAGATGGGGGGGGGGGGGGGGGGATGCTCGGTCTGGCGAGCGGCATCGTCTTCCGTCGAGTTTTCTCGGACGACATCGAGGCTCTTCCAGACATATTTCTCATGGCAATTTTCTCGAGAACGTCACGCACACATTTACACACATGTATGTGTGTATCCTGCTTTCTTTCCGGCTTCCGGGCACGTGCTACTTTTTCTTATATACTTGCGAAACGACATTGCCGCGTTCGGATATTGAAGGAATTGTCGACCTTTATGTTATCCGGGCGGATCCGTGCGGTTGTTCTATCCGATAGTTCGGAAACTCCGCGGCCCTTTCCAGCCGGAGTTCCACTGCTGAGCGTGAAATTCCAATGGGCAGCACGTGTCAGGCAAATCGGGGAAGGATGACTATTTTTTTACACTCGGGGACCGAATAGATGGAGGTTTAATTTTTTTCCTAGAAAAAATTATGAAAAAAAGGGTTTAATTAGTACCGATTCTTGCAAATTAAATTGACTTAATTTCCAGCGAATGAATTGTCCAGTGGATGAAATGTCCAGCAGATGAAATATCCAGCCGACAATCCAAAAATATTCGGAGATGCAAATAACACGGAAAGGACGATAACAGCGCGAAACACGAAGCGAAGCACGTGGACGAAAAACCGCGGTGTCAATAAACAAACCAACGTGCCCGGTGCTAATGTTCTCCCGGTGGCCCCCGGGGCATCGCGATTTCTTTGACGATTTAATTAAACTCTCTCGTCGCCAGGCTCCGGGGCTTCGCGAAAATGTGTCGCACTCCCCGGGCTCCCGATTCTCGCGCCAACGGAAATGAACTTACCACTCGTGTGTATAGCCCCAGCCTCGCTTTTCACACTCGCGCGCGGCTGCTCTCGCCCGTTTTCACTCTGAATAGCATTTCACAGATTTCGGCGAGGAAAATATCCACGGGCAACGCGCGCGGTAACAGCGCGTCCCACATGCGCGGAGGGCGTAGCAAAAAAAAACAAGGAAAAAAAAAATTCGTCTGCGACGGTCGAGTCGAGCCGCAACCTTGAATGACTTTAATTCCAGCTGCGAAAAGTGGAGCTTTTTGCCATCAAGCACTCGGCCTCTCGACGCGAGTTCCGTGTGTTCAACTTTCGAAATTCTCTTTACGTCTCACAGCTGGACTGAATAATAATTTAATAAGAAAGTCTCGCGAGAGTAAAAACCGCGACGGGAAATTTTCACGAGACATATTTTGAATAAAATGTGTTTAACGTCTCGAATAACTTTGCCTCGAATGAGTCCACAACTTTTCCATATATAGAAAATTAAAAAAATCCTCACGAAGGAATTTAATTCGACACAGTGCCCTTTTTTCAGACTCGTCCACCGTCCAAAAAGTCGGTGGTTCGTGGTATCGTGATAAAAAACCCATGCAAACAAACAAATTATTTTCGACCCAATTCCATCCAATTAAAATTCCTTTCGCGTGACGCGATCGGTGTTAATTTTTTATTTTCTCGTCGCACGCGAGACACGAGGCGTCCAAAAGTCCTCGTACGCCGCAGACAACCAGACGAACCATAGACAGCAACCAGACTGGGTTCGGTCGCGTCGCCCTTCGCATTCTGATTCGCGAGACTTATTAGCTCGATATACAAATTCTCTCGAGAATCCAAATGGCAGCATTCGCGAAGTACAATTACTTGAATATTGACAGCGCGGCGATGGGCGTGGTCAGTCCATGGGTTATTCGCCACAGCATTAGCATCCGCGTGTTTGACGGGAAACGTATACCCGACATTTTCCCTCGAACACATGTATACGTCATGCGTATCTATATATATTTATACATCTACATATATATGTACTATATAAACGTGATGTATATCATTAGGTTGTTGCGTTGTGTGGCCAATGAGGGACACGCGGGGGTCGCTATGGGGGCCATCGCGTGTGTCCATGAATATTCAGCCCCGCGTCCAACTCATGCATTCTCAATTAAGCCACCCTTACCATGTAAATACGGGGGTGACGAGAGCCGAGTGGCAGGAGTGGTGGTGGGGTGGGGGTTGGGGGGAGGAGGTTGAGGTTGGATGGAATAAGGTGGAAACGTGTGGAGGTTGCCTGACGTGTAGAATCTCCAACTCATTTCACACTCTCCCTGCGTCTCTGTCTCGTCGTCGTTTCTGTCGTCCCGAGCGCCAACGTTTCCACGACGCTAATGTCTTATCCACCCGGGACGACAGCCGCGAGCGCGAACTCCGTGCGAAGTTTTAGCTCAGCGCGAAACGCTCGGTCGACACCGGAAACGCGAGGGGCACACATTGGAAATATCTTGCGCGCAACTTCCAGGCGCAGCTCGCGCGGAAACGCGAGGAGAAAACACTTTGACTGGAAGTGTGTTCGGTGAACCCGATATATTCGGGGGAAACCGAGGGAAACTCGTCGAGAGATCGTCGCGCTCTGACGAGTCGTGATTAAAGGAGCTGCGGGGGATTTTACGTTGCAATGAAATTGATGAAGAATGGGGGGGGGGGGGGGTAATTGAAATAGCGAAAGAAATGATAACGACGAAAATGACTTTGATAACAGTGGTAATAGTGCAATAGTAATGTTGATAGAAATGTAATTTTTTTTTCAGTGGATTTTAATTCAATTTTATAAAATTATAGTTTCATATTGAATTTGTTTTATGATTTTTCAGAATTCACCGAGCTTCGGTATTTCGCATTGAATTGCACTTTGCGTTTACCCATAAAAAACGGGGCTGTAAAAAACGGCTTCTCTCTCGCATTCGCAGGTTAAAAGCGCGCGTCTCGTTTTACCTTAAAAATGGATTCGAGTTGAGAGCGCGCGCTGTTGTGTCGAGTTTGCATCGGGCGTGAATGGAACGAGAGCGGACGCGGAGCCTGCGAGCGAGCGCTGCACCGGGGGCGAGAAGCCCGTTGCAATAAATATCGTGGCATTGAAAAGAATTCAATTGTAAGCTCTGAATTATTGTTAAATTGACTGTTACACAGCTGTCCGGAATTCGCTGCGCAAACGCTATTTATCGGAAATGGCAATCAGAGTTGATCAATCAATAAAACTGCCATTACGCGAGTTTTGTCATTGGAAATGGTTGACATAAATAAATACGATAAAATCGAAGTGATGGATTTTTTAATTAACTGCAAAAAGGGTTAAAACCAGTGTTGTCGCGACTTGAAAAAAATGGTATCAGTTAAGAGTCGATATTTTGAAAAGAAAAATGTTATGAACCTTGATTGGAAATAAAAGTTAATCGAGTGATAAAACTATTCAGTGCACGACAAGCAATTTTCAAAACGCACCTAAAGCGCGTGATCATCGTCGCATTGATTCGGCGCGAACGTGACTAACGCGTTTCCGGTCGAAGGTCGAAACGCCCCCGAAATGTCGCATTCACCGGGTCCCGGAGTTACGCGTGCATTTCCGTCCCGGTATTTCGGCAAATTCGTCGTAAATATCGCAAAACACCGCGCGAATTCCCGATGTCCACGTGCCGTTTAAATTAATATCATTGGACGGACTGGGAAAATTACCCATAAAAAACCGTTCGTTATTGGAAGCGCGGTGTAAATAACGCGAGTGTCTCCATTTCGCGTTTGGGCTATAAATATTTTGTTGTAAAGCGTTAATGCAGCATCGCATTATACATGACGCGTGCTGCATATCCCCGCGAGTTATGCGCGAGTCACGTACAACGTCCGGTCGCGATTTTCGGACTTCCCGCAAAATACCCAAAATTACGGCGGACCGGAATAATTTGAAATGCATTTATCGTCGCGTCACGCGCCCCGAGCGAATTGCACCGCGTGAGAGGGACAGACGGAAGTCACGCTCGTGGCAAAAAAAACAAGTATTATTAATGTTTCACACGCCGCTCGGCACGTCTTGTTCCCCTTTTATCGGGCGCTCCGCACACTCGACCCGGAAGATTGATGGATGAGGATTATTCAAGGTGGCGTCGTTGATAGCGACACGCGCATGTTGACATGCATCATGTTGGTCGTACAGTGAAATCTCGCGTACCTCACGTCAAATAAAAAAAATTGTGGGGGCAAAAAGCAATTTGCCGAATAAAAACGAAATTTTTATTTTATGCTTTTACATTTTTCGAAAGTTTATTTTTCATGTTAAAAAACAACCTGCTTAACGTTATTTTTATTTGTTGTCATTATTACTTCGTTGTAACGAACAAGGTTACCATTTTTTAAAGCAGTCGTCGATGAAAATATATTTTGCAACGTTTCTATTTGTGTGTCCAAATGTAAAAACAAATTTAAATTAGGCGAGGTTACACTGTACAATGACACAATGAATGGACCGTTTCGGTGTACAAATCGTTCGGGGACTCCGCAAGTAATGGCGAAGAAAGCTTCGCAAAGCGCTGGGGTGAATCGTGGCAGGGGTAGAGGGTGTAGCGGGGGGGGGGGGGGGGGGGGGAGATTTTTCGCGCTTCCGTCTCAAGGTCGCTCGTTTTCGGCGCATCCCTCGTTCCCGCTACCGGGAGTTTATCCCGTTACGCGACGAGGTCGCTCGCTCGGGTGGCGTGGGGGAGGGGGAGGGTTAGTTACAGCGGATTATCGATGCCACGTGGTACGACTGGCGCCGCGTTTCCGCTGCATCCTCGCGCGCGGAGGCGACGAGGGGGCAAAAGGTGTTGCGTGCCACGGTGACTTTGCGCTCAACATGACACTCGTTGTTCTACGTATTTTTCCCCTGTCCTCCTCTCTCGTCACCGGCGAGAAATAAAACTAACGCTCGCGTCGACGCATTTGCCATTTCGTGACAACTCTCGACGGCGAAGGATTACCGGAAATAATTGATGTAGAGACATAAAGTATATAAAGTACGACACTCGAAGCATTTTTCAGTTCCTTTGTAATGTTCAATTTTTAAGGTTTTTTTATCACTAAAATAATAATATTGTTATTATCGGCATAACTTTATGGTAACTAAATATTTTCGAGTGTACCTTATAAATTATGTGTTAAAATATTTTAAATATATTTTTCTTATATTTTAGAAATATATTTTAGTCCTACGTGCACGCAGGACTCGATTGTGCGTGTAGATTTTTGTTTTCATCATTTTCAAATTAGGCAGTTGGCGTGGTCAGGGTCTGTCCGCCGGGATACACAGAGCCCCGTGTATCTTATTAAAACCTATAACTTTTCCGTTCTCGCGAGCGACGTGTCCGCGTGGAAGTAGCGATAACTCGAGCGTACACGCGCCTCTCATATATTTCCCTAGCGAATATACGAAGAATAGGACGAATAGGACGTGGGACAACGTCGCGTGTCCGAAAAGACTTATATATCCCCGCACGTCTCGGTTGTCTGGCGCCGCGCGTACACAATAATTGTATTTCGATAGAACATCACACTCGTCATTCGTGAGTTAAAGTCACCCTCGAACGACTGAAAAAAAAAAGTTAAAAAACTGTAAATTTCTTTGCTCCCGAGTAAATAAAGCGATAATTATCAATGCACAGCAAAATATCACGATTGTAATGCAAAACACGACATCCAACGTACCTCACAATATAAAATAAAACCCACAAAAAAAAGATCCGAAAAAGAAGTTACGTAATTCGCATCAATACTCTGCAACACACGATATGTAAAAAACGACAAAAGGTTACGATAATATTAAGGAGTTGCCTTGCAATGGACGTCGTCATTAATGCGCCGGGAGCCGGCATTTCGATATCCCGGCAATTTGGCGTCGGCACCGGAAACCACGCAACACATCAGTCACCATTCTTCGGCTTCCTTCCCGGAATCATTTGGCACACCCGTAAAACCGCGGTAGCGTCGCGCAGTGCGTTTTCCTCGGAAGCGCCACGTGCGGCGGGTTCGTCAGACACAGTGACGCCCCGCGCAGCAGACGACGACGCCGACGGCGACGACGGCGACGACGACGACGACGAGAAAGATGGGAAAACGAATAGAAAGGAGAATGAGCGCAGCGTCGCGTCGTCGTCCTTGAACCTGGTCAGGCCGGCCGGAACGCCGAGTTGCACTACTCGCGTGGGGTGTGCACAAAGCCCCGACAGAGTCGCCGCGGTCTCGGCCACGACCGCCACATTCCCTACCCCCTCCCCTCCAACCGTCCCTCCCCCTCCTTTCACCCTCGACGCGAAGGCCAAAGTCTAACGTACAGAGCGAGCGGAGCAGCGTAACTGCGGGTGAGGAGAAAGAGAGCAGCGCTACACATACGCGTTGTATGCATGTATATACACACAGCGTTGGGTCTCGACCGAATCGATTGGCGTCTTCTTGTCAATCGCAAAATCCTCGGTCATGATTTTTCACCCCGGGATACCGCCTCGGCTTCTGTTTTCGCGTCTTTTCTATCGAAAGGCCATCGCTATCATCAATCTTTGAAGAGAAAAGTTCGCTACGGTGTATCGGACGGTGTATTATACGCGTCTCCGCCCCCGCAAGCCCGAAGTGTATCTGAGAGGAGACGCGGCGAGTTTTTGCATGCGCCGGCTACGTGGGTGTTTTTGAGATCGAATTCTTGACCCTTTTAGACGGGGATCCGAAGTTTCGTTATATTTGTTTACTGGATGTCTTGGAATACATTTTTTATTGACAGATGAATGAGTAATTGTGTGGAATTTATTTATTTTTTATATACATTTTCGGTTCAATGGAATTTGTTTGGCTTGGTATAACGATTTAAATAAATCTTTATCCAAGTTCTGTGCTGACTAAAAAACGTTCAATTTTTCAAAGATCCTAAAACAAATCATCGAAACACAATTCCCCTCAATTTCAAATACGACGAGTACCACGTTCAGAATCTCGTAAGTCTAGACCGAAGCGGATGTGGAGATTGCGGGAATGAGTTAAAATTTCAATTCTCACCATTGAGAATCCACGAAAAGAGGGATCGTCGCGTTGACTACGGAGGAGGAGATGCATTGCGGGATGATGCGATCGGGGGGATTGCTCATTGGCTATCAGGACGCTTCGCTCGACCCTGCTCTTGCACTTGCAACCCCCGGCGACCCCGAGCGTCGTGCATGAGGAGGATGCGCGCCGAGCGAGCAACCCTCCCGGGGTCACGGTCGCCCCGCCGTCACCGACGCGTTTGTATTACTATAGCAGATAATATGTATATAGATCCTGGCGAGTCTTTTGCCTCCCTGTGTTTTCCCCCACTCCGTCTGCACGGTCTCTCCTTCCAATCCTTCCGGGCTCGTGCACTCGGCGCCGCCGCCGCTGCTACTGCTGCTGCTGCACATGCGGGATACCCCGAGGGTGTACACGTCGAACGTGTATAATGTTAGGGTAATTCAGGGTGAGATTGTTTCCGTCATTATTTTTTTAAATAGACACCACGAACTAGAATATATTTTTCAGAAACAAACGTAAGGATAAAGTGAGTCGCTTTTAATAGTACGATTAAAAAAAAATAATTATATTTTCGATACGGATTATGTAAAAAGAACTTTTTGGACTTTGTAAATTTTGACAAACGTCAAATTGCCATCGTCAATCGTTGCCTTAGCAGAATTTATTTTAATGAAATGAATTTTTTGGAATAAACGTGGTCAACCCTCTCGGATTTGCCGCTGTACTGCTGAAAAGTGCTGTACGTACGGTGCGCGCGTTGCACACGAGCATTCGAGTCCAATATCAACCGAATGCGCGAGCGCTTAGCCGCACAGGCGCGAAATTTATCTTCGGGGTGGACCAACGATCCGAGCCCACTCCAGGAATGTGTACATCCCCCCTCCTACATCCGCTGGCTTCCAAACTGCGGGCTCGACCTGTGGCCGCCACTAAAGTAGCAAAATTCTCGCCAAATTCCCTGAAGATTGGATGCACCGCGCCCACACACGTCGAGATCGAATTGTCATTGGTAGAAACTCAGCTGAACAAAGTTTAAGGTTTATATTCCAGTGACCGTTTCTTCGGCTTCTTCGATCTACGAGTCCTGATGGAGATCATAAAATGAGAAAAGAACTTTGGTAAAAAAATGTTGAGGTACCCAAAAAAATCGTTATTGTAATCATTAAATAAATAAATATCCAGATGCTGAATTCGGTTGATCTCTTTTCACGGAATAGCATTTTTTCCAGGAAATCAGCGGCTGGAAGTAGAAATCGATCGCGAGCAACGATACAAAGTCTTCGGGGTTGTTGCACGCGAGATGAGAGGTCGCCTTGTGTACACATCTAGGACTCGCGGAGGCTTCGGGAAAAGCAATTCTCTCCGGGCACCGGTGGGAATCACGGCTCCTTGGAAAACAAGAGGCCCGGCCGGTTCTTTCTTTATGGATGGAATAAGGTGTGGTCAGAGCGCGAACGCGAGAGGAAAGCGAACGCCCGGTGCCCCGAGGAGGTTCGACAAACATTTACTTCCATGTCCGTTCGACAATTTTTAGATCGGATACATCGGGCCGAGGACCACCCGGAGAATACGCGCGTGCAAGTGGATTTGAAAATGCAGAATCGGTTCAGGGTTCAACGTAATGGACGGCTTACAGCGTGAATGTAATGCGCAACGAGTTTAACCTGTCATGCTTGCGCTTAAATTGCTCTTGAATGCCTGATATTTTTAACTGTATTCACACCTGTGACATGTTTGTCATACGTGACTCGGAAACTAATCGGACAAATAAAAATTCGCCACCCTCTAATAAGTGCCCGGGCCCTTCGGCGCGTCCTGCTTCAACGTGGACGAATAACCTACTTCACCTTTGAATTCTACGTTATTTTATAAACTACTAGGCGAATAAAATCATTTCTTTGATAGAAACAATAAACAAACAAAACAAAGGTCAGCTCCTTTTGAAATTAAGGATTTTTTAATGAAGTAATTTTGCAACTCTTTCGTCGTTTTCGAGAAAACATGATTCTTGCCAAACATTGACAGTGCCGTGCATAAGTTCGAAAATTCGTTTGAAGAACAGGAACTTAATTAAAGCTTCCTCGAAATTGCGTCCCGAGCTCATTCGAGGTAGGTCAGAAGCTTAGTTTCCATCTAGAGTGAAAAGTTCGGCAAAGCAGCGAGTCCCGCGTCGGAGCCTTCGTTAAAATGAAGATTCACTCGTACTTTTCTGTTTACTTGGGTCACTTCACTCTCGGCTCTGCTGCTACATCGAACAAGCTACTTTTGTCGAATGACGGGCCAGATTAGAACCAGCCGAAGTTACGTCGAGTTGTGGGGAACAGGCGGTGAAAGCTCTGTTGACCCCATCGAACGACGTCGGTGTCGTCATTCGCCCACGAAAGACACAAAAAATGTTTATTTGGTGGAATGGCTATACTTTTTTTTTAACCCTTAGCGAACATTTTTTGTTAAAAAAAACCGTCACTGTTTTCTCAAGGAACGATCGCCACGTGTCGACGCTGCACTTCAGCTGGAGAATTTTGCAAAACCAGACGACGGTCGATGCATTCCCAGACCCATTTCCTACCCATTCATTTGCGGCAATTCACCGAGGCGCAACGGGTCTTTGCGCGACTCTACGTGGACTGCATAATATATTGTCACTCAAAAGCGTAACGCGGAATTGTGTCTTGAAACTTATTCGCGATTCTGTGGCGAGTTCATTCGCTCCACGTGCCTCATGAACCTCGCTGCGACGACAGCTCTAAAGTTGTCTGACGTCATTACTTTCAAAATGAAATTAATCTCGCATTTGCTCCTCCTTCTGGGTCTCGTCACTCCCAATGTGGCTGTCCGACTGAACGAGGACACTTTGTTTATCAGCAGGAACGTCAGAATCGCACGTGGAATATCGGACTGCACGGGTGAAGCGGCCAAAGCCCTTTTCACACCTTCCAACGACATCACCGTCGTAGTGGCCAACCGTTTCCGTCATCCTCATCTGCTACAAGACATGCTGGGAACAACCTTCGTCGACAGAGCCGTGAAGGTCTTCAACAACGTCCGGACAGATCCCAACGACAACGAACACGTCAGTTCGAGAGAATCCAGCTTCGTGCTGATCGAGACTCACGTTGACGGTCATCAACTGTTGGACGATCCATTGATCGAGCGTTGGGCCGAGTACATCATAGTGACCAAATCGTCGTTCCAGTGGCTCACGAAGTTCGCTGATCAGCTCTGGCACCTCGGTTATGTAAAAGTCGCCTTCGTCCGGGTGTCCTCGACCGGTTCCAGCACTTTGCTTCGACCAACGCAGAGTCCTCAATCAAGAGGGTCAATTCCAACCCTTGAATCCTTCGACCTCTGCAGGGAAACGTCAAAGCCTGATAAATCATCGACAGAAAGGACTCAGGGAGTCAGCACCACTGCTCATCCTTTTTCGTCGTTGCTTCACACCCCTACCAAGGGGACCTTGGAGTTCGCCAAGGTCCTGGAGAAAGGAAAAACATTCACCAGGTTCACATCGGACGGCAGACGAACGAGTTTGGGCATTGACATTTTGCAAATGTTCGCGACCAAGTACAACATCGAGATGGTGCGAAACGACTGGAAGACTGAAGATGACCTGGTGATGACCTGGATGGACGCGATGCAACGTTGTGTGGCTGGAAAGTGTGACTTCTTTTACGCTCGCGAGCTGCCGCCGAAGAACTGTTGCGATCGCGTCGAGCCGATCGGTTGGTACACTTTGGAAACTCTGGTTTTTGTGGACAGTCGGAAGAGTTCGCTTCGTACACTGAGCGGCCTCCTCATGCCTTACCACGGTTTCGTCTGGTTGTGCACTTTTCTCTTGCTCGGGACATTTGCTCTCTTCGCTTGGGCCATTGAAATTCTGTGGAGTCAGAGTCTCGTCCACGAGCGAATAACCGTTCTTCAAATATGCTCGATATTCGTGGGTCAGCCCATTCCGGTTCTTCCGGCCAAGTTCAGCCTGCGATTTGTTATCGGTATGTGGCTCGTCTACAATCTCAACAGTATCCTGCTTTACACTGGTACATTCAGCAGCGCTTTGACCACCTACGATACGGATATGCTGACGACTGTCGACGACATCTTGGAATCCGGACGACCCATCTGCGGCACCAAGCATGCTCAACGGATTCTCAATAGCACGAAGATGTCTGAGATACACCGCATCAGGGACAGGTAATTGTCTGCTATCTGAGACCACTTTGTTATGAATTTTTGTTTGCATTTATTAATGTTTCTATCAGATTGGAAATTGTCAGTGAGGAGGAAATATTTGACAAGATTTTGAATGAGAACTACATCGGTGCTCATCATTCGTCGTACGTGTCGTTGCACAACTGGATCAATCGAGCGAACTCGTCGCTTCAGCTTTACCGCATTTCCGAGGCTTTCATTGCCAAATATCCGTTGAACATTTTCGCCAAAAAGCGTAATCCATTCAACGATGCCTTCAACAGAATGATTTCGAATCTGCGCGAAGCCGGTGTCAATGCCTATCTGGTCGATAGATTCTATAATCATAGATTCGCCAAGTCCGGGGAAGAGAAGCCACTGCTCACGACAGGCGGTCCTTACTTGACTCTCGAGCACTTGCAAGTTGTGTTCTATATTCTTTTTGCGGGTCATCTTTTGTCGAGCATCGTTTTCCTTGTTGAAATTCACATGCCCAGGTGATTTCACTCAATACTGCAATCTTATCTTAAGAAGTGTCGATTAAATTGATAAATTGTAATAAATTACAAAATTATCAATATGCAACCAAGTGAAGTGTAACTTACGCCACAGAAAAATAAAATGTGTCAATGTACGCCCTAAATCATCTCTTGTTACTTATTCTAAAATTTCCCCGGGTCTACTGTCAATTTCTATAATGGCAGGCTTTCGAAAAAAATATCTACAGTGTCCGGAATCGTGAGCCTCGGTGGAAAACTCAGGCAAGAAATATTGTGTTTACAAAGTTCCACCCCAATGTTACTGGTGATTCGTGCCGTGACGAAAGGCGCAGTGTTTTTGAAGATTTTATCAAACATATTTTGCGAAAAAACTCCACGTGTAAACGACACCCATTTCTTTTTACAGAAAGTTTTCTCCTACTAGATACCAATCAGTGTGCTGCCAAGAAATGTCCTACCCTCTCGTTTCCAACAATTTCCGTGCATACATTACGCATTTTTCTTTTTCAAACATTTCTGTCATCTCGAAGTATAATGATCTACGTTTGCGTGGAACAATTCCGGCTTCAAACATATTCAAATTTGCAATAGAGAGCTCACTCAAGCCCGGCGCGTTGAGAGCCTCGGTACCGCGGCTAATTCAACATTGTGCAAAGTATTAAGAGCCTCGCGAGATTCCGCAACAATGAGGAAAAGCTTCTTTGTCCTGCCGGGATTAGTTGCCGCAAGTTTGGCCGGTGTCTTCAACGTGAAACTTTTGCCGAGCGACGTCGAGTCGGCCCGGAGAATATCGCGTTGCACGGAAGAGGCGGCTAGGACGCTTTTCGCCCCGTCGAACGATATTTCCGTCATCCTGCCTGACCCGCACCGTCGCCCGGATTGGGTGGGAAAGTGTCTGATGTCCGGAAGCTTCGCCAACAGGACCGTGAAAATCTTCAGCCAATTTCCGACTGAGCCAGAAGGCAAATTTCGTCCTCTCGCTAGACAATCGAGCTTCGTATTGATCGACGATCGTGCGAACCTCAAAAGTCGACTTACGAAAAATTCCGACATCGGTCGCTGGAGGGAATACATCATCGTTACCGAAGCGACGAGCCAGTGGCTCTCAAAGTTCGCAGTACACTTGTGGAACCTCGGTTTCGTAAAAGTCGCTTTCGTTCGCGTGACGACCAACGGGACGTCCAGCCTTCTTCGTCTGGTCAGAGATGTGTCGTCACGAGTATCACCGCCGACTCTGGTCGTCTACGACCTCTGCGCCGAGAGATCAACGTCAACAGCGGAGCGAGAAAAAAATCAACGAGACTTCAGTCGACCCAGGGTCGTTCCCTCCTTCTCGTCGTTGTTCCAGACGCCGATTAACGCGACGGTCAAGTATTCCAGGATCCTGGAGGGCACCGAATCTGAGAAAGAATTCTTCAGGAACAGATCGAGCGGCAAAATTGTGAGTCTTGGTGGTGACATCATAGACGTATTTGCGAATAAGCACAACATCGAGCCGATAAGACACCATTGGATGAACCAGAACGAGTCCATCTGGAAAGATGGAATGTACAGATGCTTCGCCGGAGAGGTTGACTTTTTCTTTGATCGCTTGCCACCTTCCAGGTCCTTCAAACTTGGACTGGTCGACGCTGTCGCTTGGTACAAATTCGAGACACTCGTATTTGCGGATAGTCTCAAGTCTTCTCATGTATCGTTCGAGGGTCTAATGGTGCCTTTCAAAATTAAACTGTGGATCTGCACTTTTGCGCTTCTCGGAGCTTTCGGCGTCTTTGCTTATGCCGTCGATGTCCTGAGCCTTCGGGGTCTGATTCGCGAGCGTCTGACCGTGCTCGCCATTTGGTCGGTCTTCGTCCAACAGCCTCTTCCGCGGCTTCCTGGCAAATTTGGCCTGCGCTTCGTTCTCGGCATGTGGTTGCTCCACAATCTGTCGACCAGCACCTTGTACACAGCTACGTTCAGCAGCGCCCTGACAGCCACGGACAGCAGCAATCGGCTCAGGACTTTTCAGGACATTCTGGACTCCGGAAGACCCATCTGCGCAGGGGCAAGGGCAAAGGAGCTTTTTCACGATACTAGTGATTCTCAGATGCTCGCATTGTATGACAGGTAAACATATATTCACTGCGATCATTTTCAGTAGGAATGACTGCAATTTATTAAAACATAAAAAAAGACTCTAGAATTATCATTATTTTTTCAAATTATGATAACTAACGTTTTCAAATAACGAATGTTTTTAATTTGCGTCCAACAGAACCGAGGAGGTAATTCCGGTAAACGCGTTCAACAAGGTCGTTAAGAAAGGTTACATATGCGCGCGTCATCTGGCTTACATCGCCGAGCACAACTGGTTGAATCGTCGAAACGATTCCCTTCGTCTGTATTCACTCGCCGAGGCAGTAGTGCTGAAATATCCGTCTTTTTACTTCGCGAAAAAGGATCATCCGTACAGCAAGGAGCTCAACCGTGTAGTCTCTATTGTTCGCGACGCCGGTCTCCCGGGTTACCTCAACACCAGGTACACGAGAAAAGTACCGAAGACCAAGGACGAGATGGCACTTTCTTCGACCGACGAGTTTTTGAAATTGAAACATCTGTCAGTTATATTCGAAATCCTTGCGATAGGACATTTTGTAGCGATAATTGTTTTTATCTTTGAACTCTATATGCATAGGCGATCTAATCGTCAAAAATAATTTGTTTGTGAAGACCCACGACTCAATTAAAATGTATGGTGTAAAAAACACGTAGGCATAAACAAATGTTTTTTATTTAATTTTTGAAAACCTGGGTTATATGCAAAATAATTAAATTATTCTTAAGCTACTTTATTCATGGATATCATTTCTTATCAGTAGTAGAAATTCGCTAGATATTGTCAAACTGTGGGGAAAAGTGGTCTAGAAATTATCTCACCAGGAGCTACACTTCTAGGCGGTGCAACACGAGGTTCTCGATGGATTCTAACCACGTATCCGCGAGAAACTGCACGTTTTACACGGTATTTTCCGCGAGCCGAAGGGTCGCAGCTTGCGGAGCTGTAATATTGTACCCGCTCGTTTACGACAGTTCCGGAACAAAAGTTACGCCCGCCAGCGTACAACTGCGACGTACGCGAATTATGTAACACGCCGTATTAAATTCGTGACTTCAAACGTCTGCGAAATTCTGTCGCGACTTCATTCGCGTCTGGTGCGTCGAGACTTCGCCTTGGAAAAATTCCCGCAGCCTTTGTAACGTCGAATACAATGAAGACACCCGGGTACTTCATTGTTGCCCTAGGACTTGTGACTCGCACTTTGGCTGCTGGATTGCACGACAAACTCTCACTGGGCGATGATGTCGACGAACGCGCCCGACAGACGTTGCGCTGCATAGGACGAGCAGCTAAGGCTCTTTTTACGCCGTCTAACGACGTCTCCTTTGTCACGGGCAATGATCACCTTTACCCCGTCCTGCTGCGCGAGATGCTGAAGGAAACTTTCGCCTCCCGAACCGTCAAAGTCCTCACGAGATTCCGGCTGGACCCGACCGGCCCCTCGACCAGAGAGTCGAGCTTCGTGCTGATCGATAATCACGTCAACTATCCTCAACTCATGGAGCATCCGGGGGTCGAGCGCTGGGCGGAGTTCATCGTGGTCTCCAAGTCGACGATCGAGTGGCTTGCGGAATTCGCCGATCGACTGTGGAATCTCGGCTTTGTAAAAGTTGCCTTCATTCACATCGCGCAGCAAGGAGTCTGCACTCTCTACCGACCGATACAAGATCCCTCGTCAAGAGGATCCAAACCAACACTGAAGGTCTTCGATGTCTGCGACGAGGACCCAACAACCAACCGAGAAACGATTCGGCCTATGACAGTTCATCCGTTCTCATCGATGCTTCACACCCCGACAAACGCGACCTTGAAGTTCGCCAAAATCATGGAAGGTACTCAATTAGGAAGCTCCTTCACCAGGTCTACCCCGGACGGCAAACAAACGTCTTTGGGCGTCGACGTTCTGCAGATGTTCGCCAACAAGTACAACATCGAGCTGATACGCTACGACTGGGACAATCAGGACACGACGACCTGGACCGACGCTATGAAACGCTGCATCGCCGGTGAATTCGACGTTTTCTACGCTCGCGAACTGCCGTCAGCCGAGAGTTGCTGCAGCGACGTCGAACCTCTGGCTTGGTACACGTATCAGACTCTGGTTTTCGCGGACCACATGAAGAAGACCTGTCATCCTTTCAGGGCTCTTTTTCTGCCTTATCGCAGATACGTCTGGCTCTGCACTCTCGTGCTGCTAGGATTGTTCTTCTTCTTCGCTCACTCGACTGGAATTTTGCGAAGTCGGGATCTCGTTCGCGAACGCATAACCGCGTTTCAAGTGTGGTCAGTCTTCATGAGTCAGAGCCTCCACGCAGTTCCTAGGAAATTCGGCCTGCGCTACGTTCTCGGCGTGTGGATCCTTTGCAGTCTCAACAACAGCCTTATGTACACCGGAACGTTCAGCAGCGCCCTGACTGCCACGGACCACAGCGGGATGCTCGAGACTTTTCAGGACATTCTTGACTCCGGGCGACCCGTCTGCGGCAGCAACAAGACCAAACAGTTTCTCAACTACTCGGGGAATCCCGTCATGCGAGGAATCCACGACAGGTTCGTGTGCTGAATGTGACTTGAAGACTCAGCATAGTTACTTGGTCGTTGTATTTATTTCTTTTTTTTTCACTAAAGTCGATGTTTACAGTTTTTTTTACCGTTGCAGGTTGGAACCGATAATGTCGATGAAGGTCATTGACAAGATTTTGAAAGAGAATTACGTCGGCTCGTGTCACCTCAAATACGTCATGGCTCACAACTGGGCCAATCGTGTCAACGATTCGCTCCAACTGTACATTCCAGCCCATACTGCGATCGTCAGCTATCCGTCCTATTATTTCGTCAAGAAGCGTCATCCCTTTCAGAAGGACTTCATTGATATGGTCTCGAAGGCTCGCGAATCCGGACTCCTCCAATATCTCTATCACCTGTACAGCACGGTGTGGGGGGAGACTGACGTCTTCCCTCAACTCGTGAAGACAGGAGGTAATCCGTTTATCAACATTTGGCACGTCCGTGTTATGGTCAACATTCTTCTCGCCGGTCATCTCATAGCCAGCCTGGTTTTCCTCGTTGAACTTTACATTCCCAGAAAGTTGGTTAAACGTCGGGGACCCCCGGTCTAAGGATCTCTTTGAAAATATTTACAATGATTATCTGAATTTTATCTGGCAACTTGAATCGAGTGAATAAAATGTTAAAATCAATTCCAATGTTCTGATATCGGAATTGATTATCTGAAATTCATTTGTATAAAAAAATAAAGATTTGCTTGGGTTTTCGAAATGGTTTGTCTCTCGGAATGCGTTGACCATCTGAGGAAATCTTGGGCTCTGCAAAGTCTCTCAGTCGTTAGGCGCTCGATATCCAACGGATCGAACACTCTATCTCCCGTATGACGGAAGATCCGTCGTCGCCGAGGCTTAACCACCGGCTCTAAAAGCTTTCGAGGTCTGGAACGACTAAGTCAACGATGCAACGTGAAGCGGAAAAATTCGACAGTGAGCTGCGAACACTGTTCATCCATTTTCATCGGGACTCAACTTTCCGATAAAAGAGACTCTAAGGGGTGAACTTCACGGTCCAGGGAAGCATCGAGAGATCAGTTCCAAATTGATATATGTTGTCTCATATGAAAACTCTCTTCAGAATACGACTGCGCCGATCATTATTAAACATCATTAAATTAGAAATTATAATACATCCTTTGGAGGATTAAACAAAAAATATATAAAACTTCATTAATTAAAAAAGGCAAATAAAAAATGTTCATCGATAATCCAACATTTTCTACAATTCACATTTTTTGTCAACACTATTTCCATCCCTAAAAATCGTTGTGCACTCACAGTGATCGTTGGAAATGTTCCGGCACTCAGCAAAAAAAATATCGACATGATTTCCAACTTGCCGAACCGTTTCAATCTGAAAAAGAAGCATTATGTTCGCAGCTCCAACGCTGATATGACAAGTATGCACACCGTACATACATACATGAACACCCACACACATGCATGCAGGGGAATCGTGACGAAAGTCGTTGTGTGCTCGAGATTTTATCGAACATTTCGCCCTGAAGTGGCACCACGTGTTCCCTCCGCACACAGACAACAGATAGCAATCAGCGTTTCGTCGGAAAATCTTCTACCCGCTCGTTACAGACAATTTTTCCTCCCCGCTGAGCTCTTCTAACAAGCAAAATTCAACGCCTCCTGCAAATCACCATCATTTGCATTCGTGAAGAAAATCACGACTTCGAAGTGATCTGAAAATTTTCAATTTTTCGCTCACAGTCCACTCGAGTCTCCAGCCGCGCGGAGAGTCTCAGCTTCACTGGAAATTAACTCTGTGTCTGCTGAACACCGTGGAAACAATGGCGAGACGCTTCGTTACGCTGCTGGGATTGGTAGCTGCTGGTTTGGTTGACGGAAGCAGTAGCAGCTTCGACGAGAAACTTTTGCCAACGTCCAACAGCGTCGAAGCAGCGCGAGCGGCTTCGCGCTGCGTAAAAGCAGCAGCGGCGTCTCTCTTCGCTCCGTCGAACGACGTTTCCGTCATCGTGCCCGACCGGACCCGCCGACCGGAAGTCGCGCGAGAAATTCTGCGAGAAACTTTCGTCGACAGAGTCGCGAAGGTCTTTGAAAAAATACCGAGCGAGCCATCGAGCAGCGGGTCGCGAGTCTTCGTCCGAGAGTCGAGCTTCGTGCTGATCGACGACGACGGCGAGAATCTTCGTCGAACGATGGATCCTTCGTACGTCCATCGCTGGGCCGAGTACATCGTGGTCACCGGGGCGACAGCGGAGTGGCTCGGAGAATTTTCCGACCATTTGTGGCATCTCGGTTTCATCAGAGTCGCCTTTGTTCACATGACGAGCTACGGTTCGAGCCGGCTTCTTCGACCGATTCAAAATCCTTTCATGCGAGGATCGGTTCCTTTACTACAAGCTTTTGATCTCTGCGACGAAAATTCAACACCGGCAGAATCATCGAAAAATATTGGTCCAGTCGCCACGACAATTCATCCGTTCTCGTCGATGCTGCAGACTCCCACGTGGGCCACCCTGAAATTCGCGAAAATCCTGGAAGGCACCAGGAGCACCAGCGACCTGAACGCTGCCAAGAAAAACGGCACCCGAGCTGGGATCGGTATCCAGTTGATGCAAATATTCGCGACGAAGTACAACATCAAGCTGGTCAGGCGTCGTTGGAAGAACCAGGACACGTCGACGTGGATCGACGCCCGTGATCGTTGCGAAGCCGGGGAATTCGACTTTTTTTACGCTCGGGAATTAGCACCCGGCAAAAATTGCTGCGAACTCATCGACCCGATCGCTTGGTACTCGTTCGAGACTCTCGTCTTCGTGGACAGCCTGAAGAGCTCGCCACATCCGCTGAGAGGACTCTTTCTGCCCTACAGCGAGATCGTCTGGCTGTGCACGTTCGTTCTGCTCGGACTGTTCACCCTGTTCGCCTGGGCCATCGAGATTCTGTGGTCCCAGCATCTCGTTCGCGAGAGGATAACCGTGCTCCAGATATGGGCGGTGTTTATGGGTCAGAGTTTGCCGTCTGTTCCGGCCAAGTTTAGTCTGCGATTCGTTCTTGGCCTGTGGATCGTCTACACCGTCCACAACAGCCTCCTCTACACTGGGACCTTCAGCAGTGCCCTGACAACCACCGACCCTTGTAACATGCTCAGCACCTTTGGGGATATTCTGGAGTCGGGACGACCGATCTGCGGAAGCGCGAAAACCAAATTACTTCTCAATGACACAGAGGACCCTGTCGTCCTAAACATTCATAATAGGTAGCTAGTGGCAAACTTTATTTCTACATTGTGGCTCAATTGATTATTTTGGCTCAGTTGTTTATTTTGGCTCAATTGATTATTTTTGCTCATTTGGCAATTTTGTTTTGGATAAAATAAAAATGTTACTTCAAAATTTCATGGCCTCAATTTAGCCTTTTAAAGCACGTTCGATTAGCCTAGTGTAATAAAATGTCCAAAAAATGGTTTGGAAAAATGGCTAATTATACCATTATTGTTACTCTGACTGACAGATTTGAGGAGATACTCGCCACAGACGTATTCAGCAAGATCCTGGACGAGAATTACATCGGCTCGCGTCACACGAGACACGTGATCGAGCACAACTGGTATAATCGTGCGAACGACTCGCTTCGTCTGTACGTCCCCACCGAAGCTTTGATAGTCACCTATCCGTCGCCGTACTTTGCCAAGAGTCGTCATCCGTACAGCAAGGACTTCAACACTGTGGTCTCCAACACCCGCGACGCCGGCGTATTTGCCTATTTGATGCAACAATACGCGGCGATAGTCGGAATCTCCAAGAGCGAAACTCGTCTCGCCACAACAGACGAGACGTTTATTGGCATGAAACATTTGCGCGTTATGTTCAACATACTCTTCATCGGTCACTTTGTGTCCTGTCTGGTCTTTCTTGGCGAGCTTTATGTGCCTCGAAAATACTTCAATCGAAGTTAGAAAAATTTGTTCCATGAATGGCGTCGTGCTAAAATATAAAAAATAGATTTTCAGCAAAAATATTGTAATTCCTGGCCGATCGAACCGTCGACTATTGTAGACCTTATCGCACAACATACGTGTCGGTTAATAATAAAATACTACGAGAGCACATCAGACAATTTCGTTGTGAACTTCTCCACCTGCAGCTGCGAGTCTATATTTTTCGAAATAAATTTATTTGCAACTGTAGAATAATTCGCTCGCCACCTGTGCGCATGCTACCTGCAAATTGAGGTTAATTTGCAGTCAAGAAAAATAATAATAATTATTTACCTCCCCTGTAAAAAAGATCCAAGCGAATACATTTTTTTTGTATCGCATTCGCGCAGCTCACTCGTGCTACGAACCTGCTGAGCATTGTTTCTTCTGCTCTAAATTCAATGGTTTTGATTATCGCCACAAGACTTGGATAAAATGACGCCGCTCACGTATCTGATTGTCCTTTTCGGAGTTTCCGTCGTCGTTCGTACGGCCAGCTCCAAAGTGAACTTCCTTGCCACCGATAGGAATATCAAAGCAGCCCGAAAAATATCGCGTTGTATTCAAAAGTCAGCCGAGGCTCTTTTCACGCCTTCGAACGATATTTTCATCATCGCTCCAGGCCTGACTCGTCATTCGGACCTCCTTCAAGTGATCCTGGAGGAAACCTTTGCCAACCGAACCGTGGAAATCTCGACGAAATTCCCAAACGACTCGAGAATGAAACCCGGTCTCGTCGTAAAGCCGTCGAGCTTCGTGCTGATCGACGCGACCGCAAACCTTCGTCGCCTGCTCGCTGGTTCCTCCGTCAATCGTTGGTCGGAATACATCATAGTCACCGTAGCGACGACCCGATGGCTCGACGAATTCTCCGACGATTTGTGGAATCTGGGTTACGTTAAAGTAGCTTTCGTTCGGGTGACACCACACGGATCAGGCGCCCTGCACCGTCCGATCCAAAATCCCTCTTTCCGCGGTTCGTCACCGCGACTCCGAGCCTTTGATCTCTGCGACGATGAGAATCCAACGTCGACGTTGTCGTCGCAGGTTCACCGAGCGAAAATCACCGTTCGACCGTTCTCGTCGATGCTCCAGACGCCGACGAACGCGACGCTGAAATTCGCCAAGATCATGGAGGGCACCCAGAGCGGCGACGAGTGGCGGACCGTCAAAGCCAACGGCAAAAGCACGAGTTTCGGCATCGACGTGATGCAACTCTTCGCGGCAAAGTATAACGTCGAGATGCGGGAGTGCGACTGCGACCAGGACGAGATGACGTGGTCCGACGCCCGCGATTACTGCGAGGCCGGGGAATTCGATTTTTTTTACGCTCGTCAATTGCCACCCGAGACGAATTGCTGTCAGTTGGTCGATCCGATCGCTTGGTACACGTATGAGACTCTGGTCTTTGTGGACAATGTAAACAACATTCCAAATCCACTGACTGGTCTGCTTCTGCCTTATCGCGGTTATGTCTGGTTCTTCACGATCGCGCTCCTTGTGACCTTCGCTGTCTTCGCCTGCGCCATCGAAAATCTGTGGCGCCAGGGTCTGATCCGCGAGCGCATAACCGTGCTGCACGTCTGGTCAATATTTGTCGGTCAGAGCGTGCCTATTCTGCCGACGAAATTCAGCCTGCGCTATGTCCTGGGACTGTGGATCCTCTACAATCTCAACAACAACCTGCTCTACGCCGGGACCTTCAGCAGCGCCTTGACCACCGCCAATCACCGGGTCCTCGCGACTTTTCAGGATATTTTGGATTCCGGGCGACCCATCTGCGGCAGCAACAAGACCAAGCAGATTCTCAACGATCCGGAGAGTCCTGTGATTCACAGCCTTCATGAGAAGTAACTGTCAAGTCTGATTCCTCGATTGTATTGATCTTTAATTTTTTTATTTTTATTAGTAAGCTGTCCTTTTTGTCACAGTCCTTGAAAACTGAGGCACAATTTGTGTGAGTTATTTAATTGTTTTTAATATTCAATATTAATTATCGTTAAATTGTTTTTTTTTTTCACAGAATGGAACCGGTGGTGTCTGCCGATGTCATCGGCAAAGTTTTGGAAGAGAATTATATCGGCTCGCGTCACTTGATGTATGTCTCGAGACACAATTTCAAGTATCGTACCAACCATTCGCTTCAGCTATACGTTCCCGCCGAGGCGGCGATAGTGACCTATCCGTCGTTCTACTTCTCCAAGAAGAGCCATCCGTACAACAAGGACTTCGGCCGATTGGTCTCGAACGCACGTGATTCCGGTATATTGGCCTATCTGCAGCAAGCATACTTCACAGTGCTGGGAAGCACGAAAGATAAGTCTTCGCTTACCACGACCGATGGACCATTTCTTGGCATGAAACATTTGCGAGTTATTTTCAATGTTCTCTTCATCGGTCATTTTATATCGACGCTGGTTTTTCTCATTGAGATTTGTATGCACAGAAAGTCGACAGTTGGTCCGCGAAAGTAAATAAAAAAATATTGATTTCTCGCGTTCAGGGCCGGTAAATCCCCGATAAATTGATCACCGTTAAAACGATCCTTGATAAATTGGTTCAAAGTCAATTGATCCCCGTTAAATTGATCCGCAGTAAAAAGATCGCGTTAATCCGATACTGAAATTATATGTCAGTGGTTCGAGGTGCTGAACACTTTTTACTTTGATAAAAAAAAAAATTGCTAATAACCATTCGCGACTCAATTGCCACCTGCAAGTTTCAAACTATATTTCTCCGCGCATATAATTCACACACGAGCTTCGACCCACAGCCGAACAACTATAATTTACGACCATGAAAAAATCGCGATTAAAAAAACACACATTCAAAATTCCACGCAGACCTCATTCATTCCTGTGCGACGCGTCGTCGAGCCAAGTTTCCCGGAAAGCGAGCCGACATTTGTCCATCAAGGCCGCAATGAAAAAAATCGCCCGCATCCTCCTCTTAACGATTGCGGCGAGTTCGGCAGCCGTCAATCCGAAACTCCTGCCCACAGGGAGCGTCGAGACGGCTCGACGAGTATCGCGTTGCATGAGAGCGGCGGCCCGGGCGCTGTTCGCGCCGTCGAACGACATTTCCATTATCCTGCCGAGTTGGACCGACCGCGCGGACCTCGTAAAAGCGACGCTCGAGGACAAATTCGGAGTTGTGCGAATCTCCGGGAAATTCCCCGACGACACGAACCCGCCCGAATCGCGACTATCGTCGCCGGCGGGGCGAGAGACGAGTTACGAGGTGATCGACGATAACGCGACCCTGCTGCGTCTCATGGGCCGCGACAACGTCGATCGCTGGTCCGAATACATCATAGTGACCGAGGCGACGACCCAGTGGCTGGCGGAATTCTCCGGTTATCTGTGGCGTCGCGGCTTCGTCCGAGTCGCCTTCGTGCGCGTGACGCCCGGCGGATCGAGCACTCAGCTGCTGCGACCGATACAGAGTCCGGGCTCGCGAGGCTCGCCGCCGTCCCTCCGAGCCCTTGATCTCTGTAACGACGACTTTGCGTCGACCCCATCGAGAGAGATTGACCGAGTGGCCGAGACTTTACGTCCCTTCGCGTCGCTCCGCGCGACCCCGACCGCCGCGACCCTCAGATATGCCAAGGTCATGGAGGGCAACCAGGGTAAGAACGACATAAGCATCGAGCGAGACGGCAGACGCACGAGTTTCGGCGTCGATATTTTGCGGATGTTCGCCAACCGGTATAGCCTCGAACTCCGAGAGATTGTTTGGACCAATCAAGAGACGACGATCTGGCAGGAGGCGCGTGATCGATGCGAAGCCGGGGAATTCGACTTCTTCTACGCTCGCGAGTTGCCGCCCAACCGAAACTGCTGCCAATACGTCGATCCCATCGCTTGGTACACTTTCGAGTCTCTCGTGTTCGTCGACAGCGTGAAAAGTTCGCTTCATCCCCTCAAGGGTCTCGCACTGCCCTATCACGGCCTCGTCTGGCTCTGCACCTTCGCCCTGTTCGCCACCTTCGCCCTGTTCGCCTGCGCCATCGAGACCCTCTGGCGACGGAGTTTGGTGCGCGAACGCATCACCGCCCTCCAGATCTGGTCCGTGTTCGTCGGACAGACTCTGCCGTCGCTTCCGGCCAAGTTCAGCCTGCGCTTCGTGATCGGTATGTGGCTGCTGTACAGTCTCAACGGGGGTCTCCTGTACACCGGGACCTTCAGCAGCGCCCTCACCGCCGTCGATCGCACCGATGTTCTACATACGTTTCGCGATATCATGGACTCCGGACGACCACTGTGCGGCAGCAACAAGACCCGGGAGATCATCGCCTGCTCGTCGGGCTCGATGATGCGCAACGTCTACAACCGGTAATTGCCGAATTTTTTCTGTTTCGTTTGTCAATTTTTTTTTTTTTGAAGTTGTTTATTTTTACGTAAAAAAGGTCGATTTCGTAAAGTTTAAAAACCCTATTCGATGGCTAATTTATTTCGGGCACTGCTGTTTTCCCGAAAAATAATAAAGTCGACGTGAAAAACGCGGAATCTGGATTTTCTTTTTTCGTTCGATAGAAAACTGAATGACGAAAAAGAATGCCGCACGCGATATCTCGATTTTTCAATCTTTCACCGAATTTTAAAGCCGAACCCTCAAAAATTGCAAATTTTTCCATACATACATATTTCTTTATTTGCACAATACATTTTATTGTGACAGAATGGAACCGACGAAACCGACGGAAATAATCGACAAGATCTTCAACGAGAATTACATCTGCGTGCGTCACGACAAGTACGTCACGACGCACAACGAGGCTAACCGCGCCAATGATTCTCTTCGTCTTTACGCGATCGCCGAAGCGACGTTGGCCACCTACGCGTCGTCCTATTTCGCCAAGAAGCGTCATCCGTACACCAAGGACTTTCAACGAATGGTATCGCAGGCCCGTGACTCCGGTGTCCTCGCCTACATGTTGCAAGCTTACGCTGCGATGATGGGCAAGCTCAGAGGTGGAACTGCGCTCGCGTCGACGGACGAACCGTTTCTCGGCCTGAAGCATCTGCAAGTTACGTTCGTCCTTCTTTCCGTCGGTCACTTTATATCCGGACTAGTTTTTCTCGTTGAACTTTACATGCCGAGAAGACCGGTCAATCGTCGCCGCACACGAAACTAGAAAATTCGCCGAAAAAAAAAGAATTCGATGTTTTTTGCTAACAGCTTTTCTAATTTTATTTCGCACCGCAAAAAGTACAAGTTGCTTCTGTTTGTAAAGAAAAGTCGACTATGTTAATTATGGTATTTTTCTTCTACGTTTCGCAAATGCTTGGCAAAGTAAACATCGTTTTTATCGACCCTGCATCCGCTCTGAGAATCGCAAAAAAAAATGTTTTGACGCTATCGCAAATTCTGCGTGTCTGTAATTACGACAATTTACTCGCGACTGTATCTCATCTTTAAAAATGTGAAATTAGCCACGTGGCACTCGACGGCTCTGTGTGTTTTTTCAAAGGATGCTTGACTGCAAAATATTCATTGTTTCGCGCAGGTCCTTTTTTTCTACCTGCTAATTTCCGGCAATTCATCGTCTACTATACCACATAGATTAACCCGAGTGTCGAGCAATTATTTGATCTCACTAAAAAGATCAAGGTAAAATATTACTAACAATAAGTAAAACTCAAATGTCACTCGAAGCTCACTTGAGCTTCAAACGTTGCGAACAATTGTCACCCCCTTCGAATTCTCCAAAGTGTTCGAACGACCTAACCAAAATCTCGACAAAAATGAAGTCACCTTCCCGCCTGTTCGTTTCATTTGGAGTCACCATCTTGATTCTCATCCGCGTCGTCAGTTGCAAGGAAAAACTTTTTCCACCCGGTGAACGCATCGAGGCAGCCCGAAGAATATCGCGCTGCACGGTCGAGGCAGCCACGTCATTATTCACATCGTCCAACGACGTCGCCGTCGTCATTACGCCGGATCCCTTCGATCATCCGGACGTTCTGCAAGACATCCTGACACGAACCTTAGCCGACAGACCCGGAAGAACGTGCACGAATCTCCGGTCGAACAGATCGTCTCTGTCGTCAAAAAAGTCGAGCTTCCTGCTGATCGTTAATCACACGGACCTTCGACGCCTCCTAACGCATCGTTCGGTCGACCGTTGGGCCGAATACGTCATACTACTGACCAAGGCGTCGGCCGCTTGGCTCGCCGAATTTGCCAACCATCTGTGGAATCTCGGATTCGTCAAGGTTGCTTTCGTACGCGTGACCCCGGACGAAACGACCTCTGTGCTGCGTATGACACGAGACCCGTCGTCACGAGGATCGCAACCGACCTTGAAGACTCTCGACGCGTGCAACGAGACGTCGTCCGTAGCAAAAGACAGCCAGCACCCATCGAACGTGACCCAAGAGCTTCGTCCCTTCTCGTCGTGGCTCTATCTGCCGACCTCGACGACCTTGAGATTCGCCAGGATGTTGCAGGGCGTCGAGAAATCCGGCGACTTCGGTATAATGGAAAACGGCAGCCTCACCAGTTTCGGCGGTGACGTCATAAACATATTCACCGAGAAGCGGAATCTTCGACTGGCGCGAGTCTCCTGGAACGACGAGAGCAAGTCCAACTGGGAGGACGGCATGAGGAGGTGCATGACAGGCGAGCTGGACGTCTTCTACACTGTCCTACCGCCGCCTAGGAACACCCACGCCGATCTTGTCGAGCCGATCGCCTGGTACAAGTTCGAGGCTCTGGTGTTTCTCTATCATCCAAAGAAGAGTCTGGTTTCGCTGACGAACCTCCTTCTGCCGTACAGCAATATCATTTGGATTTGTACCATCTTTCTCTTTGTGGCGTTTGTCATCTTTGCCCTCTTCGTCGACGCTCTGTCGTATCGCGGGCTCATCCTGAGGCGCATAACCCCCTTCGACATCTCAGCGATTTTCCTCTGGCAGCCTGTCGCCTTCGTTCCGGCCAAACTCGGCCTGCGCATCGTTCTCGGTATGTGGCTTCTTTTCAGCCTCAACAACGGTCTGCTCTACACCGGCAGATTCAGCAGCAGCCTCACCGCCACAGGAACCAATCACTATTTGAGGAATTTTCACGACATTCTGCAGTTCGGGAAGAAGGCTTGCGGCGACGACAAGTCCGAGGAGTTCCTGAAGAACAGCGACGATCCTCTGTTGCTTCAGCTTCACGACAGGTACGATGACATCGTATTAAACTGAAAAATCAGGCGTGATTCAGGTACTGGTGAGGCCCTGATCAGGGTTACATTGGCCATACCAGGGCACTATCAGGGCCTGACTTGGTCGGACTTTCGTGCTACAATGTAGCCTCTAATCAACTGAATGGATTACAAAATTTCAAACGTTTAATTCCACCTAATTTGTCGATCAATTTGCACAAAAATGACAAATTCGCTTGCTTTGATTATTAATAGCCAATTGTCTTACAGATTCGAAGTGATACCCACGGCCGACGTGTTGAGGAAGGTCGTGGAGGAGGATTATGTCGGCACCCGTCACGTGTCCTACATCGAAAGGTTCAACTGGATGAATCGCGTGAACGACTCTCGTCGACTTTACATCGTGGAAGGTGCCGTTGTCATCACATATCCGGCGCTGTACTTCGCGAAGAAGCATCATCCCTATAGCCAGGAATTCAACAGGATAATCACGACAGCTCACCAAGCCGGCCTGGTGATGAAAGCCCACGACAAGTACACGATAAAATTGGGCAAGACGAGGGAGGAAATGGCGCTCTCGACGTCCGGCGATCAGGTCCTTCATCTGACGCACTTGAGGGTCGCGTTCGAGATACTCGGGATCGGTTATCTCGTGTCCGGTCTCGTTTTTCTCGTGGAAATTTACCACCACTCGAGAACGTCCAAGAAGCGCGCAAATCATCGCACGTCGTAAATACATATCTCTCGTTCGGCACCTATATGTATACCCCATAAAGCTCTCGCGTGGCACTTGGATTTTATCGCACGCACTTTCGAGAGTATATTTTTCTCACTCCCTTCGCTCTGTTCCACTGCTCGTCTCCGAGACCCTTTCGCTCGGCTCGGACCCTCCGGGTGTAACGGACTGTGTGTGTGGCGCGACCTTCGGAATATTTCCGACCCGGAGAAACGGAGGAAAATTTCAATTTTCCAGGAAAAAAGTGAAACCTGGTCGACGACGATCGCCCGAGGAGGATTCTCGGCGTTGGATATTGGGAACCGCGTACACAGGGAAAACTCGAGAGCGAACGAACCAGTGATTCAGGAGAGTCGTCGGACCGGATGTTCCTCCGGGAATCACAGCGCAAGCGAGAGACGTGGACGTATTTCTGAATGTCATATTTATTCGATATAAATTTCATCTGAAAATGCGAGCTGGAAATGCACCGAAGGTTACAAATAAGACGATGTAGTGGAGTAATACTGAAAGTCATGGCGATGGATGGTGGTCTATTTTTATCCTTATGATGTGTATTGTCTGCACAATATTTTTTACAATCATAAATATCTAAACCGCAGTTACGGTTTTTTATTTGCCGAAGTCAATAAAATTTGTAGACGTTATCGACAAATTGATAATAGAACTGTAATAACTTGGCAACGATGCATAAGTATAATATAAGAATAATTAATTCGATATGTAAGCGGCGATATCTTTAATTTTAAATGATTAAAAAAAACTTACTAACATAAAACCAGCGACAGATATTTATAGTACTGGCAATCGAGGTGAAAAAACATAACAGTGAGAAACAAATAAGCGTAAACAAATAAGGAAGATATTTAACGAACGATATTGGCAATTATGCAGAATTTCGACGAATAATTCGAAAAAACGATATTGTCGGTGAAAGAGCGACGGATATTTACGGAGCTGGTGATTGAGGTGTGAAAAAGGGTCTCCCCCTGCGTGTACCGCGTTTTTATTAGGTAGACCCATCGAATAAACAAGCTTGTTAGAGCCGCGCGCGCGACGCGGGTCGATTGATTGACTTCTACTCGTGCATATGGTATTCGAGGCATGTAGGCAAACGTTGGACGCGAACATTGCCGCTGCGTTAACGCTGGCGCGTACTTACTGAATATACGTGGCATGTACCGTTGCATATATATATTAGATGCAAGCCCAATCGCTTCCCCCCGCGTGGTTGTCGATGCTGTGGTCGCGAGTCGCCCGGTCGATATGCACATTCGGCCGAGAGACTCGCGTCGGGAAATTCAATGCGTCGCGCGTCGTCGGTCACGTTCGCGAATTTCGGTCGAACGCTGATTATACGATTCCGACTTGATTACACGCGCGAAAAGGGCCGCCTGAAATTTCGTGTACCGCAAGTTTCCGCGCATAAATTCACGAGTGATATGTTAAACCAATTTACGGTAAATTGTAAACAAATTAGGAAATTTGATGCACGGATATTGGATGTTTTTATGCATAGAGTTTTATGCGTCAATTTTAATGTATCAAAAAGGTTTTTTTTTTGTAAAATAAAAATATGTCTGTAATAACCACGAGTTGTTTTTTAGCGCTTCCAGGATCGTCCAGAAAATCGCATCAGAGGTGCGACGACCGAGTGTGATTAATTGCATCTCGAGACTCGAGTCCTAGACAACCGTCTCGATTAAAATACCCTCACATTAAAATCCGATATCAGCGTCTGAAAATATCAGCTTCATAAAAAAAACTATTTAACAATCACCTTTCTTCAACTACAAAAATATTTGTCATACATTTACACCTGCCAATTACAGCTGCCGTGTCCACCAAAATTAGAATAAAGTTGTAATAATGATAATAATTATAGCAAAGTGGCGGAGTCCTTGTTTCGTTGAATCTAAAACCGACGCAGAGTCGTTGGCTCCGTCGTCGATGCTCCGTCCCAGCGGGTGCCCGGAGTTCAGCCCCAGCGCTGAAAATTTGCATATCGCGATGTCGCCCGGACGGGAAACGACCTCGACATGCACATTCCGCCTGTGTTTCAATGTTGCCGTTGGCCCCGCCGTTGGTGTCGCCGGTCGCGGGTTTGTTGTCCTCTCCGACGTGCCGATTGCGATACGCGAATTTCAACGCCGAGAATTCTGCACCTTCTCTTCTGCGTCAGGGCCCCAACCCCTATTCTACCTTCCCCCTGACACAGGTGTCAAAGACTTCGTCGCACATCCGGAACGGTGTACCCCAAAATTGAGTCTGCGCCGCTCGTTTATTTATGACATTCCGATTCCGCGAGGCTCAGAGAAGCAACGAGTCGGCGGCCGGGATATTGGAAACGATTTTCGGTCGACGCGCAAGGATTTCGGGTCGCTCGCTGCTGCACGCGGTGTAATAAAATTGAATAAATCAGACCGTAATATGCAAAGCTCTCTCGCTCAGGCTGTGCCAGACGGCTCTGCGAGGCACGACGACGCTTTTGTCTCACCCTCTCATAGAGAGGAAGAGACAGAGAGGGAGAGCTCTCTACGTTCTTGCGACTCCTCCCACACGTTCCCTTCGCAATTGCATTACAGTACGTCGCGAGCTGTATGCAAACTCGCGTATTCTATTTGTGGACGTGGAAAATTATACCTATTTTATACATGTGTCGCGAAACAATCGCCGCACGTAGGCGACGTACTCGCAAATGTGATTTTTAAACTTTGTTCTTTGTGCTTTGCTTTCGTGAAATGTGTAATATAAATACACCGTAGAAATAAATAAATCTATGTAAAATCGATGCGTTTCAAATAGTTAGCAATATTTACAGTCGTATTATTTTCAGTAAAAAATTATACCTATTTTAAACATGTGTCACGAAACAATCGCCGCACGTAGGCGACGTACTCGCAAATATGATTTTTTAACTTTGTTGTTTATGCTTTGCTGTCGTGAAATGTGTAAAATAAATACACCGCAGAAATAAATAAATGAGGACACGGTGAAAATATATAAATCGATGTATATCAATGCATTTCAGATATTTAGCAATATTTACAATCGTATCACCCGCCGGCAATCTGGTCATTGATGTTCAATGCGCCAAATGCATCCAATCAGCCCTTTGCCCTTTGCGGCAAAGCCAGACACGAAATTTCCAAACGTCTATTAGCAGGATAATATTTCGACAAAGGACTAAGTCATCAACGCATTACCCGTATCACTTGATAGCCCGACACTTAGCACTCTATCAGTGAACTGCATACACTGATATAGTGAACCTCATTACATATTACCCTCATTACATATTAAAACACACATCTGAACGATATTTCACCATAGTCATAATAGACAAGTCGGACCGATTGAAAAATGCTTAGTAAAAAATTTCAAAAGCGATATAGAAACATTTCCGAGGGCCTTAAAAATTGCAAAACTGCATGTCAATCGCCTCATCAACATTTTACTTGGAAATGCGACGGAAAAATGTCCTTGCAAATCCGCGTCAGTGCGTCTTGCGGGTCGTCAACCGCTCGAAGTCTCGATCGCTCGAATTAACAGTTTGACGCTTATGCACACGCAAAGACATGTCACCCTCGTTCATCCGTCGTTCTCGTTTCCTTCCTTCATCGTCGTTCATCGACTTCCCCCTCACGTCATCCCTGTGTGACGTCAACTCGCGGCCCACGGTTTTTTTCCATCACGAGACAGGATTTTCCTCCTCGTGGCTATTGAATATTCCTGAAGGAATATTGTAACGCCGGGAAACCCGCGTGCACGTCTTACGGTGCTTTCTGCTTTACAGCCATAAACCGTATGTACTTAGGCTTACGTCGCGCACAGCGCGCAGTGGATACAGTCGAGATAATCCTCACCAGCGAGTCGGAGAAGATAGGACACGTTACCCACCCCGGCTGGGTTATTTCGACCGGCAAACCCTGGACCGCTGATACGAGAAAGAATTGCGAGTAGACCATGCGACACGCGCGCTTCCCACGTGTTTCTATTAAAATTTCCCATTACGCTTTTCCGCCAAATTGACGAAAATTAACGAAGGCCGAGATAAGAGCCGAGACATTGGTGAAGGTAATTTTTAATCTTCCAATTTGTCGACAAGATAAATATGGGAAAACTCCGGGGGGTCAATCGACGAAAATTTGCGACGGTAGCCGCAGGAAATTGAAATGAAAATAATTGTTAATCTACCAATTTGTTGGCACAGGGATGAATATACAATCTTGTGTCAATAGTCGAGGTCGTTCGACGAGCTTGTCCGAGAAACAATTAATTTTCGGTCACGAGGGGTCGGATGGATACGAAATACAATTATCGAGAGTACCGAAAATTCGAGGTGACCCTCGACAGTAATCTATTTTTCTTCGCTCAGAGCAGAAGTTACGGGAAACTTGGAGCGCTTGTCAGTTTATTGGGGATCGTCGCGCTGATCAGGTGACCAGCGATCAGCTCTTGTGTCTTGCTGTAAAGTTCTCACAGAACGAAAAATCTCTGAAAGTTTTTAATTTGTGATAACCTAAAGATATGAAAAAGTTGCTGGATAACCGAGTGAAAAAAGTTAGGCAATAAAAACAGGAAATAGTGCAGGTAACGTGCAGCACTTTACGCCAAAATAGTGAAAAGTTACGAGGTTATCAAAAGGGACTTTTATTAATCGTTTTCGAATACATTTTAGATTTTTTTAAGTGAATATATAATTTTTACTGCAAATAACATGTTAACGTTTGTCAATTTTTATTAGTTCAATTAAATTTTCATCCAGCCAATAAAATTGATTTTTTTTCTGTCTATTGTCTTATAGTGCACGTGAATTGATTACCGAAGGCCGAGAGAAAGGGGGGATGGGGCACTGAGTTAGCCGACACGTGGAACGGAAAACTAACGAGAATTTCATTCGCCGGACGTTTCACGTCAATCGAAAAGTCGGAGGGAAAAGTGTTTTCCATTATTTTCCGTAATCGATCGTACCCTTGAGTCCGCGCGTCGCCCTCATCGTGTTCAAACCCACGCGAGGAGTTTCTGCGATCGACATTTATGTTCGATTTCTCGTTCGTACCGTCCGCCAGTAAGAACGACGATTACCAAGCAAAAAAATGTCATCATTTTAATGCCCACGAACGGACAACACTTCATGTGCGCCTTTCGTCCTTCTGGGCGTTTTCGAGGGCTCTCTAATTTTTATACCTGTCGTGAAGATATTTGTCGACTTAAGTATATAATCACACTGAGAATAGTGACGATAAAAATGAAGATATACAAATCAACAGCTAATGAAAAGGTAAAATCGATCGATCGACTGAAAGTCACATTATAGATTTTCCGACGTGAGAAATATTGCGTTGTCGTTGGTGAGATTGATTCGTTGCATCTAACGCCTTTCGCCGAGATAACGATTAGTCCCCGAACTCGTTCGCCGCGAGTTTCTCGTGCCGAAGTTTCCTCAGACTACGCAAGGCCAAATTGATTAATCGTTTTTCCGCGCCGAATCTGAGAAAAAGTTGACGTGCAACAGATACTTTTGTCAGCTGGTGACTCGGTGGGTAAAACCAGCCACGCCGACAAGGGAATAAAAAAATAAGAAATAAAATAAAAAATAAAACAAGAAATAAAATAAGAAGTAACATAAAATATAAAATAAGAAATAAATGAATAACGAGGTAGGTCTGTACATTTTATTTTTTTCTTCCTCTCTCGCTGTGGAAAATTGTCTCGAGTGTCTCTTCGCTCCCAGCGGCGCCAGACTGACGCTTTACCGCGCCGTGACTCCCTGATTTACCGCCTCCTTGAGCTTTGTTCGGCTTCTCCTTTCGTTGTACACCGCAACCCTCCGGGTCGTCGCGGTGCAAGAGCAACGCGCTCGTGACACTCTTATTCTCGTCTCTCTCTCTCTCTCTCTCTTTCTCTCTCTCTCTCGCCCTCGGAGTTCCCACCCCACGAATCCCTCGCCGAGCCTCACGGAATCCTCCCAGCCATTCGGGTTTATAATATAACAAGATTCAATTTGCGTATCTGCGACGGAAAGCGACGAGCACGTCGACGTTGCCGTCGTCGTCAGGGTGAGAGACGACGCACCGGGCCAAACACCCCTGATACTCACAACTCACCGCCCTCTTCGACTCTCGCGGAATTTTTTCGTTTTTTTTTACGACCTTTTCCGCATTTCCACGTTCGGGCTTTCCCTTTTCACCCTCGCGGTTGTTACCCGCTGAGTAAACGGAATATCGCGTCTCGGCGAAAATAATGTTATTCATGGGGTTTTCGGGGCGGAAAGCGGGTCAATTTGGGGCACTCTTGGCTGACGTTTTCCTTTTTTTTTTTCGCGACCCAAGCATCCGGGTTTCCTGGAAGTTCCGGGTCGGGTTTCCATTTCATGGTACTCGCTGTGTCGCAAAATCTACATTTCAGCAAATTTCTTTTGAATAATTTTTTATATTATAAAAATTATAAATTCAGTGGAATAAGCCGAAGTAATTTATTGAGACACGGAAAACCGTTACTAGTGACAATACAATCGGTGCGAAAATATTTTGCAAGCAAAATATCGAGAAAACCCAAACGCGAATGGACCTATTATTGTCCCCCACGAACGACGCGTCGAAGCGTCGATGCTGCTGAAAGGATTCCGCAAAATACGCTCATCATACTTTCATGTATTCGTACTGAAAAAAAAAAAAAAAAAAAATGTGTCGTTCCACCCGATATCTATGCACATAATTGAAAATAAAAATTCGTACGTGTGCATCGCCGGGGCGTGCGATTATTCCCTCGTGATTCCGGTATAATGTACTGGAATTGGGTGAATTGGGTTGAGTATTTATTTATCTCCGTTTAGCCCCCCGACCTCGTCTGGCGCCGACATTACCCGCATTTATCGCGCTCGGTCAACCGTCTGCGGGTATAAATTAATTGCCCGTTGGCACGACGATTTTTTTTATTTCTATCAACACGTCAATCAAAAATGATCGTTTGAAAATCGAGCGACAATTGATCGAATGCAATAGCAATGCAACCGAATGCAAGACCAACCCCAATAATCAATTTTTCGCATCATTTCAGGATCCGCAATCACGTTTTATTTTTATCGACGCTTTAATTAACAATCATCGTTTGAGAGAGACAATTGATTGAAATGAATTTTATTGAAAATTACTAACCCCGATAATCCATTATTCGCGTCATTTCAGGATCTGCAATCGGACGAAACTGATGGTCATCGAAGGTCAAAGTTACACAACGTCAATGCCGACGGACCGGATGTACCTTTGCTGTCTGTTTCTCGTCCTCATTCTCAATTCCGTCCAGGCTTCGCTCCGTCGGGTCCAATATCGACGAGCGAGCTTCAACGACGTTGGCCCGATCGCCAGATGCGTCGAACGAGCAACGAGCTTTATGTTCTCACCATCGAATCGCGTCGTCGTGATTGTCTCGAATCGTTCGCTGACAAACGACTCGAGCCTGACGGACGACGTCGTCAGCGGCTTCTCCAACGCGGCGAACCCGGTGACCGTGGCCAGCGACTTCGTCCACGCCAAAAATCCAACAGGACCGCGGATTTACAGCGAGAATCGCGATTCCAGTTACCTGATAATCGAAAACACGTTCAAGAACCTTTTTCAAACTTTTCGAGACGAGGAACTCTCAGCCTGGGCGGAGTATCTGATCCTGACGAGGATCAACGTCGACGTTCTGGCAACCCTGGCGACTTCGCTGAGACGAAGAGGCTTTCTACGTTTCGCCTTTTTGCACGTGGAACCGGATGACGACGACCCAGGGTCGTTGACCTTGTACGACTCGAGGATGCGAATCCTGATGACCTGCGACGACGACGATGGAAATTCCACAATGATTTCCAATTCGACGGAGACCAATTCGACGGAGACTTTTGGACTATTCTCCAGGTTCACGTGTCCAGCCAAAGGCTGCCAGCTCACGGTCGGCCAGGTGAGGAACGACATGGTGGGATCCGCTCAGGTGGCGAAGAGCCGTCGGGTCGTCGACACGGGCGACCACGTCGTAAGCTACTTCGTCAGCCAGGCGTCGATCGAGCTGAGGAACCGCAGCCTGGAGAACTGGACCGAGGCCCTGGAGGCCGTGGCACGCGACAAGGTCGACGTCATCTACGGGAGCTTCATACCCAGCACCGAGGGTCTCGAGCTGCTGGACATCGCCGCGTGGTTCGGCTTCGAGAAGGTCATATTCTTCGACCACGTTCACATCATACATTTTGCACCCTTGACGAAGATTTTTAATCCTCTCGACACCTACGTTTGGCTCTGCGTCCTCGTCTGTCTCGTCGTTTACTGGGTCTTCGCGATGATCGTACAGAACATTCACCAGCGAAACATGATCAGAGAGACCATCGAGATCTTCGACGTCTGGGCGATACTCCTGGGTCAGAGCGTTCGCAGTCCCGACAACGTGGGACTTCGCGGGGTTCTCAGCATGTGGATGATCACCGCGCTGCTCGTCACCGCGGCCTACGGCAGCGCGTTCAAGAGCTCGCTGGCCGAGGTGCTGAGACTGAAGCCGCTGAAGACGTTGGACGACGTCAACAACTCGGGCAGACGGGTCGTAGGGGCGGAAGTCGCGGAAAGATTGTTTCGAAACTCGAGCGACGAGTGCGATCGCCTGATTTATGAGAAGTATGTGTTTTCTTAAATTATTTAATATTAAATTGATTAAATTATTTAATAACAAATTTAAAACATGATTAAATATAAAATTAAGTAAGTTATTACATATTAAATTAATTAAATTTAATATACCACAGTTTATGCAACAGAAACGGTCGCATATATATTTTGCGGAGAAGATCACTGACCTTTCTTGAAAAAAAAATATTGGAAACTCATTTGCATCTTGATTCGCAGATGGAGACTGGTGGAACCTGCGGAAGTCTTTCCGGTGGCGATCAAGGAATTCGACGTGGGCGTCGATTACGATCTCAACGTCAAAGTCCACAACCTCGTGAAGCGCGGGCGTCGCGCCCGTCTCTACACCCTCGACGAGCCGATACTCGTGTTTTCGATCAATTTTTACCTGAAGAAGCGTCATCCCTACATCCGGGCGTTTCGCTGGGTCGTCGGCCGTGCCGCCGCCGCGGGCCTCACGCAGAAATGGTACCACGACGACGTCGAGAGAATAGAACTGCGCTCGACGATCTTCGGTCGTCGTTTCAAGTGGAATCGAATGAGTCATCTGTCCAACTGGCACGTCTGCTTCAAGCTCTGGGCCGCCGGTAATTTCGTCGCTTTCGTCAGGCTTCTCTACGAAATTGACAAATTTCGCCGGGAGAGCGAGAAAAAAAATTCGGCGCCAGGAGCTACGACGAGTGACTTGAAAATATCCAAGGATTTGCGTAGATTTTGGAGAACGGTTAGAGCAGTCATGAATAAATATTAAAATCAAACATGCGATAGGAACAAATGGGAGGAAATCGGGTAAATCGTCGAGGACCATTTTTTAATACACTTGACTAGTTGGTGATTAAGAATTGTAACGATTTTTATTTATTTATCATTATTATTATTTTATCTTATGGAGTCCAACATTTTCTTCATCCTGACATATCCGCCTGCAGCTTCGCTAATTGACTAATCGGCAAAGAGGCCAAAGTGTCGCCAGCAAAAAATCGCGCAACGAGCTCACCACCCGCCCTGCGCGACCTTCATCGTCGTAAATTTGCGCGTGGGTACCGTGGAGCTCATTTGCATCATCGGCAAAACGCCAGCGACACGCGTCGTTGCACTTAAACGTTACACGCCGATGGCCCACGTATATTATTCGCGTTGTGATGTTGCTCGCGTTGTTATGATGTACCGACAGAGGGATGAAGTACCGGGGGAGGGGTGGGGGGGGCTGCCTATAATTTTATACGGCGCCGCGGTGGACGAACGAGCAAGTCCCAAGCGACTTAGTGGCTCGGAATAACTGATCTGACTCACACGCAGGACGAACACACGAGCTTTCAACCTTGAACCGTGATTTTTTTTTTATCAAATTTATCGTTGCTCTCGCAGTCTACGCGCTGTCAAAACAAGACCGCCCGGCGGCGAACGCACACGCAACGATATTACCGAGATTTCTGGTAAAACCCACGAATTTATTTTTTTCTGGATTTTTTTTCAGGACGAAGTTTTTCGTTATACTGAACAACATATTTTTCGCATATGCAGCCCTCGACTGTCGGTGCGTCGACTGCTTTCGGCACATGTCAGTTTCAATTTTTTTTGTCTCCGTTCAACCGATTTGGAAAAAAAAGCGTCTGGCCAATTGTTTTTATCAACGAGAGACCAAAAGTAATAACACGTTAAAATGACTCAGGTGACCTATAGTCCACGAACGTGGCAATTTTTTTTCTCGCCAATGCTGATCGCATAAAAATATCCATAGACCACAGTGAAAAATCTGCGGGTCTGTCATTTTTACGAGTATTGCATTTTTTATTGTTTTGTTTTATTTTATTTTATCGGTAAAACTGTCGCGGCATTTTTTAAATGTCGCGACAGGATCTCGTCGACGACATAAATTTTCCCTGAAAATGCGTTATCGAAGATTTTTCCTTTCAACGTTAAACCAGCGGAATTGTGATTTTTTTTTTTTTTTCATAGCGAGCAAAGATTATAACTCGGTACGTAAAATTCCGGACATCGCGGTAACGGTTATATCCGGCCTCGTCGGATAATTTTCCGTCTATCCGGCCAACGCGCTTCCTGCCCGGGGGAAAAAAAAAAGTGGCGGCACTCGGAGGAAAACCGGCGCGCTCGTCGGAGTAGGGCGTAGAGCCCGGAGCATCCGAAAGGGCGAGGAATAATTTATAACGACGGAGCCTTGACTCGCGAGCGACGGAGCGAAAAGAAAAAAACGGAAGGGAGAAGCGAGCCCGGTTGCTCCCCGGAGATCGTCGCGCGAACGACGCAGGAGCGGCAGAAGGAAACTGCGAGAGCGGCGGGAGAGCAAAGAGCAACTGCGGGAATCGACTATGAAAATTGTAACGCAATTGCGAGGCAATTGAATAAATCGATCGCGGGTGCCCGCGGTGAATGGAAACTGATAAACGCGATACGCGCGGTCGGAAAAGGTGGCGAAATTTCCCGAACGGTTCGTCGGACAGAAAGAAAGGTGGAGAAAATAGGTGAAAAGTGGACATTAACGAATTATAACAAATTCTCAGTTGAATTGATCAATGATTTTCGTTTGATCTTTTTTTTATTATTTATTTACGAAACAAATGGTAACTGAAGAATTCAGATATTTGCATCGGACATTCAAATCCCTGGGAACAATCGGAATGAAAAACGAGATGATTATCAAACGTTTCTTTGGAATTTGCCTAAAAGTACAAACGAGAAAATCCGACGAAAACCACGTGGCTCCCGAGTCACGGGAACGTCGAGCAGCCGATTGAGTAACGCGCGCCCCGCGTGATTCATCCGGTATTTCTTTCATCCCGACGACTCGGGGGAAGCCCCGCGCGAACAGTGAGAAATACCGGGTCGGAGTCTTTGCTTTGATTACAAAATTCCGCGGTCCATTCGAGCGGCGGAGTCTCGAGTCGTGTGTAAATATCAGATTTTTCATTATATTCAGGTCGCGTAAATAGCGTTTGTGGTGAGGAGAAAAGTGGGAATATATTTTTTTTTATTCCCGGACTTCTTTTCGCGAAAAAATAGATCATGGCGGTAAATTTAGAGCAAAGGGAATAAAAGGGGGTCGGATTGCGCGAAGGACGTTCGCACACACGTCGGGTAGTCGGCGCCGACCTTCATTATATTTTTGCAGAGAGCTAATAAAGCGTCAGCTTTTCACGCGGAAATTCCATCTCTTCCATCTTTTAATATCGCGTTTTCACCTTTCGCGTACCGAGAAGTCCGTGGCCTGCATCCGTATCACCTGTCTGTTGTAGCGGGAAAATGTGTGTCAACGCGTTACACAGAGATTTCCGCTGCTTCCAGGAAAACGATGTACGCACTAATTCTATTTATGCCTCTCGGTTTGCGAGATGCACTGACTAAGGCGCACACGACGAAAAAAATTCTCTCAATATTCTCGGACCGTTAAAGCGCTTTGGGCTCGAACAAGAACGCGGCCTTGGGTTGCTGAATATCCGATCATCGGTTTTACCCAAAAATTAGGACACGTAGAAAAAAAATGACCGAATTGCAGCTAAAAAAAAATAGCTACAAGAAAATATGCATCAACTTGCATTTTATTTCGTTAAATTATGTATTTACTTTAGGAAAAAAAAAGTAAAAGGAAAATAAATAAAATGTATAGTACAGTCATTAATTAACATCAAGTTAATATGGACAATAAAAAAAAATTTGATGAAAAAAAAGTTACACGTGTCGAGAAATAATTCAGATTAAATAGTTGCCAGGTGCATCACGATTTCTCGTGATACGCCTTTTAACGGAGGTGAAAATGGTGCAACAATGATTGAAAGCGAACGCCGAGAGCTTTTCATTTCTATTCCGAACGGAGAACGCAGAGACATCAGCGAGTCGGCGCCTCAAGTTCGCGCTGCACGGGAACTCGATTATCGAGTCCGGGCAACGAGTTCACGGATCCGGAAAGCACCTATCAAATTATTCTTACCTTACACGTGCTGCCCGGGGGTTTCTTCGCTCTCCATTCGAGGATCGAAGCTCACTTAGCGTTTCCGAACACGTGGCGAGCGATGAAGAACGCGCGGCCAGCAACCCGAGTACAAATCCGATCGTGTTAATACTCTATGAGCCGCGCGTTGCGTCGTTGCCTGTCTCGAAGGTTCTTGGCAAGAATGGAAACACCGAATTTAGCGCAGATTCGGAGTTACGTGAGAATGGTTGGAATATAAAAAGATTGTTTGTCCTCGACTCGAAATCGTCGTTTAGACGATTCAGCCTCAAAGCGATTTGGCTGTTGGCTGTAAAATAAAACCGTCGATCGATATTCGCTAAGCTCAATGCCTGATATAGTCAGCCTGATAATAGGAAAGATGTGAGCACGATTTTAACGTTGTTGATGGTAAAATGTGGGAATCAAAGATGATAAATAAATAAAATAAATAAAATAAATAAAATAAATAAAATAAATAAAATAAATAAAATAAATAAAATAATAAAATAAATAAAATAAATAAAATAAATAAAAACCTGCCCAATTGAATGTCACCAAAAATCGCCCATAAATTAATTGACAGAACGGGGCTACGATCACTATCGGCTCGTCATAGGTCAACGCGAGACAGATGTCACATTGAATAGTCAATTCCAAATGCGGCACGTGACCCAAACCCGTGTGTAACCCGCTGAGGCTTGCGCGCGTGTCCCTGAATGGTCCCTATTTGTCCTCTGTATCCAACAGCGCGCTGTCAAACCCCCGGCGGCCGTATTCCACACATTGTACACACTGCTCGTTGACCCCCGCCCTTGCCCTTGAAATTTTAATCCGCTACCGAATCCCGACCTGCCACTTACTCGTCGTCCCCCGAGATTGACCCTCTCGAAAGACCCTCGCTCGACTCTCGCGACTCGCCTCGCACAATTTCGGTCCGATTCGGACACACATCGCCCACCTACGATTTTTTCTCCATGATTTTTGTCCGCATTCCGCGTCCAGCAAAAATGAATCGCAAATTCGGTCTCGGCAGCTCGACACGTGCCACGGGAATTGGGTCACGTGCAGTTCGAATCCACAGCGCGATTTCGTTATGCATTTTTTTGCGCATCTCGACGCTCGACGGATACGCGGAAAAATAATCGCGCTTTCGCGAACCGGGAAGCCACGAGCGGTCCGTGGCGAATGCGTCCCGCGCGAGCGGACGATCAATCTCGCGCCACGCGAGAGCGTAACGATGATTGGAAGTTGACGGGGCTTGTTTATCTCCATCGACGCAGTCAAACGTCTCCACACAGGCAGGCGACGTCCGCTATATAATTTTCATTATCGCTCAATAAATCATGCCAAAAAAATCGAGACAAGTGGATTTTCTTGCAACAATTTGTCTAGATGTGGAATTTTTTAAAATTTATTTCCAATATCTCTTTAAATGTATGAAAATTAATTACAAAAAAAAAGGATTAAAAAAATCTCGGAGAGAACATCTGACTGCTCAGAATGACCTCGCTGAATCCGGAGCGGGGCGGAAAACATTTTTCGACTTTTCTCTCCCCCCCCCCCCCCCGCCCGGTTCGACCTCCGCCGTGCATCATCGTCGTCCCGTCGAAACTCGGCACTCGGACATCGCGACATCTCAGTTTACACGTATTTTCACGTGTATCTCTTCCTCGATTGGCTTTCAATCCTGACCCACATCCGGTCGCGGAGGAAATTCGAGATGACCCAATTAGAGATAGCGGCGGGATTCACTTCGCGATAATCCTGCAGCGCAGGATTATCGCGAAGGATTCGAAGCCCCGAGGATGAGCGTGTATCGCGTATCTCCTCCTTGATCAATTTTTTTTTAATAATAAAAATAATAAAAATAATAAACGTCCCCGTGGAATCGGTCCGACGCAACCGGTACGTCAGTGTGACATCCGCACAGACTGACGGACGGACAGACGGACCGACGAACCGCAACCGATGCGCCACTGATATCCCAGGACCTCACCCAGTGTTAAGGTCAGTCCAAGGTCACGTCATCGCGAGACGCAATTCTCGTTGAAAAACATCGCAACCACCGAGCAAACACCAGCGGGGTTTGTGTCTTCGCGCCGAGTTCGCGTTGTGCCACTTTGTCGTGGCTCGCGGGACAGGAGGGCAAAATGACAGAAGCCGAGAAAACAGTTAACGCGGAAAAATATTTATTCTAGCCGGTCCGACAGTTTGCGCGTGGCGAGAAGAAAAATAGTTTCAAACAGGCGCGCCGAGCGCCTTCGCTACTAATTGCTGCACCAATTAAAACTCCTTTGATCTCGTGTTTTCTTTTTTTTTTTCCCCGAGTGCTAATTACCGAAAATGCGCAGTCATCCGCAGTGCGAGAAACCGGCTCTTAGAGGCAGACTACTTTTTTATTTGAAACGGAATGGAATTATTATAGGGTTAATGTACATTTATGGTCATCATTTTTTTCAATTATTTAACTGCATTGAAATAAGCAGAATAAGTGAAGCTCTTTTCTATCAATTATTTTTTTATTTTTGTTAACGAACATTTTTTAATTGGTTATAAGAACCAATTAAAAAATGTTTGCCATCCCGGAAGGTTCGCCATTCTGTTGACCTTATGTGTCGCGATCAACTCCCAAAGTCCTCAAATTAACCGCGGCAATCGGCGAAAGGAGCGTCCAACGGAGTTAAATCTGTCAGACGCGACGCTGATAGTGGCGCACGGCAGCCACTCGCGCTTCATTCATATCACAGCATAATCAACTTAGGAGATTGGAGTGCTCTGTGTTCGTCGTCTTCGTCTTCGTCGTCGTCTGGCACAGCAGGGACGTTTTCAATTTTCGAGAGAAGCACAAAGTACGAGACGCGGTTATATCCTCCGGGGCAGCGATACAAACCCGAGCGAGGCGAGCGAGTTGTCAAAACCTTCTGCGTTACGTTCGTGTCTCGGGGCTATTATTCAATTTCGCGAAGGTCGCGGAGACGCGACCCCCACGCGACCGATCCGGCTGGATGTAACTCAAATAGAGAATCCGCGATCGCTCGGTTTCCACATTTTCGTTCGAAAGCATCGCGATATCCTCGCTCACCCTTTGCGGCTTCCGCCTCGCGAAAATTGCGTTTCGTCCGCGATCGATGCCACGCCGCGCGCGTCTCGCCCGCATCTGCGCTGAGCGCGCTGACCGCGAACACCGATACCCGTAGAGGAAATGCCAGCAGTAACTACAGGACCAATGCTTGGCCGAGTAATGGCTGGGCAGCGTTGGCTGCCCACTACTGGCCCAACTCGGAGCCAGTTCTGGCTCCCAGCACTGGTCCAGTCATGGCTACGAACCGTTGGTTGCCACTACTGGCACAACACCGAACCAGTGCTGGCTCCCAGCATTAGATAGTGATCACTGGTTGAGTAATGGCCGCCAACAGTAGGCCAGCACTGGCTCCCAGCGTTAGATAATGTTCACTGGCTGAGTAAAGGCCGCCAATAGTACGCCAGCACTGGCTCCCAGCATTGACGCCAATGGTTAACATAACCTCACCATCTCGCACGGTCGGCACGTCAGCGTCGAACAGAATACTATGGTGTTGAGATTAATAATTAGTCGTTTAAGAACCTGGAGTACTACATTTTATAAGAATGAAGTTACTATGTATTTTGATTTCTATATTGGATTTGCCATATTGAATTCATTAATTCAGAGTTGAGTTTCATAATCATCAGCGGCCTCAAAAACCTCCATATACCAAATTTTATACAAATCCAACTGACAGTTCTGTGGCTGTTACCCTAGACGCAACTATTATGGACTATAGTATATTGTGCAACAATAAGGGTCGAAAGTTGGCAATTGCGGCGAGCGTGAGGTTTGCTGCCCGAGCGAAGCGAGGGCTGCAATCACACGAGTCGCGTGTTACAAAAAAAATATAAGGTCTTCACTTAGTCGGTTTGGTCTAGTGGTTAGCGCGCTTGTTAGGTAGTTTAGGTATTAGGTAGGTCGTATAGGTCTTAGGTTCGAATCCCGCTGTCGTCACTTTTCAAAGAGCGATTGAAGAAATTGTACCCGAGTACGATTTCCTTTTTTTATTTTTTTTTTCCTACTAATAATGGAATTATGTTATTAAAACGACTGCAGGATGCACCTTTATGTTTTAAAAATGAATAATCAATTGGAAATTGATTAAAATGAATATTTACGGTCGTTGCTTACCCGCTACTGGCCGTGTTAGATACCATTGCTGGCCGGCATTGGCCCCCAGTACTGGGCGAATACAACTACCAGTGCTGGACCGAAGTTATCATCCAGCAGTCATGCCAGTACTGCGCCAGCACTGGTTGCCATTACTGCGCCAGTACTGGAAGACTGGCCGCCAGCACTCGCCCAGTGCTGGGCCAATTGTACTCCCCTATACGGGTATCCGGAGCCGGTGACGCTTCAAGCTCGACTTTGATCTTGCGACGTTGTTATCGAAAATTCGGTTTACCGCGCGGAAAATCGATCCCCGCATTATTTATGGACACGGAGCAACTTTTCGACACAAAGAGAATATGAATAATATTTACGGTGGGTGGATAACGATTGGAACTGTACATAAAAAAGTATATATATGGAGAAGACACACAAAAGTGGTCCACAAATTTTCGCTTTTCAAAATTTTATTGGTAATCATTATTGATAATAATTGCAGTTTCAATTGCACACAAGTTCCCGTTATAAAAATTAATTGCGTCGCCAATTTATTTTCCGAGACGTAGAGAACATTTATCTGCGGACGCTGCGGCGATTCTGCGTCGTTGCGACCCATCAATTAAGCAGCGAGTCGTGTGTGCGGTGCACCGAGTGATCACACTTGAAAAATTGATGCGATATACGACCCTGGCAATTTCCTGGACAAGACGGAGATAGTTAAGCAACCAAGTGCGGAAAGCACTCTATATATTTATACATATATATATATATAGTGTATATACATAGCTATAAAAATAGTCTAGTATATAATACATATATAGTCAGTACACGTCTAGGAGGAAAATCGGTCAGGGCCAGCGACCCTCGAAGCTGGCGTCCGATGAAGTGTCAAGATCAACGTCGAAAACGAGATCCAGACTCGAGGGGAAAAAAAATAACGCCGAGGCATCGGGTGCGATATTCCGGGGCGTTGGTTCACGCAGCTGGAGCGACAACGTCTGCGACCTCAATGGCGAAGAGGCGTTTAGGGTCGCGGAAACCCTAATCGTGACCTCATCCTCGTTTTTTCGCCCTCGGCACGTAACGCGCCGAAGGTCTTGGAAATTTTGTCCTTCGGTGACCCGAAATCTCTTCATCGACCCGGCAAACAGGCTTCCCGAGAAAAAAAATGAACAAAAAATATTCGTGTAAAAAAAAATAGGCTCAACTTTTTTTTGCTCCTATTCATTTTTCAAGGATTATATTGCTGATGTGAAATTGAAATTACCGCTGATTTACGAGCAATGCTTTCAACTATTCATTTCACTGCGTTGCTCGCGGTGTTCTTAATTAATTCATCGTCAAACGTTAAATTCCATTAGCGTGGTATTACGTGAATAAACGTAAATTCGACGAACGCTGCGGTGCATTTTTGGTCGGAAGCTTCGACCAACGAGGAAGTCCTCAATTATATTTCCCGGCTCCGGCAAACAGTCCGCTCTGGTCAGTCATTCCGTTGGTTTGTTAGCCGTTACGCGAAACTTTTCAAACATTTGCATTGAGAAAGAAAACATCGGTCTCGAAATTCCGAGCCCATCGAATATATTCTTCATCTATTTGAATAAGGTTTCAACTTTTAATTCTTCCGTTTTTTTAAATCAATAAAATCACGAATCGGGTCAGTGGGTTATCAAAAGTCACACCGCGCCATCAAATGTTAAAAACACAAAACCACTCCCAGTTTTGGTTCAAGACCGATATTATCATTGTTGCAGTTTTCGTCATTGTTCGATGTAATTTGTTAAATGGAAATGTTGAAATGTTATTTCGATGTAAATTCTCGCGGCGCTCGCGTTAATCTCGCAGTTCCATGCGCCGAGTGCTTTGTGTATGCGCGGCGAACAATTGTATACGTACAACTCGGACGTCATCCCTCCGCGTTTCCTTCCACTCGCCCTGCGGCTCCCGCCGAGGCTGTCCAATTAGCAGACGCCCTCAGGTGAAACCCATTAGTCGTGCGGGGAGGTTTGAAAAGCGTACAGTGTGCAATTCCAGGTTTGTGGAATATCGCGCCCTCCTAGCGTTTCCACCATTTAAGAGAGAGAAAGCAAAAAGCATCTTGCGAAGTTTCGTTGTATATTTCACAGCTGGTTTTGGGGTTCACAGGCGAAGTCCGGAATCACGCGCGGCGCACACGAAACAGATTGTTTTGCGAGCGAGCAAACAGTCATTATACGAGGACCAAACATCGTCATCGGTCCGACGACACGGCGCGAAATTAATGGGATTCAATTTCGTTTCCATGCCGCTCTCGTTTCATCGATCAGCCCGCGCGCCACCTGCGATGGGTACCGTGCATCCTGCTGGCACAGCTTGAGGCGTCACGCGGGTCGCGCCGCAACCGGACACACGTTGCTTCTGTCGCGCGCGCCCGCGCGACTGTTTGCCAACTGCCGATTACCAATCGGACGAGGGACAACTTATTGTTAGTTGTTTGGCCGGGTTCTTCGCAAATATCACGCTTCGATATTGTTTCGATGAGATTTGTTCGCGGCCCACGCAGGATTTTCGTTCCTCATTTCTCGTGACGACGATTGCTGATCGAGCGAAGTTTTTCTTTGGAATAATAGGTATAAAATAGTATTAAGTATTATATAGTATTGGAAAAAAGTCGATATTTTGAAAAGGAAAATCTCGGGCACACGACATTTTGCCAGAAATCTGGGATTTCTGACATAAACATCATCTGAAAAAATCTTTTTTTCAAAATCAACCAAAAAAGCATTGAAACTAGGGGTTTCAGCTTCGACAGATTTTGTCATTATTTAAAAAAATCAGTTTTTCTTTTTTTTTATTAATTGGAAAATAAATTTTGGGATCCCGGATGACGTTACGCTCGTCGAAAGGCGAGTGGGCAGCTTCCGCTTTGGGACCTTTGGCGTCGCGAGGTGCGCTGCCAAAACAGCGAATGTATTTTCGTGCAGGCTTCAATCTTTCACCGGTGGAAAATAGTGAAAATTGCTTCGGGGGCTCCGAGTCGGCGCGCGCGAACTGCGCATGCGCCCAAAGGTCAACGGATACTCGGCGACGGCGGGCACACCTGCTGTGTGGAGAAATACGGGTCACGGTATCGGGGTCGTCAGGGATGCGGGCCGACTACTCCATCGCGCTTTCAATTCTCCCTCTCTGTCTCTCGCTCGCTCGTTCCCCGTCGCGTCGCCCATATGGCCAATCTGCACGATGATGGACAGCTCCGCACCGCCCGGAGTGTTTGAAACTTGTTGCCGATGCCTGATATTCACTTGCGCCTATTTTGCTGCACATTCGTAACGACTCCACATGCTATTATCAATTTATTTCGCATTTATCTGCCTATAAAAAGACCCTTCGTTTCATGGAACCTATTAATTTTTTCATGATTTCTCATTAACTTTCCCATTAAAATTCACGATTCAATTGGGGTATCGTTATCCCAAAAATGTAACGCAGCCAGACTAACAACATAATACGAACGGGAGAATATTTTGTTCCAATTATCTGCAAAATATTGTTATAATACGTATAAACCGTGTGTACTGTGTATTCAGAAATAAATAATAGCAACCTTCGCGAAAACGAATTCTTAAGGCCAGAGAATCGTGATTCACCGATTTTATTCATTCTCATGTAGCTCAAGGACAATTAGCTCCGAATATATTTTCAATGGCAAGCTCAGCGAGCGCCAGATTCATCGTTAGTCGTCGCACTTTTTCTCGCGATAATTAGAAAGCGCAGTGCGAGCATTTTCGTCCGCCGGCGAGAAATTCACTTAATCCGAACGACAGACGTATGAACTCGCATAGTTTTCATTGTCGAAGTAACGCGTGCGGGCGGACGATAACACCGGGGCTTCGTGCCGTATGACGTGCAGATACAGTTGAAACGACGAGGCATTACGGACGGTTCGTTCTCTCGGCGCAAACAGGCCAAATGGCGGATGGCCAGCGCGCGAGTCAGCGATTCGTGATCTCCGTAACGAGTCGAACAGTGAACACAAAGCGGCGATTCATCCCCCACCCCCCTCCCACCCCCGGCGCTGCGAGTGCCGGACTGAGAGATTATTGCATTCATAATCCGCGGGGATGTCAAGGTCGCAGCGGCATTAGAGACGAGACCGGATCGCGCGGATACAGTGAGCAGCGGGCATCGAAGGCCACCGGCAATGAGCTGGATACTGCGAATGGTGTGCGTTACGCCTGGTTGAATTTTACCGGACATTCCCGACCAATTTGCATAAAGAGCAAGAACTCGTTATTTTTGAGCCTCGATATTCATTATTTTCGCAACGTTTTCCGCTCCGCGAAAAATTGATATTTTCACCTCGCGCTCAGGAAAAACGAATTTTCGAGGACAAAAAAATTATGGAGCATCGATTCGTTTGGTCTGGAGTTTGACAGTGATTTTCGCATTGATAACAAGCTGTCTGAACCGTCTGCGGATTTTTTTTTGTTTTGTTTCAATTTCGTATGCAATGATCAGAGTTATTAATTTATCTGACTCCACGGGGAAAATTATTATTATTATTATTAAATAGTTGTTATTGTGAATTGGGCTATTATTTTTAAAGATATTTAATGCACCTAGCCCGAAAGACCAACATTGATAGTCGTTGCAATCTTGAAAGCAACATTTTTAGCGTCACTTCAATAGCCACCTCGATGGGCTAACATATTATGAAAAGGACGAGTACGAAAATAGTCGCAAACAAGCTTTCGTCGATGTGGTCAAATCGTGGCACATTTACCCGCCCACCTTACACATTTGTTTCGCGTCGCAATAGCAGCCAACCGTGCATCCAGTATCGCGCGTATGTGCCCCATCGGGGCATCGGCTTCGTCCGGATTGAGTCGCCCCGTTCTCCTCAGAGGGTGATTCCATCTCGGTAATGGCCGAGTGTCGGATTTCCAAGAGCTCCTTCGGGCTTCGGTAATGATACCGAGAATCGCGGGGAAAAGCGAAAAGGAGAGAACGCGCGCGGGGGCTAATAGAGAAAACGAAAAAGATATCCCGTGGTGCGAGCGGAAGTAAGAAAGGCGAGACCCGGCCGCGGGTATCGCTTCCCAAACGGCAACGGAGAAACTTGTACTCGCGAAGTACCCTACAAACGATTCGCCTCTTTTAGCTCGTTGCGCAGCGTCTGGTACCAATGGTACACAACAGAATTCCGATAACTGCTCAAAGAATAGCCGAGGAGCATTTAAAACAATCCTCAGGTAGCTAAAATGAGTTGAAAATTATTTTTTTTAAATACGTAAAATATAATTAATGAAACAATTATTTCTCAAGCGTCTACATTGAAAATAAAAATCGTTGACTGAAGTCGACTAAAATGATTGATGGCCCACGACTCAAGTAACATGTATCAATAAATAAATAAATAAATCAATCAATTTATTTCGCATTTACCATACAAGCGATTCGCCTCTTTTAGCTCTTTGCGCAGCGTCTGGTACCAATAGTACACAACAGAATTCCAATAACTGCTCAAGGAATAGTAAGGGAGCATTTAAAAAAATCCTCAGGTAGCTAAAACGAGCTAAAAATGATTTTTTAAAAATACGTAAAATATAATTAATGAAACAATTATTTCTCAAGCGTCTACATTGAAAATAAAAATCGTTGACTGAAGTCGACTAAAATGATCGATGGCCCATGACTCAAGTCACATGTATCAATAAATAAAAAAATAAAAAAATCACAGAGCCACCGGTGTAATCCGTGATGCAATAAAATATAATAATTAATAAGTGGCACCGCCACTTCATCAGCAGCGCAACGGAATATTACGCGCCGCGTCTCGAGGTTATAATTGGTCCGTACGGTTGTTGACAGCGGAAATATCGGCACGTGCAGCACGTGCGGATGACTCGGGGATATCCTCGCGTAGTCCTCGACGATCCTGCCTTGACGTCACACCGTCAATTCTGATAAAGCATTCAGGCTTCGCAAATCGCGGGAACAACGTGCGGGGTACAAAGCGGCGGTAGAATAGAACAGTGGAACACACGAATGGGGAGAAGGGAGAGCGAACATGTGGGCGTCACCCACGACGTCAGAATCCCCAAGATATTTTCCAGGTCAGTCGGCGCGTCGAACCACAAATTTTCGCCAAATCATTTATCGCCCATCGCCAGCTCGTCGAAGTTTTCCCAAAGCGTCGACGTCGTCGACGTCGTCGTCGTCGTCGTTGTCGCGTTTGTTGCGCTCTACGACGCGACCGCGTTAATTTCACGGTTGTTTAACCGGTCCGCACATATCAACGCGAGTATCAACGCTCGTTGCAGCGAGCGGTGCATTTCGCGCGTTTGGCCCGGAGCTGGGACACCGGCTGGAAACTTCGCTTGGCTTTTCCAGGGTAAAACGGTCGGGACCGCCGGGAGTAGAGGAAGCCAAAACTCCATCGTGCGAGCAACGCAGTATTAACGAGCGTGTGGGCTGTAAACACAGCTGCGGCAGCAACAGGCTCGATGCATCGAGTGAGGACTTTGGTTATAACTGTCAAGCGTCATGGAGCGCGATTTGTCGCGCAATTGCCTGGCAATGTATAGGTAATTTTCGAGTCACCGATTTTCGCGACGGCGCAGAGGCGAACGTTTCAATTCAAGTTATGACGGATGGGGGTCAACATAGCGAATGACCAAAATATTGAAATTAATAATAATGAACGTGTGAACCTAGCATGGTCATCATTACGGAATTCACTATTTAAGCCATTCGTTATTTTGATCATTCACTATTTTGACTCTCTATTTCATTCAAAGGCAGTTAAAATAGCGAATGGCTAAAATAGCACATTTCATAATAATGGACATTATAGATTCAGACGTTGAGACGAACCCCACCCAAAGAAGCTGAGCGTAATGCGAGCTTTTTAGTCAAAAGTCGACGCAATATGTACGGCGCGTGTTTTCGTGAAAGTGGGTCCTTCGTATGCAAACTACATTACCGGCATTAAAAGTAAGATTACACTTTTCCTCCACGCCGCACACGCGCGTGGCGAAAGCGCCGCACAACGGACGCTGCGAAAATATTTCTAATTGTAAAAAATTACGGCGACATCCGAGTCGCGCTCGGCGCCGGGACGACTATTTGCACAGCGAAACACGGCGCGATATACGCGACTGCGGAAGGTAAACGTAAACGTTTCAAACTTTTCAGTAATTGGAAGAATGACAAAGAACATTTGTGTAATTTTTACAACGCCGTAATTTGAGTTGTTGCATTTTGTTGCATTACAAACGCATTAAAGAATGAAAGAAATAAATTCGGTTTGTATTCATTTTTTAAATTGTCGTATTTTCACCCAACGAATAATTACATGCAACTTTAACTGCAACTGCAAAAAACTTTAAAAAATCCAGTCTAGACAGGAATAATGAGACAAACTATTTCATGTCAACACACGACACTACTAGCGTCCCAATTATCAGACCCGCTGAGTCGTTTTATCCTACAAACATTTTGTTGTTTTTTTCGAATTTTTTTTTTTTTTTTTCTACGAAAAACATGCAACATGCTACATGCAACTTTAACTGCAACTGCAAAAAAACTTGAAAAAATCCAGTCTAGACAGGAATAATGAGACAAACTATTTCATTTCAACACACGACACCAATCGCGTCCCAATTATCAGACCCGCTGACTCTTTTTATCCTCCAAACATTTTTTGTTTTTTTTTTGTTTTTTTTTTCTTGTCCCACAATTATCTGCAGCCGTGACGCAAACGCTGCAGTTACAATGTATCTCAGCGTTCGACGTTGAATTCCCGCAGTCACGTGGCCCGCAGAATTAGACGTTCGCTGTCTCGTGTGCGACTAACGTTTATCGCTAAACTGCTCGCTCGAGCGTTAAACCAAGTAGCGCCGGGGCGTTTCTCGTCCCGTTGTTCGGTTACCAAGCGCCGAGATTGCCTTACGTCGTGGATGTATATCACGCAGCGTCAGTCGCGTGTGTCTCTCGTGGCCCGCGGAGAGCGAGGTGGAAGAGGCAGCTCGAGAGGCTACGCGAGAGGCTGAGACTTTACTTTGAAGTTCTAATGGACTCGCGCGAAGTTTCCTGGTCCTTTGGCCGCGTCTCTCTGCCCGACGACCGGGCTGCATTATACGATTAAATCTGCACAGGCTGCTCAAAGATGCGAGTTACAACGTGGTGATCAATGCGTCAAATCCTGACAGACGAGTCTAAAATAATAATCCAAATATAGGCTGACGCCCAACTTGGGCTACTTTATTATTATTATTATTATTATTTTATTTAAATTTATGTCGTCGAATGCGCGAGTTGCAACGTGGCTCAGGCGATCAATGCGACAAATCCTGACAGACGAGTCTGCAATAATAATCTAGAAAAAGCTGACAACTTGGGCTACTTTTATTATTGTTATTTTTTTTTCTTTTTATTAAATTTATGTCGTGGAACGACATAGTAACACGCCAAGCGTGGGCGACGCTGCAGTTGGCGACGTCAGCGGCCGCCGCAGACGTCACCGGTCGACGACATCATCGTGTCAAAACAACACTCGAGCCTCTGTCTCCGACCCCGTCAAAGTTTCGCAGTTTAGGATCCGCTAACTCGCTGTGCACGGCGAAGTTTCGCCCTTGCGTGTGGCGCAGCACGAGACGAGCTGCCCCGCCCTGCGGCGGATTTTCGTGCGCGATATGACGACCCTGAGGGCTGTAAGCCAATTTCGCTAAGACTCAAAAGTATCGGTATGAGTCACAAATGCCACCAAAGCTGTGATTTAGCGAAACTAAAAATGACTGAAAATTACTAATTCAGCTAATTACTGAAATTACAAACCCCAAATATTTTGACCCTTTTTTCGTTATTTATTAAAACATGGTGACTTTAATCCTGTGTCCTGAGCTTCAACTCGCTGTGACCTAGAATTACCGGTATCTCAACCACTTTCAAGGCTTCCTCAATGGTTCAGCAAAAAAAAAGAGTCGATTTTAAGCCTGACATCACCCGGGGCTAAATCCACGTCGCGGTGACCCTAAATTATTAGCACGTGGCTTAAAGTACCGTCAAAGGTTCATCCGTGATGCGGTGGAATAAAAAATGGTGCAGCAAGCTCGGAGCTCCTGGTGGGCTGATGCGGCTGATGTGTCCTCGGGCAGTTACCTGCATATTGCCCGTGGCCTTTCCTTTTCCCTCTGTCACACAGGAAGTGGGACAACTTTCACGCGTAACCGCGTTACGTGGATGCGTAAACGAATTACCCGAAGTTAAGTACTTCATGGTGCATTCGATATGAGGCTGGTTGGACCGATGTCAGACCACGTGCAATTTGACCCACTCGAGCAGAATGCGCGGTGGTCACACTCAAAGATACCGCGACGGTCGGGTCGAGCTGCTATGCTAAGTGACAATTATTACTTGTTAGTAGCTGTACTTAATTAATTTTTCGTGAAATCTTTTTTTATCATTTCTTTAAATAATATTGATAAAATGTATTTGTATTTTGAAATTAGGTAATGTGACTGATAAAAATAGTTGCGATAAGGAAAAATTAATAGTTTTATCGAATCAAGAAATACCTAAATTTCTTATTAATTTTGTATTCATTTATAGAATTAAAAAAAAATGCATTTATCTTATTATAGACAGATTTTCGTTAACCCTGGCCCACTTTGATTCTTCCAAGTGGCAAAGTGTGTCCTCCATTTCCGGGCAGCTCTGCGTGACGAGAGCTGCAGTCGCGCAAGGATCGTTTCTCAAGATTCTCCCGCAGGAATAAACACACAGCTTCGAATAAACACAGAGCGCAGCACAGAGTCGACATGTCGACTCGGCTCGCGCGGTGCGTCACGCGATGACGCTTGTCGGGCGTTTCTACGTCCTCAGGATCCGTCGCCCGAGAGCTTTCGCTCCTGGGTCTTCTCGGAAAGTCAAGGTTGCAAGCGTGAGATGTGGGTCACGCGTATGTTATGATGGATGACGGTAATTCGATGCTGTCCCCCATCGAGACTCGGTGCTTATCTTACTTACCAATTGCAAAAACTCCAAGGTCCGCGATACATCGATGGCTGTCGCCGTCGTCGTCGTCGTCGTCGTCGTCGTCGTCGTCGTGTCACATGTACATTTATTATTATTTCTTCGCCAGATCTTTGATACCAACGGTGCCCGAGATATCGGCTGTCGCCGATGGCATTGAAGTTTATATGGGGACCGAGGTTAAGACATGTGTATCGCCTCGCCGCATCGACTCCAGAGAAATCTCAATCTTCATTCGCAACCGAGAGACAGATCCAACCCTTTCGTCTTCTTGCAGAGAGAACAATATTTCCATCGAATGGCAACGAATTTATTTTTCTATTTTCCATCGTTTCTGGCGATACTTTATTGGCCTCGATAGGGCCCGAACACGGCCAGTCCAGTGCCATGTCACCCTGGCCAGAGCCTGACCAGCACCCGACTTGGTCCAGATTTTTCACCAGAGTGGATATTCGAATATCTCACAAAATCTGACTCCTCAACGCATTCACCAGAACCTGGAGCTGAGCTTCGAGGACGTCGCACTTCACGTCCCTTCTTCCGTTTTTTTTTTATTTATTATATACCAGGGCCATAAAACTTGCGCTCCACTCGGGAGCAGCAGTGACGGGGGTGGCTGCGTCGGCTGGGGAATTGTCTTCAGGAGTCCGGGAGCCGCACTCACCGGTGATCCTGGCCGTGTCCTGGTGCGGTCGTGATGTCGCGGCGAACGTCTCCGTCCTAAGGCGCCAACAAATGTGCGCAGCTCCGTTCCATTAGCTCCCCAGCTTTTTTGCAGCGACGATTCCGCTTTAACGTCGCGATTCGCCGCGGGTGTTGGTGCACACGCACGCGTGACGCACAGACCGCCGCGTCTTCCGCGCACCTCGCACCCAGGTTGCCATCAGCTTTTTTATGTCTGTTGATCTTTCAGCCTGGTAGTCAATGAAACCGTAGCCGTAAGGTTTCACCCGGTGTCGTTAAACTCTCCACGGTGACCCGATGCGAACTCCTCGCGACGAGGGAGAGAACGAATATTGCTCGGTTCGCTCGTTTCTAGACACTCGAGCGACTTCAATGGTCGTCTGATTTTTAAAAATTAAATTACCGATCACTATTGAATTTATAAAAAAAAATTATAATCCTGGTAACTATGAAGGTCGTCGATAGCCTTATGACTATTTTTCGGCAGTTTTTCTTTGCGTATAAAAATAATAAAAAATTCAGTTATAAAATTAGATAGAAATATAATAAAAATTATGGAATAAAAATTGAATTTATATTTTAAAAAATTCTTAACGTGTAGTTTAACGGAATTTTCTCTTCTCGAATTAGTCGGCGCCGCCGCTCGTGAAAAGCCAGGACTAATTAAGTTCGGGAAATAATTAATTTCGTTTTATTTTCGCGCTGCTGCGATGCGACTGACCTGCGGGCGAGGGAAGAAAATACCATGCCCGACAATAGACGAAGTGGCCCTTCGCCACTTTCACCGAGAAGAGCGACGGGGGATTTTCCGCTCCGAAGGGCGCGCACAATGCGCGGTAACTATGCACTTGACGAGTGCACGTAGCCGCGCGCGTCATGAGTGCTCGACCTGCGCGCGCGCGGCAAAAGAATTCGAGGAAGTTTCCCCGTGGCGTTGCCTTTGCTTCGAGCGCGAGAGGTTTGTCGAAAATTTTCGCGCGCGGGCGATACGTCGCGTCCCCCGAGGAACAGCGCGGCGGCTCAAAGCTTCGTTGCAATCGAAAACTTGCGGCACTGACGACGCGCAACTCGCGAGACCGAAAAAATAGGCAAAAAGAGGAGAACGGGAATAAAAATCTGTTGAAACGTGGAATTTCCTCTGGGGTTCGCGTCCTCCGAGGAAAAAAATAATTCGTATATTATACCATCGTTCTCAAGTCGCGTATACTACTCCTGAAAACACCGGTTACAACCCTTTTTAAGTTGATTTTGAAAAAAAAAATTGGTCGAACAGTTTGTCAGAAATCGTAGATCTGGCCGCCAGGCCGAAAACCGCCCAAATCGGGGTCACGAAATTTATTTTTTCAAAATATCGACTTCTAACTTATACTATCGTTCTCAAGTTGCACATTCTACCCCTGAAAACACTGGTTACAACCCTTTTTTAGTTGGTTTTGAAAAAAAAAAATGTTGGTCGAACAGTTTGTCAGAAATCGTAGATCTGGCCGCCGGGCCAAAAACCGCCCAAATCGAGGTCACGAAATTTATTTTTTCAAAATATCGACTTTAACCTTGTTGACGTTGCAATACAAAAAAAAAGGTTTTTTAATTTTTTTGATATTTTAATGTTTCCTAGCAACAACGTGCTCGGATCAAAATGCGCGCGATACGTGACGTTTCAGCAGCCATTACGTTCCAAAATCGATTTTATATATCGTAGCCGTTGCCGACCAACCAGAACGCTTGGTTGGCACAGGAGCGCTCGTAATTGGCCCTTATAGTGGCTTCAGATTTCGATATTCAACTTTCGATGTTTCATGTACTTTTTAAAAGAGGTATTTCGCTCGCTGCACTTGAACTGCACTTTCGTTTGGTCGTTGAAAATTTATCTCGGAGTTGGCGAGAGGAGATACATTTCGAGCTCCGACAATGTTTCCGATCGCTAAATCCCGTATCAACAAATATAATCGCAGTGGGAAGTTCGATCGATGAGAAGAGAATGAACGTGTATTTACATGAAGAGGCCAGATTATTCGACGGTTCCAAGAAAATCTCCCGCTGATGCTGCGAGATTTCCGCTCGGATCGTTTGTTACTATTATTGGCCGTCGATAACGTAGGCGGAAATAATTTACATCGCGATGGCTATTAATTTTCAGTACATTACATTCTACTGGAATTTTCTCATTAACGTCCCGGGACAGCACACCTTAATGAGGGACCTTGAGCGAAAATTTATCGCCACGAGTGGCGGACGCTCGGTGAGTTAATAAACCATCCTGGTACTTCATAATCGCGAAAATTGCGAAAATTCCAGGAAATTTCGTATCTATCGGAAATTAGAAAATTGAATTCGGAATTTTAGCCACAATATCAAAGTTTCAGAAAATGAATGTATATTGCATTTCCGGGGTCGGAAAATCATCGTGAATCATATAGGTCGTCTCACAAATCAACTGCGGGAAATCTTCGCGCCAAAATTGTTCGTGTTTTCCGTCGTGGTCCACACGACGTTCGAGGCTTCAAACATTCGTATGTTAATCGCGGGAGCGAAATGAAATATTCAGTTATGAAATATTCAGAAAAACCACTTCAAAAATTCACGAGGAAAATCTATCTATACGAGTCTCTCGCCGACACTGCATAACTTTGTAAAGTGATTATCGCCTCGCGAGTGCTCCGCTTTCTCGAGCGATTTTCCACTGACGATCACGCGCTATAAACTCGACCACCATGATGACACTCGGCCTTGAAATACTCGGTTGTTGCGTCGGCTGCGCACAGTATCAACTTTTTTTTCACTCCTTCCGTTCTTAGACATACGGATTCGTAAAAAAATATAACATACTAAAAAAAGTTTCACATTCATTTTTACAATATCACAACTTTTCGCTCAATCGATCGTCCGACCAATCAACATTTTTCCCGGACGACATCGACACTTCGCATCTCTCTCGGCTGATCGCAGAAAGAAACCTAACACGAGTAATCCGCGAAATTGAATATCACTCGTATCTGGAGAACCGAACCGACAATGCGGTAAAATTCGAGGGAAGCTGCCGTGTCGTTGCGTATAATTAGCGTCGAAGGCCCGTTCACCTATAATGGGTAATACGAACGCGCATTCTACCCTGATAAATCTCGAAGCATCGATCGTTGCGCAGGTTCACCCTCCTCCTTCCCCTCACCCTCGCCCTGTACCCCTCCTCTATGTATATACATATAGTTTACATTGCCACACATATCGTATTTAAATATACAACACATACACACACACAGTATCGTCTAATCGAAATCGATCGCAAGGCCGCTTCAGCGCAGCACGCGACCGTTAATCCGATCATGTCAGAGTCGAACTTCCGGCGTCGTGTATATACGTCGTGTACATATTACCGGGCCCTTGACTTGCTGCCTCGGAAAATCGCGCAAAAGTCGCGGCCGCGTCGCAAGGCCGCGCGACGACGCGCTCCACTCGAGCCCCGACCTAAAGGGGATAAAGGGGACGCGGATAATTGAGGACCGCGTGCGCCAGACACGCTGGATCCCGCGCTTTGAGAAATATCGCACGGTGGAAACACACACAGAGGCGCCGAGCAGATCAAAGCGCGGCGCGAGATCGACCGGGAGGATCCGCCCTACTCGCGAGTTATTTCGCATCGAGGTCGATTTGCGTAACGAGTCCGATGACGAATTAATTATCCGGCCGGACCCAGACGGCGACGCCTCGCGGTCGTCTCGGATCTGCGAACCTCGGGAAGGTCTCCGAGGCTGCCGGGAGTTTGCGAAAATTAATTAGTCAACGAAGCAGATGTGCGCGCTACGAGCGGCTACTCTTGATGCGCTGCGCTGGTTGTTCAGCCGTTAATAATTATACCACCGAATTGCCGCGACGACGTGCGTGACGTAAACTTCGGTGACCTCAGGACTCATGATGATTCGTTCCTTGATTCCTTTAATTTTTTCCAATTCATTTTTTAACTCGTCGACCTTAAACAACCGAATTAACTGTTAATTCAAGAAAAAAAAATCAAGGATTTATCGCTTTTTTAAATAATTTACTAATTTTGAAGCACTGTCTAATTCAGAGATGTCAGTTGGTCGTTACTTTTAAACACACACTTTTTGTTTATTTTTCCTATAATTTGAAAGGTGGCCTACGCGTTATATGTAACTCAATGTTTTAACTTCACATAAAATCCTTAAAACACATTTTCGGCCTTGAATTTCATGAAGAAATATGTAATAAGTGAATGTAACGAGTAACGAGTAACGATGAAAGTAACGCTCGTTACTTTTGCTCGTTACATATACTTTTTATTATTTTCTTCATGAAATTTATTGCCAAAAATGTCTCTTAAGGATTTTCTACTAAGTAGAAACATTGAGTTATATAACAAATATTCCATCTTAACTAAACTTTTAATAATAGGCAAATTATAGGATGAATTTAAAAAGTATGTTTTTAGAAGTAACGAACAGCTGACATCTTTGGTCTAATTATGGTCGATGTGGTCCTAACCTGGACCCGACGAGTGCCCGAATCACACCTGACGCAACGTGCCACACGATTTTTTTCAACAGGGGTCATTATTTTATTTTAGTATTCGTAGCATATTTTACGCATTGTGTGCGCAGGATTACGTCGCAGATGTAGCGGGCGATGACGCTCGGGGGCGACGGACAGATATCCGAGTTAGCACGTGTGTCCACACAGGATTATCACTCGCGACGGATTCACGGCGATGTCTGTGTCAGGCGATATTGTAGCTCTGCGCACGCCGGGCGACGAGAACGCGTGACAAATAAACCGAGACACGAGGATCCGACGCGCGGGCGGGACGCTCTCGACATATTCGTCGATAAAATCAGAGAGGACGGGAGATTACGGTGACCTGACGCAACAAACCGTGAAAAATTGCGAGAACGACCGGCCGAGCGAGACCGCTCCCGTCGTTATGTCTGTTTGTGTGCATTTGTGCGTATTTTTGTATTTGTGTAGACATACGCGATACAACCCTAACCAATGAGGCGACGCATACGCGCGCGTGGGTTCTGTATACGAGACACGATGATGAATCGGTGCACCCCCCGGTGCGACCCAAATTTCGCCTGATCTAATCATCGACGTATCGATCCTCGCCTCGGCTCGACCCTTCACTCTATCGCTTGACAGATAACCACTCTGCGTATGCCTCGGGCGGTGCAAATAACCAGTGCGACTCGACTCATTACGCGGAAAATCCGAAAACGGTTAGGAACGTCCGTAATCCCGCCACGAATTGCGTCAGGACCGGTTTCTAACCATTTTTGGAACGGTGCTTTACGGAATAAGCGGAATAAGAAATTTATAATCGGATAGGGCTTTCAAACTTCACGAAATTAAAAAAAAAAAAAAAAAAAAAATCTCAAGAAATGAAGGTAGAAAAATAATTTTCGCGTTTTCTCGTCGAATACTCTATTTTTCGGTCGCAAAAAATCGCATAAAAATTTGCGATTTTTAAGGGTCGACTTAAAAATTCTTCGATAAATTTAAAAATCGAGATATCGCGTTTCACCTTACGGCATTCTCTTCGTTGAAGGGTTTTCTTTCATTCGCAGATAGAAAATCCAGATTCCATTTATCCAAAGAAAAATTACATCGCTTTTAGTGAAGTAACGAAATTTCGAAAAATGTGAGAAATCATTTCTCAGGTATTTCTCCACAAATTTTATTTATTTTTTTTCTAAAAAAAAAAGATATACGCTAACAAACGTACCTAAAGATGATTGTACCCCATGGTCATTTAAAGTCTATGGCATAGACCACTTCTGCACTTGATATACAGTGAAAAATTCACAATTCCCTGTGCTGCACTTGAATAGAAAGCTCGCGAAGTCAGCGAAGTAGCTGAAAGCACACATAACGTCAGCAGCGTGTTGCCCGCATCGCGCGCAGCGAAGTAACTTGTCTGCAGACTCGGCGTGAACTTTCATTCGAGTTCCGGCGAACACGAATCAAAGTCAAAGTCTAAAGAGCTCGGGCGTCTCGGGTGGAGCACGTCGAGTTCCAGTGAGGCTCTCAGGTCACGTAATCAATCGCATAGAAAAGAGAAACTAACTCCTCTAGCGCTTCGCGAAGACTGCTCTATGCTCTCTCTCTCCCTCTCTTTTTTCATCTCTCATTTCTTTACACTTCAGGTGGACCAGTCGACGAAACTCAAATCAGAAAAATTGCAGGTAAATCAAATGACGCACAAAGTAGTCGTGATGGCATTTTTTAAATCTAATTCTTTTTTGTTCTAATATCATTTTTCACACTTTTTTCATTATCAACCATATCATGACAAAGTGTAAAAATTGGCCCTTCAAATGTGTGTGTAAAATACTGTTTCCTCTGACGGCTCACATAAAATTTCCCGATTTATGTGTCATCCACTTTCGACCAAATATACTGTCCGATCGTAAACTGTGTGATTCTTCTGCCCCAAAAAAAGGCAAAAAGATAAACGATCACATGCTCGTCATAAATAATAAACGAATTGAACTTGGTCGACTCGTGAATTATTTATCGTCCCTTCGCGACCCAAAAAAAAGCAGTAAATTATATTAGGCAAGTCCAAGGTGAAAGCAATCTCGCTCTCGTCTCCCGCTGATTTTGAAAATTGCCGGCAGCAAGAAAAAAAAACAACATTAGGGTTCGGAATATCGCGAGAATATCGCGTGTATCGTTTGAACTCGGTGTCTGCGTTGTAAAAAACCATCGGCGCTTATCTCGGGGGATTTTTTTTTTTCGGGAATGCGAGACGCATCGAAAAAAATATAATTCTTCACCTCGGCGACTCGGAGGTTGCGCAGCGGCGTAAAATGTTTCGGGCCACCTTCGTCGCAGGGGAAAAGGACGGGAGGAGGTCAGACGCGTCGGCGAGAAACCGCGCCTCGGCGAAAACACAAGTTTCCCGCTTCGTCGAGTCCATCGAGTATCACTGTATCGCGTCCCACCTTTTTCTTTCCACCGTGATTTCCAAGTGTGACGCAACAAGTCCGACGCGCAATTCGCGAGAATTCGACGATCACATAATCGCCGCGAATCTCGTCAGACGATGAACCCGGGATACAAGAGACTCTAAATCGCGTCGAGTATTTGGGGAGTCGAGGCGAGGTCAATTACATCTCGCGAACAGCTGCGTCTGAGTCGCGAGACGCGGATCAATGAAAGATAATCGTGGGGTAGGTTACCCTGTTTACATTCTCGAGCAAATGTCTTAGTTGACGTTGCTTAAATTAGATTCACCTTATTAATCGTTTATAAAAAATACAAAAATATTTGTATAGTCTAGAATTTCCCCATCTTTTAAATAACTTAAATAATTGTTTGGTTATTTTATTATCATTAGTTAATATCACTACGAAGACCCTGGCAAGGCTGACAACGGCCTAACCAGGGCCTGACAAGGCCCGAACCCGTTCCGAATCTAACGTCAGATTTTCCAGCAGCGAAGATGAATATATTTCGCAGTCAACGATTCATCGAAGAATGCGAAACTCCATCAAAAAGTGATGGAAAAAAATTTCGAATCCAGGTCATACGTTACTCCCACTTGAAAGGGGAGAGGGGGGAGGGGACAGGAACTAGGGCCAAATACGAAAAGTTACCGGATCGCTGACGCCGTGCGGATATTTTATTGCGAAATTCTTCGTTCTACGCGTCGCCGCGAGAAATATATTTTATTCGTCGCCCCGTTCTTCACTTTTCCGTTTTCTCGCGTTGCGCGAGGAAACGTCCGAGTGGGAGGACGTGCGACCCGATATTAGACGGGCGCTTCTGTCTTCGACGTTTCCCTTTTTCTCCTCGTCGTCCGCTCTCCGGAATCGCGATCCTCGCTGCGACGACCTCGTATATATAACAAACTTCGCGACAGTTGAACTGGATACCCGACGAGGCGAGTTAAGTCACCTGAATTCACGCGATAATGAATCGCCTCAAATCCATCTCACATTAGTAACGCTCTAACGATCGTCCGCAGTAGTAATAACGTTTCCAAGTTGCCCCAAGAAGGGGGTATTCATGGGTAGGAAGAGGGGGGACGGAGAGCCGAAGGGCCTTTTCCGTTATTCTACTTTATCTCACTATTTAACCCTCTTAAGTCGACGCTGAAGGTGGAAAAGTAAACTCGGGGCCAGGGGGCGAACCGGTCGCACGCGGAGAAATTTAATTTTCTTCGTGATTCCATTTCGCGCCATCCGCGTCCACTTTGAATAATCCACCGTCGTCGTAGTCATCGTCCTCGTCGTCGTTGTCAGCCGCGCGATAATTCATCCGCGCATTATACGCGCGACGATCTGTTGAGGGATTCGCGCCGATTATGCGATCGACGGTGGGCAAACGTGACGAGAAATTAGAAGCGAGACACGAGCTAAACGAACCGTGCGCAAAAAAAGAGCGAACGTTTTTTATGGTTTTTGTGTAGATCGTCGCACGGTCGAGTAAATATCGAGGGAGAGGGATGTGAGAATAAGTAAATAAAAGGAAAATAAGGGTTAAAGTAGGACAGGGATAAAGATGGTTTTTTATATTTTTTTTTATTTCATTTGCTCGACATACTTTGCGTTTAAAGGGCTTTTAAAGTGGCTGTCGCTTTGCGCGTGAAGGTATTTTCTTTTTTTTTTTTTTTTTTTTTTTTTTGTCAAGGTGTAAAATGGGGTTTCAGCCGTAAAAGACGAGGCTCATGAATGGAAATGATATGTTGATTGCGTTTGATTGCGCGGAGCAAGTCGACGGATCCCACTGGAAGTCGATTATTCTTTAATCAGTCGGGAGCAACGCGATTCCGTCGTTTTGGGTTCTCGGGCGAAGGCAATTTTTTTTTTATTCTTTCTTTTTCTTTTATTTAGCGTAACCTTCGAGTCTTGCCCGCGGGTAATGAGATCCAGCAATTACGAATGTGAAGGATCTTTATGATAATATCCAACTTGTATTTTTCGACGATTCTTAACACAATTTCTCGAGTTATCTCGAGAATATGAAAGCTCGTTCGTCTCTGCTGCCAGACAAAGTTACGACACTGTGAAAACTTTTCTTTTTTACTTCTCGCAAGTTCTTCGAAACAAATAACATTAATAAATTATCATCAGACAGTGCACAAAAAAATATTAATAAATTATCGTCAGACGGTCCACAAAGAAAATATTAATAAATTATCATCAGACGATTCTCAAAACAAATATAAAAATAAAATGAACACGTGTAAATTTAAACAAATTCCCGAGTTCCATATCGCGTCACGCGATCCCGCAAAAATTCCTCGAGCTGCAATCAAAACAAATCGCAAAAACAATTTACATCACTGGCTAAAAATATACTTCAATCGTGGATGTCGCATTGTTGCTCTGACAGAGCGAGTATGAAGGATTCGCGATTGCACGCAGAGAGCGTCGATCGTCAATTTAAATTCAGTTCCAGCCCGTGTCAGGTGCAAAGACCTCGATCGAACTTTCCGCGAGGATTGTGAAAGTCCGTGTGCCCCGTCCTCTCCTATCACAGGGCGGTGTATAAACTTTGTTGTCACTGGGCTGTACGCCCACGTGTATTCCGATCGATTTCCATCGCGCGGCTCGCGCGAAACTCGCGCGAGCTGCGCGCTGCCTGTGAGGGGGGAAACGTTCAACCGGGAGGCGCGCATCGTGGTGAACGAATACAAAGGGCGTCGTCGTTGCCCCCACCCTCAGTGGGGGTTGAATAGCCAATATTATTACGGGAATCCGGGGGAGTAAGATACGAGTGGTACAAATGAATTTTCGCGACGCGCGCACACCGACAGTGCATTAAATCGTCGAGCTACGTCGTATTAAAATAGAATTTGTGGTGTGAGCGGCGTGAAGCGAGACGGCTGATCGAGAAAGACAGAGAGAGAAAAAAAACAGAGACGGCAAAACTAGAAAGGGAGAGAAAGAGAGACAGAGACGGCAGATCTAGAAAGAGAGAGGGAGAGAGACAGAGGTGGCGGATCGAGAAGGAGAGAGAGAAAGTGAGACACAGACAGAAATCGAGAAAGAGAGGGAAAGAGGGGGAAAGAGAGGGGGGAGAGAAAGAGAACAGAGAGAGAAAAAGGGACAGAGACGGCAGATCTAGAAAGAGAGAAAGAGAGACAGAGACGGCAGATCCAGAAAGAAAAGAAAGGAGAGACAGAGATGGCGGATCGAGGAGAGAGAGAGAAAGTGAGACAGAGACAGGAATCGAGAAAGGGAGGTAAAGGGAGACAGAGAGGGGGAAACGAAAGAGTGAGATGCATTATGTGCATCCACGTGCGCTAGTCACTTTCCGTTACCGGTCTATAAGTAGCCACGCGCGTATAGTTTATACTCGCCGCGATTACGGAAATAAACCTGCGAGCGAGTGCGAATATATACGTATGTTGTACGTAGGCAGCGCGCGGGAGTCAATGCGGAGGGTATCAGCCTCCTTCGAGACTGCGCCGATATTGAGACTGCGGTGTGTACACACACCGCGCGGCTCGCGCGACGCATAAATAATCGAAACTTCCGCACGGTAATTGACCTCATTTCAAGAGCGAACTTCGCAAACACGTTTTTTTTTCTCGTCGCACCTAACAACTATGCCGCGAGTGTCCTCGGTGACTTTTAGTCACGGAATTATACCAGAAAGGCGAGAATTTAATTTTCTTATTTTTTGTGCGACAATTGTTTATTTTTCATTCGAATAGTTTACAAAATAAAAAATATTATCCAATCCAAGATAAGAAATTTGTTCAGGCTACAAAAAAATTAAAAAATAAAATACATTTTTTACGTGAGGAAAGATTCTAAAATTACGACGGAGGAAATTTTATGGAATGTTTCAAGTTTATTTTCGAAGGCTCTGCAAATTATTGGCTACATATTTATCCGGCGGTATAAAGAATGTTGGGTGTTTCGGCGTTGAGAGAAGCCAGACACACGTGGATTCCGGATCTATAGATCTATACGAGATCTATACACGAATTTGTCTGACGAAAATCCGCCAGCGCGTGGACCTCGGGAGCACGAAGATCGTATATTTTCGGCGGGTCATTAATTTCCGAGGGCGACGGTGAATCATCGCTGCTGCAGATTTCGCGCGTATGCGATTCCGCCCCCGCGAATTACTACACGTTCGCGCCGCTCAGGTGCGACAAGGGGCGCGCGTGCATCGCGTCCGGCTCGTCAAAGGGACATCATCCCCAATTAACTAATGCTGGGAATACGCATAGGGTAAGCGATACAATTGTTGACAGCCCGAGCGGACTAACCGATACCGCTGTCTCGGCCCACTCGTCGCTTGTAACTCGTGTCCTGGTGTCCAACGTCGGTTGCCCAAAGAGAATCGCTGGGTGGTCAATAATCGTCGCCGTCTTAACCCCGCTCGTTATCCTCAAGCGCAGCTGATTAGCACACCGAGGACAAAACCATTAGCCATCGGTCGGATGAACAAACCGCATAATTCGCAACTTTTTCACGACTTGTCAACAAATTATGTAATCGATAACTGGAAAAACAATTAATAACGTAATTCAGAACTGGAAAAACACGAATTTCGCGGAATCAAATTATTATCTATTATTCAATAAATTTCAATGGATAGGGTAAAGTCACCAGTGAATGAACGGTTAAGCAGAAAGATTTGCTTATCATGAGTTTTTATGAAATGCAATATTTAAAAATTGTTTACGAAAATTTTAACCGTTTACCAGAATGTCAAAATATGTGAAACAGCTAAAAAAATCTCGTATTTTTATCGCGAAATATATAAAAATAAATACTAAAAGCGAAAAATCGAAAGACACCAGTAAATGAACGAGCCAATCTAACCTGCAGTTTTGATCGAAAATAAGCTTCAGCGGCAAAATAATAGCAGTGGATAGCTCAAAAATTAACAAATTAGAAATCTAATGTTCAGCCAAGTCGTCATAATTGGTCATGAACTCTGAAAAACGCTGTTGTTCATTCACTGGTGACTGTTCATTTACTGGTGCCTTCACCCTACAATTTATCGAACTGAAATTGAAACTATACTGAATTGAAACAATATTTCAGCTCTGTCTTTTTTATTATTATTTATATGATACAGCTTTCAGAATATTTTGTTTTTTTATCTGTGAATTCCACGTGAAGAGGAGAACATGAATAAAACTGCAGTGATCCATATACATCAGCGATTATCATGACAACCCAGGAAATTCGTGGAAAGTCGAGTGGCTCGTGACTTGGCGATCGGAAATGACGAGATCCGCGTTCCTCGGGGGAGCGAACTAATAACCGACGGAATCGTCGCCGCACCGCGAGGGGACGTCATACCGGAGGCATCAATTCCCCGGCCACAATCAAATTACATCGGCGCGATCTGCACCCCTTGTGCAGTAATATAACCTGCGCTGTATAGTTATATGCGCGACCCCCGTGAATACCTCGCTCCTCCCTTCAATATTCCCCCCCTCCCCTGCAACCCCTTTCAACCCCCTTCGAGTCACCCGCCGTGGGCTGCCGGTCAGAGTGCATCGCTTGCGCTGGATGTGCCTTGATTGGGACGCGGCGCGTGTACATGGAGAACTGAATAGGTAATACTGTCCGGGAGGTGGCGCGCGTTCTGGCGGTTCAAGCTATCAGGCGTTCACGGACGCCGACGCCAGAGACCCGCGAGGAGCGTGTGCGGAAACCGTCGGAGTATCCGTTTCACGGCCCAGGTGAAAGGGCAGTGAGATGCTATACGTTCAACCACCACCGATGCAACCATTCCGACGTGTCTATACATTGTGCGTTTGTATGCGGGAAGGTTTAGGTGCAAACCCCGGCACATCCTCTGCAGGCGCGGAATCCGTGACACTGACGTTGAGGCTCGGAGAGACTCGGGCATTGTGACACGCAAGACGCGTCTGTGGAATATTGAGAGTGCGAATGCAATATCGGGACGAGAAGAGGATTGCATTTTTTTGGACGCTGCACTGGTGACTTGAGATTTTGCGAATCAGGAACTTGGGATGAAATCTAGCTTGCTAAATTAATAAAAATTGTGTCATTTATTTTAGGTCGAAATGTAATGATTGTTTTATTGACAAAGACTCGATGCTTAAATTTGAGGAAGATTTTTGTGATAAAATCTTTACAGTTATTTGGTTTATAATTTGATTTTTTTTTCTTAAGGTCTATAAATAGATGAGCTCAAGAATATGTCCCTTTAATCCCGGAAAATGACTACGCACCATGTGAAATACGATGGCAATGCCCCAGGTCAGGTTCGACGGATGCAGCGTTAACGCATTGTCCCCCGCATAGAATTTGATCGCCTCGACAGTAGAGCATATCGAATGTATTCACAGGACGATACGAATGACCCGAGGTGGCTGGCTCTCCGACGGTCATTTCACCGGCGAAGCGAAACACGATTTCCGCGTTTCCACGCGCCGGAGAGAATATGAACGCATCGACGAACGCGCCGATTCGATAACGCGAATACACTGCAATTACGGCGCGATAATTTATATCCGACTATTTAGCGTCTGCCGGTTGATCGGACTCGTCGCTCGAGCGCGTTCGCAGTTCGCGCTGACGCTGCACGTTGATTATCGGTCTGGCAAAGCGAATGAATAGCGGATACTGGTAAACTGGCAAAATTGAGATTTTGTCAATGTTTGTCCAATTATTATTCTTTTATTTTTATTTCATTACCCGACGATTCGTAATAAAAATGTAGAAATTCGTGAAATCTACGATTATCAAATGAATCGAATATTCGCGATTTGCTGGAAGTATCATTTGGGCGAACCGAAAAATTGTCAAGAAAAATAGTTGGAAATTATTTCTGGAAAATTATTTAAGTGGACATAATCATTTTTTTTCAGTGCCAACGAATTCGTCGTTTTACGATATTAATGTCATTGTGTCTGTGACATTTTTTTTTTCTTTTCTTTGGGTGCTTTCCATGTCACGTGAAATCGAGTTAGGCGAGTAGGAAACGTTGAGAAATATCGATCGTCGACGTCGCCTCGCTTCGGGCCTTCGGCATCCCGACGAAATTATCACCCCGGGCGTTCGCCCGGCGTACATCGCTGGGACACCGGGGAGAAAAGTAACGCTCGAAGTTTCGAGCCGAAGACCGAAACCGGTGTCAGCGTCGACTCGAGTTAATCTCTGTTCGGCCGAACAGGAACGAGCGGCGACGCGGTGACGACGCTATCAACCCGCGGCTGGGACGCGCGTAACACACCCCATTTTAACGGTAACTTCCGGGGAAAATTATCCGAAATTGGAGGAGACGCATCCGAGAGCCGAAGATTCGTCGAACTGGGCGAACGGAATCTCGGAGGAAAAAAAAATCACGCGGCCCTAATTAAGGGTGACGAACGGATGCGTCTCAAATTATTCGTCCCCCAAATTTTTCCTGCGATTTCAGCGAATATATTTTTTCAACATATTCGCTAATGATTTTTCTATTTCGAAACTTTTCTTTATTTTTGTTTTATTCCTTTGCATTTTTCGCTTCTTTGTTGCCAGACACTTTGCAGGCGATAAAAGCTCGCAGTTCGACGTAGCGAAAGCTCGAACGATTCATGTTCAGGGATAAAAGTAAAGCCGCGAAAAAATCCGAATTGAAAAGTGCTCCTCTCTTAGCAAAGCGCCCGGAGTGTCGCTTTCAATTTGCGTGACCGACGCTCAACCACGCAGCCGCGGATTCCTCGCGTTTCTGCGGTGAAAGGCGCAGTTCCTCTGTTGAACTTCGTCTCTATATGGAGTTGGTGCTGTTTTTATCGAAAGCTTTTTTCCGAATGCAAAAACGCGTTTTTCGCGAAGCTTTCCACGAAAAAAGGGAAATAAAATGAATTGGAGCATCTCCGCGTTGAAAATCCTGCGTTATTACTAATGAAAGATCACGATGTAACAATCCTCTTTAATATACCCGCGGTCAAGTGGGTCGAGTACGTATAATCTTTAGCACACCCCCGCGATGTAAGCGGCTTACGCGCACCGCACTTTATCGCGGTACATAAACGTAAAAAGCGCGTTTGATGAATATTCGGAGAATCAATTAACGTTGAAATCTAGTCGAGTGCCGGGCATAATAAAGGTCGAACCCAAGATATTCGGTAATTCCCGGGTGAAATCGGAGCCTCTGTAAAATAATCATCCCTAACCGCGAAGCTTAACTCAAGAGCTTAAATCGTGATAAACCTCCTTCGAGTTTATTTCTAATTTTTTTTTGTTTTTTGTTTTTTTTTTTATTTCTTCAAAGTATCAAGAATGGCGTCTCAATATCCGCGGGAATTAGACACTCGCCCGGTTACCGAGATCCCGATATACGTACACGCGAACCCGGTCGCGTGGTGGTGGTGTTGTGTTGCCCTCTGATTGCGTCCGCTGCTGCTCGCAGAGAAATCGATATATCGAGCCCCGCCGAACTGTCGAAGGAATGACTTAACAGATTTATCGTTATCGTGCAGCGATGCGATACCCAACCGCCGCCGCGCACGGTTTCTTACGTCCGGCGCGCGCGCTGCTCCCCGTCGCTCGCTCTCTCTCTATCTCTCTCTCTCTGTGTTGTGTACTCGGGTATATACCGCGTATTTCTCCGCAGGGTCTTTGCTGAAATTACCTCTCTGCACGAGCGATCAATCTGATCGACGTTCACTTAGAGAGCAACCAGGCGTACAGCGGTATCCACGGTATCTGTCGTCGTAGTCGTCGGCTTCGATGGTCCCCTCTCCTCGCACGAGCGGCGGCGTCTCACCGCGACGTCCGCGGATCCTTTAATTTCCCCCCCTGAATTTATAATGTTTTGTCGCTCTTATCTTTTTTTTTTACAGGAAACCCGAGAAGGTCACCACTACTCGAAAGACATTATTACATCGATAGCGCAGGTTCACCGAAAAAACACTTGGAAAAAAATCCTACGAACTCGGCGGGGAATCGAACCCTGGACCTTCCGGTTGACAGACCCGGACGATAACGCTGCTGCCACTCTGCGCCTTACGCGGTTCTCTTACACACGGAACGTAAAGTGCCAAAGCGGCCGCGCGAAGATTATATTTTTAGCATTGGCACTGGTAATCACGAAAGTTTTTACGTCGCTCGACTGAAATGATTTTTTATGTGACGGAGTTGAAAAAAAAAGTTCCTCTCAATCAGAGCTTAAATACGTACGTATAATTTTTCTGGACTACAAAAAACTTCACAGAAAAAGAGTTGCAATGATTGTTGGCTACGTAGGACTGCGTTTATCTATTTCTGCTTTGGCATTTGCGATGCTCTAGACGTTTCGCGGTGTTGTGCGTTGTGTACATATGAACCCATATCCGCACGGTCGTTTACCTCGTTACGATATCGTTTAGGAATTGTGTCATCGGCAATTTGGAAACAAAAATAATGTATTACATCGGCGAAAATAGGAGAGAATATTTACCCAACTTACTCACAATTATTTACCGAAAAAGTCAATTAAAAATGACTCCATCCGATTAAACACTACGAAGATCTTGATCGCGAAGAAAAAAGTGCTTAACGATTTCCCGGCCCTGCGAGGCAGCCGAGGCAATTACAGTACTCTCGGCGCGGCGCAGTCAGAGCGACAGAAATAGACGAGGAGGTGATTTGTGGAAGGGGATCGTCGCGAGCCGATCGAGGATAACGAGACTCTCAGCAGACTCGGGGAAACAAGAGAGGACCGAGGAGGAGAGAGAGGGCAATGAAACGGCATAAGGGCGACGGGTACGGAAAGAGGCGCGGAGGCGCGTACAAATATGTGAGTATATAACACCGAGAGCGCAGCGGCGAAGGAAAACGTGACTGCGGGACGGTTAGCCGGCTGCCGGTTACGCTGCAAGAGACCGGAGAGCGAGGAAGAAAGAGAAACCGAGAGAAACCGAAGGAGAGAGAGAGAGAGAGAGAGAGAGAGAGAGAGAGAGAGAGAGAGAGAAAGACAGAGTCAAGCCAGCTGCGGCCAAGTGGAAAGAACCAACGAACGGTCAGCCGCGTCTTGACTCCGCTCACTCGTCTCGTCTCTTATTCGTGCTCGCCACCACTCGCCACCGGATGATATAGCCAATTCGCTGCACTGGAGAGAGCGACAAAAAGCTCAATCGACTTCGCAGACTCAGACCCGACGACACTTTCTGCGGATAATCGTTCGCTCATTCAAACACACATCAATAGCGATAGCAATGTTAACAATAATAATAACGATAATAGTAATAATATTTGATCGATGAAACAGCAGAAAGTGTAGGATAAAAAAAACAGACTCACCGAACGTGAGATGAAAAAGTTTGGCTCGCTTAGCCGCAGAGTATCACCAACTTCCGGTAACTCCCGATAACAGTAGTTTGTCGTTAACTTTTTTTTCACTCGTAAAAGAAAAATAATAAAAATAAATGTTTGATTTATCCGCTTTTCCGTATTTTTCTTCGTACTCTTGTTTGATGAAAATTTGTTGTATTTTTTTTGTATTTTTTATATTTTTCGTTTGATTACAATTTCTCGTATTTTCGTTTGATTTCTTTTTGATCCGATTTTTCGTTGCGTCTCGTTCACGCGCGACTTGTGTTCACTACAGATTTTCTTTTTTTTTTTTTTTTTTGGGAGTTACGACAGTCGTCGACTGGTGGACGTGAGTCGTTTGGGCGCCGAGCGGTTGCGTGTGGCTCACGTCGCGATGCCGCGTGCCGACTAAGCGTCGCTTTCGTCGATCGCCGGCGTCGTCGGCGTCGCCGGCGCGCGCGATATCGCGCAACCCCGCGCGCTTCGATGCTTCCACCACCACCAGGGAGCGTTCTGCCTGCTTCTTGACTACGACGACGCCGGCGACTATCCCCTCCCCCTCGCAACCCCTCTCCTCTCCCCTCCTCGCAGACTTCGCCTATCGACTGGTATAGTCAGACTCGCGTGTGAATAGGTAAACACGTGGTGCGGAAACGTGCGCCCGCGATATGGCGAGACGCGTGCGGACGGCCGTACGGAAAACACGCCGAGCGGACTCGTAGCGCCCGGAACGGTCGATGAGCGCACAAAGCACAACGGACGTAACGTTGCGCGAGGACGAAGCGACGGACTTGTTGGTAAACAAACGACAAATACGTATTTATGAACCGGTGCAATCTTCGCCTTAATAATCGACTCACCTCCCTTAGGATGCATAATGGAAGACCAATTTCCGGGCGAATTCGCCTGCTTCCCCCGAATTTTTCGTTGCTATATTAAAAATTGAGGTTTTTTAAAGCAATTTTTTTGTGTCTTATTTAGAATTCTATTTTGGGAATTGATGCCATTGAATAACGACAGCCGAAGTTCACTACAATTTTTAAATGCAGAAGTTTTGAAAAATTAGACTAATTATTCTGTAAAATATTCAAGTTCCTTTGAAAAAAAAAAAAAAAAAAAAAAAAAAAAAAAAAAAAAAAAAAAAAAAAAAAAAACACAGCAAAAAACAAATTTCACTCGACGAAACGAGAGCTTAACTCAGTGTCCAGGAGAAAAACTAAAAAATGTAAATTTATTAGCATCGACTTTATCGATCGAGAGTCGCGATTGCACTCGCGTCAAAAGCTCGCTCATCGCGATAAACCCGATTGAACAAAACAAAAAACGCGACGATTTATCGCGAAGCTCGTTCGCGTAATTGTCACGTGAAAAATTGATGCTCCGAAATTCAAGGTCGGACTTCCAGTTGGGTTCCGGAGAATCGTTCCCGAAAGAGAGTGGAATATGTATAAGAGGGGGCGGAATGGACTCGCGTCGCTGGGAGCGAGAGCGAGTTAACCGTGAACCTCGTGGAGCTCGGAGCACGAGGAGGATCGCGCGAGGATAGCCACGGAATAATGAACGTGAGAGAAGAAAGGAAAGCGGAAAAACTAAATCCCAGAGGATCCATTCTTCCGGTCGAGCGAGCTGCTCGCGAACCAGCCCCACGCGCGTCTTCCACGTTTCCCTTCCCTTCGCCTCCTCGCCTCTTATTCTTCTCTTCCTACCTTCTCGTCCTTGAACGACTTTTCGGCGGTTTCGCCGAGGGTTTTTAGAGCCGATTCAATCTTGTCGCGTCTCGCTCGGCAGCAGCACTTTTCGGGCAAAGCCTCGCGCACTCCGGTCTTATGTCCCTCATGACGCTGGTAGATGCTCCGCACTGGCTGCTGGTTATCGCCGGTCGTCTCGTTTAGTCGCCGCGATGCAACCGCAGTTTCGTCGTTATCGCAGAGAAGATCCGTTACAGGCTTTAGTCTTTTTTCTTTGTTTTTTTTTTTTTTTTTTTTACCCCATCCACGCAGTGAAACACACCAAGGACGAGATCGTTCGGATCGTGTTGAACTGTGGGAGTAAAAAGAAAAATGTATTTTTTTTATCATGTGAATTTGCGAGTCGCTCTGGCGTTTAGCAATACTATTGGAATAGTTGTATGGATATTTAGAAAAAATTAGATAACTTATCAAATGTACATAGGCATCGAGTAAATTGTACTTAAAGTATTGTGCTCAACAAAATAAAATTATACCAATTAAAGCTGGGACGACGGTGAAAAATGACAAATTGTATTCATGATTTAGAAAGCTTTGCAAGGATGTGAATTGTGGCTGTGACTCACCGTAAGTAATGGTGGAGATTCAGCTGCACGGTATCCCTGCGCATCTATCGATAATTCACGCCACCCACGCCGTACATCTCGCTGCACGTACGCCAACTGCGACGAGACTCGTCGGCGACTCTCATGAATTATTACAATATTTTTCGTTCTTGTTTCTAAAAAAAAAGTTAACACTTTAATTTAATTCGGACCTGGACCGTGAAAAATTCAAAATCAGATTAATGATTTACAAAGCGAGGGTGCGAAACGTCTTCGGTGCCACTGTGACCCATCCGTAACTATTTATAGCGATGCAGATTCAGCCTGCGCCGTATCCTGTGCATCTATCGATAATTCATGTCACGTATGCTGCACATCTCGATACACGTAGTACACCAAACCAAACACGAGACGAGACTCGAGTTTCGCGACCATCGCGAAGAGAAACAGAAGCACCGAGAGCGTCGTACAAGCGACTCCGCGGTGCGTATGTCACGTTCGACACGATTCCCATGCGGGGTTTTCTATCGCCCGGCATTCATCAATCCCGCTGCCGCGTCCCGTCGACTCGCGTCACGCGGAAACATCGCATAATATCCGCGGGGCAAACTCGATTTTCCGGGTACATGAAAAAAAAAGGAAAAAAACATGAAAAACCAAGCGTCGACACACGGACGCGAGTGAATTAGACATCGAGTTTGTTCCGCGCAACGATATTTCCCGGAGCTATGCGCACATTCATTACAAAGGTCGTGGCACCCGCGAAGCGACAACATTTTTTTTTAATATTATTTTTTTATTATTATTCTAGTCGCAAACCCAATTTTTCCCGCAATAGGTTTTCCGAGAAAGTCGATTTTTCCGAGAAAAACCGTCGATCGAGGTCATACGCAGAATTTTCCGGCGATAGTATGAAACGTGTAAAAATAGATTTGCAGATAAAGTTTTTTAGGCTGCGTTAGAATCACGGAAAAACCGATGAATAAAAAAAAATAAAAATAAATAAATCTTTTATTGCGTTGCAGTAAAAATGATAAAAATTCTCACACTATTTTTTGACGGTGCGTAACATTTTTTTTTTTTACGAAGAAAAAATGACTACAAAATGTGTTTCGAACGGCATCGACAGGACACGACGTAAATTTTGCGGTAAACTGCGTAATTCGACACTTTGACGGCGATTCAGCTCTCGGTTTTATTTTCCTCGGTCCCAGGATTTGCGTCTTCCGTCTCGAGTCCTTCTTCCGGTTCCTCGCCTTCCTCGCCTTCCTCGCCTTCCTCGCCCTCCTCTTCTTCCTCCTCCTCCTCGTCGTCGTCGGTTCCTTCCTCGCCGGAAGGGTCGGACGGTTCGTCGTCGCCCTTTTTCTCGCCCTCAGGCGGATGGTTGTCCGAGTCCGGCACCGCCGATCCGGGCCTCGAGGAGACAGGCAATTTTTTCGTATCGCCGTTGTTCTCGTCGCCGTCCTCCTCAACGTCGTGATCGGGCTCCTCCTCCTCCTCCTCGTCGTCGTCGTTGTCGTCGTCGTCGTCGTCGTCGTCCTCGTCGGCAGCTGCTCCTTTCTTCCTCGTCGCTGGCTCGTCGTTCTTGACCTTTGCGCCACGTTTGCGCTTCTGGACACGTGGCTTCGTGCTCGAGCGGCTGTAACGAAGGGATTCGACGTTAAATTAATTTTCATGGCTTTATTAACTAGTCGCTTCTAGGCCGAGAATTATCATTATACCGATAAAAAAAGTACCTCACATTTTTTGCTTATCTATAGTTTGAAGGTTTTACAAATTTATAAAAATATCGAAATAAATATCTAAATAAAAAAAATTTAACTGCTTTCCCATTCGCACTCAGAAAAATGTATGATTGCCAGAGACGACAACAATGCTTTTATGGTTCCCGCAACTATAAATAATTAAACCGGCTGCCAAATGATGGTGCCCGTGATTATGTATATAGTAGAACACACTTTATTTGACATTGTTATACCCTGAATTTTTCTCAGTGCGGGTTATGACTCTTCCTCGTCTAATTTCGCAGGCAAATCAGCGTCGGTGATAAAAAAAAAGTGTTGCTCACCTCGTGCTCTGCTTTCGTCGGCGTTTTTGCGCCGTCGTCTTTCTCGGACTCTTGGTCCTCGATCGACCGCGCTTACGTACATTCTTCTGTCCCGTCTTCGCACCCTTCCCGGCGTTCAGGCGTTTTCCGCCGCCCGCGGCGCGAGCGCCCCGCGCCCCGCGACCTCGCCCCTCGATTGACGACCCGTCCGCTCCACCTTCGCTTCCGCTTCGCTCGCCGCCGCTGCCGCCCCCTAATTGCATGATGTTCGAGGCCACCCGCAGCACCTGACGTCCCGAATTCTCGTCGGGAATCAGGTATCCGGACGCGAGGCCGAATTTCAGAGCGTTGCGGATGTAACGCTTCGTGCTAACTTCCTCTAAACATGCGCAATTAATGAATTAATTAATAGTCATATTTCGTGAATTAAAACATTAAAATATACAGTGAATGCCATGACCTGTGCTTTCTACGCAGCTTCGCATTTCTCAGCGATTCAATTTAATCAAAATAGCAGATTTGTTTTTTATTTGAGCACCGACAGAAGCCTTGTATTATTATTTTACCTGCTTCTGCATCTCGCTTTAAAAACGATTTCTTTTTCCATTCTTTTTTTTATTTAAATGCATGCATTTTCCAACCTCGCAACCGCAAAGCTCATGGCAATATCTTTCCCGTGGCATTCGTCGAATTCGTCGAATCTTATCGTCTCGCCCGCGCGTTAAGCAAATATCCGACATTGTTGAATAAGAATTCTCGCCGCTACCGGATTTATCCCTCGAGGCAGATCCGCAGTCGGAAGATCCGCGCGTTCCGCCTCTCGCCAGCTTCGAGTATCGTCCAGCTCCCATTCTCTGGTATTTCCTCTTGCTGCGGATTCCGGATGTCTCGAGCTTGTAGCCGTTTGTCTTTCGTCTCGCTCGCTTTTCGACGCGTGAACCATCCGAACTTCCGGAATACTTGCGACCTTTTCTCGCGGAATTTTTTCCACGTCGGCGGACAACTGTCGAGAAAATTTCATTCGTGTGAAAAAATGGAAGTAATAAAAAATATTTAAAAAAAAACGGGACCTCTATTATTTTTCCCATTAAATGGGCTTTCTCGATTTATTCATGGAATTTCGCGAGAAACGAATGGGATCACGTATTCCCGATGACCGGCAATTCGGTTAAAGTAGTTTATTTTATTCGACTCACTGTTCTTGCGTTCACGGTTGCGGTTCTTCTTCATGGGCGCCATGGACCGTTTTACGAGGCCGCTGGGCTTTCAGTCCTCGCGCGGAAATTCCACCGGCGCATTCAGCACGGGAAAAAGGAGCAGCGGTCGCGCGTGGCTCGTACGTCAGGTCCGTCGCGGCCCCAGGAAAACCACACGGCGACGTCGTCGCCGACAATTTTGTCTCCTGCCTCGCCGAACGTTAATTCAATTTGTGACGTTTCTTCGCGGTGACGCGTGGCCCAACTGAAATAACAAAAGGCGCTTTAACGACGAGATACATGCAATCGTGGCAAACCTCACGCTGTACCGATGTCGGACATTTTTATTTCGGGCTTAGCGTCTGTTTCATTGTGTTTCATCTTCTATTTTCACATATGTATTTACTCACTCACGTCCACCGGTTATTTTACGCTCGTCGCGTGCGGCTAAGAATGTCCGCTATTTCCCCGCTACGCGTTCTTAATTATATCATCGAATGGAGTAGCAAACATACATTAGACAGCATGAAATACCGCGATTAGACCTCGCACAAAGGAGTCGCGCCGATAATGACCAACCGTGTCACAGGCTAAGGGACAAAGAAGACTTGAATCAGGTCAATCCAAAAAAAGAAAATTATCCTACAGCGGATCGTTATTTATCAACGTGACTTATCGTTTCGCTAATGTGACCAGGAAGTAATGAAGCTATTCACCAAAGGACAAGCCTGAGAATGTGGGCCTTACGATTAGTCCGATTTATCCGCGAGCTAAAAATGCAACAACCCTCCGACTAACTCTAACTGCTATTGAATATAGAATTTTTATTTTGTACGCTATTATCGTGCTGCTATTTTTGGTGGTAATTTCAATCAATTGTCGCTTCATTCGCTAGCCTTTGCTTTAATATTTTGACCATGAGCAATGACCAACCGTGTCACAGTTGCGAAAAAGTAAACGAAAAAGAAGACTTGAATCAGGTCAATCCAAAAAAAGAAAATTATCCTACAGCGGATCGTTATTTATCAACGTGACTTATCGTTTCGCTAATGTAACCAGGAAGTAATGAAGCTATTCACCAAAGGACAAGCCTGAGAATGTGGGCCTTACGATTAGTCCGATTTATCCGCGGTCTAAAAATACAACGATCCTCCGACTAACTCTAACTGCTATTAAATAACGAATTTTTATTTTGTACGCTATTATCGTGCTGCTATTTTTGGTGGTAATATCAATCAATTGTCGGTTCATTCGCTACCCTTTGCTTTAATATTTGGACCATGACCAATGACCAACCGTGTCACGAGCTAAGCCGCAAAGAACACGTGTATCAGGTCAACCCAAAAAAAGAAAATTATATTTCTGCGAATCGTTATTTATCAACGTGACTTATCGTTTCGATTTATCCGCGGGGTAAAAATACAACAACCCTCCGACTAACTCTAACTGCTATTGAATAACGAATTTTTATTTTGTGCGCTATCATCGTGCTGCTTATTTTGGTGGCAATTTCAGCAAATTGTCGGTTCATTCGCTAGCCCTTGCTTTAATATTTTGGTATAAATATTATTATCGCTATTGAACATATCGATCATTAAAGTGGCAGTTTCGATAACGTTCGCTGTATTTGTATCTGTGTACATCAGACATAATCGAGTGGTGGTTGCTTGTTTTATCCTTCGAGGCATCGAATCCTCTGCGCCCGACGATGGACAAGATAATCCGCTTAATGAGCGGAGAGGGTTGCTGCCGGGGTCGAGGAAGATAGCGAGCAGCAGCCCCGGGTATCCTGGCACATATAATCACGGCGACCTGAGAGCGAAATTCATGCCAAGGCCGTGCGTCCCATGTATACGAGTTTTCGAAGAAGCAGATCCACGCTCCTCAGAGTTGCCCGACGATCATGGTGGTCGCTCGCCTTTTACTCATTTCGCCTGTTTTCTCCTAAGTTATTGCGTTTCCACGAATAGTCCGCTCGTTGTCGCCGCCGTCGTCGACGTCGTCGTCGTGGATATCTGGATCAGCCATTACCATCAGCTTTTACTTCTCGAATCGCGCTTCGTCGACCGTGGAATCCGTCGGCAGGGGAATATGGAATCTCTGACGTCGACATCCGAGAATTTGACGAATATTTCCGTAACCACTGAAAACGAAAAAATAATGATTAGCCAAATAGAATATTTTTCCTGTTCAATTGCATAATAATAAACATAATTATTCTTAGTCATCCCGACCGTAAATTGTATTTTCAATTCATGGATTTTTTGGAGCATTTATTATTCTCAGTCAACAAAAACTTGTGTCTATAAATTATTTTAATCTCTTCGTGCCCGACGAACTATGTAAAAAATTATATTTCTTTGCAAAAAAAAATCCTATAAAATAAAAATGCCAGACACATTTTTTTTCGAGCAGATGACAGTCGCAGCCCAGAAGCACAAACGTTGATATAAATATATATCTTGGATACAAATCATCACTCTCGCAAAAAAAGCCGCCAAGGTTGTCCCGTTTTGCCCCGCGTGACAATTTCGCCCCGTTTACCCTTTATTTTCGCGCAATATCTGCAATCGGTTACCACGAAGGCACTCGACTACGCAGCGGCTAAGTTTTATCGTTCCCCGCAAAGGCGATCCAGATTGATAGATACAGATAGGAATCCGGGCGGACGGGAGAGAAATAAAAGTGCCGAGCGAACTGGACGCGCCGAAGCGCGAGGACGAATATCGTCCGAGCCGCGTCCGCGGTGTCTCCGCTTCTCGCTCTGACCCGACGGTTCGTGCTTTATCGCGCGACCAGAACAAACCCGGCTTTCTCACTCTCAATTCTCCTCGTTATAACGTTCGTCTTCGTCTTCTCTCGACGTTCCCGAACTGGCACAAAACTGCCAACGTTGATAGTCGTTTTATCGCACTTTGCAAAACTTTTTCCACGGTAACACTGGTGATAAGAGGGAATGGGAGAGGTGAAGGAGGCGAGAAGGGGGAGAGGGGATCGAGGGGACAAAGGAGACGAAGGGGTTTCCAGCTCACGGTCCCCTGTCTCTCGTCTCGCGGCTCTTTTATCATACTTCTCGACCCAAGGTCGCTATTTCGGACTCTTTGGTGACGAGGCGAAGTTATATCAATATATATATATATCCCGGTCTTCGCGAGAGAGTCCCTTCTTCCTTCCCCGTGCGCGTCTGACTTCCTGGAGCTCGTCGAGCTTCTGACCTCCCGCGACCTTTCGATTTTTCCGGATGACCTCGACCGCGCGCTCGCTCTCTTCCTTCGCTCCTGGGGGAGGGATGAGACCCAGCTATCTCGAATTTACTCAGGCCGCTGTGTATGTATGTACACTCGTATTACTGCGGCGCGGGTAAACCTCCCGCGTCGTTAACACAGTCGAATTCGCGGGCGTCCCTCGTGAACTCTGACCCCGGGGTCGTGCGTTGTATCCTGGCAGCTTCGGCGGGCGATCGCTCGATTTGTCAGCGCGATATTTTCGCATCGTGATTACGACATCGCTTTGCACTCTCCACGCATTTTTTTAGAGAAAAAAAAAAATAGTTGTGAAATCCAAGAAAAAAAGTTGAATTTTTTGTCAGATTCGAGAAAAACGTAGTAGTATACTATATTTAGCCATTCTTGCGATCACGGCTTGAGAATACATTCCACATACATAGATGGATAAGCATATCATTTTTATTCCTTAAACTAAAATAGCTATCGTGATTCGGTCAACTTATTCACATCTTTGGTTGCTTCACATTCATACATCCATGCTCTATCTCTCATTTTGCTTTCTTTCATTCGCTAACTCATTCCTTTTAATAATCCACTTATCTTATTTCTTTCCTTCTTTCTCTTTTATCACTCTCTCAAATTCCCTACAATACTCGTATAGGTCGGGGTTTACATTTCCACAAGAAAAACGTATCAAAACTGAAACCAAAACTAATGTACCGTCCCCATGCGCGGCCCATTTCTCGCCCCGTTTATAAAAAAAAATAAAATAATAAAAAAAAGTCATTACCACCCACGACGCTCCTCACTCGCCGTTCTCACTTGCCTCGAGGTTGCGCAACGAGACGAACGCGATACAAAAAAAAAGTGTATAATGTCGTCCAGCTCTCTGTAACATCGCGGATTTTCCTATCCTTCCCGGATAGTTATATTTACTACAACTATAAATAATACATAACGCCCAGTGGCATCGATCGTATATCGCAACGTGCGCGTTATGCATCCCCCGCAGTTGCCGATACAAAGCTCGCCACTACTGACGTAATCCCAACGTATGTTGTATGCGTCGTGTATATCGGAAGCTCGGTGCATGGAGACCCCGTGAGATGCCTCGTGTGTTTCTTGTGTCCAGGCCACGACGATCTCGAGACCCTCCAGTATGTTTTCACTACGGTAATCCAACCTTTTGACCTCTACCGACCATATCCGAGAGTTCGCCGATGACCTCGACCACTTATCCCTCAATCCCTGTGCTCTCTATCTCTATTCCACTCTGACCCTTCCCCCCCCCCTTGGGGGAGGGGGGGACCTCTGCTCCTTCCCCCTTGCCTCGTCGCTCGGCCAACTCGATATACTCTAACTATGTATGTAACAGTCCCAAACACAAACAGTCCCAAACACTTATCTATGCAACTCGGCCCACCGCGTCGAGGTCTTCATAATCGTGGTGACTCGGGTGCCAACGAGTGCCGACGGGAAAGCCCAAATATCGGCCAGAGCTTTTCTTACGCCTCGAATCTTACGACTCGAGTCGAATCCCCATAGCTCATGTCTGTTCGGTCAGATTCGCGAGGCGTCATTGTCCGAGGATGCCCGCACCGCGAGGTCCACCACTTGTCCTCCAGTTTTTCTTGCATTTTTTTGGAGCACACCTATCATTTTAACTCGTTCGCGCCAAAGCTTTAACGATATAGCACAGAAGCTCTACATATTCGTTGAGTTCTCAACCGACGAGAGCCTGAAAAGGGCCATTCAGTTTATTCACCTTTCTGGCGTTGTTTTGTTTTCGTTTATATCTCCAAACTCACCCTGTAATTTGTTCACCTGCTCGAAATAAACGAATTTATATAAAAAATTAAAAAAAAATCATTGTCTGAGGACGATTGACGACGAACGCGTCGTACCAACGAATTGCGAGATCTGTCGTTGAATTTAATTCGCAAATAGAAATACTAATCATTATTTTCGTAAGAACTTACTTTTCGCTTTGAGACCTTTGTCTTTGAGAAATAAATTCTTACGTTCTGAAATCAGGTTATAAACACAAAGGATCCTGGTTTATTGGGAATACAAATACGAAACGAGTCTCAAGATCACCTTCGTCGCACCGAAGCCGAACGACCCGAACGAACGGCGAGAGCGCTCGCATCACTCGCTCCTGGCCGTAGGCTTTATCGCTTCCTCGTGTAGCCAGAGAATTACATCTCGCACAGCCGTTCACGAAGTTACGTCCTCTGCAGGCGGCTTCGAAAACTTCGCGACGCTGCTGGGATCCCGCCGGGAGCAGCGGCAACGCTGCGCGCATCGACGCGCACGAGTTATTAAACGTCCCGGCGCGAACGTACGTTAGCTTATATACATCCCGCCGGTCGGCCGACGTGCAAAGTGCGGGCAGCACGCGCGAGCCAAGGCTCAACGAAAGTTTTGCACCCTCGAACGATAGCTGCAAAATTAATATCTCACGACCGAAGCGAGAGGCTGCCGCTGGCAGCGGGGAAAAAAACACACCGAGAGGGATAAACTCGGCGAGCGCGAAGCGCGACTGAGAAGCCGAGAATTGCAAGGAGGGTTAGACGAAAATATACGTATATTTAGATGGATGAATGGTCGGTTTACTAATGTTAACTGTTACTGACAATAAAAAATGCAGTTCGATGAAATGCATTGATAATAACAATAATAAAATAGTCTTGACGACTGAAAGCGCGACAGCAAAAGGAGGGGGAAGAGAAAGAGGGGAAACAGAAGAATCTCGAGAAAACTGCGGTACTCGACGCCAATCGTGGCGCGTATTTTGTATTTTAAATAGGCTAATCACAGGCGCTGGCGCGCGTGCCCGAGATACCTTTGCGCCGCTGCGCTCTTATAATGCTTTAAAAGGGTAAATCGTAACTAAAAAAACCCTTGTTTAGTTGATTTAAAAAAAAAACGAAATTTGTCGTTTTGCTTGTCAGAAGTCGTAGATCTGGCCGCCGGGCCGAAAACCGCCCAAATCGGGGTCACGAAATTTATTTTTTCAAAATATCGACTTCTAACCTATACCATCGTTCTCAAGTCGTATATTCTACCCCTGAAAACACTGGTTACAACCCTTTTTTAGTTAATTTTGGAAAAAAAATGTTGGTCGAACAGTTTGTCAGAAATCGTAGATCTGGCCGCCGGGCCGAAAACCGCCCAAATCGGGGTCACGAAATTTATTTTTTCAAAATATCGACTTCTAACTTATACCATCGTTCTCAAGTCGTATATTCTACCCCTGAAAACACTGGTTACAACCCTTTTTTAGTTAATTTTGAAAAAAAAAATTTTGGTCGAACAGTTTGTCAGAAATCGTAGATCTGGCCGGCGGGCCGAAAACCGCCCAAATCGGGGTCACGAAATTTATTTTTTCAAAATATCGACTTCTAACCTATACCATCGTTCTCAAGTCGTATATTCTACCCCTGAAAACACTGGTTACAACCCTTTTTTAGTTAATTTTGAAAAAAAAAAATTTGGTCGAACAGTTTGTCAGAAGTCGTAGATCTGGCCGCCGGACCAAAAACCGCCCAAATCGCGGTCACGAAATTTATTTTTTCGAAATATCGACTTCTAACCTATACCATCGTTCTCAAGTCGTATATTCTACCCCTGAAAACACTGGTTGCAACCCTTTTTTAGTTAATTTTGAAAAAAAAAATGTTGGTCGAACAGTTTGTCAGAAATCGTAGATCTGGCCGCCGGGCCGAAAACCGCCCAAATCGGGGTCACGAAATTTATTTTTTCAAAATATCGACTTCTAACCTATACCATCGTTCTCAAGTCGTATATTCTACCCCTGAAAACACTGGTTACAACCCTTTTTTAGTTAATTTTGAAAAAAAAAAATTTTGGCCGAACAGTTTGTCAGAAATCGTAGATCTGGCCGCCGGGCCGAAAACCGCCCAAATCGGGGTCACGAAATTTATTTTTTCAAAATATCGACTTCTAACTTATACCATCGTTCTCAAGTCGTATATTCTACCCCTGAAAACACTGGTTACAACCCTTTTTTAGTTAATTTTGAAAAAAAAAATTTTGGTCGAACAGTTTGTCAGAAATCGTAGATCTGGCCGCCGGGCCGAAAACCGCCCAAATCGGGGTCACGAAATTTATTTTTTCAAAATATCGACTTCTAACCTATACCATCGTTCTCAAGTCGTATATTCTACCCCTGAAAACACTGGTTACAACCCTTTTTTAGTTAATTTTGAAAAAAAAAAATTTGGTCGAACAGTTTGTCAGAAGTCGTAGATCTGGCCGCCGGACCAAAAACCGCCCAAATCGGGGTCACGAAATTTATTTTTTCGAAATATCGACTTCTAACCTATACCATCGTTCTCAAGTCGTATATTCTACCCCTGAAAACACTGGTTACAACCCTTTTTTAGTTAATTTTGAAAAAAAAAATTTTGGTCGAACAGTTTGTCAGAAATCGTAGATCTGGCCGCCGGGCCGAAAACCGCCCAAATCGGGGTCACGAAATTTATTTTTTCAAAATATCGACTTCTAACCTATACCATCGTTCTCAAGTCGTATATTCTACCCCTGAAAACACTGGTTACAACCTTTTTTTAGTTAATTTTGAAAAAAAAAATTTTGGTCGAACAGTTTGTCAGAAATCGTAGATCTGGCCGCCGGGCCGAAAACCGCCCAAATCGGGGTCACGAAATTTATTTTTTCAAAATATCGACTTCTAACCTATACCATCGTTCTCAAGTCGTATATTCTACCCCTGAAAACACTGGTTACAACCTTTTTTTAGTTAATTTTGAAAAAAAAAATTTTGGTCGAACAGTTTGTCAGAAATCGTAGATCTGGCCGCCGGGCCGAAAACCGCCCAAATCGGGGTCACGAAATTTATTTTTTCAAAATATCGACTTCTAACCTATACCATCGTTCTCAAGTCGTATATTCTACCCCTGAAAACACTGGTTACAACCCTTTTTTAGTTAATTTTGAAAAAAAAAATTTTGGTCGAACAGTTTGTCATAAATCGTAGATCTGGCCGCCGGGCCGAAAACCGCCCAAATCGGGGTCACGAAATTTATTTTTTCGAAATATCGACTTCTAACCTATACCATCGTTCTCAAGTCGTATATTCTACCCCTGAAAACACTGGTTACAACCCTTTTTTAGTTAATTTTGAAAAAAAAAAATTTTGGTCGAACAGTTTGTCAGAAATCGTAGATCTGGCCGCCGGGCCGAAAACCGCCCAAATCGGGGTCACGAAATTTATTTTTTCAAAATATCGACTTCTAACCTATACCATCGTTCTCAAGTCGTATATTCTACCCCTGAAAACACTGGTTACAACCCTTTTTTAATTAATTTAAAAAAAATACGATATTTGACAGAACTGTCAAAATTATCAAGGACAAATGAACTTGGACTCGGTCTGAGAGTTCCAGCCAATCACAGCTCGAATAGTTTGCTAACAATGCTTTCCGTTACTCATGAAATTTTTAAAAGAGGGATAATAATAGCTGCAAAATTAATATCTCATGACCGAAGCGAGAGGCTGCCGCTGGCAGCGGGGAATACACACACCGAGAGGAATAAGCTCGCCGAGCGCGAAGCGCGACTGAGAAGCCGAGAGTTGCAAGGAGGGTTACACGAAAATATAGGTATATTTAGATGGGATGAATGGTCGGTTTACCTATGTTAAAAGTTACTGACAATAAAAAATGCAGTTCAATGAAACGCAATGATAATGACAATAATCAAATAGTGGTCTTGACGACTGAAAGAGCGACAGCAAAACGAGGGGGAAGAGAGAGAGGGGGAAACACAAGAATCTCGAGGAGACTGCGGTACTCGACGCCAATCGTGGCGCGTATTTTTTTTTGTTTCTCCGATTGCTTCGCGCGCTTCCTGGGCAGTTTTTTCTTCACTCTCGCCAAACGTCCCATTAAAAGTGTCCTTCGCGCCCTCCACGAAAGCGTCTCGCCGCCTTTGTGTACGGGAGCAACCAGCGCGCGCGCCAGTTCCTCCCATCAATTACGTGCACCGTCGCGCGCCAGGATTCGCCCCCGATATTTATCGCCGGCGAAGATCGATAACACTTTCGGGAAGGACTTTGGCGGCGGAGACGCAGCGATCGGGGAAGACGCGGCCGTTGCGTTCGGGCAAAGCTCGAGCGTCGCGCGCGTTGGCGGGAAGGAATTACATCAGAGCGAGAGTGTCTAATGGCGTCTACGATTATATTACCGACGGCAAAGACCGAACCGGAGAGTTCGGAAGTGAAAAACAAAGGGTTTTCTTCGGGTGAATGCGAATCGAGCTCTTTGAAGAATCACTCTCCGTTGAAATTGTAAAATCGCGACGTGAAAAGTGAGAAATTGAAATTTTGTACTTAGCTCCGATTAAATAGTAAAAAAAACAATAAAAAATTAACACAGTTATTCTTTCTTAATGATAAATGAGAGGCTGTTTACCCGAAGACGTTTCCTTTGTACACCGGAAACTGCGGTGTCAATTTGCGTCTCGGGCGCCGATGAGTAGGCTGATGAAGAAAAGTGTCTTCGATTATATCGCCAATGCAGTGAAGCGTCGGGCGTCAAAGCGAAGATAGAATTTTTTCCCGTCGTTCTTTGAAACGCGAAACGAGCATTTTCACCGCAGCGACGTTCGCGCTGTGCGTGTCGACGGTGGAAGCTGCGACGAAAGGATGAATGAAAACCGAGAGGTCGATGTTTCCCGCATTCAAATATTCATTCGCTGTGTCGAGATTAACTAAAAAAAATCATTTACCTTTTTTTTTTGTATACTGAATCTGTGCTATCAACTTGCATTCGAGACGGCAGATTCGCGATGATAAAAAAGCAAGATAACGAGGTAAAAAATGACTAATGGTGTCTTCGATTATATCTTCATCACATAAAAGAGTCGCGTATCGAGGCTGAAATAAAAAAGGTGTTTCTTTGATATAAAACCTCAGCACAGAAAAGTGACAATTTCTCGCTGTGCATCAATGGTAAGAAAAGTCGGTGTGACATGATGAATGAAAGATGAGAGATGTCGTCGACATCCCGGGACCGTCGACCTTCCAGTCGACCAGACCCCCAGCGACTACCCCCCTTCTCGCCTCCACCCAGGCGCCCCGGGACATTTAGAGACTCGATGTGTCTCGCCCCCCTCGCGCCTCGCTCTCGCCTGACTCTCAATACTTATTTCCGTCTGTTCGTCGTTCTTATCTCCTCGTCCGCCTCGTTTGCTGCTTCGCTCACTCCAACTGTCCGAGATTTCGAACAGTTCGTCGTCGGAGCAGCCGTCAGCGTCGTCGTTGTCTTCAGGGCGGAATCGGATTAGGGAACCCAACTCGGGGTTGACAACCCGATGGACGGTGGATGATTTATATATAGCTATATAATCGCTTCATGTATGTATAAGCGACTAGTATATAATATAGTATGTAATATATTACGTTGTATCTATATAGGCCGTTTGGACCCAAATTGGGGATTCATTTAAGGCGAATATTAAAAGTGGTAATTAAAATAGAAAAAATGTCTCAACTCGAAAGATTAGTGAGAAAAGAATCGGGCGTCAAGAAAAATCTTATATACTGGGTTCTACGCTCCGTCTGCGCAATGCGAACCCTTAAGCTCCGACGTCGACGCAATCGACTCACATTTCTCTTGAGATTTTTTCTTCTTCCTCTGGACGTGGGATTCGCCGAATTTACTCAGCGTGAATGTAACGCGAAATGAGAAAAATGAGTTACAAATTGTTAGCCCTTCGCCTCTCGCACTTACGAATCCCGATGGTGACGCTAAGGCAGCATTGATCCTCCCCTCGAGGGTAGGATAAAATCCTAAGAAAACTAAATATCATTTTGAGAAAAAAATTGGTTTTTACTGTTGCACGAACAAACTTTTACTTTTATCTTCCTACGTTTTATTTCCACATATCAACCGTGAAAATCATTTACTATGGAGAAAGTTATTTTTTGTAACTCATGCACGTAATGTCGCACATTTCGTGCCCGCAAAGCGTGCGTGAGATCGCGTATTATGCTCATGTCAACGTAGATAATTTCACGTACGCCATCTGGTGCGTGAAGTTATCTACATTACTTCACGCACACATTGGCGTGCGTGAAACTATCTACAAGATGATCTCACGCACGCTTTGCAGGCACGAAGATGTGCGACATCACGTTGACATTCGTTACAAAAAGTAATATGTGATACATGGGCGACAAAGCGGCCGTCGCGCAGAGGTTAGGAAGCAGTGCACTCGCCTCCTCTCGTGCTACAAACAACACTCGGCTTCGCCTCGTGTCGTTGTAGCACTCGATTTGGCGAGTGCGCCGCTTCCTAACCTCCGCGCGTAATGGCCGCTTTCTCGCCCTTGTATCACAAAGTACTATTTTTATTTCTTTTTTTATTTTATTTTATTGTGATATTTATATCGCAGCTATTTTCGTTCCAACGCACGAGTCGCAGATATTTCGTTCGACGAGTGACTTTTGTCGGAGACGGCAGAAGACACGAAGGTTGCGCCTCGCAGCGACGACAATCCACCCGACGGGCCCGCTACAACAGCACGAAGCGCGCGAGAGGTGCGAATCGCATCCACGGAAGCTTAGAATACCAACGTTCCACATTCGCATACTACAACCGAGAAATGAATTCCTAGCGGAACCATCGAGAGAACGGCAGTAAAACTCCGCGTGAAGCTATGAATTCTAGATCTTTCGCTATATCTCATCCTCTCCCCGGTGCGATAAAGTGGCGATAAAATTCGCGCGATTCTTCGCGATATACCTATCCCTGCGCCATACTCGATGAACCACTTCGATATTTAAGTAATACTTCTCTCTTTACTGCTGTATCGCGTTAAGCGCCTGGAGTTCATTGACTCCAGACTAGTTTTTATTTTTTATCGACCTTGACCCTGGACCCGACTGAAAAACATTTTTTCAGTAATTTGCACCGAGATAAATCCTCTTCGTCGAAAAGTTCACGAGTAACGGGAAACATTGTTTTATTCGTGCTGCGATTGGCCGAGCCTTTCAGACTGAGGCTTTGACAATTCCGTCAATTGTCGTTTTTTTTAAACAACTAAAAAAGGGTTGAAACCAGTGTTTTCAGGGGAAGAATATAAGACTTGAAATTCGATATTTTGAAAAGATCATTTCGGTCAGCCTACATTTCCGTGTTTTTTTTTCTTCGTTGCGGCACAAATTTCCGTCTTCACATTCTCGCCGGCCCCTCAAATATGATCGCACGTCAATCTCCTCGGCAGACGGTAAACGATGAAAATTCAGTGACGCGACGAGTCAGTCGGGAGCCGCGCCGCCGCGTGTACAAACGAGAAGCATAATGACAAGCGTGCACCGAGCCCGGAGGCTGCGTCGTTAACCGGTAATTGCAAATTACAACGCCCCGCGCGTTTAATGATAGACCGCGCCACAGCCGAACGAGCCGCATTACCCGACGCTCGCGGCGCGGCTACGTATTGCCGGCTCTGTGACGCATTTTAAGTTCGTCACACAAGATTCCCGGGACTTATGAGTCTATTTGCATACAGCGTCCCACGGATTTCTCGGAAGGTTCGACGGAACAGAAGTCGTCAACGTGATTCTCAATCGACGTCTCGGCTCGTTGATCCGGACACTATGGAAATCAGCGTCCTTGGAGGAAGGAAACAAAAAATCCTTCGACGCGTCCACCAATTATCCACGGCGTGATCCGTCCCAGCGCTAAATAAAGCTTCGTCCCCCTCCGGAAAACAATGAATCTCGCGCGACGTAATCCTCCCCTTGGAAACTGTTTCCAGAGAAAAGGAACTGCAAAATCGCTCCCGCTTCCTCGACTTCCTGCAAAATAAAAAGAAAAAACTAGACGAAACTAAAGAAAAAAAAATAAAATGTATGTAAAAAAATCAGCGCCGACCACTTCGAGAGGATTCTTTCCGCCGTTTTATTTTTACGACGGAAAAAGCGAATGCCTTCGGCTATACCGAATTAGTATTCATGAGGTACACGATTGGCTTAAACCTCGTAACCGTCCTCGAGGCTACCTAAAAAGAAAATCACTAGTGAGTAAAAAAATCGTTTGGATTATCCTTAATAACGGTAAAGATTCGTCGACGGCCGTTGCATCGAGTCGAGGAGGAGCAGCCGAGATTGCAGTACGTACCAATTTCCTCGGAGTGGACAATGGCGACGAGCGAGGAGCTGCTCGGATGTTGTTTGCCGTAGGGTTGCACACTCGAGGGCGACTCGTCTCCCCTCGGTCAAGACGAGAGGCGGACCGCGGTCGTTTGTGTATACATCCGGGCTTAGTCGGCGGCAGCGTCTTATCCCCCACGATAAAAATGGGTCAAGGCTCCCGCCTCGTCGCTCGCTCGCTCGCGCGGGACGCGCGGGCGAAAATCGTCTCTTTGTCTCGAGTGGCCGCGCTCGCGACGCACGCACGATCGACGATGCATCCTGGAAATGAACACGTGGCGCATTAGACGTAAACGGTAAACACACTTCGTATACACATCAACATTTCGCAAATATATAGCAAAACATTAAACACAAATAGCCACACATTTCGTATATATAGCAACGGAATCGCCGAGTTCGTGGAACCGGCCGCGAGAGGACATAAAACCCGTCCGATATGACGCGATATGTAAGCTCATAGACGCGCTGTAAGCGCTTATGGCCGCCGCGGCTCTGTGTGTACGGTTTTCGCGATAAAAGTATGAAAGCTCCGTGTGTGACGTGAAGCCGCGAGGGGGAAGGGGGGGGGGGGGTGTCTGTGCACACAACAGCTGGAATAGGCGCTACTGATGCGAGCTGCCGCTCTCCGGCTCTTCGCTTGCACTGTGTGTACACGCGAATGGACCGGAAGTGAATTGCCGGGAGCATTTCCACTTTCGTCCGGCCGTAAAACGCTCCAGAAGGATCCTTCGGATATACTATACGACGCACGCCAGCTCGGTGACGCTGCTGCTCTCGGTGTAACCGAGCCGAGGGATCGAAGGACGAACCGCGACCGCGAGCAAAATGCGAAGATCCACGCGAGGACCTTTATTTCCATGTGTATATATAGGTACCGAGATGATCCGGTTGTGCCGGGCGGACCTTGGACGACAAGCAGTTCGTGTGAGAGCTAATGTCTCTTTGGCTATAACATATACTCGGGGATTTCATTGCGTGTAATGGATTTCGCGAGATTGCCGATACGGGTAGACTGCTTTTTTTATATATATATGTTTTAATGGTCATTGAGTGGAGTGTCAAGAATATTGGGAAGCTCGCGTTGCGTTATCCTTGCGCTTGCAGTACGCTGGGCTGAATTTCGTTGAATTATAAAATACGGAGTGGCTCGCCGTCCGGCAAATAACTGGATGTTATTCGTCCCATAAGTTTTCTGATAAGGAAGATTTATTCAGACAAACTTCCTTTTACACACGAACCGTCACCACATCAAGCAGATGGCCCTAATGCGCACACGAATCTGTGCAGCGGAAACTCTCCGCTTTAGTAAAAACTGTTGACAGTTCATTTAGAAATCGTCTTTTAAAAAAGCCTTTACATATATACGTTATTCTTCCAAAAAGTTTGGATAGCCGAGTGGCCTCTATAATCCGAAGGGTCGACGGTTCGATCCCCAGCATGTGACAAAATTTTTTCAGTTTTGTTTTTTCGGATATTATTCGTCCAGATACACTTCTCATGAGTTTACAAGTTTTGATGGACGAATAATCGTATATTATTCATCCAGATATGCTTTTTTGAAGGTTTTTTTGGATTACCCCAGGAGGAATAACACCCAGTTATTCGTCCGGATATATTTTACGCACGAATTTTACCTCTTCGCGGATGATTAATCGTGCTTTATTCGTCCGGATAGGTTTTTAATTAAACATGTCCATCTTTAACTGGATGATTAATTGTATGTTACTCGTATGTTACTAATTGTATCTTAATAAGTAAATACGTATAATAATTCTTCATTTTTTTTTAAAGATTATTAATTTTTTAATACAAGTTGTAATAACATTCTAAAAAATTGTAAAGAGTTAGATATAAAAAATAAAAATGTTTAATAGGGGAGATTACGATATCTCCGGCGCCTTAATTTTATAATTGGATTATGTAATATGGGTGAAAAAAATACGAAAAACAAGAATAACTTTTTTCGTTTTGAGCCTTAGTTTCGGAGTTACAGCGCTTTGAAGAGTTAGTACATTATGCTACAAGGGAGGTAAGCGGAATAATCGTGCTACCTCCCGTGTGGCATACGATACTTTTTTTCCGACTAAGCTGAAATGACGAAATTAAAAATGACGGCTGCACACGAGTCCTGATTGAGGTGGGGGGTCCAGGGGGTTAAAAAAAACAAATTTTTTTAATGAAAAAAAAATTCAAATATATTCGTGGTCCAATTTTTGTAATTTGTCATTTGTAATTTTCACTCAGCGGTGGGTCACACATTTTTTCTTCTCGTCGCTTGGCAGTGCACTGGGAGAAATATCTAGTATTGGCAACTATAAAGTGACAAGTATTTTTATATGTACAGCAACTTTTTTTTTAATTATGGTTACTATAACGCAGTTATCATAACTATTACGTTATTACCGTGAACTATAAAAATAATAACCTAACGAAAATTTAATAGTTGTCACTTTATAGTTACCAGAACTTACACGATTTCTCTGAGTGTGAATCCCAAAAATGTGCGGTTATGGGCAGCTGGCCCTGGCCGCTCACCCATTCACGTAAAGCGAATGATTCTCGCGCGCGATCTTCGCTCGACGGTGTCTCGCTCAGTCGTTGCGAGCGCCGCACGGCGGACCCGCTGGGAACCTCTAAGCGGGAAATAAAGTAAGGTAAATGCACCTATTAGTAGCAGTTTAAGAACGGTCGAAAAGAAACTTCGAAATATTAACGAACCAGTAATTATATCACAATGGAAACTGAGACCACTCGAAAGAGGGGAATGTGAGCTAACCAAAACACCCTTAAATTATTAATTTCGAACATTATTTACACGGGTATAAAGAAAATAATAAATATATGAAGATGTTCCTATTAGTGGCCCCTCGATACCGAGTCGTACCCGTTAGTGGCCACTCATCGTTCCAATTAGTGGCCACCTTCGCGTAGTAAGTCACGATCCCGTCAATAACTCAAGCCTGCCGTTATTTTATTCAATTAAAAAAGTACGAGGGACATGGAAAATTGTAAAAATACTATACTGTTTTTTTATTGTCAAATAACATTCGAAAAACTGAATAGTAAAAAATCCTCTCGACAAGAATATATTCCTGTCAATACCCTGATAACTCACAAATATGCTTAACATTTATCTTTTTAGCCAACAAAAGAATACGTAACCTCATTCTTCTATCACGACTATTTTCTAACCTATGTTTTAAATGGTTTTTTATATGGTTTTCGAGTGGCCACTAATAGGAGCCACAGACATTTTGTGTGTTCCTAATGCTGGCCACCGAATATTTGCGTCTAATTCTAAACTAAAAGCATTTTATAGCTGGTGGTAGAGAGGGTAAGCACTATTTTAAGTATAGCATTCAATTTTTCATCCGAATGCTAACTTATTAAGTGAATAATCACTAATTAAAAATTACGGGGTCGTTAACTTCCTTCGCAAGAAGTCGCTCCGTTTCGCGAGCAATCCCGATACTCGACTCTTCAATCAGACGTATTGACGCTCCTTCGACGATTTGAGTGTTAAACCCTATGCCATCTGACGCAAAAAATGCCAATGATAGTTTTCGTTATTGAAAACTGTCGCTGGAGCGTCTTCAAGCATCGGTATAACGCGTAATTCACGTACCCGGCCACTAATAGGAGCCCTGCCAGCAATAGGTACACTTACCTTAGGGCAAGACGCCCTAGGGAGTCTTGGCGTACTTTATCTCCCGCTGCGCATGCGCACTGCTTCGCGGTCAATAAACAGCGACTTACCTCCCGCTTTTCAGGGGCAAAAACACGTCATTTCAGCGCAGGGAAAAAAAAACATTTATTTCCCCGATTTTTCGATGTGAATCGAATTTCCGCGTGCTTTGCATTGTTTTCATAGTACTTCGTCGGTGATTTATGTAAATTGGCTGCAGATTATTAGCGTTATCCAGGCCACGCCATGTCGACACAAATGCGTTACATTCGGTCACACATGGCGGCACCGTACCGACACGCCGAGCTGAGCCGTGTCGCCACCGTGCCGTCCCCGTGCCGTTAGGCTCCATTTCAACGGCACGGTTTTCTATCTGGGACCACGTGGAGGTTATCTGCATTGGTATTCCTTAGCTCTGAAAAGGGCTGTTTTGTGTGCGTGTGCGTGTGCGTGTGCGTGTGCGTGTGCGTGTGCGTGTGCGTGTGCGTGTGCGTGTGCGTGTGCGTGTGCGTGTGCGTGTGCGTGTGCGTGTGCGTGTGCGTGTGCGTGTGCGTGTGCGTGTGCGTGTGCGTGTGCGTGTGCGTGTGCGTGTGCGTGTGCGTGTGCGTGTGCGTGTGCGTGTGCGTGTGCGTGTGCGTGTGCGTGTGCGTGTGCGTGTGCGTGTGCGTGTGCGTGTGCGTGTGCGTGTGCGTGTGCGTGTGCGTGTGCGTGTGCGTGTGCGTGTGCGTGTGCGTGTGCGTGTGCGTGTGCGTGTGCGTGTGCGTGTGCGTGTGCGTGTGCGTGTGCGTGTGCGTGTGCGTGTGCGTGTGCGTGTGCGTGTGCGTGTGCGTGTGCGTGTGCGTGTGCGTGTGCGTGTGCGTGTGCGTGTGCGTGTGCGTGTGCGTGTGCGTGTGCGTGTGCGTGTGCGTGTGCGTGTGCGTGTGCGTGTGCGTGTTCGTGTGCGTGTGCGTGTGCGTGTGCGTGTGCGTGTGCGTGTGCGTGTGCGTGTGCGTGTGCGTGCGTGCGTGCGTGCGTGCGTGCGTGCGTGCGTGCGTGCGTGCGTGCGTGCGTGCGTGCGTGCGTGCGTGCGTGCGTGCGTGCGTGCGTGCGTGCGTGCGTGCGTGCGTGCGTGCGTGCGTGCGTGCGTGCGTGCGTGTGTGTGTGTGTGTGTGTGTGTGTGTGTGTGTGTGTGTGTGATGGAGATTAGGAACTGTGGGGCGTCACTCCCACTTTGTATCGACTCAAAACCCTCTCCACTATGCGCGTACGCGCGCGCGCGCGCGTGTGTGTGTGTGTGTGTGTGTGTGTGTGCGCACGCGTTTTTACAGGAAATCTTCAACTTCGTTGGCCTCTATGTCGCTTTCTTCATCGGTTGCGTTATCGATGAACTCCTCAATAGTTGCTGCGCGTGATTTTTTCGCTGGTACGAGATGATCGATTTTCTCGGATTCTGTTGTAGGAGATTTGATCTCCTTGAGAAATAGACCTTCGTTTAATTCGCCATTTACATAGCCAGGGTACACTTTGGTAATATCTTCGAGGAAGGTCATGATCTGTGACCCCAGATCATGAGCATACTTTTTCTCGAGGATATTTTTCCTGTAGAAATATAGAGCCATGTATTGGTGCAATAGTTTTTGCGGTCGACGGCATATAATGGCTTTTTTCAACAACTTGTTTTGGTTTTCTAGGTCATTTATCGTGTTCTGAGGGTTCGCCTTGTCGACGTACTCGCCCTTGCTGTGATTCGTACTCAAATGTACGCAATCGTCGGTGAACATCTTTTCAATACCGTGGTATTGTTTTGCCGAATCTGTGCAGATCGTTGTGGTATCGGGATCCACGTGCCTCTTAATTAAAGGCCACATTTCTGCTTTACTTTTGCCATTGACCTGGAAGAACAGACCTGTCTTATCTTCTTTACAGTAAATCCCTAGAACCACTATCGTCATCTGTTCCGTAATGCGACCACGATGGTATTTTCTTTTTGTGAGAAAAGTTTCGTCGATTTGTATGGTTTTTTCAGCGCCACCGAGCTTTATCTCGGAATTGCTGCTGATGACTTCAGCAATCTCGCGGCAATACGAAAAATAATCGGAAACCGTACTATTGCTCACTTTTGCATCATCCTTGCTCTGACGCCAATTCGTAAGATGATTGATAACGTCGGTCACCTTCATTTGCATTACGAAACAAATAATTATTGCGAGAGTGTCGTTGAGAGGGAACCGACATGCTGTCCCATCGAAAAAAGTGTTTATACTCGGATTAATCCATTTTCGACACGCTGTTTGATCTTTCTTCAATTTCTTTTTAGAAGCATTAGAAGCGCATCGCCATACCCAACCAAGCTTTGCACTTTTTACGTCCTCTACTCGCATATGTACATTGCAGCATTTCGGAGGTGTGCTAGTCCTCGATGTAATACACTTCATCTCTTCTAAAAAAAGCTGAGCTGCGGCAGCGTTTCCTATGAGAGGCTCAAAAGAGTGAAATATAGAAAAAAATTTCAGTTTTGGGTGAAGGTTTGGATGTTCGGCTGATATCGTTGCAATTATTCCGTTCGTATATTGCTAATAGCAAGAGTGGGCTCGTGCGCTGTCTACCCCTACTATACTCTCTCTTCATGTTTGGGATGCTTTGTGGTTTCGAGTTGGGTTCTAGTGGGGTTTGAGAGGCTTAATAATTCATAATTTGTAAAACAGCCTGTATCTACTAAACGAAGCTAAAATCGCGATTTTTTTATTCTTCAAAAAGTGCTTATTTTGGCCCAAATATTTATTATCCATGGTTAAATCAAGGCGCCGGAGATATCGTAATCGTGCCGTTAAATAATTTGTAAATATTGTAAAATATATTGTTTGTAAAATTTATAACATTTGTATAATATATTGAAACGTTTCGTGTTCCTGCGATCCTTATGGAGCGACTCCCTCACTGAGGGAGATACGAAATGCTGATGTAAATGAGGGCTCACTCGCACTACGGGTGGGAGGTGAGTCGGATTTTGTACTGGACCGGTCAGAGGTTGGCTGGTTAATTTGTTTAGGATGGATTTTGGAGAACTTAGGTGGGTTTTTTGGTGATGCCTCAGCTCAGGTGTGACGACTCTTATCCTTGAGAGTCGGCCTTCTTCGTCATCGGTACTCAGGTGGAGTGTGTAAGAAGGCAATTGTGAGTGGGAGACGGAGATGGGAGGTGGAGCTGGGTATCTCGCTCTCAGACTCCTACCTGATGCCCGTGCTCTAGCTATCCTGGTTTTTGTGTGGCTTCTTACGCGTCTCGCAGCACGCGCTGGTACGTTCTACCGCGTCTCGCAGCACGCGCTGGTGCGTTCTGACTCGTCGCTTATTCTAGAACCGGGTATCCCACAATATCACTCCTTTAAGCCCCTGTCTGCTGCGTGGCTTGCCACGCAGCGTGAATTCACACGAGGTAAGACTCGAAGTTTTTAAGTTATTTTAACACTCAATTTAATAAGGTGCGGCCTATTGGGCGGCTTTAACTCACGCGGGATGATTCCCGAATCTCTAATCTTTTATTTTAATACAAATTGTTCACGCTCTCGCGAGATGCACGAGCGTGGAGCGTAACACTCAATTTATTAAATTTCCTCGATCACCGCGTCCGAGCGTCGGACGCTGTGTCGTCCCCTATCGTTGCACGAGACCGGCGTGCTTCGCAATCTTTCACTCACAATCGCTAATTGCGCGTTGCTATTTCTTGGAATTCGCATGGTCGTTATTTTTGGGAACCGCTGGTCGGTGGAATTATAACGACATAGTTCTGTTCCCGTGAGTGCGAGCGAGATAGCATTATCGTGCGATCCTGCTTGCGCGCGTGTATCGTTCGCGTGTGGTGCGCGCGTGATGGCGCCACTCGCGGAGATATGTGGTGTCGCGCCACCACTGGGGTAAGGATTACGTGAATCGAAGGCGCGAAGTACATGAAATATAATTTGTCGTTTTATTCTGCTTTTTACATTTGTACTCTTCTATTCTACGTTGTATCACTGAGACAAGCGTGTTTCAACTAGCAGGCCACAGCCGCGGCGGGGTGCGCGGCGCGCTCGTTCGGCCTCCCTATTGGTCGGCATCGAAAGTCGTCGCTGATTGGGCGATCGGAACGCCTCTGCTGGGTCGCCGGCGAAATGTGGTGCAGGACAGCCGCACTACTCCCCCCCCCCCCCCCCCCCCAGTAACCAGGCCTGTCCTGGTCTACGAATGAGACGGTCTTCTTCTTCTTAGCGCCGGGGTATGTCTTCAATGTTCTGTCTTGTGGAATGGTGAACGGGCTCGGCGATGGACTAGGTTGCTGATTCGTTGGCCCGCTCGTAGCTTGGCTCGGCAAGCGTCTCGACGATGGACCAGGCTGCTGATTCGCTGGCTCGCTCATGGCTTGGCTCGGCGGGTGTCTCGACGATGGACCAGGCGGCTGATTCGCTGGCTGACCAAACGGGAGACTTGTCCAGTTTCTTACGTTCTCCAGTGCTTCTTCGTTGACAATGTATGCCGGTTTTAGTCTTTCGGTCGATACATTGGTTTCTTTACCTTTTACAAGGATGGTGAACAGGTAGTCCGTGAGTCGCGTGATCACTTTGAACGGGCCGAGGTACGGCGGCTCGAGCGATTTCCTTACAGAGTCATCTCGCAGCCACACGAGTGTACACGTATATAGATCGTCGTGAACGAACATGCTCCGCTTGCAGTGATGGGCCGTCGGCGTTGCTCTTCATTCTATCATGTGTTCCCGTAGCTTTCCGCGGAAGATCTGAGGGTCTACCTGTTTTTCCTCGTCGTTGACAAACACGCTGGGCACTCTGAGTGGTGTACCGTATACTAACTCAGCAACCGAGCACTTTAGTTCTTCCTTGTAGCAAGTCCGTAGGCCCGGGAGAACGGTGGGTAGTAACTCGAGCCAGGGAGTCGGCGTGTGGCACATGATCGCGGTTTTGAAGGATCTATCCCATCGTTAAATTATGTCGTTCACTGCCGGGTGATACGGCTAACTTCTTGTGCGATCGGCTCCGACGAGACGTACCAAGGCTTTGAAGAGTGCGGCTTCAAACTGGCTTCCTTGGTCCGTGGTGATTATTCGTGGTGATCCGAAGCGCACTATCCAGTGGGAATAGAACGCTGTCGCCACTGTGTCGGCTGTAATGTCCTTCAGGAGGATAGCTTCCGGCCATCGTGTGAATCTGTCCATCATTGTAAGGCAATATTTATAGCCGTCGACATCGGGCAGCGGCCCGACGAGGTCTAGGTGCACGTGCTCGAATCTTTCGCTTGGAGTCTCGAATGTCTTCGGTACGTTTCGCGTGTGCCTCTGAACCTTCGCTCTTTGGCAAGCGAGGCAGTTCCGCGCCCAGTCCGTGACGTCCTTCTTGAGCCCAGGCCAGATGAAACTTTTGCGCACGAGCTTGCATGTTGTGCGGCCGCTGGGGTGGGATAACCCATGTACGGCGTCGAACACTTTTTTTCGCAGTGGCGCGGGAACGTACGGTCGAACCACACTTGTTGAGACGTCGCAGTAGAGAGATCCTCCGTTGTCTACGTTGAGTTTTTGCAGTTTCAACCCTGTGTTGGATTCCAATAGATCTTCGAGCTCGTTGTCTTCCTTCTGCGCTTCTTGCAGCTCCTGCGTTGATATGACTACGGGCATGTTGATAGCAGCGAGGCGGGAGAAGGCGTCGGCCACGATGTTTTCATCTCCGGAGACGTGCAGGATTTGCGTCGTGTGTTGTGCGATGAAGTCTAGTTGCCTCGCTTGTCGCGGACTAGCTTTTTCCGGTCTTTGCTTGAACGCGAACACTAGCGTGGTCCGTTTTGATTGTGAAATGTCTCGCTTCCACTGAGGGTTGAAAGAATTGAATCGCGCAGTAAATGCTCAACAACTCACGGTCATACGTGCTGTAGTTTCGTTCCGGCGGGCTGAGATTGCGGCAGAAAAATCCGAGTGGTTGTTGATTTCCATCTATCTCCTGTTCGAGGTCGGCGCCGATCGCGAAGTCCGATGCGACGGTCACTAGAGACAGAGATGCGTTTTCGGCTGGGTGTGCCAGAAGTGTTGCTTCGGCGAGACTCGACTTACACTCCTCGAATGCCTTTTTCGTGTCGTCGGTCCATGGAACTAGGCGTTTATCGTTTTTCTTCGAGTCGCGTAGCAGCTCGTTTAACGGGGCTTGTATTTGAGCTGCGTTTTTCACGAATCAACGGTAAAAGTTTATGACACCGAGAAATCGACGTAGCTCAACGATTGCCGCGGGTTTCTTGTACTTGAGTATGGCCTTGACCTTGCCAGGCAGAGGCCTTGTACCGTCCTTGGTGATTAGGAACCCGAGGTATTCTACTCCTGCGGCCCCGAGTACACTCTTCGAAGTGTTGATCGTGAGTCCGTTCTGCTGCAGCCGCTGTAGCACCGCTCGGAGATGCTGGTCTCCGAGCGGTGCTACAGCGGTTTGTGCTGGTCGGGATCCGTGGATGCTACAAGGATGTCGCCTAAGTAACAGTAGACGAACTCCAGTCCTTGTAGTACTGAGTTGATGAATCGTTGGAACGTTTGTGCAGCATTCCGTAGTCCGAATGGCATCGCGACGAGTTCGAATAGTCCAAAAGGCGTCGTGACTGCTGTCTTCGGGATGTCGTCTTTCGCGACTGGGATTTGATGGTACGCGCGCGTCAAATCCAGTGTCAAAAATATCGTCTTACCGTGTAGTCGATTGACGATATCTTGAACGTGCGCGATTGGGTAACGATCGGGCACGGTAGCGTCGTTCAGTTGCCTGTAATCCCCACAGGGTCTCCAGTCACCGGTTTTTTTTGTTGCCATATGCAGCGGGCTTGACCACGGGCTGTTCGATGGTCAGCATATGTCCTGTGTTCGACCATGAATTGAAAGCTGGCTTCCGCGATTTTCTGCTTCTCCGCTGTCAAACGTCTGGGGCGAGCGTTTACTGGACGGCCTCGTCTCGATGTGATGTTCGACTGACTGCGAGGTTGTTTTGCGGCAGCGGTTGGCTTGACGACGTCGATGAATTCCGCAAGCAGTTCGGTGAACTCGGATTCCTTCTCGAGCGTGGAGACGCTGTACAACGTCGTCTTTAGAACCTCGCCTCGTGTCGTGAGCCCGGTTGTGGCGTCGATTAATCGTTTGTTTTTCAGATCGACTAGTACCGAATACCGCTAAAAAATTTGCGCCGATGATAGCTTCTACGACGTCTGCAACTACGAATTCGCATTTAAAAGAACGGCGTAGATTGAGGTCGATAACGAAGAACGTATTACCGTAAGTATTTATTGGCGTGTTGTTTGCAGCGAAAAGTTTATGCGCTGTCAGCTTAGTCGTGTTGACAGTATCGTCGGGGAAGGACTGATATGTCTGATCCTGAGTCCACCAAAAAACGTGTCCCGTTTCGATTGTCGATTATGTGAAGACGGTTCTTCAGTGGTACACCGTCGCTGACCGTCGAGACTGACGGCGGTGTGTTCAGTTTTCCGGCTGCGACTGAGATGGTTCAAAGCCGCATGGGGAACGGCACCTCTTCGCGTCGCGGCCGAATCTGCGGTGACAAAAAAAAACCAATTATCGACGTCCTTGGAACGGCCTGTCGAACGCGTACGGGATCTAGACTTGCGATGTTGCTGCTTCGGTGTGTCGCCGATTCCGTTCGAACTGCTATTTTCAACCCACGTCGCGATATCTGCAAGTTGTTTTTCAATACTTGTCAATCGACTCTCGAAGTCTCGTGTACCTAAGCTAACGGCGTCGACTGCTGTCGAGCTAGCCTTTGTGGCCATGACTTGTTGCTGCGAGGTCGTCTCCATTATTTTTTCTGCGAAATCCGTCACACGGAGAGAAGGGTCTGATAAATTTTACCATATATCTAGTAAAAAGTACCATTATTTTCTGGCACAGGAGAGTCACGACGCCATCTATCAAGAAGTACGAGAACATTGAGAATTTTTACCACGAAATATGGTAAAAATGTTCATATATATAGTAAAAATTCTCGTAGTTCTCGTACTTAACGTTAGATGGCGGCTATGGCGGCCAATTACCAGGCGCATTGGTAATTTTTACTAGATCCATTGGTAAATTTTATCAGATCCTTCTCTCCGTACAGTTTTGCTAACTCGATGCCCCCGCTGGCCGAAAGCACGCATCGTACGCTGAAGGGCATTCGCTTCATCCACAGCGCGTGTAGAACTTCCGTCGAAATACTCTGCCAGCATTTTCATCTCGCGCAGTAGCTGGGACGGTTTCTTGTCGCCGAGTTGCAATTCTGTAAGCAGCCTGTGGAGCCGCGTCTCCTTCCAGTCAGTAAATCGTTCGATAAGTTTAGATTTCAAACCTGCGTATTTCTCCGTTGCCGGCGGCGTGCGAACAATGTCGGACACTTGTTGCAGCACGGCGCTGTCCAGCGCGGCGACGACGGTGTAATACTTCGTAGAGTCTGAGGTTATTCGCGATGAGTAAAATTGAGCCTCGATTTGCGCAAGCCAGAGTTCTGGATCGTTTTGCCAGAACGGCGGGAGCTTTATTTGTCTCGTTTCTGCTACCTGTTGCTCTAAGATGGCCGCCGGCGGCCTGTGCTGTACGTTGTCGCGCGGCGGTAAAGGCGCTTGGTTGTTCGGCAGTCCTGCCGTTTCGCCTTCTCCGCCCGATGTTCCCGGCGGAGGCGAGTGAGATACGAAGGCCATTTTTCACTTCGGAATGTCCTGAGAGTCTGAGCGCGAGAAAATTCTCGTTGAGCGCGTGCGTCCCTTGCTCGGCTCGAGATAACGGCGGATGCACAACAGCGGCGTGCGCAACTGCGTGTCTTTTTAGCGGGAGAAGCGCACGTGCGTGACCGCGTCTTTTTCGCGAGAAAAGCGCGTTGCTTTTCGTTTACGTGGTCACCAAATTGTGGTGTCGTGCCACCACTGGGGCAAGAGTTACGTGAAACGAAGGTGCGAAGTACATGAACACTCCGGGTGCGGGAAGGTAGCTGGTGCCCACCCGAGTGCGCCTGTGGAATTTCAGCTTCCAATTCGCAAAATTGTGGAAATGGCAGCCGATTGAAATTTGCCTGTCGGTGAGGGGTGCGTCGGACACACACAGATGCAGAGCGTCGCAAGCCCCGCCGAGTGCAAGTGGCGGCAGTCTTTGCTGTCGCGATCTCAGTTCGTTGCGAAGTTGCTGCTGCACGGCGCGCTGTGTGCGTTCCTGTAAATGATAGTCTACTGTTCGATGCGAGCTCGGACTTTCGGCATCGAAATTCGGCCCGATGAATGACTAGCTAGATGAATAACCGATTCCAATTTATCTAATTAATTCCAAGAAGAATTGTCATTACACAAAGCTGTCAATAATTTCTGCCACACTTCGATCGCCGGGCTTGCGTTCATTCATCATCTCGGAGCGAGAGATGACAAGATTTTTCGAATTTCTAGCCTATTCGTAGCAAGAGAAAACGAAAATTTTTCCCATACTTGCGCGTTGACTCGACATTGCGCTGTAATTATCGCCTCGACGATTTGGAGCCGAAGCTGGCTATGATTTTCGCCCTGCTTAAGTTCATTTATCGTCTCGAAGCGAGAGACGACGTGATTTTTCCGGTTTCTAGCTGTCTCGGAGCAAGAGAAGTCAGAGATTTTTCCCATACTTGGGCGTTTACGCGACGTTACGCTGCAATTATCGCCTCGACGATTCAAAGCCAATATTGAAACTGATTTTCGGCATACACTGCCCGACATGGATGCCTGGTTTGACAGTTTGTAGGTGATTTTTCTCATCTACAAACGATTAGTTTGTGGCGCTGTCGGGCACTCGGAACGGCGGAATTGAACCAGCGCAACTTCAGACGTTAGCCTAAATATTTATATCTGTCAAGACAGTGTCGGTGATCGGTGTCGGTGAACCTCAAGATTTTGCACGTTTTGCCCGTGCACGCTTCTAAGCGCGCAATTGACGCGAGCAGTCGACAGCGTTTCGACGGCAAAGTTTTGATTCTCGCTCGTTCGAGCAGTAACAAAGTTGGGAAATACGGTAGAATAACGTGAAAATGCCGCGTTTTTACAAAGACTTGCTAAAGAACAAAGATCTGTTGGGGCGATTTTTGTGCTCGTTCGTCCGGTTCCAGGAGAGAATTCGTGAACAACTCGCACAAAAAAGTCTGCCACACCTACCGGCGTGGGCTGTATCGGAAATCGTCGACTTTATGTATCGCGTACGGCCGTCGAAGAAACGAATAGAATATATTCGCATATTCATCCGAACCAACACGGAATATTTGATTGAATGGCTGAACGAGTGGGGCGAAGATACCGTCGGCGACAGCTTGAAATTGTAAGTAAAATAATGTTGTATTTACTGATGGCACCGGTGTAGTGGCAGTCTAGAGATGCACCAATGAATGACAGTGGTGCGAGCAATATTTCCTGAGAAATCCCAAACCTGTTCGCTCCGCTGTTATACTATTTGTGCATCTCTTGTAATGTCATTGACCGGTGACATTAAAAGAGATGCATCAATGGTATCACAGCGGAGCGAAGAGGTTTGGGATTTACCAGGAACAATGCATTTTTTGGACCGGTGCATCTCTTTTAATGTAATCGATCGGTGGCATTACAAGTGATGCATCAACTGTGGTGCGAACTGTTGTTCCTGAGAAATCCCAAACCTCTTCGCTCTCCGCTTTGTTACCATTGGTGCATCTCTTTTAATGTCACCGGTCAATGACATCACGAAAGATGCACAAATGCTATAACAGCGGAGGGAACAGGTTTGGGATTTCTCAGGAACAACTGTTCGCACCACAGTTGATGCATCACTTGTAATGCCACCGATCGATTACATTAAAAGAGATGCACCGGTCCTGAAAATGCGTTGTTCCTGGTAAATCCCAAACCTCTTCGCTCCGCTGTGATACTATTGGTGCATCTCTTTTTATTGTCACTGATCGGTGAGGAGTGAACAGATTTGAGATTTCTCAGGAATAATGCATTTTCAGGACCGGTGCATTTCTTTTAACGGAATTGTTACGAATTAACTATTATTTTAATTGGGGTTCACACATAAACTGTTGAAACAGACGTTTATTGAAACTGATAATTGTTAAATGCTGGAATTTCTCAGGAATAAAACAAGAAAAGATCGATAGCAAATTACAAACGAACTTACGTGGAATAACTTATAAGTACAACATGTCACTTAAAACACTACGCAAGATTAGTTATTAACGGTTATTAATGAAATCGACTTATCACTATAGAAATATAATTCTATAGTGTGGTCTCGGAGAATGAATATCGGCTGGTTCGATTAAATCTAGCCTACTCCCTTCCGAGTTCCGTTGGGCGTTGCTGTCGAATTGGCGGTTCGGCAGTCAGTGTTGTTTTCGATCCAGTCTCCGATTTTTTCAGGATCCCAGAATTCGTCGGGAGCCGAGTTGTCCATTGTTGTTCGAGTTGCGTCATGATGATGCAGAATTAGTATAATTCCGTCGTTGCAGCGTCTTTCGGCGGTGGAGTCCGTGTCTTCCAGTGGAGTTTCCATGACAGGTTCTTTAGGAAGCAGATTTTCAGCTGTAGAGTCCGTGTCTCCCAGTGATGTTTCCATGACAGGCTCTTCGGAAACCAGATTTTCAGCAATACAGTACGTGTCTCCCAGTGATGTTTCCATGGCAGGCTCTTCGGGACGCAAATTTTCAGCAGCTGAGTCCGTGTCTCCCAGTGATGCTTCCATGACAGGCTCTTCGGAAACCAGATTTTCAACAGCTGTGTGAGTTGTTTGTGCAGGCGCCTCCCCAGTCACGGCTGAAGGTTCAAAATCCGCGTCGATTGGCAAAAACGGTGTTGTTGCCCTGTGCACAGGTACCGATGAATCGATTTCAATTACAATCGAGTAGTCGAACATCTTCGTCGAGATAGCCACTGAGTCGCGCCTATTTGTCGTGGAAACTTCGTTCTCCACCCAAAATTTAACATCGTCGTGTGGATAGGTGTCGATTTTTAGAGCGCTTGTTGCATTTTTTTCCGATCTCTCGCCGGTCTCCACGTCGGGTTCTGCTTGAGTTAGATTTTTCCAGATGGTCCAGAAAATATCGTCGACGCTTGAAAATGATTTTTCAGCGCGGTGTCTTCTCGTTGGTCCTCCTTTCGAACGCTCGTATGGATTGTATCGGGCGTGCTGTTTTTCTCTCTGATATTTTCCACTGTTATACTCGTCACTGTTGGGCTCGTTATAAACAGGGTAAATTTCTGGCGAGTGCAGAAATCGGGAATCGTTTCGAATTTCCGGAATTTTTCGATATTCTTCTCGCAACGGGTAACGAATTTTTAGTCCCCAGTCCTGCATACAGAGCTCGATATCTTCTTGACGCGAATCCAATTCTTCGTGAGGATAAAACATCTGACGTTGTACTTCATCCGGGAGATAAGCCATGTTGTCGTACCAATACATTGTCCACATTTTTTTTATCGTTGTCCAATTGGCCAGCGTCGACGACTCGACTTATTTGACAGTCTATGTTGCCGGGGCTGCTTGCCTCCCCAGATATTGGTGGGTTGACGTCGGTACATCGTTATTGCGTGTGTACGGCATTTTCCGTAATTATTTACTTTTATTTATTTATTTATTTCTTTGTTGTGGAGGAGGGAGAAATACAGTAGGATGTTTTTAAATTCGAGAGGCTTCGGCTTAGAATTATTGGATAAACTTCCGAAAAGCGCATACCTCCGATCGATCTCAAATTTTGCACACTAACGTATTTTGACCTGCTGATCACGAATATGATAATGAAAATTGGCGCAAATGCAATTTTCGGTATGAAAAAAATAAAAAACATCGTTTAATGCCACTGCCCGTGATCGCGCAATACTGACCGATTTAGACTATTTCCTGATTTCCCCAGATTTAGATTTCCCCAGAATGCACCACGTGAAGGTAAAGTCTATAAGCATTACTTGTATGTTGTTTGTGTGTGTGTGTGAGCGGAAAATTTCCGCACAGGGTCGTGTGCGCGTTAGGGCCATCTGCGTGATGTGGGAGCGGTTCGTGTCTAACTCAGTTATTCGCCCGATTGCCGGACGACGAGCCACTCCTTTTTATTAATGAGATTTATCCATGTATTCACGTAAAACACCACCATTTTAAAGCAGGATATTTCAAAACGTTTAAGCTACTACAGCGGGAAATATTCGGTGAGTTTCGAATACTACTAAAGCGGAAAATAGGCACAGGGTTTCGATTACTAAAGCGGAAAAAACTCACAAAGAGACACACACACACACACACACACATACACACATCTTTCAGTATTGCGCGATCACGCGCAGTGGCATTAAACGATGTTTTTTATTTTTTTCATACCGAAAATTGCATTTGCGCAGATTTTCATTATCATAATCGTGATCAGCAGGTCAAAATACGTTAGTATACCAAATTTCAGATCGATCGGAGGTATGCGCTTTTCGGAAGTACACCCGAATTATTGGCCGGTATGGTAGCCTGTACCAATAATTAGTCTACCTGTGCCCCGGAATTTTTCGACATTCGTATTACTTTCGGGACTCCCAATCGGCAGCACTGACCGGTATGGTAGCCTGTATCAGTAACTGACGTTGCAAGGGCCTACGACAGTACGAGCGCGAATTAAACGGTGAACAATGGAATAGGAGAATAAAGATTTGAATTCAGGAGTTCAAATAGAATATTTATGGGAATTTTGCCTGAGTACAACACGCGTCCGACAGCAGGTTCGTCGCAATATCTTCGTTGTTGTCTTCAGGAGTTTTCTTAATTTTTATATGCGCGTATTTAACGTTAAGGATTCAGCTACGCCCCCTCCCCCCTCAACAAAAGTAAATGACCTATGGTCGAGCGCGTTGTTGAGGTGAGGAGCTGAGTACACAACGAAAATATGTGTAAAAATAGGATATAAAATTATAATCTTTTTTTTTTTAACATCGGGGATACTTTGTAAATAGGAAATTAGGTAAAAAGGAGTTACGGGTTCTTCAACGTTTGGCTACTAGCCGGTATGGTAGCCTGTACCAGCGGCCACCCGTTGGAGATACCGAATTAAATATTCTCCGTTAACCTTTAGGGGCTCACGGTGAGAATTGCGTAGCCGGTATGGTAGCCTGTGCCAGCAATGGACCCATGAGAGCCGAGTATTAACGAAAAATGATCGAAGATTTGAAAGGAAATTTACGATTTTTTGCTTTGAAAATATATGTATACATTTTTTAAATAAAATGTCCCTTGTGTCGCAGATCTAAAACTTATGTGTTCGTCAGGTAGTTGTAGTGTACGCGGTACTATATTTAGATATTTTTGTTTAATTTAGTTTTAGTTATGGTGGACAGTGGTTGGTGTTAGCCTTGCCTCCTGCCATTATTTTTATACTGTGCAATCCGCGTAAGTTGCTACAAACTTATTTGGATATGCAAGTCGTTTTCGATTTTTATTAACGAGAGATATGAGCTCGCGGGCTCATTCCCACGAAATTTAAATAGTTTTCGAATATTATTACCGAAAACAGCAATAAAATCTAATACTAGGGTGAAAACAAAATACAAGAAATTATAAGGAGAATTCCTAGAAGTAAGCTCGGTTGTAAATTCAGTTATAATTTGAATAAAAATAACTTTACAGATTTTATGAATTGAATAGAAATTTAAAACCTTAATAAAAAAAAGTAACATGTAATTAAAATAAATTGAATCATCTTATTAAGTAAATGAACTAATCTTATAAAGTGAATTTATATTTTTAACAAAAAGATCAGCCTCAATAAACTTGTGTACCCCACACTTAGCACCAGAATTTTATGTTACGAATTAACTATTATTTTAATTGGGGTTCACACATAAACTGTTGAAACAGACGTTTATTGAAACTGATAATTGTTAAATGCTGGAATTTCTCAGGAATAAAACAAGAAAAGATCGATAGCAAATTACAAACGAACTTACGTGGAATAACTTATAAGTACAACATGTCACTTAAAACACTACGCAAGATTAGTTATTAACGGTTATTAATGAAATCGACTTATCACTATAGAAATATAATTCGAAGTAGCTTGTTCAAGACATGATTAAAGAGTGTCACAATTTGAGGATCCGATGCGCCAGGTAAAGTCCAGCGCATCGGGTGGGGGCCGTGGCGTGGTTTTTATTTTGCTGACGGCAATGACCTTGCTCGGTCGATCACGCGTTGCAAAATCGGCGAAGCACCAAAGGTGCTGATGCCGATTACTAATATTTTTGTGAAGTGCTTATGACGGTTTCCGCGAATAAGAATTTTAATTAGTCGTGCAGTCACGTACCGGGTATCGAATGACTTCCGGTGTCAATTTATCGTTGGCGATATTAAAATAGCATTTTATATTAGAGGAGAAAAATGGCCAGTACGTAACAGGAATCAATCATGACATTGAGGAAATTTCTTACTAATATTTACTTTTTTTTCAGTCAAACAGATTGCCAGCTTGGCTTATGTGCCAGTCAGGCCATTGAGAGTTATAAATATTTTGACCGAGAGGGTCGTCAAGAGTGAGTTGAAGCTTTATATGGGGCATTCCATACCAATTCGACAAGTTCGAAACCCTCACCATCTTAAAAATGGTTGATTATTTTTTAACATATTCACCCGAGAAAATAAAAGTTGCTCCAATTTTTTTAGATTTTTTTAACCTCATTTGTTCGATTTATAAATTATATTTCTTTTCTGGAGTAAAAATGATCAAATTCTCATATCTTCTAAAATATTGATCGGATCCTAATGAACTTGGGACGAAATTCTTCAGATTGGAGTACGCTTTCATGTGCATACTACATTTTTTTTCAATTTAGTCAGGATTTTTTATTTTATTACAAAGTGTAAAAAATGATTTTTCGAATCCTTGGACCCGATATTTTAATTCAAAAAAATTGTCAAAAATCCTACTTGGAAATACGAATATTTTAAGCTTAGGCAGGAAGTGGGATGATTTTATACCGAGTTGTGAGAGCATTTGAAACATAAACTCTTTTTTTTTATTGTCATTTTCGGGTATATTAAGGATGTAAAAACGTGAATGCCTAAAAAAGCTGAAAGCACTTTCAACAAATTTTAACCGTAATCATAGACCGAGATCGTACAACTATTTTTTCACATACCTACACAATAATTTCATTTCATACATGAATAATTATTACAGCTAAAAAATGAAATTATTGTGTCAGTATGTGAAAAACTAGTTGTAAGATCTCGGTCTATGATTACGGTTAAAATTAGTTGAAAGTGCTTTCAGCTTCTTTAGGCACTCAGGTTTTTTAGGCACTTTCATTTTTTAGCTGTAATTTAAAGTAATTTTTAGCTGTAATTTAGCTGTAATAATTATTCATATATGAATAATAATTGTAATAATTATTCATATATGAATAATAATTGTAATAATTATTCATATATAAATAATTATTTTCTATTATATTATTCATATATGAATAATTATTACATGTCCTGTACATGTCCTGTACTTCAAGTATTTGTACTTAAAATTTCAAGTACACGTCATGTACTTTAAGTACTTGTACTTAAAAAATCAAGTACTTTACGGTATTTGAAGTACTTTTTCAAGTACTAAGTACCAAGTACTTTTAAATATCTCTCTATATTATAAAAAGATCTCGCCGCCGCCGCCGCCGCTGTGTAGGACACGTCGAAAGGCCATGGCCAACTCGAAACCACTCGCTCGAAATTCCATGGCCAACTCTGAATCAACCCCCCAAAATATTTAAAATTTGCAAAATTTTTTAAATTTGCAAAATTTGCAAAATTTTTTAAATTTGCAAAATTTGCAAAATTTTTTAAATTTGCAAAATTTGCAAAATTTTTGAAATTTGCAAAATTTTTGAAATTTGCAAAATTTGCAAAATTTTTGAAATTTGCAAAATTTGCAAAATTTGCAAAATTTTTGAAATTTGCAAAATTTGCAAAATTTGCAAAATTTTTGAAATTTGCAAAATTTGCAAAATTTTTAAAATTTGCAAAATTTTTTTAATTTTCCAAATTTTTTTAATTTTCCAAATTTTGGCTGGTGCGCAGTTGGAATAAACGTGTAAACGGCAAATTTGCTAAGGGAAAATTACAAATATGAAAAAATTTGGCATAAAAATGAATGTAGAATGTAAGAAAAAGAAATCACGAAATTTGAGAAAAAAAAAAAAATTATTCAAAATTTGAAAAAAAAAAAAAAAAAAAAAAAAAAATTAATCAATATAAAATTTGAAAAAAATTGTAAAAAAATAATGTAAAATTTGAGGAAAAAAAAACACATTTTGACATTTTGTAGAATTTTGTTCGGATTTTTGGTGATGGTTACAAATGTTGTTTTCTGCAATTTTCCTGGTTTCGCCCCACTCGTCCCTATTGCAGCTTCTCATTGTACCAACATTAGATGTACTGGTTTTCAATTTTTTTTGCATATTTTTCATTTGGAGCATGTATTAAAGTTGATTAATAACGTTAGTGTCCTGTTTTTATTGAGGAGGAACTCTGTCTCGCGGAAATAACGAGCTGGATCCCAACAAAGAAAACGATGCTCCATCTCGAAATATCCGTGTATCTACTCGCGATTCTTGTTCACCAATTATGGCATCGGCAGATTCATCTCAGAACGCTTGTTCTTCACGTAAGCTATAACAAATAAATAAATGTGAAAAAATAGTCTCGAACAAACACCCTCCTTAATCCTTACACACACACACCCCACACACACATCCTTAACACACTCCTTAATCTTTTGCATGTACATCTCCGTTGAATTCTTGATTGACACCTATATATTGTTGTCAAAAATTGCCCTGACCGTCCTTTTTTATATTAATAGTAATTTGGATCGATATTTTGGAAATGTGGTTGTGAGAACGTTACGATGGTATGAAGATTAAAAAATTAAATATTCCGATTTATATATTCTAGGAGAGTCACTGTCACAAATCACACACAACATGAAGCGAAAGGGCAGAACTGTTATCAACTCTAGTGATTCGAGTGATTTTGAAAGCGAAATTGACACGACTCGACAATCGAAAGTTCGACTGGATGCATCAACAAGCCAATTACGAAACAACATGAGTGCGGGAAATAGGAGAGCCGAAGAATCTTCCAGGCCTTCGACAAGTACAACCATAACAGCCTCGTCACGAAATAAAACTCGATCACGTATCAGCAGTGATCGGTGCGAGCCAACGCCCGAAAACGACACTCTGACAGCCATCTATACCTGCTGCCGATCTGTATGCCACAGAAGATATACAAGAAAAGATTAACAGTAGCGCAATGTTCGATGGCACGTTCTTCAAGGTCTGCGAAAAAGTCTGCGACGTCGAGCGTATGAAGGTGATTTGCCAGAACTGTCTTGACGGAAAAATACTTGTAGGATCTTTGTCGGTGTCGAGAAATCTATTAAAGCACTTGAAACGTGTGCATCCTGACGTCTACGACAAGTACTCGTTATACAAGAAGGAAAAAAGGGGTTCAAAGAGGCGGGCAAAGTCTACGGAATGCGTGAACGAGCCACCTAAGAAGCGGCGAAAAAAAAAAACAGACGTACGTTGCAGCTGAAAACCCTTTCGAAGATCGACTACTCAAATTTATAATTGAGACAGTATCACCGTTATCAATCATTGATCAACCGAGCTTCAGAGCACTTTTCGGAGGTTTCGAGTACTTGAAGTACTCGGTACTTCCAGTATTGATGATTCTTAGTACTTCAAGTACACGAGTACTTCCAGTACTTATAGTACTTTGTAATTTGTACTTCAAGTACTTTCCGGTACTTTGCCCAGCTCTGTAGCGAATTAATAATAATTATTATTAATATTTATTCATATATGAATAATTATTACAGCTAAAAAATGAAACTATTGTGTTAGTATGTGAAAAAATAGTTGTAAGATCTCGGTCTATGATTACGGTTAAAATTAGTTGAAAGTGCTTTCAGCTTTTTTAGGCACTCACGTTTTTAAATCGTTAATATACCCGAAAATGACAATTAAAAAAAAAGAGTTTATGTTTCAAATGCTCTCACATCTCGGTATAAAATCATCCCACTTCCTGTCTAGGCTTAAAATATTCGTATTTCCAAGTAGGATTTTTGACAATTTTTTTAAAATAAAATATCGGGTCCAAGGATTCGAAAAATCATTTTTTACACTTTGTAATAAAATAAAAAATCCTGACTAAATTGAAAAAAAATGTAGTATGCACATGAAAGCGTACTCCAATCTGAAGAATTTCGTCTAAAGTTCATTAGGATCCGATCAATATTTTAGAAGATATGAGAATTTGATCATTTTTACTCCAGAAAAGAAATATAATTCATAAATCGAAGAAATGAGGTTAAAAAATCTAAAAAAATTGGAGCAACTTTTATTTTCTCGGGTGAATATGTTAAAAAATAATCAACCATTTTTAAGATGGTGAGGGTTTCGAACTTGTCGAATTGGTATGGAATGCCCCAATATTTATCATTTTAAGAACATTTACAGTTACATTTCATAATTAAAGATGAATAAACTTGCATGTATTTACAGCTTGGACGCGGCGGAGTTTTTGACCGTAAACAGAGCGAGCAGCGATGCGCAGCCATCCGAAAGCAATTCATAAATGTAATGTTTAATAAGAAGGACAAATAAATTGTGTTGAAGAATCTCATCTCATTTGTTTAGCATAAGCAATTGAAAAAATCAACCATGTCGAAAAAGCGGCTCGGCTGTACCGTCTCGAGGAGCGGACTGGGATTCGGTGCGACAAGACGTTGACCAACGAAGACGTCGGAATTATAAGACTAATACATACCGAAACCTACTAGGCAATGAATTCATAATTCGGATTAATGTTCTTCGTTAAATAAAAAAGAATTGTTTCGTGAAGCGTTTAATTTATTTCGTAAAGAGTCAATTTTTGTTGTAATTAATCTCAAACCTGTTTGCTCTATACCATTATCTTCATTTAAAAGCGCTGCGGGAAAAATTAGTGAGGGGATCGCGAGGATGAATTTTTATTCAATAATAGTTTATTTTGTCAGACCGATTAAACTGACTTACTGATTAAATTTGTGATTTGCAGTTTTCAATAGACCTGCCAGCCGCGCCTTCGGTGTATTAACAGTCTACCTACAGCAGTAAACAAATTATTACGGATGCAGTGCGAGGCAGTGCCACCCTTCCCTACCGTATCGCATGCGCCTCTGGAAATTGATCATATCGGGCCGTGACCCTACTTCAGCGTCGTGGCACAATCGGTTCCCTCGCGAGTCGGCAAATTCACACTTAAAATGTCCAGAATACAATCGGCATTTTCCGTCAGCACCTGCATCTGACGTGGGTGCGAAATTAGGGTCTCAAAAAAGAGGAAAAATAGCCTGCAACTTTATCGAAGCTTCTTATCTCTCTATATCAGCACTGGTAGCCTAGCGGTAACGCGCTAGGTACAGTGACTGGGAGGCTCGGGTTCGATTCCCGCTGAGGGCAAAAATGTTTTTCTCGAGCAGCAGCGCGCCGGGTATACAGTGTATACTGCCGTAAGTCACGCCATGCTGTCCGAGTAAACATTGGAGCTCTGGGGGTCAGCCTGTAGCCGGCTACACTCGGCGTAGGTTTTACTGTGGTTTCCCTACGCTCTTAGGCGAATGCGAGTGTTTCTATATGTTCCATCAAAAGTCGGTCCACAGCCGCAATTGGGCTAGTAACTGCTTCAACTACCGGGCCTCTTAGGGGCCCTAGGCCCAGAGGCTGTTTTCGAAGAAGAACCCCCTCTCAGCATCCCTATTTTTTTTATATAATACTAGAGGAGCTTCGCCCCCTGCGCGCTTCGCGCACCAACCCCGGGGGGGGGCTTCGCCCTCCCGCGCGCTTCGCGCGCTCCCCCCCCCCCCCCCCGAGCCCCCTCTTAAGCCCGAATTTTTCCAAGGTCCTCTATAAAAGCCGCCCTCAAGCGCGAATTTTTCTAATTTCCCCAATGAAGGCCCCCCTCATGTTCGAATTTTCCTAAGTCCACCTATAAAGCCGCCCCCCCCCCTCCCGCAGGCCCGAATTTCTCTACGACCCCCTATAAATGCCCCCCTGAACTGTTTGAAGTCACCCCCAATTAATGCTCTTTTATAAAGGATGGACAGGCTAAGGTTGCGAGTTATTCCTCGGGTACAGTCGCTACCTGGCACCTAACAACAAACTAACAACGAACGCCCCCTCCCCTCCCCCCTCACCGCCCTTTCTAAAACCGAATATTTCTGTTTCCCCCTATAAATGCCTTCCCCCTAGCCGGTATTTTTCCTAAGTCCGTCCTATATGTTCTCCCCTCAAGCGCCAATTTTCCTAAGACCCCCTATAAAGACCGCCCCCCCCCCCCCCCCTCAAACCCGAATTTTTCTAAGTCCCCCTATAAAGGCCACCCTCAAGCCCAAATTTTTCTAAGTGCCACCGTAGATTTTACGAAGGCCCCCCCCCCCCCCCCCTCTCATAAAAGATATACAGGCAAAGGTCGCGAGTTATTTTTTGGTTATAGCCGGGGAACACATAAAGGCTATCTGGCACCTAACAACGAACTGACAACACACCCGTCCTAAGCCTGGATTCTTCTATGTCCCTCCTATTAATGCCTTCCCCCTAGCTTGTATTTTTTCTAAGTCCCTCCATAAGCCCCCCTCCCTCCAAGCCCGGATTTTTCTAGGTCCCCCCCTAGAAATGCCTCCGCAGGCTATCGAGCCGGGCTACACTTCTGGATCTGTAGCTAACTCCATAGCAACGGTTGCTATGCGTACGGTTGATATGGTAGCAATTGCTATGTAAACGGTTGATACGGCAGCTGTTGCTACGGGGTTCTCAAAATAATTCACCCTTAGGTCCCTTGATGGTCTTAGAAGAATTCACCTCCAGTTCCTATGCAGGACTTGGAAAATTCTGACTTGGTGGACATTCATAGTGGTCACTTAGAAAAATTCTGGCTTGTAGGTGGGCCATTTTACCCCACTATCTCGATTCTTGACAAATTCAACCCAAGTCCCTTGGGGGACATGTAAAAAATCCGCCCAAATACCAGAGGGGACTTAGAAAAAATCAGCCAAGTTCTTTGAGGGACTTAGAAAACGTCAGTCCGGATCCCTTGGGGGACTTAGAAAAAATCAGCCAAATCCTTTGAGGGACTTAGAAAAAGTCAGTCCGGATCCCTTGGGGGACTTAGAAAAAATCAGCCAAAATACCTTAAGAGACTTAGAAAACATCAGTCCAAGTCCCCTGGGGACTTAAAAAATATCGGCTCAAGACTCTTGAGGGACTTAGAAAAAATAAGTCAAGTCCCTTGAGGGACTTAGAAGAAATCGGCACAAGGCCCTTGGGGGACTTAGAAAAAATCGGCCCGAGTCCCTTGGGGGACTTAGAAAAATCTCGATTATCCTCAACGGCGGCAGCGGCGTCGGCGGCGGCGGCGAGATATTTTTATTATATAGAGAGATAGAGGGGCTTCGCCTCCTGCGCGCTTCGCACGCCAAAACCCCCTTCTCACGTCGCTTTTGTATCACATGTGGAATCTGGTGCTTTCCCTGTCGGTTTTGTTGCTGCTGTTGCCGCCCTCGTGCGCTGTTTTTTTCCTTTCGCTTTTACAGAAGAAGAACAAAAACTACTTATCCTATCATTTTTTATTGAACAAAGAGAAAAAAAATCCGAGTTTTAGTGCATTATTTGATCTCAGCCAACTCGAAATAACTCGCTGGAAATTTCATGTCCTACTTCATACCTCTCGCCCAAAGTTCGATAGAAATAATTCCACGGTTGCTACGATAACGGTTGCTATGGCAACGGTTGCTATGGTAACTGTTGCTATGGTAATGTTTGCCATGGTAACGATTGTCATGGTAATGGTCGCTATGGTAACGGTTGTCATGGTATTAGTTGCCATGATAACGGTTGCTATGGTAAAGGTTGCTATGGCAATGATTACCATGGTCGCTATGGTAACGGTTGCTATGGCAATTGTTACCATGGTCGCTATGGTAACGGTTGCTATGGCAATTGTTATCATGGTCGCTATGGTAACGGTTGCCATGGTAAGGGTTGCCATGGTAACGGTTTCTATGGCAACGGGCACCATGGTAACGGTTGCTATGGCAACGGGTACCATGGTAACGGTTGCTATGGCAACGGGTACCATGGTAACGGTTGCTATGGCAACGGGTACCATGGTAACGGTTGCTATGGCAACGGGTACCATGGTAACGGTTGCTATGGCAACGGGTACCATGGTAACGGTTGCTATGGCAACGGGTACCATGGTAACGGTTGCTATAGCAACGGGTACCATGGTAACTGTTGCTATGGCAATGGTTACCATAGTAACGGTTTCTATGGCAATGGTTATCATAGTAACGGTTGGTATGGCAAGGATTACCATGGTAACGGTTGCTATGGCAATAGTTACCATGGTAACGGTTGCTATAAAAAATACAAAATTCCGACCCAGGGGGGCCTTTAGGGACTTAGAAAAATTCCGACCCAGGGGGCCCTCTAGGGACTTAGAATAATTCCGGCCCAAGGGGCCTTTTAGGGACTTAGAAAAATTCCGGCCCAGGGGGCCCTTTGGGGACTTAGAAAAATTCAGGCTCAGGGGGCATTTTAGGGACTTAGAAAAATTCCGGCCCAGGGGGCCCTTTAGGGACTTAGAAAAATCTCGATTATCCTACACGGCGGCAGCGGCGGCGGCGGCGGCGGCGAGATATTTTTATTATATAGAGAGATATTATATTTTAATATTATACTTTGCTTAAAAAAATGGGTTTTTGTTGTTGCAGATAATACACTTGAACGGGGCTGTAGCAAAGAGAATCGACGTCCCGGCATATAATATTGGAACAGTCCCCTTTGAGCTTAACATCCGCGACCACACCGAGATCGAGGAACATGGATTTTTCGAAGAAATTGATAAGACAAATGCCGAACCTGTTCTCACAGATTGGGAAAATGTCGCTGAAATGGAAGGACAGTTGATACGTAAGTATTATAACTCTTCAAACTTTTTAACATTATAAAATTGAATAAAGAATTTGTCGAATAAAAAAAAAATTGAAATTTAAATGATTTGTAAAATTTGTAAATGTTGTAAAATATGTAGTTCGTAACATTTTTTAAAAATAAATAGTAAATTTTGTAAAATTTCTAAAAGTTCAAACAGTTGTAATGGATAACTAAAATAATAATATAATAATTTTACAGAAAATAATGTTATGTAATAATTTTTTACAGAAATAACTGGATGGCTCTAACTGATGTTCCACCAAGCAAAACACAAGACTGGGAAGGCGACGTACGGAATCGGAGCAATAACTAATGGGACGCTCAAAATGGCCATTCATATCACGAACATGGAGAAACTGCCCGTTTCCTTAATAAAAGGGTGTCCAATTGTCGCTATCGGAACGGTTCAGTTGGATGGACCGAACCCATACATTAAAATTTCGAATGGGTCTGACGTACGAATCATCGAGGGACCTGTGATGCATGCCAACGACATGATGGAAGCAGTGGCAATGCCATCCAAGGTACATACTATAAATAACGTCATATCTGTTTTAACGTAGAATGTGTTATTATTGGTGTTAATTTTTCTTTTTTATGTTTTACAGCGTCAAAAGACGGAGTAAGGCGATAAGGTGCCTCGAGTGGCAAAACTCCACCCCGTCCATACTAAATACCAACATTTCTTGTTTCGTTTTGTTTATGACGATGAGATAAAATTCTGAAAAAATCAAGCATATGGAAGGTGCTGAGAAGATTATTTTGGCTCAATAATAATTGTAAAATGTTATTAAACAAGCAACCCGGTCGCCTCTGCGGGGCGCCGGGTTGTTGTTGGAGGGCTTCGCCCCCCAAACCCCCCGAAAATGACCCTGCGGCAAAAATGTCCCTTCGGGACATTTTTCCCTGGTGTCATTTTAAGGCACTCACGCGGTCGTCGCGCTCCGCGCTCCACAGGGGGTCGTTTGGACGTCGCGCTTCGCGCTCTGCACAGCGCCGGTCGGACGTCGCGCTTCGCGCTCCGCACCGTGCCGTCCGGACGTCGCGCTTTGCGCTCTGCACGATGCCATCCGGACGACGCACTTCGCGCTCCGCACGGTACCGTTCGTGCGGAGAGACGTGAGCGGTATACATGACCAGTAATTTTACGATTAAAAAACGGTATGTGACCAGTGTTAAATTTACGACATCGGTAATAAAGTCATATAGTCTCTTAGTGATTAAGAATTCTCGTCGAATTTACGAAACAACGTTGCTGTAATTTTACCAAAAAATTCGTTACCGGTTATTTCACAACTATATAGACGCAGTTTACCATTTTTAGGCACTCACGTTTTAAGAAAACGCACCAAGAGTGCCTATTGAATTCGCTGTCCAAGGGTGTAAATACGTTTTTTAAGGAAAATGTTAATATAATTTTATTTTATTCACTACTTTTTAGTTCACATTTCTTAAGCATTCTAAAATACATATTCTTGACATAAAATAATAAGGAATTTGCATTACTTAAGACATTTTATCCTTCAGACAAGATTTTGTGTTACCCGGACGTCCGTATCACTTAGTGGCTCTGGACTGAACAGAGCGAACAAGTTGAAATTTGGAATATTTCTTAGTCTAGCACAGGGAAGTATGCCCATGAAGTGTGTTAATTTTCCAATCATTTTATACAGGAGTTCACTTGAAGAAATTTGGCACTTTTGGTCGTCAAGTTGTATACGGGTCTCAATCTTGGCCATCTATGGAAGAATTTGGCTGAAACTTGCTGCATAATTCTAATTCAACTTAATCTTGATGCACTTTTTTTAGTTTTTTTCTTACACACTTTTTAAGTGGTGAATACCTAAGACACTCAAATCATTAAATTGAAAATTGTGTCCGGCTGTCAGTCTTCGCAGTCAATAAAGTAATTTGACTAAAACTTGCAGCGGTCTCATATTTTACCTTAATTCAAATGTATCTTTCCTCATATTAGCGCTTAGATCATTTTAGAATGATGATTACCTACCATAATAGAATCAAAATATTCAATTTTAATTAATTTCACAATTATGATAACAATAATATTTTTCTCTTCAAAATAATTATCCGCTGTACATTCCACATATTATAATATCAAAATAATTGATTCCGAAATGATTTTTCAATTTTTATATTTATTAATTGCACTGATACAGTTTTATTGTATTATTAATTCATAATTAATATACCAAACTGAAATATGAGTATAAACATAACCTAAACACAAAATTCGTAAAACATATTGACACCTTCTCTACGGAACTATATATGTTTGAAATGTATATTTTTCATTAAATTATTCGTTATTTTTTATTCACTGGCACTCATAACTGTATTCACTATTTATTGTCTGGTTTCGTCTGTAAATTTTCACTTGTCACTGCTAATGTTTTTGTCAATTTTATTTACTCATTGTAAATCATCACGTAATTACCATATAACACCTGCATTCATGATTTTATTGACTTCTAACATTTTTTTACACTCAATTACTAAATTAATTAACTACTATAAAAAAATAGAACCCAACAAATTCAGGTGTTTCACGATTGTCACCTGATTCATAATTCACGCCGCGACCGCAATCGCGCTGACGGCTTGCCGTCACTCGACCAAAAAATACGATTGCCGAACGTACTAAACGCGCGAATTTATAAATGCCGATTGACCGTTCACCCGAATGAGAAAAGATCCGACGAGTCATAATACCGAAATATTTATAAGCCGAACGGTGAAAACGCCGAAAAGTTTTTATGCCGAACGGATGAAAATACCGAATTTCATTTCAACAGAATTGTAATGTTCCCGAATGCACCATTTGCCTGAATGTATCGGACACTCGAAAGTCCGTTCTCCCGAATGGGATTTTGACAGAAAATATTTTTCACTTAAGTAGAGTTCTTCATTACCGACACATGCTTCTAACCATGTCGGTATATTGGAGTTCTAGAATTCGATCTATAGTCGCCTCGTCCACAGATAGTTTTCGTCTCTTAATAAGCTTAATAATCATTACATCATGTGGATATCGACTGGTAAATATTAAGGGGCTGCTGGAATAGATTTTTTTACCGACCAGTCGGTAAAAAAATCTACTCCAGCAGCCCCTTAAGAGGCGAAAACTATCTGTGAACGAGGCGGCTATACATTGAATTCTAGAGAACTCCAATATACTGACACAGTTAGCTGCATGTGTCAGTAATGAAGAACTCTACTTAGGTGAACAAGTGAATATTTTTCCACTGCGTACTTGACTTTGGCTATAACTTACAGCGTACTCATATTTTATCTCAATTCAGATATTTCTTCTCTTATATTTGCCATAAGATCATTTTAGAGTGATAATTACCTACATTAATACATTTTAATAAATTAATTTCAATTAATTTGATACTTATTACGAAGGAAATTCAAATAAATATCGTGGACTATTAATCACTAACAAACACTAATTACAAACTATCAAACGATCCCGCGTCACTTGTGTACGAATTCACTGACATTGTTTTTTGGTAAGTTTACCGCTCCAGGATTTTACGGTAATTCCACATCTCTAGTCTCGAGACAAGTCCAAGTACCGTGGAACCTCATAGCGTACCAAATGCGGGGACATGTACGCTAAGTGAAGAGCCAATCAGGCACGCGAAACGTTCGTGCCTCTCACTCTCTCTCGCGAAATCATCCAATCACAGCGCTGATACGTTTCCCAATGTACGCTATGAGGGTGTGCGCATAAGAGGTTCCAGTGTAGACAAAACCTACTTTACCGACCGACACGAGACGCTTCAAGACTCTTTTACCGGATACACTGTGTTTTGACCTCATTTCGATTGACACACATCGGTAATATAAATGAATAATGTATATTTTATATTGAATTATTTGTTTTTTGCTTATTTTCACTGGATCTTATCACTGCATTCGCTGTTTTTTGGTCTCCCTGGTAGGACGGTACACGATCGATTACACGATAAAATGAATGGACAAATGCACGTTCAAATACGCGCGTGTAATGTCTTCATCTATTTTACCGTATAATTTTTAGAAAATACACGGTCAGATTTTTTTGGACCGTGTATTTGTGCGTTCATTTGTACGCGCATTTGCGATTAAATCCACGGCGCCCGGACCCTGTATACTTGTGCGTTTATTTGTACGTGCATTTGCGATCAAATTTACGGCGCCCGGACCGTGTATTTGTTCGTTTATTTGTACGTGCATTTGCGATTGAATCTACAGCTGACCGTGTATTTTCTTAAAATTACACGGTCAAATAGATGAAGACATTACACGCGTGTATTTGACCGTGTAATGTGGCGTGCATCAGGGCTGTTTTCGTCTCAGAATGTTCACCTGTCACTGTGGCTGATATATCTCTCGATTTAATTTATTTATCATAAAACAATCGTAATCACCAAATTACAACTGCGTTCACGCCCTAACAGTTCGGTCCAACCGTATACCGACTATGATCCCCACCGGGTCGTTTTAGGACACGAGATCAACTAGTATTTCATCGAAACCAACCACCGACCAACTGAGATTTAGTTGAGAACACGGTTTGTCGGTGGTTGTTTTCTTCAAAATACTGGTTGTTTTCGTGTTCTAAACCGACCTGGTTGGATTTTTCGTGGTTGGTCGATCTGCTGGGGCGGTTTTATTAATTTCTTATATCTTTTTTTTTTTTAACGATAACCCTTCTTTACACATTGTTATTAAATGATTTAACTATAATAAGAAAGTAGAACTTAATGACGATTTACGACTTTTCAAGAGACACGATAGCGTCTCGAGACAAGTCCATTTCCACTACCTTACCGACCGAGACGAGACGCTCTAAGACTCTTTTACTGGAGACACCGTGTTTTTTTACCTCATTTCGATTGACACACATAGAGATTTGAAATAACGGTAATTTTTATAACAGTTCATAAGACCAAGAAATAACCGTCATTTGACGGTTTTGTGACGTCATTTTTTGCCTATTTGGTCGAAGTAAAAATGACAGTCATTTCGACAAGCGTCATGTGACGGTCCAAACGGTTTTGTGACGGTCAAATGACCGTCACAAAACCGATCTTCGTCGATTAGTCGACGTTCGATGTTGTTTTTTTATGAAACATCGACTAAAAAAAATCGAATATCAAATTTATACTCCACATTTTCTATTGACCATTTTATGGGTCAGTTTCTATTGATTCGAATGACTTTTTATTTTTTGAAAATGACCGACATTGAACATCACAGAATAATATAGATATGAAAATACCGGTATTTTTATTTTTTGTAAAATAACAATGAAACTACCGTACCTTTACCGTCTTTTATCCACATTTTTTTTCTACAAACTTTGTGTTGTAAAAATACGGTCACGAAAAATGCTCGTAAGTTTGACCGGTTACAAATTTTTGTTGGTGAATTCACCATAAAAAATGGTAAACTGTCTATAACGAATTTTTTGGTAAAATTACAGCAACGTTGTTTCGTAAATTCACCGTATCTTGACGAGAATTCTTAATCACTAAGAGACTATATGACTTTATTACCGATGTCGTAAATTTAACACCGGTCACATACCGTTTTTAATCGTAAAACTACTGGTCATGTATACCACTCACGTCTCTAGTCCGAACCGCATCGTGCGGAGTGCAAAGCGCGACGTCCGAACGGCATCGTGCGGAGCGCGAAGTGCGACGTCCGGATGGCATCGTGCAGAGCGCAAAGCGCGACGTCCGGACGGCACGGTGCGGAGCGCGAAGCGCGACGTCCGAACGCCACCGTGTAGAGCGCGAAGCGCGACTTTCGAACGGCATCGTGCGGAGCGCGAAGCGCGACGTCCGACCGGCGCTGTGCGGAGCGCGACGACCGCGCGAGTGCCTTAAAATGACACCAGGGAAAAATGTCCCGAAGGGACATTTTTGCCGCAGGGTCATTTTCGGGGGGTTTGGGGGGCGAAGCCCTCCAACAACAACCCGGCGCCCCGAAGGGGCGACCGGGTTGCTTGTTTATGGTGAATTCACCAACAAAAATTTGTAACCGGTCAAACTTACGAGCATTTTTCGTGACCGTATTTTTACAACACAAAGATTGTAGAAAAAAAATGTGGATAAATACGGTAAAGGTACGGTAGTTTCATTGTTATTTTACCAAAAATAAAAATACCGGTATTTTCATATCTATATAATTCTGTGATGTTCAATGTCGGTCATTTTCAAAAAATAAAGTCATTCGAATCAATAGAAAATGACCCATAAAATGGTCAATAGAAAATGTGGAGTATAAATTTATCGCGTTCAAAACGCAGGCAGCGAGGCTACAAGAAATGACCAATTACAACGAGGACCCAAGGTTCTAGGATGTTGAGTTATCGGTCGGTATACTAGTGATGATAAAATACCGACGGTTGATATTCGATTTTTTTTAGTCGATGTTTCATAAAAAACAACACCGAACGTCGATTAATCGACGACGATCGGTTTTGTGACGGTCATTTGACCGTCACAAAACCGTTTGGACCGTCACATGACGCTCGTCGAAATGACCGTCATTTTTGCTTCCACCAAATAGGCAAAAAAAATGACGTCACAAAACCGCCAAATGACGGTTATTTCTTGGTCTTCTGAACTGTTATAAAAATTACCGTTATTTCAAATCTCTATGTGTGTCAATCGAAATGAGGTAAAAAAACACGGTGTCTCCAGTAAAAGAGTTTTAGAGCGTCTCGTCTCGGTCGGTAAGGTAGTGGAAATGGACTTGTCTCGAGACGCTATCGTGTCTCTTGAAAAGGCGTAAATCGTTATTAAGTTCTACTTTCTTATTATAGTTAAATCATTCAATAATAAAGTGTAAAGAAGGGTTATCGTTAAAAAAAAAAAAAGATATAAGAAATTAATAAAACCGCCCTAGCAGATCGACCAACCACGAAAAATCCAGCCAGGTCGGTTTAGAACACGAAAACAACCAGTATTTTGAAGAAAACAACCACCGACAAACCGACCTTCGTGAAGTTGGCCGGCACACTTTGGCCTTTCGATTTCTAACTAATTGATATCGATTGATAGTCGTTTGATATTGATTGATAGCCTAATATCAATGATTGATAGTAATTAGTTTTTTTATAATATCAAAAACAAAATTTAGCCTGAAGTTGGCCGCATTTTTTTTATTTTCTGCCGAAATGACTTCTTTTAGGGCTTAATCGATGCGGAATCGTTTGATAGTTATGAATTCATCAATAAAAACGTTTGATAGTCCACGGTTCGACAGAAAAACAATAAAAACCGAAGTTTGTCATCAGCTGTCACATGACGGGGTCAGCAGATCATATTACCGCCTGACATATTACCTGGTCAACAGGTTATATGACCGCTGATTTTGATTTTTCGCTAAAATAAACGAAATTCGTATGCAATCGATGCGGAATCGTTTGATAATTCATTATTAGCGTTTGATAGCGATTGATAGTCCACGAATTCTCTGAAAATATCATGTAGAAAGCTGTACGCGCTTTACACGCCGCAGCCGCCGAGCAACATAACCTGCAATGCATGTTTTTAGCCGAATTTAATTGAATTGACTCGCAATCGATGCGGAATCGTTTGATAGTTAGTTAATAACGTTTGATAGCGATTGATAGTCCACGGATTCTCGGAAAATATCATGTAGAAAGCTGTACGCGCTTTACACGCAGCAGCCACCGAGCAAGATAACCTGCAATGCATGTTTTTAGCCGAATTTAATTAAATTGACTCGCAATCGATGCGGAATCGTTTGATAGTTAATTAATAACGATTGATAGCGATTGATAGTCCACGCATTCTCGGAAAACATCATGTAGAAAGCTGTACGCGCTTTACACGCAGCAGCCACCGAGCAACATAACCTGCAATGCATGTTTTTAGCCGAATTTAATTAAATTGACTCGCAATCGATGCGGAATCGTTTGATAGTTAATTAATAACGTTTGATAGCGATTGATAGTCCACGGATTCTCGGAAAACATCATGTAGAAAGCTGTACGCGAATGAAAAGTTATTGTCGATTAAACGATTCCGAGCATCTATTGCGAGCCAATTTAATTAAATTCGGCTAAAAACATACATTACAGGTTATGTTGCTCGGTGGCTCCTGCGTGTAAAGCGCGTACAGCTTTCTACATGATGTTTTCCGAGAATCCGTGGACTATCAATCGCTATCAAACGTTATTAATTAACTATCAAACGATTCCGCATCGATTGCGAGTCAATTTAATTAAATTCGGCTGAAAACATGCATTGCAGGTTATGTCGCTCGGTGGCTGCTGCGTGTAAAGCGCGTACAGCTTTCTACATGATGTTTTCCGAGAATCCGTGGACTATCAATCGCTATCAAACGTTATTAATTAACTATCAAACGATTCCGCATCGATTGCGAGTCAATTTAATTGAATTCGGCTAAAAACATGCATTGCAGGTTATGTTGCTCGGTGGCTCCTGCGTGTAAAGCGCGTACATCTTTCTATGTTACGTGCCAACGCTCGTGAAGCGTGCGTCGGCCGTCTCAAACTCCCCGCGGGAAGCGCGGGGTTTATATTTATTTTTCGTGGGCTGCTTCGCTACGTCCCGTACGGGCCCGCGTCCTGGAAACCTCCTAGCTGAAAACCCTGATAAAATCGGAGGGAAATTGATACGCAGAGTCGGAGTTTTACGGTTAAACAGATAAACGGATTTATTTAATGATGAGCAAAATTCGTAGATAGCGTTATTAAATGAATACAATATAAATTTGGAAATATTTGTTTGAAATATAAATTGGAACCGGGAAAACAAAGAAGTATATATGAGACAGGCGCGTTATGGTTTCATCCCTCCACTCACACACTCATAACCCATTCAACAAACTTACAGTTGGCGAGTCGGCGAGCCGGGAAAGTCGTCCGGTTGGTCACACAAAATAATCGAAGAACACAAAATAAAAGGCCTTTTTAACATACAAAAATAAATAGCCACTGTTCGCACACTTTTTGGGATAATCGCGCACTTACAGTCTCTAAACACTTAACGTCTCTAATTGGTTAAACTGTTGGATTATATAGGTTTGTTTAAATGGTAAAAATGAAGTAATATAATAAAAATGAAATAATGAAGGAATTGAAACGCGTCTCGAATCACGGCGCGGCGAAACACACTCGCTTGAATTTACAGAGGCGAGATTTACAGATCTATGCGCCAACGGGAACGCGGAGTTGACCGAATGCGTCTTTATTATTTCGCTGTTACTTCGGGACTGAGTTCCTCCCGTCTCTCCGAAAAACTCGCGAGTTCTCGGGAGACGAGAGGGGATCAGTCCCGCCGGATCAGCGGAAAAACCGTCAGCGTTCCGAACACGCACGGCGATCGCGATCGTCCGGCGCGACGGAATCCAACACTTTTGCGTATCGCGCGACGGATATCTTTTTTAACGGATATTGCTCAGCGCATCGCGTGAGCGCAGCTGCGGTGTGGAATCACACCCCAGGTGACAGTTCAGCGATGCGCTGTTGCTAAGGCGCGTTACGTGCCGCACTTTTTTCGAGACGCATCTCGAAAAAGTACGGGACGTAACATCTACATGATGTTTTCCGAGAATCCGTGGACTATCAATCGCTATCAAACGTTATTAATTAACTATCAAACGATTCCGCATCGATTGCGAGTCAATTTAATTAAATTCGGCTGAAAACATGCATTGCAGGTTATATCGCTCGGTGGCTGCTGCGTGTAAAGCGCGTACAGCTTTCTACATGATGTTTTCCGAGAATCCGTGGACTATCAATCGCTATCAAACGTTATTAATTAACTATCAAACGTTTCCGCATCGATTGCGAGTCAATTTAATTAAATTCGGCTGAAAACATGCATTGCAGGTTATGTCGCTCGGTGGCTGCTGCGTGTAAAGCGCGTACAGCTTTCTACATGATATTTTCCGAGAATCCGTGGACTATCAATCGCTATCAAACGTTATTAACTAACTATCAAACGATTCCGCATCGATTGCGAGTCAATTCAATTAAATTCGGCTAAAAACATGCATTGCAGGTTATGTTGCTCGGCGGCTGCGGCGTGTAAAGCGCGTACAGCTTTCTACATGATATTTTCAGAGAATTCGTGGACTATCAATCGCTATCAAACGCTAATAATGAATTATCAAACGATTCCGCATCGATTGCATACGAATTTCGTTTATTTTAGCGAAAAATCAAAATCAGCGGTCATATAACCTGTTGACCAGGTAATATGTCAGGCGGTAATATGATCGGCTGACCCCGTCATGTGACAGCTGATGACAAACTTCGGTTTTTATTGTTTTTCTATCGAACCGTGGACTATCAAACGTATTTATTGATGAATTCGTAACTATCAAACGATTCCGCATCGATTAAGCCCTAAAAGAAGGCATTTCGGCAGAAAATAAAAAAAATGCGGCCAACTTCAGGCTAAATTTTGTTTTTGATATTATAAAAAAACTAATTACTATCAATCATTGATATTAGGCTATCAATCAATATCAAACGACTATCAATCGATATCAATTAGTTAGAAATCGAAAGGCCAAAGTGTGCCGGCCAACTTCACGGAGGTGACAAACCGTGTTCTCAACTAAATCTCAGTTGGTCGGTGGTTGGTTTCGATGAAATACTAGTTGATCCCGTGTCCTAAAACGACCCGGTGGGGATCATAGTCGGTATACGGTTGGACCGAACTGTTAGGGCGTGACCGCAGTTGTAATTTGGTGATTACGATTGTTTTATGATAAATAAATTAAATCGAGAGATACATCAGCCACAGTGACAGGTGAACATTCAGAGACGAAAACAGACCAAAAAACAGCGAATGCAGTGATAAGATCCAGTGAAAATAAGCAAATAACAAATAATTCAATATAAAATATACATTATTCATTTATATTACCGATGTGTGTCAATCGAAATGAGGTCAAAACACGGTGTCTCCGGTAAAAGAGTCTTGAAGCGTCTCGTGTCGGTCGGTAAAGTAGGTTTTGTCTACACTGGAACCTCTTATAGCGCACACCCTCATAGCGTACATTGGGAAACGGATCAGCGCTGTGATTGGATGATTTCGCGAGAGAGAGAGTGAGAGGCACGAACGTGTCGCGTGCCTGATTGGCTCTTCACTTAGCGTACATGTCCCCGCATTTCGAACGCTATGACAGGTTCCACGGTACTTGCACTTGTCTCGAGACTAGAGATGTGGAATTACCGCAAAATCCTCAAGCGGTAAACTTACCAAAAAATTACCGTATTTTTACCGTAAAATGACGTCATTTTTTTTTCGCGCAATCAGGTGTTGTGGAATTACCGTCACAAATTTTTTCGATAAACATACCGTAAAAATATGGTAAATTCAACTATTTAGATGTGGAATTACTGGTCACTTTTCTTTTTGGTAAATTTACGGTCACAAAAAAGTATGACCGGTCATTTACAACTAGATAGGTGTACAGTTCGTTTTTTTTTTTTTTTTCATGTATTATTATGAAATGCTGTATTCAAAGATAATTCATTATTCATTTATTGTTTGCACGTTTATCGAATACGTATCTTATTGTTCAATCACAAATTTATGGAAAGATAATTGTATATAAAGTTTTTTTTATTAGGCGACTCGCGCGCCACAGCTCTGACCAGACCACTGAGAACTGACTCTTTTACCAGAGTAAGTTAAAGTCAACGCGATTGCGGCTCTATTTTTTTTTAACATAGTTAATTCATTTAATAATTAAGTGTAAAAAACGTTGTCGTTTTGCAAAAAACATTTAGGAAATTAAGAAAACCGTGAATGCAGTTGTTATGTGGTAATTACGTGGTGATTTAGAATACGTAAATAAAATCGAGAGATACATCTGCAGTGACAGGTGAACATTTAGAGACGAAAAGAGACAAAAAAAACAGCGAAAAAAGTAATAAGTGGCAGTGGAAATTAGCAAATAACAAATGATTTAATGAAAAATTTACACGTCAAGCGTATAGTTCCGATAATAATGTACTTGTCAACATGTTTTACGAATATTGTGTTTAGGTTATGTTCACTCATATTTCAGTTTGGTGTATTAAATATAAATTATCTTCACAATTAAAGTGTACTAGTGCAATTAATAAATATACTAATGAAGAAATCATTGTGGAATTAATTATTTCGACCTTCTAACTTCCAACATGTGCAGCGGGTAATGATTTTTCAGGAAAAAACATTTTTAGTTGACGTAAGTGCCAAATTAAAAAAAATTAATTAATTAAAATGTATTAATGCAGTTAATTACCACTCTAAAATGATCTTATGGCAAATATAAGAGAAGAAACATCTGAATTGAGATAAAATATGAGTATGCTGCAAGTTATAGCCAAAGTCAAGTACGTAGTGGGAAAATATTCACTTGTACACATATGCGTAATTAAAAATGTAATTTTTTAATTTTGGTGATAGGTATTCACCCCTTAAAAAAAGTGTAAGCGAAAAACTAAAAAAAAGTGTATGAGAATTAAGGTATTTTAGAATCTAGTAGCAAGTTTCAGCCAAATTCTTGGGTTGACAGCGGAGATTGGGCTCCGGACACAATTTGAGACCCAAAAACCCAAATTTTCTTGAAATAAACTCCTGTATAAAATTATTGGAAAATTACCATACTTCATGGGCATACTTTCCAGTGCTAGACTAAGAAATATTCCAAATTTCAACTTGTTCGGTCTGTTCAGTCCAGAGCCACTGAGTGATACGGACGTCCGGGTAACACAAAATCTGGTCCGCAGTAAAAAATATCTTTAGTAATGCAATTTCCTTAATATTTTATGTCAAGAATATGTATTTTACTATGTTAAAGATATCTGAACTAAAAAAAGTTAATACATTTGAAATATATCAATTTTTGTCCTTTAAACCCTAATTAAGACCCAGGAAAGCGATTTCAATAGGCACTCCTGGTGCGTTTTTTTAAAACGTGAGTGCCTAAAAATTACTGAAATAAATAATAAGGCAACAAATAACCCGGCAACTTAATTATTTTTTGTTATGAAAATGTTTATTATTTATTTTTCTGAATATTATTTATACTCTTCTTGTGCTACAAACAACACTCGGCTTCGCCTCGTGTCGTTGTAGCACTCGATTTGGCGAGTGCGCCGCTTCCTAACCTCCGCGCGTAACGGCCGCTTTCTTGCCCTTGTATCACAAAGTACTATTCTAGAAATACCATACGAAAAACGAGAGTGGACGCCGATGCAATTTCAGACATATTTGTAATACAATAACGACGAATTCTGTAAAGTACGAATACCTACTGTTTTACCGACCAGTCGGTAAAAAACCTGCTCCAGCATCCCGTATGGGATGTTTCCAGTGTGACGGCCCGAAAAATAGCCTATTTTCACGATTTTTTTTCGGACGTTTACTATACGCCGATCAATCTGAAATTTTGATGACATGTTAAGGTAATCATAAATAACAAAATTATTTTTTATAACACGATTTTTATTGTTTGAATAATTTGCTTAATTGTTAAAAATATTGTCGATAATAAAGGTAGCCCCATGCTGGACATCTTAGGGGTCGTACATTTGATGTGGAAAAAACCCAAAGGATTATTAATTAGTATGCGATTGGCTATCGCGCTATGAGAGCGATCGCCAATCCTTTTTCCTTCTCGCTCTGAATCCTTTTCGCTAAGAATGGCTATTGCCAGCGAAATATTTCGAATTTCGCTTTAAAAATTGGAGAGGATGTTTTTGACCGTATGTACTAATGGATAGGAGAAAAAAAAATCAATTTTTTTACACTGGAAAGATCACTTAATGATAAAGTTCAATGAAATGAAGTTCGATAAAATTCAATGAATAACTCGACGCGATCGCGCTCATGGGCGGTATTTATTTGTTGCTGATTGTGAGTGAAGCAAGTCGACGTTACCCTAATATTCTCTACGAAAGTGGCGTGAAAAATTTGCAAACGCCTTTTTGTTTTCTGCCGAGAACTATTAGGCAACCTGTCGTGAAGCGGTGTAACTCAGCGGATTGCCCGTGGGACACCTAGCACGGATGTCGTGTTTCTTGCACTTGTGTTGATTTTAGCCAAAACGCATTAATGTATTCGAAAATAAACCAAATTTAATCGGAACTTCTGTGCGTTTTTGGAAAACTTCAGTGCCTAAAAATGGATCTTAGACGATAGCTATTTCTATTTCAGATTCCATCGAGGCCAGGGATAATTATTCGATGATGTTGATGGTGATGAGGAGAAAAAGAGTGTTGTTTTGATTTCTACGTAGTGGTTACGATTTCGATTGCTACTGAATACGGTGATTACGATATCTATGATAATGATGGTTGATGACGGAAGAAAAACGTAACGTGAGGTTTCCCCGCTGCGTTTCAAATCGCGTTGTGTCGCGAACAGCCGAATTACCGAGGACTTCGAGTCATTCCTTTCCGTGTTTATCGTCGAAAGGTGGGTAATTTTACCACTGGACGTGGTAAAATTTGTCAATCGATACTCCAGCTGGGTATGACGATTTTTGAATTTCATTTTTGAGTTTTTACTTGACAAATTTTTAAATCCATACGTGAGACACCATGGGTCGTCGAAAACAAAATCGGACCGCTGAGGAAGAAAAAGAATTCCAACGTGCCAGGAAAGATAGAAATGCCGAAAATCAGCGTCGTCGTCATAAATCGAGAACGGCCACAGAGAATCCTCAGTGTAGTCAAGCTACCCACCACACTGAAAAACAATCGGAAGAAGTACCAATAATGGATGTACAACGTAACGGAATCAACATCGAATTACAAACGGAAAACATAGTGGCTGTAGCTTTCGAACCTGAAGTGATGCCATGTGTTCGTAATAATGGAACAACCACTAACGAATGTAGAACTGCAACAATGCTTTTAAGAAAGACGTCTGGAGGACAGAAACCGACATCTTGTTGATCCGATCGACAATATTCATGAACATTACGGAGGCGCCATGACTGCGATCTGTACACATTGTAATGCTGTACATTTCGAGTCCGAAAAAGTATCCACCATGCGAGATTCATTTCATGTTTGCTGTAGTCACGGCAAAGTTCACCTAGAACCGCTGCCACTCATGCCAAAAGAATTGGGATCATTATTCGCAGGAACGCATGAAAAGACGAATGACTTTTTCGAGCGTATTCAAAACGACAACTCTTCTTTTTCATTTGCTTCCTTAAACGCCAACCTGATTAACTTTAAAGGACTTCGTCCCGGGCTATTCTGCTTCAAGATACTGGGTCAAATTTATTACCAAATAAACACGGCATTATATCCAGCTTCCAACGAGCTGCCAAGCTACGGTCAGCTCTTCATAGTTGATTCGAACGAGGCTATAAATTCATTGCAACGTCGAAACACAACTTTCGATCGAGGACTTCTTGGAGCAATTGATCGAATTGTGCGCGAAAATAATGTCTTTGCTCAATTTTATCAAATGATTAGCGAAGAGTTACGAGCCAGCAGCAACAAATGAACCAACCTGACTACGGACCGCCTCCTGGCGAGTTACAATTACTATTTACGTTGAAACCCGGAATGGATCGCCGCCGATTTAACTTCCAATGAAGTAATGAAGTCGCTGCTGTATTTTCTACTACCGCTGATGGCGAAATTCCAGAATCGTATGTCACAATATGTAATAAAAATACGAGAAAGCTACAACAAGTAAGTACTATGGATCCCAATGTCGAACCTTGGGTATATCCATTGCATTATCCCTTTGGTACTCAGGGCTGGCATCGGGATTTAAGACAAGCAGGCAACCATTCAAAGCGAGTTTGTCTCTTCCAACAATGGGTTGCTGATCAGTACGTAAAGGTTGAACGGGACCGAATAGAATTCATAAAGGCCCAGCAAGCAACGATACGCGCAGAAACATATGCTGGATTGATAGATTACTTAAACGCTACAGCGATCGATGCGGATGCACGAATCGGAAGAATTGTCATATTACCCTCAAGCTTTACTGGCTCGCCAAGAAATATGATGCAGCATTATCAAGATGCAATGGCAATAGTTAGAAAGTTCGGCAAGCCAGATCTTTTCATCACAATGACGTGCAATCCGAATTGGCTTGAGATCCGTGAAAATTTGCTTCCAGGTCAACAACCGTCAGATCGCCCAGATCTTACGGCACGCGTCTTTGATATGAAAAAGAAACAATTAATCGAAGTGATATCGGGCTAGAATTTCTTTGGTGAAACAAACGCGTACATTTATACAATCTATAAGCATGTTAATGTTTGGGCCGATGTTTAGGGATTAGGCAGAGAGAGAAACACGTGGTCGGAGAGACTTATGTGCAGAACCGTTAATTACTTTATTTATGTTTCTTTTTTATCAAGCGGGCTTGCTCGATTCGATGTATATTACATAATTATTATTTCGATCGCATACCACCGTTTATGGATTTATGTTTAATCACTAATCTTATCTTAATCAGTCTTCTCTATTAATGGCGATGACCATTGCCACGAAGCTCCACGAGGCTCCGACCTCTCTTGCTCGCACGTCGAGGACGACTTCCTCCCGTGCTCACTCGTGTTCGCTCGTACTCGCTTCGGCTCCTCTCGGCTCGCGTGCCGGAATCACCCGAACGCGCCTCGCGCATGCGCGTAACCGCGCTAGTCAAATCATATGCGCGTAACCGCGCTAGTTAAATCTTATGTGCGTAACCGCGCTAGTCAAATCTTATATGCGTAACCGCGCTAGTCAAAAAGGCGTCTCGCTTACAAATCGAATCGCAGAAACGTGCTTTGTTACACATTCATCTACTGGTGACGCTAAAACACAAACTGACAACACCCGAAATAGTAGACAGATTTATCTGTGCAGAAATCCCCGACCTACAATTGCAACCCGAATTGCATCATATAGTGTTACGTAATATGATTCACGGACTTTGCGGGGTTTGGTGCGAGATTAATGGAAAATTTTCAAAACACTTCCAAAACCTTTTTGTGAGCAAACAATTGTCGATGTAGATACCTGCCCGACTTATCGTCGATGGGACACGAGAGTTCTATACGAGCGTCAAAGAGGTCACACTGTAGATAATCGATGGGTTGTCCTATACAGTCCGACTCTTATGTTTAACTTAATGTGGAAGTCGTAACAAGTATAAACGCTCCAAAATACTTATACAAGTACATATACATATAAGGGACATGACGCAGCTGCTATTGAAGTGACAAACAATGAAAATGCGAACGGCGAAGAACGGGACCTTATTCACGACGAAATAAAGGATTACATAGAAGCTCGATATGTTGGGCCAAATGAAGCGGTTTGGTGAATCCTTGACAAAAAGATGCAGGAATAAAGTCACGCTGTCATACGTCTTCCGATGCATTTACCACACGAACATAGTATCACCATTCCAACGGATATGAATGAAGATCGGATACGGAATGCCGTAAGTCGAGAAACCATGCTTATGGATTACTTCGAGCTGAATGTTCGGGATGAATCCGCAAGACAATTTGTATATCCAGACATTCCATTGCATTATGTGTACAAAAAGGTAGACGACAATGGATGAACTGTTTCCAAGTTGTGACAGAATTTTTTGAGAACTTCTGTCCCCCGGCCTGCAGAGTCGCGAATCTGTGGCTTTCCACGCGTTCCCTCCGACCTCTGATTGGTCGCCCTCCGATTTCGCGATACTGTTACCTCCACGTGTTATCTGACGGTCAGTTTTCGTGGTCAGTGTGCTGAGTTTACCGCGGATCAGGGCCGACACTACTGTGCCACCCGGTATACTTCGGCGGTAACGCTTAGGTTGCGTCGTGCGAGAGGATAGAGGACCGGTGAAATCCCGGCGCTCCAAAATAAAAGTGACGCTTGGGGGAAAGATTGCATAAGTTTCAGGTTGAGGTGGAAGGCCGCAGCGGAGGCGCTAACGACCACGCCGACGCTCGGATTGCCAGGTCGTTTTTCTGTTATCTATTCCGTTATCTACGCTATCGTTACGTTTACGTTTGTTCGGAACCCCGCGTCACGAGGAGATTCCCTCGTTATCGACCATCACCACGACAGTCCAGTCATTTTTCCGGTCCGTTTGAGTTACGTCAGTTATCTCGTCGCAGCGCTCGTCCATTCGGGCGTCTTCGTTGGCTTTCGGTATCGCCGTTCACCTCGGCAAGATTCGGGTCCCTTCGGGTGCTCGCGTGTGCGCGCGCACCGCCGCAACAGCATCGCCGCGTGTCACCCAGGAGTGGGATCAAGGTAAGAGTGGGGCGAGCGCCTCGCGCGGCCCTGCTGGTTCAAAAAGTTACCTCCGACGCTCTCTCGTCGGCCGGCCGCCGGCCGAGCAGCAGCTCTCCTGTTCTCTCTTGGTAACTAATGTTACCTAATGTTACCTAATGTTAACTAATGTTACCTAATGTTACCTAATGTTGCCTTTTACCTTTTTGCGTTCTCTCTGTGTTACCTCGGGTGGTTTCTACTCGTTATCTTCGGCGATCAACCCCCGGTTGATTAATCGGTCGTTCTCGACCTGTGATCTCTAGCGTTCTCTATTAATTGGGTACCGGCGTTCTCTTTCTATATTTCTGGAGTTCTCTTTTACACGTCCGGTGTTCTCTCTATTCATTTGTCGACGCTAACGTTTTTAATTTACCGGTGTTCTCTTAATTCATTTTTCGTTATCGCCCACTGGTTTCTATTTCCTTTCAGCCGCCTACACGCCTGGACACTTATAATTATTCGGTGTAGTGACAGGTCTGCGAGTACTCGCCGGTGTTCTCTGCCGCGTGCACTTCTGTTCCCTCGGGTTCCTTACGGTGTTCGTGTTCGGTTTCCGGTTATTCGTGCGTACTCGCGAGTGTCATTTAATTAGTTCGCGGTTATTCTCCACCGATTTCTCCGGTTATTCGTGGATGTATCGTGTGTTACCTGGGTTTCCGTGTACATTTATCGTGCGTTATCTGGGTTTTCGTGTACATTTAACGTGTGTTATCTGGGTTTTTCGCATAAATTTATCGTATGTTCTCTGATTCGTTCGCGTGCGTTATTTAACGCTCCCTTCCGATTTCGCGTACATTTTCGGGAGATATCTGATGATGGTATTAGCTTGAGGAAGTTCTCTTTTGGGTTTTGATTTCCGGTTGGTTTATTCGAGCTTTCGCGTTCTCGCTATCTTGTTCTCTTGGTATCTCGTTCTCGATCGCGGTTATTTCCGTTGTAGTTTTTTTTTTCTGTGAATTATTAAGTAAATAAACCGACCGAATTCTCCGTTTAATATTTCGTGTTCGCCCTTATTCGGTGCCACCAAGATTCCACGCCCTCTCTCCATAACCTACACACTGAGCGACCCCGAGTTTTCCGTGAATCGTCTCTCCGAGTCCGCCGCCATTTAGGTTTAGTTACGTTTACGTTTTCGGTTTCGGGCGGTTTGTCGATTCCGCCCGCGTAATAAAAATAAAAATCGGCTGGCGCCCACCGGCATTTGGCGACGGACGAGAAGAGCGCACGAAGGTGGCGGAAAATAAGAATTTTCCTCACAAAGTGGACAAAGCGCCGGCGCGGACATAACGTAATCGGACGAATGTACTCGGTAAGTCCGAGTCAGACAGAATTGTTTCACCTTCGGGTACTTTTACTCAATGTAAAAGGAGCCAAGAGTTTCGAAGACGTAAGAACCGTGGATGGCCAAGTTTGTGAGAGTTTTATCGCTACGTGCTTAGCTCTTGGCCTTATCGAAGACGACGTCGAATGGCGTAAAGCGATTGATGAAGCTGCTGTATGGATGATGCATGGTCTATTGCGATGGCTGTTCGTTCGAATTTTGATTCACTGTCAACCGATTCATCCGGAAGATCTTTGGGAAGAGTTCAAAAATAAACTGTCAGAAGATTACTCGAGACGTATGGGGATGCAGCAGGCAAAACGAAAAACATATAATCAAATTGCCTGCATGCACGAGAGGGAAGGTTTGAGCCTATCTCAATTCCCAGGAATGGAACAGGTTGACAACTTAGACCCGGATGAGACTGAGAACCTACCTGATGAATTTGCCGGAATGGGCATTCAACAATATGGACAGCTCGATGATATCCAGAAAAACATCGTCAATACCGTTTTAAATGCTATCGACAACGCCAACGCCGAGAAAACATGTTTCTATATCGATGATCCAGGAGGATCTGGCAAGACCTTCACGTACATGACTTTATCAAATCTTGTTCGAGGTAGAGGTAAACGCGTCAGTGCCATGGCATTCACAGGAATCGCAGCGAGACTGCTTCCTTAAGGTAACACGGTTCACAAAACTTTTGGACTACCGGTACCTCTATACGCAGATTCCACGTCGAGCATTAAGGAGCAATCGAAGCAAGGTGAGTATTTAAAGAACGTCGATATTTTCATCTGGGACGAAGCACCTATGGCTCCACGTTACTCGCTCGAGGTAGTAAACCGAACATTGCAAGACATAATGAATAATAACAAACCATTTGGCGGAAAGGTTATTGTACTTGGAGGAGACCTTCGGCAACTTCTTTCAATAACAATAGGAGGCACCCGTAGTGAAGCAGTCAATCTGTCCATCAAATGCAGTACACTGTGAACACATTACACCGAGTTTTCGTTAAGCCAGAACATGAGGGTGTTGCCAAACGAGATTGAATTTACTAAATTCTTACTCGACGTTGGTGATGCAGTATTAAGTGATTCTGATGATAACCTTGAGGTTCCAGAATGTTGCATAGCTGGTACGAACAAAGATATAGTAGAAGATACGTACGGGCTTTTGATACGAACGAGATGTTTCAGAGAAGTGGCGAAGTGTGCCATTCTATCTGCCAGAAACGTCGATGTTGACGAACTGAACGTAAAGGTTATAGAGTTATTCGACAAAAGTACCGAAAAGACCTACACGAGCGTCGACTCTACCGAGAATTGCCATTAAAAAATACAAATAAAGAATTGCCAAAAAAAAAACAAACGAATGTTCAAACAGGAGAGCTACGAAAAACAGTATCAATTGTTTTTCTTCGCTCTCTTGTTTGTTTCAACAACTTTCTTTACGTCAGTCGTGTGAAAGAGAAGTGACAGATCGGTAAAAAAAAATTCGACATGGTTTTGTACACCCGCGAAGAATACGTTTGCATGGTGCAATGTCACGTGTGGGCCGAAGGCAACGGTGCTGCAGCAGCTCGTCGTTACGCCGAGCTTTTTCCGGGAAGGGATCGATTGCCAAGTGCGCGCGTCATCGAGAATACGGTGAGGCGTTTCCAAGAGACAGGGAATGTAATGCCTCATCCGGGACAAAACGGCGGACGTCCCATGATTGATAATGACCTCGAGGATGCTGTGCTGGATTCATTCGAGGAAAATCCGTGCACGTCTTCGCGCAACGTCGGGCGTGATCTAGGGATCCCTCATAGCACGGTGAACCGCATAACAAGGGACGCCGGTCTCTACCCTTATCATCGGACGCCCGTCCAAGAGCTACACGAAGGCGATCCGCCGCAACGATTGGCGTTTTGCCAACGCCTGATCGCAGAACACGAGGCTGACGACGGGTTTCTCTCACGAATTCTCTTCACCGACGAGTCGAATTTTAATCAAAGTGGCGTTAGAAATTCGAAGAACGAGCACGTCTACGCTATGGAAAATCCACATGCTGTTCGATCGCGGAGCCACCAAATCCGCTTTAACCTCAACATCTGGTGCGGAATTATAGGAACGCATGTCGTAAGTATTTTTATGTCACTCCGTGCGTAAAACCGCATTTTCCGACGTAGTGAAATAAAATTTCGTACGATACACGTGCGAAAAAACTTTTCTTGACGAGTGTGATTACAGCAAACTCACAATCGTCAGAAAAAGTTTTTTCGCACTTGTATCGTAATGTACTATTATTCCTCTCCGTGCAATTCTATTTCACTAGTGCGAGAGGTGCGACCGCACTTCTCGCACTCGTGAAATACAACTGTATACGGAATCGCGTGCGAGAAACTTTTTCTCAACTCGTGTGATTGCAAGACTTGCCTTTGGGCTTGTGCTGCAAACTCACACTCGTGAGAAAAAGTTTCATCGCACTCGTATCGTAATATACTATTCTGTGTGCGAGTATTCACATGTGTTCTTGCGCGTGTATTGGCGACTTTTCTACGCCCTTGCAGACCCGAGCTTTCGAACTCCCGATGAGACTCAACGGTCAGCGGTATTTGAGGTTTCTCCGCGACGAAGTGCCAGAGATACTGGAAGGCGAGCCTGTTGACGTGCGCCGGAGAATCTGGTATCAACACGATGGTGCGCCTGCCCACTCTGGAGCGATCGTCAGAGAATATCTGGACCAAACGTTCCCGGAAAGGTGGATTGTGCGGGGAGGGACAGTGCCGTGGCCTGCTCGATCGCCCGATTTAAATCCTCTCGATTTTTTTTTATGGGGACACGTCAAAAGCCACGTTTATGGTCGCGCCCGACCGGTGGACGAAATAGAGCTTCGGGCGCGAATCGATGCGGCACTGGAGCTCGTGACAGAAGAAATGTTGGCTCGAGTGCAGGGAAGCCTTGTCTTGCGATTGCGGAAGTGTATCGAAATCGGCGGAGGCCATTTCGAACACCTTTTGAAATAGGTATCTATCTTAGAATGATCGGCAAATAGAGCTCAGATTAGAAGACGAAAATGTGTTTTTTCATGGCTAACAAGAAAAAAATATATTCAGAATGAATTGTTCAATTTCAGGTCACATTTTATGGAAAAAACAACAACATTTTTTTTTTAATGGTTCGACTCCGGATTTTTTCATCGGACAAATTGCCTCGAAATCGTTGAGTGATCGCCGAATTTTTAGTATTTTTTTTTTTTTTCATGGGATGGCCCAATGCTGTGACGTTACAGTAATACGATTTTTTTAAATATACGAAAAAAATAAAAATTGCTGTAACGTCACAGCATTGGGCCATACCATGAAAAAAAAAAAAACTCAATATTCGGCGATCACTCAAAGATCTCGAGGCAATTTCGGATGAAAAAACCCGGAGTCGGACCATTAAAAAAAAAACATTTTTGTTGTTTTTTCCATAAAATGTGACCTGAAATTGAACAAATAATTGTGAATATTTTTTTTTGTTAGCCATGAAAGAACGCACATTTTCGTTTTTTAATGATTTCGATATGATCAATAGTTTCTGAGATATTACACATTAAATGAAAAACAAAAAAAAAACGAAAAAATTTGCATAATCCGGCCAAATATTTTTTTAGAATTTTTAAATTTGGTCGATCTATGGACATAACTGAAGTCGATTTTTAGAAAAAATTTAAGATTTATTTTTATGGGTGGCGAAAGTACCGTTGAATCCCCCCTCTTTTTTTTTGCAGCCAGAAAAATCGACTGTCATCTGCGGCAGCGAGCAACGAGCAGCGAACAGCGGCAGTGAGCAGCAGCAGCGAACAGCGAGCAGTGAACAGCGAGCAGCGAACAGCGTGCAGTGAACAGCGAGCAGCGAACAGCGGCAGCGAGCAGCAGCAGCGAGCAGCGAACAGCGGCAGCGAGCAGCAGCAGCGAGCAGCAGCACCGAGCGACGAGCAGCGAGCAGCGGCAGCGAGCAGTGGCAGCAAGAAGCGGCAGCGAGCAGTGGCAGCGAGAAGCAGCAGCGAGCAGTGACAGCAAGAAGCGGCAGCGAGCAGCGGCAGCGAGCAGCGAGCAGCGAGCAGCGAGCAGCAAGCAGCGAGCAGCGGCAGCGAGCACCGAGCAGCGGCAGCGAGCACCGAGCAGCGGCAGCGAGCACCGAGCAGCGGCAGCGAGCAGCGAGCAGCGAGCAGCAGCAGCGAGATAAATAAAATTTTTGTGCCGCAATGTATGACTTGAACGGCAAGTTTCCCATGGAAAAAAAACCTGAAAATTGGATTAATATTCGAAATTACAATAAAAAAACGTTACCTCGTGATTGTGATTATTTTTCATTATATATTGCTTTACACGTTAAATGCAAGCACGAAAGCACGCACGCGCTCACGCACACGCACACATACACACACACACACGGTGCAGTCCAGTACGCGTCTTAACGACGAAACCTCTTATTTAAGATAAGTCGGTTAAAAATCGGTGCCAAAAAAAATTCGCGTGCTACCTCGGTAAAACCGGTCGCGGTAGACGGTCAAACTCTCAGAGATGTTAGAATGTAACAATTCGAATTGCCTAGCTCCGACAGCTTCAGAGATACCGGCTTTTGAAATCTCGCATTTACGATAAATTAAAAGTGCCTTCGCCTAGCGGACGAAGGTGAGACTAAGGTGATAGCACGGTGGTAGCAAGGTGAGAGCAAGGTGAGAGTAAGGTTAGAGCAGGTCGCGGTTGACGGGCGATCTCTCCGAGATGTTATAATCTAAGAATTCGAATTGTCTAGCTCCGACAGCTTCGGAGACACCGGCCTTTGAAATCTCTTATTTACGATAAATCGGTTAAAAATCGATGTAAAAAAAAATTCGAGTGTTACCTCGGTAAAACCTGTCGCGGTAGACGGTCGATTTCTCACCGATGTTATAATCTCAGAATTGGAATTGCCTAGCTCTGACAGCTTCGGAGATACCGGCCTTTGAAATCTCTTACTTACGATGAATCGGTTAAAAATCGATGTAAAAAAAAATTCGAGTGCTACCCCGGTAAAACCGGTCGCGGTAGACGGTCAACCTCTCAGAGATGTTGTAATGTAAGAATTCGAATTGCCTAGCTCCGACAGCTTCCGAGATACTAGCCTTTGAAATCTCGCATTTACGATCAATTGAAAGTGCCTTCGCCATGCGGACGAAGGTGAGAGCACGGTGATAAATAGGAGAGAGCAAGGGGAGAGCTCGGTGATAATAGCGAACTAAAAGAAAGGTAAGTGTGCGGGTAGAGGGTTTCGAATTAGACAAAACGCTTAAAAAAATTCATACGATGTGACAGTGCGTTTCCGAATGTGCCGCCACTGTCGACGCCTCCTATCCCTCAACGTCGCCCGCGGTCGTGAACGCGCCTTCAGCCGGCGAGTCTTCGGACCGACGTACGGACGGCGAGGAGACGGGCCACAGATAGACAAGGTCGGCCGGGCTCGTATCCGGATTTTCTCGAAGTTTTCATTAATTCGGAGGAAACTTATTATTTTCGGGTTCGAGCGGCCCGCCGTTGAGAGCCTACGGATCGAGTAGACAGCATCGGCGTGCGCGCGACGAGACTACCCGCACGTAAGATAGCGGAATCGCCACCCTCGTTTCGAGGCCCGAGGTCGGGTGGCCAAACGTCCACCCCCGCCCCAAAAACCGACATGAGGGAGGAACGCCTTCGACGAGGGCGAGTTTTTTGGTTCCTTCCCCAAGTAAATCGGCTGTCAAGCCGAGAAATTAACATTGCGCGCTTAATTAATACTTGCGCTACTTCGCTGCGACGCAGGACCCCAAACCGGCCGGTCGCGCACCGCCTTTGACCAGCGCGGAAGCGAGAAGAAGGCACTGCTTTAACCCCGCTTCCCCGCCCCGCGCCGCCGATTATCTGCGAGGGGGTGCCGAGTACTGGGACTTGTTATTTGGACGCGGACACGCTCGTTTCGTCCACATTTGGGAAATTCGAAAATTCGGACCCGAGCATTTTTGGAGAGTTGTTACGTCCCGTGATTTTTCGGGACTTCACGATGAATATAGATGATACAAAGAGCAGAGGCAGAGAGAAGGAGAACGCGTGACTGGTGGCCCGAGCAGTATATGCATGCACACACACTCGCTTTCATACGTGAGGAGTGGAGTGTAGCCCGGAGACGAAGGGAAGACGAGTCGAGCGCGAACCAAAGACGGTTTATCTTATCAGTGAAAAGACCAGGTAAATCATTGGCTAAGCGAGCAAAGACTGCGTTCACTGGTATCCCTTGTGTTAAAAATAACATGTGTCTGCCGTGGAACTTGAATCCAAAATAAGGAAAGCAAGGGAGCGATTAACTTAAAACTGACAATGCCAAACATAAGTATCATACTTAATTCTGAGTGAGGGGAAAAAGGGAGAAAATGAATAAAAATAGAATCAATGGAAACAGGGTGAAAGGTTGAATGAGTAATTACGGGACAGATCGGAACGATTGGAAAAAAAGAAATAATTATTAAATAAAACATACAGGTAGGGACAAAGAAGCAATTGTAAAATCAACCACCGATGGTGAAATCAAAGCAGCGGAAATAGTGATAAGCGAATAAATAATAATCGGAGAACGGAATGCAAGAACACACCATCCGGTGTCGGAATCAAATACCGCCACCCAGGAGTAGACGATACCAATGGAATTCAACCCGGGTAGCAACAACCACCAAACGAAGGAATAAACGCAGCGAGGAAGGCACCACCATCACGAGGGAGGGGAGAAATTCCGGACGTCACCAGAGAATCACGTGATTACTTCTCCTCATTTGATTTAAGAACAATGAAAAATGATTTACAACGAGGATTATAAGTAGACAGAATTTCAGTTAAGACAGGAATAAATCATTAGTAAGAATAAGTCACTAGCGGAAAATATCTGAAATGTAGGGAATTGTTAATATAAGAATAAGGCGGTATTAGAAAATACACGTTTAGAATAATTATAAATACAATAAATCAGGAGTTTGCTAATAATATGAAGAAGGGTATAATAGATTATTTGCGGAAGGGGGAGCCTATTTAATGAAGTTTAGCCAGCAAAGAAAAAGTCAAGCGACCAGGAGCGCACAAAAGATAAGAAGTGCAACACGGGTTAGTGGATGCGCGGGCGACGGGAGGCGATAAGGCGCGTAGCCACCGCGCGACCACTACCCCCACCAGCAGGCAGCAGCGGGGAGTGTTAATCCGAGTGCAGCAAGGTGTATAAATTAGGTGATAAGCAATGAGACGGGTGACACCAACGCGACTAATTGACCGGGACGAATCAGTGCTCATTGAACCTCCGAAAGTTACGAGTCTGTACTTCCCGAGAATTTCGAATCGATTTTTAAGTTCGAGAAATTGAATTCAACGTTTTGTAAAAAAAAAACATTGAGGGAGATACTAAAGTGCGTGAATTATTGTTCCGTGGAAATCCGTGGGGATTTTTCCCGATTTATCCATTTGTTTAAAAACCAAATGTCCATTTTTAATCAGTGAATTTAAACGAACATCGAAAATCCGTGGACGAAATAGAAATAAAAATTGTATTTGGCATCCAGTGAATTTTCTGTGAGCCCAGGTGAATCATTTTAAAAGACAAAATTATTTTTCGGAAAAATTGTGACTGTGAGGATTGTGCGAGGGAAACATTTGTGAGAAATTGATTGTGAATCCAAGTGGTATTGGTTCATCGAACTTTATGTAAACCAATATTCGAAGTGACAAAAATTTAAAACAAAAGAAAATAATACAGTTCGACAAATTTCATTAAAATAAAGCATTCCATCATCAACCAGTCAGTGTATAAATCCGGCATTATTACACCAAACCATCATTCATTCATCCATCCGTTTTATCGACGGAGCACGTTCGAGTCCATTTGAGGAAACGGTCGAAGGAATCAACGTTTTCATCCTCATCCAATTGTTCATCCGGATTTCGTTACATCTCCATTCCATTGAATTAAATCAGGGTAAGCTGGGATCACAAACCATTTGCGTAAATTCAGAAATACTCTTTCAAAGTTCCTTCCCGAGTTTTTGCCTGGAAAGGTAGGCTCAAAACGGAACACAACCGCGTTTGTTGAGTTGCGACGATAATACGGGAACATTTCCCCGAAAATCTGGTGTCGGTAACCCAAATAAATCACCAATCGCGACGTAACAAAGTAAAGAAGGAAGGAAGGGTGGAGGACTGCCGGGCACTTCCACTCTCGTCAACGCGGAGACTGGCGAAGTGGTCTGAAGCCCTTTCGAGTGGTTTCTTGGTGCCGCGTGAAGTTTTTTGGTGTCGCGTTAGTGCTGAGCGCGTGTTCGGCCTTCAGCCTACCACGACTGTACCGCTAGGCCTACTTTAAGCTTGTTGATATTTGGTAACTTGGATGCAAAGAAGAAACTCATTGGGCGTTAATCATCGGAGTTAATTCGGAGTTAATCCAATGATATCTAAGTGAAATAACACCTAGACCTCGAAAACTACGAAGCCGTCACCTGAGGTCGTCGGCTCGTAGACGTAGCACTTCTGCACGTCGAGATCGAAGTGAAAAGACACCTAGACCTCGAAAACTACGAAGCCGTCACCTGAGGTCGTCGGGTCGTAGACGTAGCACTTCTGCACGTCGAGATCGAAGTGAAAAGACACCTAGACCTCGAAAACTACGAAGCCGTCACCTGAGGTCGTCGGCTCGTGGACGTAGCACTTCTGCACGTCGAGATCGAAGTGAAAAGACACCTAGACCTCGAAAACTACGAAGCCGTCACCTGAGGTCGTTGGCTCGTAGACGTAGCACTTCTGCACGTCGAGATCGAAGTGAAAGGACACCCAGATCTCGAAAACTACGAAGCCGTTGCCTGAGGTCGTCGGCTCGTAGACGTAGCACTTCTGCACGTCGAGATCGAAGTGAAAAGACACCTAGACTCGAAAACTACGAAACCGTCACCTGAGGTCGTCGGCTCGTAGACGTAGCACTTCTGCACGTCGAGATCGAAGTGAAAAGACACCTAGACCTCGAAAACTACGAAGCCGTCACCTGAGGTCGTCGGCTCGTAGACGTAGCACTTCTGCACGTCGAGATCGAAGTGAAAGGACACCTAGATCTCGAAAACTACGAAGCCGTCGCCTGAGGTCGTCGGCTCGTAGACGTAGCACTTCTGCACGTCGAGATCGAAGTGAAAGGACACCTAGATCTCGAAAACTACGAAGCCGTCGCCTGAGGTCGTCGGCTCGTAGACGTAGCACTTCTGCACGTCGAGGTCAAAGTGAATGGACACCTAGACCTCGAAAACTACGGGAATCGTCATCTGTGATTGTTGGCACGTCCTCGAGGATCGAAGTGCAATGACACCTAGATCCGAAAACTACCGGAATCGTCGTCAGTGATCGTTGGCACGTCGAGGTAGTACTCGTGTCGTTCAGGTGTCGTGTGAACTTTGTTAGACAACACCTGGACCACGAAAAGTTGTTTACCGCGAGATCGGCATCATCGTGCAGGTGGTACATCTCGTGAATTGCAGCGCCGTCTTTTTGTCCCGCAATTTCCAACCGGTCATTCATGGGGCCGGTCATATATCGGGACCGAATTTTATTAAAATTTATTTGAGAAAACAAACGGTAGTGAAGTTCGCCATTGTTGGGGCGTCTTGTCGCTGACTTTCTTTCGCTGTTCTGTGATTGGCGGAACTAAAACGCTTATAACTCGCTTAAATTTTGCCGTAGGATTTTTTTGCTTATTTTTCCTGTATTCAGGGCAATATTACCTACCTGACCTATACTGATCGGAACGAGGTTTTCGGACACCCTGTATATTCATTTTAAAAAATTAAAAAAATGGGGAAAAAGGTGAAAATACCCTACCCCCCCTTAAGAGGAAGCATAGTGAAAACACTATGAATGTTGCTGATAAATTATAACTGCTGGAGATTGGTGGGGAAAATTTTAAGCAAATATCTGAGAAACTTGGAAAAAATTGTATAAATATCTTCGAAAATCACTGAAACGACCTGGTTAGCCTACGAGGGCACCAGTAGCGCTGCAGGGCCGCTTGTTATATCTGACCCTTCTTATTTTCATCCCCGGTTTCCACTATTATGCAGAGTACATGAAACGCACGATCGATGATGAACTCCGGAAGTTCCTACGATGGGAGGAAACGGGACAGACTGGCAGAAGGCTCCAACACCGCGCGTGGGTCAGAGCCGACGAGGACATCGCCGACCGTCAGCGACTCCTGGACACGGGAAGGTCTATACGTGCACTATTTTGTAACCGTGGGTTTTTACGTCCAGGTTACCTTCGCCCTAGCTCCCCGTTTCCTCCGCTGCGAGAGCCGTTGAGCGTCAGCCAATTTTTAATTAACGGCGGAATTGAGAAACCGCTAAACTAAACCGAAAACGTAGGCAGCTTTGGAAATGGAGAGATTGGTCACGGTAAACCGCGGGTCGCTCAGTGTGCTAGGTTGTGGAGAGAGGGCGTGAGAGCCAATTAGCAGATGAACGGAAAAAATAAGTAAATCGAAGACAAATTAAACTGTAAAATGTATAGATTTAATATGTAAACGCGCGCTGTACGCGGCGTCCGAAATAATACACACGAAAATCCATCTCACAGAGGTATCAGATTTACAAACGCGACGGTAACAGACGAGAGCGCATAACAAAGCCGAAAGGCACTTAAGACGGTAGCGCGATCACGATAACGGCGAAACCTGGTTCGAGAACACCCGGAACGACGGGGAAATTGGAATTATTAAATAATAATTGCGAGAACACCAGAAATTCGATAATGAAAGCGGTAACGAACTCAAACCGACACGAAACGATAACGACATAATCGATAACGCCGCATCATCGGTAATTCCCAAAAATTGCATTAACCACAACGGTAACACCTGTAAATTCCACAAATCCAAAAAGATAATGGACAGGAGGACGGAATTAATTAAACCTAAATATCGATAATGTAACCAACACCGATTAAATCGATAAGGTAGCCGAAACCCAAATAACCGATAACGTCACGGGAATAATAACTCGATAACGCAATCCCAAAATCAATGCGGCGCTGAAATAATAGAACGATAGCATAACGGGTGGAATAAAGCAATAACATAATCCCAAACCCGAATTAGATCGATAACGCAAACAAAATCTATCAATCGATAACTCAAACAAAATCTACAAATCGATAACTCAAACAAAATCTACGAATCGATAACTCAAACCCAGAACCAATTTAGAACGATAACGCAGCAGAACCAACAAATCGATAATATGACCGAACTCCAAATTAATTCGATAACGCAATGGAACGGATAATTCGATAACTTTAACTAAAACCGAACGTTAACTCTCGATAACGTCCCATAACTTGCGGTAACATACGATAGCATCGATAGCGCTCGAGAACTGCGCGGCCGAAGCCGCGCCGATAGCGCGAGAACACCAGAGATCCTTACCGAACGGTAGTCGAGAGCAGAAGAGCGCAAGGCGTAGGCGCGCCGCGAGCTCACGGCCGCGGGCCTATCCCCACCTAGCATCCAAGCAGTGAGCGCCGCGGAGCGGCGAGCGTACTGCTCGACCCGATAACATCAACCGTACTAACTCGCGGGGAATTTCGAGACGTTATTTGCTCGTTCGTCTCACAAAAATGCATCGCGGTGGCTTTCCAACGAGAATGATCTCCGGAATGAGTGCAAGTCACAACAAACGTAACACTAACCGGAACCCGAAATGTGATCGTGGCGATCCGTAGTGAGCGGGTGATCACGAGTCCGCCACTACGGCCTTCTAAACGTAACCGAAACACTAACTCAATGTACTTGACTCATTCTCATACTTAGAGCGTCGGAATTTCACCGAACCTCGACATTTCTCGGGTGATGCACCGTAACGGAACTCACCAGGTGCGCCGGGTGACCGCTATATTGGCCCTGATCCACGGCGACCCTGGTGTCCTCACCGCGACGTGAGCGAATTAATCACCCTAAACGTAACTAAACCGAAACCATACGATAACTCCAATCGGTAAACTCGGTACACAGAACGAGAACGTAACGAGAACTTTAACGGTAACCGCGGAACACGAAATCGAGAACTCAAAATTTAACTAAAAATAAATAATTCTTGATCCGCAACCGAATGTAACGAGCAGACCCGCCTCTGATGTAAGTGATGGTGTTTGGGACGGAAATTTAGGGAATTTCTGTCACAATATTTAATTTATTAACCTCTTCAGCGATAAGACAGTATTGTGATCAGCTTTGGCTTCCTCATAGAGGAAGCTTCGTTAACATACTGAGGAAGCAATTTGTAAGGTTCTACTTTGCAGATTTTCTCCGCTATTTTTTTTAAATAAATCATTGTTCTCAAATTTGAACCGCTCGACCGATTTACCTCAAATTTAGACTCAAAGCTTGTTTCATGGTAGTTTTTACTTGATTCCTATACGTATGCCGTCTTTAGGCTTTTTTGCAATGCATCCAGGAGCAGTGCTACTTCTTATGCCTGCCGCGCGTGGCGTAAGTGGCGCTTTACTGCCAGTGACGGAATTTTACTTCTCGCACACACTTACCACACTGAAAACACGTCTCGCACGCGGGCGCCGTTACACTTGCTAGCACTTCTCATGCATTTGTTACAAAAAGAATTATGCGATACAGAGCGAGAGAGCGATCATCATACAACGGTTGTGAAGTTGGTCGCACTCGCCGCACTCGTACCACAGACAGCACTCGCCTTCGTTACGTTTCTCCTCTCTACTCATTCCATACTTGACTCCTATAATAGACTCACTGTACGCGAATTTCTGCACGCCTCCATGTCACCTCATCAGCGGCTCGACATACTGCACAATGCGCAGAACCTGCCAGCTGGTAAATTTCAAATCTTTTAATTATTTCAGTTTTTCTGTACAAGAAGAATCAATGTACATTCTTTCAGATGGGGAACCTGACCACGAGCTGCCGAATCTGGCAGATATTCAAGATCCGGCGGACGTTTACCAAGGTACATAACAAAGAAAAAAATTCTCCGTTAAAAAGTTAGTAATTCACGCGTAAATCACGATTGTTGTCGATTTATTCGACCTCTGATTGAGCGTGGTTTACCGAGACAACCAGAAGTTTGTTGTTTAGTCCCTAGAAAATCCGGCATCCAACCGAACGACCGAAAAAACGACTGAAAAACGACAGAAAAATTGACCGATCGATAAATGCAACAAAAAAAAAACACTGAAAGCGTAAAGCGACCTAAAAACGACCATTGAAATTATTCTTGATTAGTTGTTTCTTGGTCGCGAAAAATCTAAAAACGACCGTCAAAATGACAAATTCAATCATTTGTAGCCCGTCGTTTTTCCGTGTCGACTGGGAAAACGAAACGTTCAATGATCGAAACGATCAACTACATAATCAAACTTCAAATGCACAATCAAAAAGAATACCTCTAAAGGTTTGAATACGCGAGTGAACTAAGGCGCAACGCAATAGTCGGAAGGTCCCAGGTTCGAATCCTAGCCGTGACAATTTTTTCTTTTTTTTCGAAATCTATAAAAAAAGGGGGTTGTTTTGACAGTCGTTTCTCGGTCTTCACAGAAAAAACAACCGGTTAGAAGTTTTTGAAATGGTCATTTCGACCATTTCAGGAAATGAGTTGAGTGTAAGTTTCATCGCACTTTCATCGTAATGTACTATTTTGTAATAGCGTGCGTAAAGCTCGTCGTTTCCGTAAGGTTTGACGTCGTGCGTAAAACTTCGCTTTACACACTTCGCTTACTTTACGCACTCCTTTTGGAAAACTCGCGCTTTGACTTCGCTCAACATCGCCGAAGAAGAGTCGCGTCACGCCCCGCTATTACAAATATTAGTTTTTGTAACGCATGCATGAGAACAATTTTAGACGCAATTTTACTTCTCGCACGCGCGCGCCATAACACTCGGTAGCACTTCTCATGCATTAGTTACAACAAGTATTATGCGATGCAGAGCGAGAGAGCTATCATCATATGACGGTTGTGAAGCTGATCGCACGCGCCGCCGTCGTACCACAGATAGCACTTGCCTTCGGCTCGTGCTGCTGCCGTGATATCTGCTGTCGTGATACTCGTGGGGTTCGTGCGATCAACTTCCCAACCTGCGTATAACGATCGCTATCTCGCCCTTGTATCGCAAAGTACTAATATGATACTTGTGCGAGAAACTTTCCGATCTCGTGTGATTACAACACTCGCCTTCGGGTCGTGCTGCAAATTCACACTCTTTGCGCAAAAGCTTCGTCGCACTAGTATCTTAATGTACTATTTTCTGAAAAGATCCTGCGCAAGATCCCGCACTGGAGGACGCCGCGGAAAATGAGCCTGCCAGAGCAGCTCGGGGTCGTGGCGGTCGTGGCCGTGGTGGTCGAGGCCGTGGTGGTCGGGGCCGTGCTGCTCGGGGCCGTGGTGGTCGTGGCCGTGCTGCTCGGGGCCGCGGTGGTCGGGGACGTGCTCGAGCCGAGCCCGAAGATCCTGCGCGAGAGCGCGAGCCCGCGCAAGAGGACGAGGGAGAAGACGGAGAAGACGGAGAACGCAGGCCCGCGCAAGAGGACGAGCCTGAACGCGAAGATCTCGCACTCATGCGCGATCCCGCGAATGAGGGCGGGGAACGCAGACTCGCGCATGAGGCTAATGCGCCCGCGCAAGAAGAGCGAGAACGCGAAGAAGATCAGGGCCGTGGTGGTCGAGGCCGTGCTGCTTTGGGTCGTGCTGCTCGGGGCCACGGTGGTTGGGGACGTGCTCGAGCCGATCCCGAAGATCCTGCGCGAGAGCGCGGGCTCGCGCAAGAGGACGAGCCTGATCGCGATGAACCCGCAATCATGCGCGTTCCCGCGAATGAGCGCGAGGCACCCGCGAATGAGCGCGAGGAACCCGCGCGAGAAGGCGAAGGACCTGCGAATGAGCGCGAGGAACCCGCGCGAGAGGGCGAAGGACCCGCGAATGAGCGCGAGGAACCCGCGCGAGAGGGCGAAGGACTCGCGAATGAGCGCGAGGAACCCGCGAATGAGCGCGAGGAACCCGCGCGAGAGGGCGAAGGACCCGCGCGAGAGGGCGAAGGGCCCGCGCGAGAGGGCGGACGACCCGCGCAAGAGGGCGAACGACACGCGCGAGAGGGCGAAGCAGTGGGGCGACACTTCATGCCTCCCCACCACTACCTATTTGCCTGGCGAGTTGATCCATCAGACATTACCAACCCGAAAACAAAATATTTTTGCTGTAAAAGTGGCAACATTGAGACTGCGTAGTCGCATATTTTCTCGCGCGTATTTTCAGTATTATAGCCACCAATGTGACCGATGTGTGAAGAGTGTGCGAATCGTGAGAGTTTATAGTGTGTGATTTGAGATAACGTGTTGTGTAATTGTGTAATTCAGACTCAGTGACTATTATCGTGATCCTTAGAGACTATATTAGCCTAAGTGTACTCAGATATTTAGCCTGAGTCCGGCACAGCAGTTTGGGCAACTTGGTAAGTAACCATAACCTAGAAAATTAAATGTTTTTATTTCATTATATTTATTTTTCATAGCCTAGTGGCAAGATGTCCAAAAAAAATGCGTCGTCCCTTTCTGCGGACATGCCAATCAAAGTGATTGCATCTCTGCAAGATTTCCAAAGGAGGCGGAACGGTAAGAATGCTGTGTTCACTAAATTGTATAATATTAATTGTATCATCACTAATTTGATGCACACACACTTTATAGTTGTCGCAAATGGGTGCAGTTTGTGGGACTCGAAGATCTCGTGCATATTCTGCCTGAGACTTTGAACTCCATACGCCGTGTATGTGGTTGCCATTTCGAGGACGATCAGTTCACCTCAACTGGCGTGCGGAAGCGGTTGAAGTACACAGCTATACCTAGTCTCTGTGATAAGCGTGTGAAACCGCTAGCAGATGATGTTTTGCTGAACTTCCCACCACAGCAGGACTTTGCGCAAGCGACTATTCCAATGGAAGTTTCAATCGGTATGTACTGACCAAATAAATTGAACAAATTACTGTACAAATTGTATATTGAAAGATCAATATTTTATTTGTTTCAACCAGGGCACATATTCACCTGCGAGGAGACCAACGCACTGCTCAACAAACAGGCTAACACCCTCACACCCCCGCAGCATATCGAAGAGCCTGTGTGCTATTGTGCCTGTGTGTGAGCCTGTGTGTTATTGTGATAGGATTACGCAGCGAACAGGCTGACATTCTACCTAGGCCTTCGCAGCAGCACCTCGAAGAGCCTGTGATAGGATTACGCAGCGAACAGGCTGACATTCTATCTGGGCCTTCGCAGCAGCACCTCGAAGAGCCTGTGATAGGATTACGCAGCGAACAGGCTGGCATTCTATCTGGGCCTTCGCAGCAGCACCTCGAAGAGTCTATGACAGGGTCAATGGTCAGCGAACAGGCTAACTCACTGCTTGGGCCTTCGCAAGAGCACCTCGAAGAGCCTGGCATAGAAGGTAACGTGTAATATCACTTTTTTATATTCAAATGTTCAACATTGTAAAATAATACTTTGTTTTAGATGATCGTTTCGTTTCTCCGGTCACGTCGGAAAATCATGTACCATCAGGTTGCAATGGCAGAGCTGATAAGGAGCTGGGAACACGCAAAAATGGTCAGAAGCGCTATCGTCCATCCGGTAAGAGTCAATATAATCGTCATAAATATTTACGAAAATTATGCATGTTCGCTTTGGCGAAGCTTGTTCAAGTACTTCTCTCTCGCGTGCTGCTCTCCACTCTCTCTTGTTTGTTTCTCTCTCTCACCCCCTTTTTCTCGTCGCATCTCTACACATCTCGCGTGAATAAATTCGTCCATTATTAAAAACCCAGTGGATTCGACAATTATAGATGTATTTTTATAGTCATTTACTAATTTATAATTCTGTCGAAGAAAAAGAAAAAAAATAGACTTTTTTCTGGCGACGCGAATTAAGAACACGCGCCGCGTGTTAGTCAATACAACATCGCAAATAAAAAATTCAATACAAAAGCATCGGCAGCACTCGTATATAAATTAGTATTATTATAAATTATAAAGATAATATCTGACTCGAGAAGAATATTATTTGAATTGATGATTTGACTCCATGGTAACGTGTCGGAATAGGTTAGGGCGCCGCCATATTGTCGAAATTCGTGGTCATCCATCGCTTTATTTCAACAATTCTTAATAAATTGGCCGTTGACATGGCCTTAACAAAATAGAATTTGAATCTACGATATTCAATGCATGTATTAAATAGTTTTTTTTTGCGGCATCTAACTTCTATCCGTACGAACTGTCGACTTGAAGTACGAGCATGCCGGTTTTGCTATATGACCGCTGTGAATTCCATGTAAAATTATTCATTTTTTAGAAGTAATTTCTCGCCCAGATGCCCGTTAAGGGTCCTTGAAAATTTACAGACAAAAAATGGTATCTTGAGAGCAAAATGTCAAATTTCCAGAACCTAATCTAATACTAAGCCTGGCGCTCCTACATCCTTAAATCATTGGCACCGAAGCTCGCGATGTTTATTTGCGGAATCGTCACGCTCGCTCGACCGCAATTTTGATCTATCTGTCGTGCGCCTCGCCGAGAGTGTGAAAAGTATCGGAATGCCGTAAAAAACGTGCGCGCGGTCTCACGCCACCGATGAAGTTGAGGTCGACGTTCTTTTTTTTTTCTTTTTTTTTCTCCTGATGGTTTTGAGAATTATAAGCTTGTCTCTTTGTTCTTCTAAATAATTACCCGATATTTCTATACTGAACTGAAGTCCCGCGACCGATATCTAAAATGCTTCATATCGTTTCTTTATATTTCTTTGATTGCAACTCAAAAATCATTTTCTCTGCTTCGTATACATTTTTTATTTTATATAATATATTTGTCAAGGTTTGCATTATTGAGTAGCATGTGGGTCTTATTTATTCATACTTATAATAAAAATGTATATATTTGTAAATGAAGCTTATCACTTCATTTCATCCGAATTTGCCGCGCAATATCGAGTTGACTGCTCTAGTCTAGACAGAGAGAGAATCGGGAGAAGACCGCGCTGGTCACATGTACGACGAGAGAGAACACATGTACGACGGGACAGAAAACGTGGTTAGGACGGTGCGGAATAATTAAGAGATAGGAAGCAATAGCGTTAATTGTTGTTTCTCTTTTCAGGTAAGCGGTATAATTAATTGTAATCGAGAAATGCAATGTAAAGTGCAAACATAAAAAAATAATAACTATTAAATAACTCTTTTCAGAGCAACTCAATTTCGTTTATTTTTCCACCGTCACCCAAGTTCCATGAGCCGCCGGAAAAACCACATTATAAAACAACAATTCTACAGCTATTTAAACAACAATGTCAAAATTGAAATTTGAATTTGTGGTAAAACCCGGCGACGATCCAAAGACAAATATCATCGCCATAACCTCAATCACGGACACGGACAAAAACACCTTTATAATCCCGGAACAATTCCAATCGGTGAAACTGCACGAGACGGTTATGAAAACTGCAGCTTATCAAAAAGTGAGAGCCACACTACAAAGGAGACATGATCAAAGACAAGTGTGGATAGCCGTGACACCGGAGATGGAGGAGACCTACAGAGACGAAGAGGGAAATATGCAATTCAAGGGATATTTTCTACAAGAGGATACACCAGCAATACGGCAACAAGCTCCGACCGCTGGAATCTCAGAAGAGGCTCTAACAAGGATCCTGGAAAGTTTCGCTGAAACGAAGAAGGAGGTGCCCAGGCCACAGAAGATAAAAAATCTAACGGAAAAATTCGTATTGGAAAAATTTGCGAGGAAGACATCGAACGTGACCCAGTGGATGGAAATCTTCGAAGCGGAGTGCACACGACAGGAAATCGAAGAAGACACCCAGAAGATTGAAGCACTGAGATTATTCTTAGACGAGTCATGCCTTGATTGGTATAGCTCCATGTTGATAAAGCACACAGTAAATTCCGAATGGCAAACGTGGAAAAGTAACTTCTGTGGAACATATGCAGACAAAGGTTGGTCGCCGGTCAGGTACGCAATTCTGTTCAAGTACAGGCAGGGTTCATTACTCGAGTACGCTTTAAAAAAAGAAAGGTTATTATTGGAAGTGAGTAAATCGATGGATAAAACCACCATGATCGATCTGATCGCCACGGGTCTGCCAAATTTTATAGCAGATAAAATCGACAGGGATAACTTGAGAGAAACAGAAGATTTATTTAACAAAGTCAGGGGTCTAGAACACCTTGTGATAAAAAAATGTCCAGAAAAGAAAACGCCCGCAGCCTCGAGTTCTAATGCTAGCGTAGAGAATAAGAGTAGAGAAAACAAGCAACCCGGTCGCCCCTGCGGGGCGCCGGGCTGTTGTTGGGGGGCTCCGCCCCCCAAACCCCCATTGGGGGGCTCCGCCCCCCAAGCCCCCCGAAAATGACCCTGCGACAAAAATGTCCCTTCGGGACATTTTTCCCTGGTGTCATTTTAAGGCACTCACGCGGTCGTCGCGCTACACGCTCCGCAGGGGGGGGCCGTTCGGTCGTCGCGCTTCGCGCTCCGCTCAGTGCCGTTCGGGCGTCGCGCTTCGCGCTCCGCACAGTGTCGTTCAGACTGGAGCTGTGAGCGGTAACTAGTACGCAGTGGAAAAATATTCACTTGTTCACCTAAGTAGAGTTCTTCATTACCGACACATGCAGCTAACTGTGTCGGTATATTGGAGTTCTCTAGAATTCAATCTATAGCCGCCTCGTTCACAGATAGTTTTCGCCTCTTAAGGGGCTGCTGGAGTAGATTTTTTTACCGACCAGTCGGTAAAAAAATCTATTCCAGCAGCCCCTCAATATTTACCAGTCGATATCCACATGATGTAATGATTATTAAGCTTATTAAGAGACGAAAACTATCTGTGGACGAGGTGACTATAGATCGAATTCTAGAACTCCAATATACCGACATGGTTAGAAGCATGTGTCGGTAATGAAGAACTCTACTTAAGTGAAAAATATTTTCTGTCAAAATCCCATTCGGGAGAACGGACTTTCGAGTGTTCGATACATTCAGGCAAATGGTGCATTCGGGAACATTACAATTCTGTTGAAATGAAATTCGGTATTTTCATCCGTTCGGCATAAAAACTTTTCGGCGTTTTCACCGTTCGGCTAATAACTATTTCGGTATTATGACTCGTCGGATCTTTTCTCATTCGGGTGAACGGTCAATCGGCATTTATAAATTCGCGCGTTTAGTACGTTCGGCAATCGTATTTTTTGGTCGAGTGACGGTGTGGCAGCTCTGCGCCACGTTTCGTTACCGACTCACTAGAGGCGCTCGAGGCGCTCGAGAATTTTCGAGAGTCGCCGTGCCTTCTCAAATATTCCTTCTTCTTGTTCAGATTCGAGTTAACGCCCGCCACAGCTGCGGCGCATTTTATCACGCTTTTCTTTTGTCTCACAAATAATAATAAAAGTTCCTAATTGAGTTTCTAAATCAACGTGTGATTGTTCCGACGACATTTCCCTCCTTATAAGCGCATCACATGTGGTACGACACCACATAATCGGTGACCCCGAGCGAAAATTCGAGACACGCGATCTCCTGCCGGCCGGCGTGACCATTGTTCTCGAGAAGGCACGTGCCCACGAACAAAGTCGGTCAAATAAGTCGGCCCGAAAAACGGTAACGCGAGAATAATCGAAAAATTATCAATATTCATCTGGCGCACATAACCATGGCGCTCATGCATACCCCGGCCCACGACACCGGTGATCAGGGGCCAAATCCTTTCAACACCAACGAAAACGATCTCCTCGGCGGTTGTAATACGCAGCAACAACCCAACGGCCAGGAACGCAATCTCGTTGACCAACGAAACCCACAGGAGCGACTCAATGCTCGACGCAATCTCAACTACGACGACGACCTGGAAAGCGCCAGCACGGTCATCAACGAGATCCGTCATCTCAAGCTGCCGACGTTCTGGCCAAAAACCCCAAAACTGTGGTTCGTCCAAGCCGAAGCCAGGTTTCACAGACTCCGCATCACATCCGATCTCTCCAAGTATTATCATGTGATTGATGCCTTGGATCCTGCGACACTCGAGCAAGTGGCGGACGTCGTGGAGGCACCGCCAAATACGGATAAGTATACCGCCCTTAAAACACAACTTATCCTGCGATTTACGGACTCTAAAGAGAAACAATTGACAGAATTGTTAACAGAAATCGAGCTCGCCAACAAAAAGCCCACGCAGCTTCTTCGGGAGATGAAAGCTTGCGCTGGCGACGAGGTTACCCAGGACGTCTTGCGCACTTTGTGGCTGAAGCGGCTCCCAATGAACGTCAGATGCGTGCTTTCGGCCAGCGAAGACGTCGACCTTACGAGACTGGCTGAAATTGCTGACAAAATTGTCGAGACTTCGTCGCAGTCCTTCTGCTCAGCCGCTGTCACTCAACCAGCACGTCCAGCTCTCGACAATACACGCTCGCTGGGCTCTGACAGACGCATCGCAACACTCGAGGTCGGCATCGCTGCACTAGAGCGCGGTTTTGCCGAACTTTCGGCCTACGTCAAGGAAAATCTTCCAAAACGAGGGCAAGAAACGAACGCCCCACGTCAGTCGCGCTCACGCCAACGCTCGAGCAGCCGTTCCACAAACCAAGCTGACATTTGCTTTTTCCACACAAAATTCGGCGCTTCAGCTCGAAGATGTCGTTCCCCGTGTTCGTTCAAAGGCCTCATCGCTTCGGAAAACGCGGGGCATCGTCAGTAGCGGCGGTCAACGACGATGCACCTATGCAAAACCGCCTACACATTCACGACAAACGCACCGGGTATCGTTTCCTTGTCGGCTGTGGTTCCGACATCTCCATTCTCCCTTCAAAGTCTCTACGAAAGACACGAACGCCCACCGACTTCAAATTGTACGCCGCAAATAACAGCGAGATCATGACGTACGGCACACAGGTCTGCGAACTGGACCTTGGTCTACGACGAGCTTTCCGTTGGGATTTCACGGTGGCAGATACGACGACGGCCATTTTGGGAGCGGATTTCATCGCCTACTTCGATCTCCTCATCGACCTGAAGCAGAAACAGTTGATCGACCGAAAAACCTCGCTCACGACACGCGGAGAGTTATTGGAGACCACGAAGTACGGAATATCGACGATTAAACACGAGACGACTTACAATGATTTGTTGAAGGAATTCGTCGGAGTTACAAATCCCACGAATATCAAGAAAGTCGCTTCGCACGACATCGTACATAACATCGAGACGAGAGGACCACCAGTGTACGCCCGCCCGCGTCGCCTGCCCGGTGATAGACTGAAAATCGCAAAAACTGAGTTTGAGTTCATGGTTGAACACGGAATCTGTCGCCCTTCGAGCAGCCCCTGGGCCAGCCCGCTGCATTTGGTGGCTAAGAAGAATCCTGGGGATTGGAGGCCGTGTGGAGATTATCGGCAACTTAACGCGGTCACGACGCCCGACAGGTACCCGATAGCTCACATCGAAGATTTTACCGCGAGGCTACATGGTAAAAAAATCTTTTCGACTCTCGACGTGGTTCGCGCTTACCACCATATTCCGGTCGCCGAAGCAGATATTCCGAAGACCGCCGTTACAACGCCGTTCGGATCCTTCGAATTTTTGGTCATGCCGTTCGGATTGCGAAACGCGGCCCAAACGTTTCAGCGTTTCATCGACACCGTCCTTCGAGGACTCGATTTCGTGCACGCGTACATCGACGATATTCTCATCTTTTCCGAAGACGAGGAAACTCACAAGCAGCACGTACGACTCGTCCTTGAACGCCTGGAAAAATTCGGAATCGTGATAAATCTCGACAAATGCTGTTTCGGCGCCGAAGAAGTACGCTACTTGGGTTACACAGTGACGAAAGACGGCTGCAAACCACCAACTGACCGAGTTCAGGCGATTCTCTCCTTCAAGAAACCGGAGACGATCATTGAAATGCGACGATTTCTGGGTGTCGTTAATTTCTATCGACGATTCCTGAAAGGTGCAGCGAGGGTGCAAGCTCCGTTAACCGAATACCTTCGGGATTCTAAGAAGAACGATCGACGTCCCATCCAGTGGACCGAAGAGGCTAGCGAGGCGTTCGAGCGGTGTAAGCAAAGTCTCGCCGAAGCCGTTCTACTGGCCCATCCGGCGGATAATTTACCACTCACGCTAACCTGCGACGCTTCCGACATAGCCATCGGAGCCGTGCTTGAGCAGAAAGAAGACGAAGAGTGGAAGCCGCTTGGATTCTTTTCTAAAAAATTAGACTCGACGCAACAAAAGTATAGTACCTACGATCGCGAACTTCTCGCAGTTTACTCAGCGGTGAAGTTCTTCAGGTACCTCATCGAGACGCGAAACGTCGTGGTACGCACAGATCACAAACCGCTAATTTACGCGTTTCAGCAAAATCCCGAAAAAGCCACACCGCGGCAAAGGCGGCAGTTGGATCTTATTGCTCAGCTTAGCACTGCAATCATCTATCTTCCAGGACCCGAAAACGTCGTCGCCGACGCCTTTTCGCGCGTGAACGAAATTGCGATGCCAACCATCGTGACAACGCAGCAGCTGCAAGAAGCACAACAAGAAGACGCGGAGCTACTCGAGTTGTTGAGAGCGAATACTTCATTGAAGCTGCAACGACTCCAGGTCGACGATCAAGGATTCCTTTACTGTGACGTGTCTACGAGCACCATCCGACCTTACGTCCCGATGCCTCTGCGTCAACAGATCTTCGCAGCGGTGCACAATCTCTCGCATCCGAGCGGAAGATCAACGTGTAAATCCATTCGTCAACGTTTCGTGTGGCCAGCGATGAAAAAGGACGTACTCAACTGGGCGCGAACGTGTTTGCAGTGTCAAAGATCAAAAATCCAGCGTCACACGAGAAACGAGCCGCAGAAGATTCCGATGCCAAACGGTCGTTTCGAGCACATTCATATCGATCTCGTCGGCCCATTGCCGTCAGTAAACGGATACAAATATCTACTCACCATGATTGACCGTTTCACGCGGTGGCCGGAAGCCGTGCCCCTAAAAGACATGACAGCCGACACTGTGGCGACAGCTTTTTACGCAAATTGGGTGGCACGTTTTGGAGCACCTCGTACCATCACAACCGATCGAGGCTCGCAATTCGAAGCAACTCTGTTTAAAGCTCGCGCAAACCTCGTCGGGGCGGAACGGACGCGTACCACAGCATATCATCCCGCTTCGAACGGACTCATCGAACGCTGGCATCGATCGTTGAAGAGCGCTCTCATGTGTCACGAGGCATCCGCGACGTGGCTCGAGCTTCTGCCGACCGTCATGCTCGGTCTCCGAACTTGCTACAAGGAAGATTTGAAAGGAACCGTTTCCGAATTGGTTTATGGACAGACGATTCGCATCCCAGGAGAATTATTCATCGACGAGGATATGCCTCCTGACCCGCAGATATTCTGCGAGAAGATCCGCGAGCATATGCGAGCGTTACGCGCTACTCCCACTGCTCATCATAATAAAACGAGACTTTTCGCACACAACGACCTGTATACGAGCTCGCACGTGTTCCTTCGCGACGACGCCGTTCGCAAACCTCTTCAGCAGCCGTATCTGGGTCCGTTTAAAGTGGTAGAGCGAATAAACGACTATCTATTCAAGATACACGTGAATGGAAAAGACGAAAATGTGAGCACGGAGCGTCTCAAGCCGGCGTACGTCGTGAATGAGGAAGCTAACATCGACGAGGGAGCAAAGAGACGAATTACAACAACACCGAAGAGTCAGATTCCAGCCACGCCTTCAGTTGCTGGCCCTTCAACATCGCAGATGCCACCGAGTGTCCACACAGGGCCAAAGGGAAGTCAGGTTCCAGCGGCACCCCCGGTTGCAACCCCTTCAACATCACAGACGCCGCTACGCACCTACGGACGTCAGAAGAAAACAGTTCAATTTCGCGACTCACCCTCAGTGAGTCACTCGGGGGGGAGTAATGTGGCAGCTCTGCGCCACGTTTCGTTACCGACTCACTAGAGGCGCTCAAGGCGCTCGAGAATTTTCGAGAGTCGCCGTGCCTTCTCAAATATTCCTTCTTCTTGTTCAGATTCGAGTTAACGCCCGCCACAGCTGCGGCGCATTTTATCACGCTTTTCTTTTGTCTCACAAATAATAATAAAAGTTCCTAATTGAGTTTCTAAATCAACGTGTGATTGTTCCGACGACATTTCCCTCCTTATAAGCGCATTACATGTGGTACGACACCACAACGGCAAGCCGTCAGCGCGATTGCGGTCGCGGCGTGAATTATGAATCAGGTGACAATCGTGAAACACCTGAATTTGTTGGGTTCTATTTTTTTATAGTAGTTAATTAATTTAATAATTGAGTGTAAAAAAATGTTAGAAATCAATAAAATCATGAATGCAGGTGTTATATGGTAATTACGTGATGATTTACAATGAGTAAATAAAATTGACAAAAACATTAGCAGTGACAAGTGAAAATTTACAGACGAAACCAGAGAATAAATAGTGAATACAGTTATGAGTGCCAGTGAATAAAAAATAACGAATAATTTAATGAAAAATATACATTTCAAACATATATAGTTCCGTAGAGAAGGTGTCAATATGTTTTACGAATTTTGTGTTTAGGTTATGTTTATACTCATATTTCAGTTTGGTATATTAATTATGAATTAATAATACAATAAAACTGTATCTGTGCAATTAATAAATATAAAAATTGAAAAATCATTTCGGAATCAATTATTTTGACATTATAATATGTGGAATGTACAGCGGATAATTATTTTGAAGAGAAAAATATTATTGTTATCATAATTGTGAAATTAATTAAAATTGAATATTTTGATTCTATTATGGTAGGTAATCATCATTCTAAAATGATCTAAGGGCTAATATGAGGAAAGATACATCTGAATTAAGGTAAAATATGAGAACGCTGCAAGTTTTAGTCAAATTACTTTATTGACTGCGAAGACTGACAGCCGGACACAATTTTCAATTTAATGATTTGAGTGTCTTAGGTATTCACCACTTAAAAAGTGTGTAAGAAAAAAACTAAAAAAAGTGCATCAAGATTAAGTTGAATTAGAATTATGCAGCAAGTTTCAGCCAAATTCTGCCATCGATGGCCAAGATTGAGACCCGTATACAACTTGACGACCAAAAGTGCCAAATTTCTTCAAGTGAACTCCTGTATAAAATGATTGGAAAATTAACACACTTCATGGGCATACTTCCCAGTGCTAGACTAAGAAATATTCCAAATTTCAACTTGTTCGCTCTGTTCAGTCCAGAGCCACTAAGTGATACGGACGTCCGGGTAACACAAAATCTTGTCTGAAGGAAAAAATGTCTTTAGTAATGCAAATTCCTTATTATTTTATGTCAAGAATATGTATTTTAGCATGCTTAAGAAATGTGAACTAAAAAGTAGTGGATAAAATAAAATTATATTAACATTTTCCTTAAAAAACGTATTTACACCCTTGGACAGCGAATTCAATAGGCACTCTTGGTGCGTTTTTTTAAAACGTGAGTGCCTAAAAATGGGCGAGACCGACCATGTAGAATTTGCGAAAAAGAAAATAGAGGTAACCGGTACCACCCGGAATCCGCGTGCTGGTTCAAAAACAAAAATAGTGATAGACCAAAAAAAAGAGGAAATAAGAAGCGTCAATAACTCGGAATTAGAAACGGAATTGAACGACATCGATCCAAAAAACTAAAAATTCCACCATTGATCAAAATTAAGCTATTAATAAATGGAACTTTAGACATTTCGGGGATTTATGATTCTGGATCGAATGTTTCGCTAATAAATTCGAGACTATTATCCTTAAAAAGTAACCCAATCAACAATAAAAGGGAAAATCAAGGCTTAAAGACGATTAATGGTGTAAAAAAATCTATAGGAACGGTAACGTTAAAAATAAAAATCTTGGGGATTGAGAAAAATATGAACGTCTTTGTAGTAGACCAGGAGAATTTCGATTACGATTTCTTAGTCGGATTAGATTGCATAGAAAATGTCCACCTACTCCAAAATGAGAAATTAGAAATCACCCAGAGGGTCGACAGTAATAAAAACGTAAATAACGAAAAAGAAACAAACAAAAAAATAATTCCTGGCTCCGCAGGTAGTAAAATAGAAGAAAAGAGAAATGTACCTAACGGACATCTACACACCCCAGAGGAAAACAATACCGAAAAAAACATTGAATATAAAATAAACTTTAATGAACACATAGATGTGGCAAACTTTGATATTTCGGTAAATCATTTAGATACTCAACAACAGTCACGAATAGACGAATTAATCTGCAAGTACGGGACACTCTTCGCCAAAGATAAATACGATATAGGGACAGTGAAGGGCTATGAAGCACACATTGATTTGTTGATAGATAAATACTGTAGCAAAAGGCCATATCGGTGCACTATCGAAGACAAAAAAGAAATAGAACAGCAGGTATCCAAATTATTACAAAAAAAATTGATTGAGGAGTCTTACAGTCCTTTTGCTGCTCCGGTTACATTAGCCTATAAAAAAGAAGAAAGGAGAAAATCGAGATTGTGTGTAGACTTTCGGGACCTGAATAAAATTGTAGTCCCGCAATCACAACCCTTCCCATTAATCGAAGACTTAATGGTCAAGACAAGGAAATGTAAATATTTCTCGACACTAGATGTAAATTCGGCGTTTTGGTCGATCCCTTTGAAAATCGAAGACAAACACAAAACGGCGTTTGTTACGCAGGAAGGCCATTTCCAGTGGACTTGCCTACCATTCGGTTTAAAAACATCTCCTGCAATTTTTCAGAGAATATTAAGCAGTATTATAAGGAAACATGGACTATCGAATTTCACGGTGAATTACATAGATGACATTTTGATATTTTCTGAAACATTCGAGGGACATATTGAACATTTATCAATGTTATTAGAAGCGATTCTGAAGGAAGGCTTTAGACTGAAATTCTCAAAATGTAGCTTTGCACAAAATTCAGTGAAATACCTAGGACATATAATTGAAAACAACACAATCACCCCACTGAAGGATAACTTAATTGCTATAAAAAATTTTCCGGTCCCGAAGACACAAAAAAATGTGCGTCAGTTTCTAGGAAAAATAAATTTTTACGGGAAATATGTGCCAAACATATCGATAATACTAGATCCTTTACACAAATTACTGAGAAAAGGGCAGAAATTTATCTGGACCGAGGAATGCGAGAGATCCTTCGAAAAAATAAAAAAACTACTCTGCCAAAAACCGATATTAGAAATCTTCGATCCGGATTTACCGATAAATATTTATACAGACGCTAGTATACAGGGAATAGGCGCTGTTTTAAAGCAACTGCAACATAGTGGACAAGAAAAACCTTGCGCATACTTTTCGAGAAAACTAAATGACAGCCAAAAAAGAAAAAAAGCAATATACCTCGAGTGTTTAGCAATAAAAGAAGCGGTAAAATACTGGCAGCACTGGCTCATAGGGAAAAAATTCACGGTTTACTCTGATCATAAACCTCTAGAGAAAATGAATATTAAAGCGAGAACAGATGAAGAACTGGGAGAACTCTCGTACTATTTGTCACAATTCAATTTCGAGGTCATATACTCGCCAGGAAAGTACAACTTGGAAGCCGATAGCTTAAGCAGAAATCCGGTACTGGAACCAATCGACGATGATAAGGAAGCTTTAAAAATTGTAAACTACGTTAAGCTAGAAGATATCTTACATGATCAAAAGAAAAACGAAAACATAAAACAAAACATAGACAGCCTAAAGGAAAAAAATAAAATATACTATAAGAAGGTCGGGAAAAAGGAGAAAATTGTACTAACGGAAGAATTTAGTAAAAAAATCATAGAAGATGTACACTATCACTACTGCCATATAGGAATACGTCAAATGGAAAACAAAATAAAACCATTCTATGTAGCGAAGGACTTAACAAAGAATATAAAAAAAATCTGCGATGACTGCAACATCTGCATAAAAAACAAATCTAGGGGAAAACATAAATATGGACTAATGTCGCATCTAGGGCCAGCTACAGACCCTTTCGAAATAGTATCTATCGACACTATAGGCGGCTTTGGCAGCTCACGCTCTACAAAAAGATATTTGCATCTACTGGTAGACCACTTTACGAGATACGCCTACATTTTAACTTCAAAAACCCAAAATTCGAGTGATTTCATAAAGCTTGTTCAGAAGGTCATACCGGAAAATAAAATTGGCATGATTCTATCGGATCAGTATCCAGGAATAAATTCAAAAGAGTTCAAAAGCTTCCTAGACAAAGAAAATATAACCATTATTTTTACGGCCGTGAATGCGCCGTTCTCCAACGGTCTAAACGAAAGGCTAAACCAGACATTAGTTAATAAGATTAGATGCAAAATAAATGAGCAGAAGAATAAGGTAGCCTGGACAACGGTCGCTCACGAATGTACCCAAAGATATAATGAAACCGAACACACGGTGACAGGATTTTCTCCAAAATACTTATTAGAAGGAAAAAATGTAACGTTCATACCGGAAGAATTGAAACAAGAAATCACACAAAATAACTTATTACAGGATAGGAAGGTCGCGTTGGAAAATACTATAAAATCACACGACTATAATAAACAACGATTTGACAAAAACCGGAAGAAGGTGGACATAAAAATAGGAGACTCGGTGTATGTTGAAAACGGGAATCGGTTGAATAGGAAAAAACTAGACGAATTAAAAATCGGACCATATAAAGTCTTAGGAAAACTATCCAACTCAATCTACAGAGTAAACACAGGACATAAGAAATGCGAATCAAACCTTTTTCACATAACAAAACTTGTACCGATACAAGAAAAAGAAGAAACAAAATAATAGTAGTAATAGAATATGAACTATGTGTGATGTAATCCCACAAACCCCTCGGGGGGGAGATGTAAATGAAGCTTATCACTTCATTTCATCCGAATTTGCCGCGCAATATCGAGTTGACTGCTCTAGTCTAGACAGAGAGAGAATCGGGAGAAGACCGCGCTGGTCACATGTACGACGAGAGAGAACACATGTACGACGGGACAGAAAACGTGGTTAGGACGGTGCGGAATAATTAAGAGATAGGAAGCAATAGCGTTAATTGTTGTTTCTCTTTTCAGGTAAGCGGTATAATTAATTGTAATCGAGAAATGCAATGTAAAGTGCAAACATAAAAAAATAATAACTATTAAATAACTCTTTTCAGAGCAACTCAATTTCGTTTATTTTTCCACCGTCACCCAAGTTCCATGAGCCGCCGGAAAAACCACATTATATATTTACATGTCCAAAGACTCGTATACGAGTCAGGAATATTCGGAACAATCGAATAGGGGTCATTCATCGAAATCTCTACTCGAAGATACCACGGTCTCTGAATATGAGACATTTTCGACGTTTGTATCACGGAAGTTAAAACGTATGAATGCCCATTCAGCACACGTTGCAATGTTAGAAATGCGTAAAATTATTGATCAGTTTAATACCGATTCTTTTGTTACTTCTAGTTAATATTTAGTATAATACATTTACTTTACTTAGTGCGATACTAGACGTATTACGCACGCATCGCGTGTGTAGAATAGTACATTACTCCACGAGGGCGAAACAACTTTTTCTAACGAGTGTGAGTTTGCTGCACGAGCCGAAGGCGAGGGCTGCATTCACACGAGTTATAAAAAATGTTTCGCACAAGGGATTTACGAAATTTTATATCACAAGGTGCGAAAACGGCGGTTTTCCGCCCGCAGTGATATAATAGTACTTTGTGATACAAGGGCGAGAAAGCGGCCATTACGCGCGGAGGTTAGGAAGCGGCGCACTCGCCAAATCGAGTGCTACAACGACACGAGGCGAAGCCGAGTGTTGTTTGTAGCACGAGAGGAGGCGAGTGCACTGCTTCCTAACCTCCGCGGGACGGCCGCTTTGTCGCCCATGTATCACATATTACTTTTTGTAACGAATGTCAACGGGATGTCGCACATCTTCGTGCCTGCAAAGCGTGCGTGAGATCATCTTGTAGATAGTTTCACGCACGCCAATGTGTGCGTGAAGTAATGTAGATAACTTCACGCACCAGATGGCGTACGTGAAATTATCTACGTTGACATGAGCATAATACGCGATCTCACGCACGCTTTGCGGGCACGAAATGTGCGACATTACGTGCATGAGTTACAAAAACCCTATTTTCACACCTTGTAAATTACAATAAGCCATTAACACATAAGCGTGCTTTAAGGGGGCATAGCACATTAAGACTTTCAAGGAATTCATTTTTTTTATTGTTTATATCATTAGCTTAACTATCTTCGTTAAATTCTAATAATTCCCATCCAAAAAATCCTCAAAAACCAGTGAAAATGAGCCTCCTAAAGTGCCATCCCCCCTTAAAGGCATGTGAAATACCGACTGCGCAAATAAAATCTGTAATGGACGATTTTTATGCATATTAGCATTTACAGCTATAAGAAAAAATTCATTCACTGCGGATATCACCAGCACCGTGAATTAGTTTTTTCGGTTATCTGAAAATGCAAATATGCATAACAATCGTCCATTACAGTTTTTGATACTGACTGGGCTCAACGTGGACGTTTCATATGAGACCTCCATTGCTCTGTTGTCGGCGCAAATACTGTATTTATCTTGCATTTTTACGTGATTCACCTACTTTTAATGGAGATACACCAATTGTACATAAACAATATTTTTTACTTAATGTATAATTACGACCACTTATTGTAAATTACGATAACTTAATGAAGCTAATTTAATGTATAACAACTAAGAGAAAAATAAAATAAATGGTAAGTTACCGACTAAAAAAAACGTACGTACGTATGAATGATATGTTCGGGTGACGATAGCGCAGTGGTTAGATTTTTATCTTATTGAAATGTCTAATCCGTGCTTCGAATCCTGACGTCAACCATTATTCAACCATTATCCGTCTTCATTCCTGCCATGACATCGACTGTCTTCAATCTGCGGAGCCTTGACTGTATCGTAAAAAGTCAAAACATACTTAAATACTGAGCAGTACTAAATAATATGTGAACCGGTGAACTGTTTAAATGATAACATCCTGAACTCAAGTAAATAGCGGAGTCAGGAGGTGCAAAATACGTGCACTAATGCTATTAACAATCTATAGATTTATTAAAACATGTATCTCAAAACCTTATATCTCAAAACCGTCACGATGATAGGGATTATGCCCCATACAATGAAGCAATTTATCCGCGCAATACCGTAAGCAACCCATTTTTTTATAGGATCGAAGAAAAACGCATCTTCGCTATATAATTCGCGCGAGTGCGCTCTCAAGAGTTCTTTACTTTTTTACTATATTGTTTTGATTATTTATTGATATTAATACCTTATTAAATTCCTGCTAGTTGCCGTTCAAAGGATAACGGTAAAAAAACAATCGGAAATCGTCGACGTTGCTGGCCCTCAGATGACGCAGCGGGAAGTCAAGCTGTTGAAAATTATTCGCAAACAGACGGCCGAATTGAACGATAAATTGGAGGCCTTGAAAACTTCCACTAACGCAATAAAGGAGCTCTCATCGAAGAAAGGCTACGAAGATCTTCTGCAGAACGTGTCATCACCAGCATTGCGTCAAATTGTGATGGCCAACATCAAGAACGGCGAAAGGCCACCGACGGGCAAAAGATGGTCGATGGAGGATAAGCTGATGGCGTTAGCTATTTATAAACGAGGTCCTAAATCCTACGCATATTTGCAGCACCTCGTGGCATTGCCGTCCGTCAGGACCATCCTTCGCCTTCTACAAGAGATACCGATGGGCACTGGCGTAAATCGCCGGGTTCTGGCACATCTTCGAAATGCTGTGGCTAAAATGTCGTCAAAGGACAAAATGTGCATTTTGATGTTCGACGAAATGTCGTTAAAAAAAAGACTGCAGTACAACGAAGCTACCGGAATCGTGGAAGGATACGAAGATTATGGTGAACGCGGCCGAACACACGAAATAGCCGACCACGCATTAGTATTCATGGTCCAAGGCCTAGCAACACGGTGGAAGCAGCCGATTGCCTATTTTTTTTGCAAGGGCACGACAAGCAGCATAATGCTGCAAAAACTCATCGTCGATGTTGTCGAGGCGTTACAGTCCGTTGGATTACACGTGGCGGCCACCGTGTGCGATCAGGGCCCAACGAATCGTGGTGCTCTCAACGCTTTGATCCGTAACACCAAAAGTGATCGCCCGAGATCCTTCTTCAATGTCAACAATGAAAAAATTTTCACTCTCTACGATGCACCACACCTTTTCAAATCTCTTCGAAACAATTTTATGGGGAATTTTCAGCAGTGGGCTACCCAGAATCCGAAGCTCTCCAAATTCGACTATCCAGGCAACCAAATGAAGTGGGACAAGAAGGTCGCTTCGTGGAAGCACATCGTCGATTTATTCAGGATGGACCGAGAATGGATTCAAGCAAAGAAGTTGACCGAGAATCACGTCTTTCCCTCTTCAAAAAGCAAAATGCGTGTGAAGTATGCCGCGCAATGTCTAAGTAACTCCACAGCATCTATGCTGTCGTGTATTTCCATCGCGAGCGATCAAAAATTAATAGCAAGCGGAAACTGCACAGGTGAAGTTATCCGAGACTTAGATGCCATGTTCGACGCGATGAATGGTCCCGCTAATTTGAAGGACATGAAAGCAGGGCAACGGAGTCACGTTACAACGTCGTCGTATCACCCCGAAAAATGGGGACGCTACAAAAAACTCGTAGCTGAAATGTTAATGATAAAGGCAAGTGGCAAGACGTTCCGGCCTCCGTGTCAAGATGGCTTGGTGGCAACAATCTCCGCAATGCAGGATTTGTGGGGATATCTTCGGGACGAAGCCGGATACGAAAGATTGAATCTTCGCCAACTCAATCAAGATCCGTTAGAAAATTATTTTGGAGTGATAAGGCAGCACGGTGTGACAAACACCAACCCAACGTGTTCGCACTTCGAGTCGGCCATGAAAACGACGATAGTCACCCGGCTCTCGGCCCCACACAGCCGAGGAAGTAATTGCGAGACTGACAACGCGGAATGTCTGTCGGATTTACGGGACATGCTGGTGGGATCGACTGCTCCCCAAAAAGAAGAAAACAACAATAGCGCGTTGCAGTCTCCAATTCACGATTTGCCAGCTGACGATAGTGACTGTAATAACATACTACATTTGCCGGAGCTAGATTGCGAGGACTCGTTGATGGAAGAGGAACTAGCGTCCGCGGCCACTGAATCCGAGCTCTCCATCGCAGCGTACATCGCAAGATGTTTACTCAGAAACATCGATTGTGAAGTGTGTCGATTCACCATGATTTCGTCACATCCTGGCATTGATCGTGAGGAGCTGCGGGGAGAACCTGTCAATATCGGCGCCTATCCGTCCGAACAGCTTCTCACGTTTATTCGCGCTGCGTTGGCTATTTTTAAAGTGGAAGTGGTCCCTTGCCTTTATTTGAAAAACATAATGAAGTATTGTGAAGGACAACTCTTGATTGGTTGCAATACAAATTTTGTTAATTGCATCGAACATGGCGAAATGATGACACGCAAGCTGTTCGCCGTCCTCATGCGTCTACTCGTTCAGCGACAGTGCGCTCAACGCAACCAATTGCTGAAGCAGGGAGAGGAGAAAGCCGCCAATGCAGCGAAGATTGCGCAACAAAAAGCCGTTGCCAAATGGTCAGTTGTTGTATCCCTTTTCAGACAATTTCGTTCGCGCCGAATGCTCTCGTTTCGACATTATAAAAATCGTAGCTTACGAGAAATCATGGGGCATCGTTACAGGCGATCAAGTAACAATTGTAATAAATGAAGTTGCATAAAGGACATGGTAATTTCCACCTCCAAGCGTATCTTCATACATTGCACGAACAGTGCTTGTATTTATATGTATGTACTTCAATTGGTTTCATTCACAGTTTGCATTACGATTCGATGTAGATCTATCGATCGTCTTGTAGATTAAGTGAAATAATTTCATCGCAATATGGGTCTTTACATACAGGAATTTCGAACGAAACCTCGTTTCCGCTATCGCAGTATACTCGAGTTGCTGCTTCTCGCAACATGAAACTGCGAAAACACCTTCGCATCGGTGTTTCCATTCATATTTTTTATATATTCACAGACTATTTGTGCATTACGTGTTTTTTTCAATAGATTACATGCATCAGCTGCAAATTGCGATTTGGCGATTGATGGATCAGATTGTAACGCTTGGTTTTTGCCAAGACGCGCGGAAGAACGCGCGACGATGCCATGCGTTTCGACAACACGCTGAACAATTGCAGCCGAGGTTTATTACGAGGACGTAAAAATGCTAGCCCAGAATCGTCCAAGGTTTCCCAGTGAGTCACCGATCGCACAATTAAGATATATTGGAGAACGTAACACGTTGATAATTTTTTGTAAAAAAAAATGCAGGTTACATCAAAAGATCCGGCATGGCCGCCGTTCTCAGTCGCTCGCAAGGATACAGCATCCGGCGCGCAGATTAACACGCGAGGACACGTGTATTTCGGCAACACGCTGAACCATTGCAGACGAGATTTATTTCGAGGACATAAAAGTGCCAGCCCATAATCGTTCAGACAAGGATTCCCAGTGAGTCATCGATCGCACAATTAAGATATATTGGAGAACGTAACACGTTGATAATTTTTTGTAAAAAAATGCAGGTTACATCAAAAGATCCGGCATGGCCGCCGTTCTCAGTCGCTCGCAAGGATACAGCATCCGGCGCGCAGATTAACACGCGAGGACACGTGTATTTCGGCAACACGCTGAATCATTGCAGACAAGATTTATTTCGAGGACATAAAAGTGCCAGCCCATAATCGTTCAGACAAGGATTCCCAGTGAGTCACCGATCGCACAATTAAGATATATTGGAGAACGTAACACGTTGATAATTTTTTGTAAAAAAAATGCAGGTTACATCAAAAGATCCGGCATGGCCGCCGTTCTCAGTCGCTCGCAAGGATACAGCATCCGGCGCGCAGATTAACACGCGAGGACACGTGTATTTCGGCAACACGCTGAACAACTGCAGACGAGATTTATTTCGAGGACATAAAAGTGCCAGCCCAGAATCATCCAGACAAGGTTTCCAAGTGAGTCGCTGATGGCACAATTAAGATATATTCGAAAACGTAACACGTTGATAATTTTTTGTAAAAAAATGCAGGTAACAAAAGATCCGGCATGGCCGCACTCTCCATGGCATGGCTCTCTTCATGGCATGGTCTTTCTCAGTCGCTCGCAAGGATACAGCATCCGGCGTGCGGATAAACATGCGTCGACGCTCGTACGGTTAGGCAACACGCTGTACTGTCGCTTCGACCAGAAAAAAATTGCTGGAGGCACCGAAAGCCTTTTAAAAAAAAGCAGACAAGAAAAAAATGAAAGGAAAGAATACGAAAAAAAAGCGGTTATCGAAGTGAATAATTCTCGTAATAATTGTTTGCTCGACTTGACGTACACAATTTGATAACACGGCGTTCCATTGCTTTATGAATTTGTATCTCGCTTTTGTCTTCGCAATATTTCTGATGAATGTTTTCACTACGGGAATCAAACACAAGAATCAATTTACCTAATTATCCACCGAAAAATACTTGCTCATGGTGGCCGCGGTCAGGGGAAACCGGGAAAACCGGGAAAAGTCAGGGAAACTAAAAATTGGTACTACTCTTCGTTGATAGAGAAATAAATAACTTATCAAAAACACGCATCTGTTGAGAATACATTTTTTTTTTATTCGCGTTATACATTTTTTAATAGATATCCTTAGAATTTCGGTCAGGCAAAATTAATAAATTGGTCAGGGAAAAATCAGGGAAAGTGTACGCATAGTACGTTTTTATTGACATCTATTCACATTTTGAGCCAATTTTTTGTTTTTTGCTTTTGGTTTGTTCTCTTTATTTTGTTGATTCCAAATGTATATTATGCCCTTGTTGAGTGCGCTGAACAAAATTTTAAGCAAGTGGATCGCCATGTTTAACAACTCGAAAAACGTACTGTATTACAAAATTGAGTTATCAATTCAAGAACTATTCTGTGTCCGCTTCGGTTTATTATTATTATGTTAGTCTTGTTATGCTGTGAAATGCTGCGATGAAGTTAGTGTTTATTTCTCTGAAAAGAGAAGATAGCGAAATCTTACATAAATTACCCATATAGACAAGCGCCACGAAAAAGTAGCAGTTGGCGCTTGTCTATCTGGGTACCAATGATGACTTTGCTCGTATGTAAAGTTGACAAAACGTTATATCGTTTCCTTTTTCAAGTTTTTCGATATTTTATCATAATTATTGTAAATTGTTACTTATTTTTGAAGCGATATGAATAACAGTCTATTAGTACGATGCGAGTGCGGAAAAAAATGTTCTCACGAGTGAGAGTTTGCAATACGGACCGAAGGCAAGTGTTGCCCCTAGTGAGTAAGACCACCGGTGGTTGCCGGCCAAAATCACCGCAAAACAACCGAAAAAACCACCGGTGGTTTCCAAACTTTTCCGCACCGCAATAAACCGCAAAACAACCGATCTTTTTCTTTCTTATAAGGAAAAAAAGATCGGTTGATTCCTTATAAGGAAAAAAAGATCGGTTGATTCCTTATAAGGAAAAAAAGATCGGTTGTTTTGCGGTTTATTGCGGTGCGGAAACCGCAAAACAACCAATGAGGGGAAAAAATCGGTTGTTTTGCGGTTTATTGCGGTGCGGAAAAGTTTACCCTAGCAATCCCGGCGACCACGAAAACGACCTAAAAAACCGAAAAAGCGACCGAAGAAACGACCGGTTGTTAAATGCAAAAAAATAACCGTTCAAAAGAGGCAAAAAAAGAAAAGCGACCGCGAAAACAACCATTGAAATTTTTTTCGGTTGGTCGTTTTTTAGTCGAGCTAAAAAAGAAGACACTCAACCGCTCGGCCATCGACTGACTTAAAAATGAAAGCATAAAAGTCGATGAAAAGTTGTGAGCCAACTTGTTTTACTAATTCGACATATGCTTTTCGGATGCTTCGATTGAGCTGTTATTCTATTTCTATATTATATGCATCTATTGAAGAAAAATGAATCAATTGAAAATATGAATTCATTTAGTTATTACCACGTGACATCTCAGTAAGGTTAGGTTCGCTAACAACCCAACCTAACTTGTCGCGAAACTGTATACGGCAACTTGACGAAATAAAATTCGACAGTAACCATGTTTATCACTACGAAGTTGGTACTGTTTACCAGATCAACTCCGTCAGCCAATCAGCGAGCGTGACAAATAAGCTGAGCTCGCTTAGCATTGAGTTTCAGACCACTGGGGCGAAGGACCCGCGCGAGAGGGCGAAGGACCCGCGCGAGAGGGCGAACGACACGCGCGAGAGGGCGAAGGACCCGCGCGAGAGGGCGCAGGACCCGCGCAAGAGGGCGCAGGACCCGCGCGAGAGGGCGATGGCCCCGAGCGAGAGGGCGAAGGACCCGCACGAGAGGGCGCAGGACCCGCGCGAGAGGGCGCAGGACCCGCGCGAGAGGGCGAAGCCCCCGCGCGAGTGGGCGAAGGACCTGCGCGAGAGGGCGAAGGACCCGCGCGAGAGGGCGAAGGCCCCGCGCGAGAGGGCGAACGACCCGCGAGAGAGGGCGAACGACCCGCGCGACAGGGCGAAGGACCCGCGCGAGAGGGCGCAGGACCCGCGCGAGAGGGCGAAGGACCCGCGCGAGAGGACGCAGCAATACGTAAGTATATTGTATCCATCCTTATCGACACTTATTCTTAAAATATTAACCCTCCATGTGTAAATGTATCGTTTTTACGCTCCATGTGTAAATGTATTGTTTCGCATACACGCTCTGTACACTGGGTCTTTCAGGGAACAGTCCGTTTTTTTTTAATATTCTAAGCTTCCGAAAAATCTAAAAAATGCAGGGATACTTCTCGAAGTGTCTACTACACGGCCCAAGTGTTCCCGAAGCCGAAAGTTTATAACTATTGTTAATAAAAATTAAATTGTAGTAAAAAATGGGGGAAAAAACGGGTTTTTGTTTTACAATGCATAACTTCGCAATAAACAATTGTAAAAAAAACGGTTGTAGGATTCTGTAGCTTAGACTATGAGCTTTCTAAATGATATAGAGCCATTGGCGTGGGCGTAAAAAAGTTGAATTATTTTAGCACCTGAATGTGGGGAATATTTTACGAAGTTAGGCATGTTACAAGTACAGTGAACGCTAATTATCCGCTGCAAAATCAATGTTTATTATAAAAAATGTTATATTGTATTAATACAAAGACAAAAAATGTTATTTTAGGTCAGTTTTGGTTACTTCAGGACGCGCAGTTGTTGCAATATCTATTAAACAAATTACAATGAAAATAGTCAGAAAAATCATAAAATTACAGGAAACATATATTTTAGTTATAAACATACCGAAAAACTACGAAACAAGCAAAAAAACTACATCCGCTTACCTACGAAAACACCGAAGCCGTCTGTACACTGACCCTTTGAGGGAACAGTCGCGACTTGCACAGACTGGCGTTTGCCCGCTATCGTCTAGACCCGGGCGCCACTTAGGCCTTTTGTCTACACTACTAAATAGATTTTTTAGGGGGGGGGGGGGGGGGGGAGCCGAAGCCAGCACTTTATTGGTTGGCGGGAAATTTCAGTTCGAAATTCCGACTGTTTCCTAAAAGACCCAGTTTACACACGGAGGGTTAATATGCCGGAGGGACCAGGGGCCCCGCGAGACGAGTAGAAACCACCCGTCAAACCACCGGGTGGTTTTTTGCAATAAAAAAAACGAAAATTGGTCGAAACCACCGTAAAAACGACCGCTCTAAAAAATGTTATTTGGTCGTATTTTCGGTCACCGATGCATCAAAACGACTGTTGAAACGACTGGTCATAAAATTTATATTCGCTCGTTTTTACGGTAAATATAAAAAACACTGTCAAATCGACTTACCTTTGAAGATTATGCTCCGTCGTTTTCACGGTAATCGATGACGAGAAACCACCGTGTAAACAACCATCTTTCGAATGTTTTGTTCGGTCGTTTCGCGGTAGTCGAAGACGAGAAGTCACCGTGAAAACGACCGTCTTCCGAATGTCTTGCCCGGTCATTTTGCGGTAGTCGATTACGAGAAATCACCGTGAAAACGACCGTCTTTCGAATGTTTTGCTCGGTCGTCTTCACGGTAGTTTCTCGACATCTATTACCGTGAAAACGACGGAGCGTAATCTTCAAAGGTAAGTGTTTGACCGTTTTTTTAATATTTAGTAAAAAAACGACCAAATATTAATTGTATGACCCGTAATTTCAACAGTCGTTTTTATGCATCGGTTACCGAAAAAACGACCGAATAACATTTTTTTAGGGCGGCCGTTTTTACGGTCGTTACGACAAACTTTCGGTTTTTTTTTGCAAAAAAACAACCCGGTGGTTTTTACGGTAAATTGGCGGTGGTTAAGATTGCTAGGGTAGTGCGAGAAACTTTTTCTGATCTCGTGTGATTTCTAAACTCGCGTTCGTCTCCTGCTGCAAACTCACACGTCGCGAAAAAGTTTCATCGCACTAGTATCGTAATGTACTATTATTATTCTCACCCGGCAGAGATGACTTGTTTTCTTCCCTAGGGAGAGTAATGAGACCAAATTGCGCATGCGTACGAGTCATTGGTTAAACATAAACGGTTTTCTGCCCGCGTTTGAAGGGAGAAAATATCTCTCTATATTATAAAAAGATTTCGCCGCCGCCGCCGCCGCCGCCGCCGCCGCCGCCGCCGCCGCCGCGGCCGCCGTGTAGGATAATCGACTTTGACCCTAATTTGACCCTACTTTGACCCTACTTTGACCCTACTTTGACCCTACTTTGACCCTACTTTGACCCTACTACTCGAGTTTTACCCTACGTCCCTAAGGGAATTCGGCTGATTTTTTCTAAGTCGCAAAGGGTCTTAAAAAATGTGAATTTTTCTAAGTCCCAAGGCGAAATGCCCGAAAAAGAGTGCATTTTTTGTATTTATTTGGGCAGGAGTAGCAGCAGAAGAAAATAAAAGACGGTAACAGATTATGTCAAGTTTATTTGTTTTGCTTTCCTGTCATATCATGCCAGCAGGAACGACAGCAGGAAAATTTAAATTTACGGTAAGTATTTTTTTATATATTTTTGTCTCTCTCTCTCTCTCACGGTAAGTATTTTTTTATATATTTTTGTCTCTCTCTCTATCAGAAACGTGTATCAGAAACGTGAATCATAGGAAAGAGGATTTCGTTTTTATGAATCGGTAATCATCAGAAGAGTGATTGGGAATATTTATTTATTTGATTAAATAAAATTTAAACATATATAAGTGTTACTTTCAAATTTTTTTGTGAGTACTTTGAGTTTTTTTTTAATATGAATTCGAATAAAGTAAAACAATATATAACCGGCGATGGAAACTGTTTGTTTAGATCTCTGGCTTTTTTTAATATAATGATCAAGAGAAACACAGGCAGGTTAGACGTAAGATTGTTTCCAACGTGGTTGATAATTGGCAGCGTAACGCGCCATTTATCATTGGTGATGAATCGTATAGTGACATAGTAAGAACCGATTTCGAATATAAAGATCACATGATGAAAGATGGTTCGTATGGAGGTGAAGTGGAGGTACAATCTTTTGTGGATCATTATAATGTGCATGTGTCAGTTCATAGAAGTGACTCAAATACAACGAGTGAATATGGCGAAAGATACATGAACGGTCATTTGACTCTTCTTTTATCAGGCAGAATTGATGCAGGGCATTATGACGTTTTGGAATGTTTAAATACGGATTTTTGGACAGCGTATAACAGGCATTATAAACGTATGTACTACGCGAAAAATAAAGATTTCATTAATGAAAAAAGACATACGAAACAACTCGATGAATTGGCTTTGAAGAAAAAACGCGATTCAGACAAAGTGGAAAATATGAACGAAGAGCGCTTAATGAAAAAAAGGAAAAAGGACATGATAAAGAATATGGATGAAAAAAGGATAAATAAAAAAAGAGAAAAAGACAGAGTAAATAACATGAATGAAGAAAATTTGGAAAAGAAAAGGAACAAAGATGTTGTGGAAAACATGGATGAAGATAGATTGGAAAAGAAAAGGAATAAAGATATTGTAAAAAACATGCAAAAAGACAGATTGCAAAAGAAAAGGAACAAAGATGTGGTAGAAAACATGAATAAAGAAAGATTGGAAAAAAAAAAGAAATAAAGATGTGGTTATTAATATGGACAAAGATAGGTTGAAAAGGAAAAGAAATAAAGATATGAACAGTAATATGGATGAACAACGGTTAAATAAGAAACGAAAAAAAAGATGTTGTAGATAATATGACAGAGGATAGACTAAATAAAAGACGATGTGTTCAACAAGTTAATAAAATGTGGCCAAATAAAGTTGTTTATTTTGGACTTCCGTTTCCGGGTGCGAATGGAGTGGACGCGTGTGAGATGGGGTGTGAGTTTGTGAAGGGAGTGGAAAGGATTGGAGTGATATGGAGGTGAGAAAAGGGCAGGCGGGGATTAAGGAAGGGATAGGGAAGGGCCGGTGATAAAAGGTTTAGAAGGGCGGTGGGAGAGTAAAGGGTTAATCGGAGAAATGAGGTAGAAGAAGAGGTTAGGAAACTGGCTGGGACGGCGGAGGGGAAGGGGGACGCGGGAGAGGATCAAGACACGTGGCGACAGGTGCGGAGAAAGTAAGAAGCAGGAGGTAGAAAGAAGTGTGGAAGGAGATAAAGAAGGAATGGTAAGGTAGAGAGTGAGAGAGGATAGGAGATACGGAAAGCCGGCAGAGAGGGGCAGAGAGGATAGAGGGGAAAAATGGTTTAGGCGGAGGTGCAGAGAACTGGGATACTGGAAGAAGTGGTGGGAAGAGGTGAAAAAGGAGTGAAGAGGGAAGGATTAAGGAACAGGGAGAATAATAAAGAGAGGAAGCGGAAAAGTAGGGACGAGATGAGAGGTTAGAAAACGGCGCGGTGGGGGCAGGGGAAAGGAGACGAAGAAGAGAGATAGGTGGAGACAGATATGGAGAGCGGCAGAAGTTGGAAATAGATAGCTAAGACGGCGGCAATTTCGAATAAGGTCGACAGGCGGAAAGGTAAGAAAACGTGCTGGTTGAAGGCGGAGAGAGAAAGGTAGATGGAGAGTGATAAAAGGAGGAGTGGAGAACAAAAAGTAGAGTAGGAAGACAGAAGAGGGTGGAAAATTGAGAGGAAGAGGAGGAGAAAGAGAACAAGAGAAAGGTGGAATGTGGGCAACAAGGGAAGACAGGTAGCGAAGACAGCGGCGAAAGAGAGAACGAGAAATGTGGGATAATTACAGGGTAAAGTAGGACTCGAAAGGAGGATAAGGAAGAGTGTACAGAGCGAGAGAAGGCGAGAAACAGAAAGTGAAGAGCGATTGTGGATAAAGTAGAAAGGGGAAAGAACAGAGAACATGGGAAAAGCAGGAGATAAATAGGAACGAAGAAGGGGAGAGAGAGGGCATAGAAACGGGGAAATGGAAATACGGAATAGAAATGGGAAATGGAATAGAAATGGAAAATGGAATAGAAATGGAAAATGGAATAGAAATGGAAAATGGAATAGAAATACGGAATGAATGAAGGAGAGAGAGAGAGAAAAGGAATGGAGTGAAAGAGTGGAAACGGAAGTCGGCGAGGAGAGGGGAGAGCGAGCGGGCGAGCGAAAGAAGGCGTGAGCGAGCGTGCGAGCGAAAGAAGGCGAGAGGCGAGCGAGACGTGGCGAGAAACGAGCGAGACGCGGCGAGAGACGAGCGGGCGGAGAGAGGCGAGCGAACGGGTGCGGAGCGGCGAGCGAGCTAGCGTGGAGCGGCGAGCGAGCTAGCGTGGAGCGGCGAGCGAGCGAGCGTGGAGCGTGGAGCTGCGAGCGAGCGAGCTTGGTGCGGCGAGCGGGCGGAGAACAGCGAGCGAACGGAGAGCGAAACGAGCAGAGGAGAATGGAGTGAGTGGGAGAAAGGCGAGCTAGGATAATTGCGAAGGGTGTTAAACGAGAGATGAGAAAGAAGCGTGCGGCGGATAAATGGTAAGAAGGTATGAGAGTGACGAAGCGAAGCGAGGAGAAAATGAATGTCGAAGAAAGAAGGAATGTAAAAGAAAATATATAGGCTCGGAGAGAGAGAAGTGCGAGTGCAAGAGGAAACTGAAATGTAGGGATGAGTGAGAAAGATGGTGTGAGACAGCGAGGAAGGAAATGGCGTAAGAGAGGAAGACTGAATGAAAAAAAAAAAGAAAATGTATAAAGTGTACCAAGGAGACAACCTTGTAAAAAAATCTTGCAACCCTTCGGGGAGCCAATAAAGACACATACATACACATACAAGTTGTTTATTTTGATTTTGGGGACATGGATTATGTTTGTCCACATTGCTCGGCATTATTTTGGAAAGTTGAATTTTCAAAAAAAAGTTGTTGTCATTTCGGAAAAGTAAAACTTCCTGTTTTGAGCGACTATGATGAAAATTAAAAAAAAATTATTATTGTCCGATCGAAAATATAGGCAATTAATTCGTTACTACAATAACAGATTTTCTTTTGCAAGTTTTAATGCCAATGTTATAAATGAATGTCAAAAAGGAATTTATAATTTAAAAATACAAGGTCAGGTTTGTCATGTAACGCCAAATAGTTTACTTACAAAAGAAAATCAAACTCCACATGGTGGTCAAATTTATATTTATGATGATTACGAAGCGACTGAAGAACGATTGAAAGAAAATAATAATTTGTCTAAAAAACATATGAATATCATAACGAAAGTACTAAATAATAATCCTTATGCTAAAAAATATAAAAATTTGTATGAAATAACCAAAAATGCAATAGTTCCGGAATATTATTTATACTTTGTTCGTAATATCAGATTAAATAAACATCGTTATAATTTGCCAACTACCGCAGAATGTGCAGCCTTAATTGTGTCAAAAGATGGTGAAATTCCTCAATTTGATTTATGTGTCTATCCAAAATGTCCTAAAGGAGATAATTCTTGCACATATATGAATAAATTATCATTCCATATTGACCCCATGACTTTTCCAATAATGTTTCCTTGTGGAGATTTAGGATGGAATCCATCATTTGAACATTATAATACTACAAAAAGACTAACAGCTTTGCAATATTATGCATACCGTTTGGCGTACAGACCCAATAGTAAATTTAATCCGATTTTATTTTGTGGTCGTTTAACGCAACAGTACGTCATTCAAGCATATATAATTATTGAAAACAATAGATTACATTTTTTTAGACAAAATCAAAGAATTTTCAAAAGAAATGCGTATTGAATGCTATCAAGGAATAGTAGATCATGTTGCACGAAGTGTTTTGAAAATCCTAATAATGGTAATGTATCGGAAAGATTAGAAAATGTTTTTATGTAACTCATGTGTCACGAGCGGATCCTGAGTTTCGCGCTGCGCAACTCTGGATCTGCAGAAAGATGATCCTCCGTAAATCTATTGCGTCTTTGCAACTGAATCTTCGTGCTGACGAGGGCCGCAGCGGTAAAATTCCGCTGCTGCCGCCGTCGGCACGAATGAAATTTAAACCTTAGAAAGGCTGACTGTCGAGCGCGTGGCTCGGCGGCAGATATCGCAAGAGCGTTCTCCTCCGCCGAGTCCAATGATAAGAAAACCGAGAGAATTGCAAAAAGATTCCCCCGGCCTGTCACCCGCCGGTCACACGATCGGCGGATGAGCACGCCGGGGAAGTTAGTCCCGTTTAGACACGAGAAGCGAGAGCTTGTCAACGGCTAAACTCCTCGTAAAGCACTCGCAAAGTTTATCAATCTGTCGGAAAGAAATCCACGTCCCAATAGAAATCGTGCTTTGCGCCGATAGGGACGATGGAACTCTGAATAGTTTTGCGCCGCGACGGTCAGCCTTTACGTGCTAAATAATAAGTGTTATATCTTGTGCCACGAACAATTTGATTATCTGTCGTGTAGAATTAAGCACTCGCAGCCACCGAATTAATGAAGGAGTGAAAGTGTCTGCGAACAAATATTCTATTGTAAGTAGAGTTAAGACCGAAACATTAAAAAGGAGAAATTATAATAACGTTTCGAGGACCGAATTAATTTCGGCCACAATAAATTTTTACTTAGTTATCATATCACAAAACAAAATTCAACCAATTATTATTTAACCAAGTCCAATCATCCACAAGTAACGTCCTGTAGAGGACGACCGGAAAGAACCCAAAACAAAATTAAATATAAACCCTTCGTATTCTACACGAAGGGGTTGACTTGAGAGCCCAATAACGCCCTGGGACGTAACACATGCATGAGAAGTGCAATTTCTCGTGCCTGGTGAGAGTGGCTTAAGTGGCGTTTTATAGCCATATATTCCATGACACTGCTGCGCATGCGCAAATCGGCTCGATTTTACTTCTCGCACGCACTTCTCGCACGCACTTCTCGCACGCACTTCTCGCACGCACTTCTCGCACGCACTTCTCACACGCAAATCCCGCGCGGCGCTCCTCTCGCACGCGAATCTTGCGCCAAAGTGCTTGCGCGCAGCACCGCACATGACGCCGCGACGTCTCCACTTGTACCGCGCAATTGTCGAGACAACGACGCTGAGAACATGGGTGATAGTGAAGAAGACGGGGAGGCGGAAATTCGCGAGGCAGCGAAAAAAGTGGTGGACAATTTGCTGCCGGACAAATCGGCACGACTTTATAAGCAGTGTTACCTGCAATTTGTCGAGTGGCAGAAACGGCGAGGGATAACCTCACTTTCAGAGGACACCATGTTGGTGTATTTCAGCGAGCTCGCGGAAACGTTCAAGCCGTCGTCTCTTTGAGCGAAATATTCGATGCTCAAGAGTACAATCCTGAACTTCCATAACGTCAACATTGGCAAGTACAAGCAGTTGGCCACATTCATGGCAAAGAAGAGCAAGGGGTTCGTGTCGAAAAAGTCGAAGATTCTGCAACCGAGTGAAGTGGAGAAGTTCTTGACTGAAGCTCCGGACCACCAATATCTCGCTATCAAGGTAAGATTATGATTCGAAATGCTTTTTAAAATGACAATATTTATAACCTATAAATCCTGGTTTATAATTGGTTTCAGGTGGCACTCATCTTCGGCATCACTGGAGCCTGTCGCAGAGAAGAGCTGAAGAACATCACTCTCCGAGACATTGAACACCACGACAACATCATACTTGTGACGATTCCAAAGACGAAGAATGACATCCCCCGCAAGTTCAGTATCGATGGGGAGTTCTGCAAAATCATCAAGAAGTATGCGTCGCTGCGTCCCAAGAATGTTGACAGTGACCGCTTCTTCTTGTCGATGAGAAATGGAAAGTGCACGCACCAAGTCATTGGAATCAACACTTTTGGAGCCATGCCGAAGATAATAGCAGAGTACTTGGGACTCGACGAGCCAGCCAAATACACTGGGCATTCATTCCGTCGAACTTCAGCGACAATGCTGGCGGATGCAGGGGCCGATCTTCTGACTCTCAAACGCCATGGAGGATGGAAGTCGGATCAAGTGGCTATGGGGTACGTCGCAGATTCAATCAGCAACAAAAAGAAAATCTGCCAGCAAATTTGCAGCTCGGTCGACCTGAATCGACCAAGTTCATCAACATCTTGGACAACAGCGATGGAACCACCAGCGACACGAAAGGAAAATGAGAATGCGAATGGAAATAAAATCGACATCGAAACCATCCCACCGAGTTGCTCGAAGGCTGAAGTTGACGACAAGGAAAATTCTGCTGCGTCGCTGAACAAAATGCCAGACAAGAAAGTCTCCATCGCTCTCAACAACTGCAACGTAACATTTCACTTTGGAAAAGATTGAGCCTATAGTCAAGTCACAATATTTACTTTGAGTAAATATGACGTTTCGTTTTTAATTTCAGTTTAAGTTTCACATGTGATTTAAAAAAGAGTGTAATAATTTCCTAAAGTTCCTAACGAGTTCAAAGTATAATTTAAGGTACAATTTTAAGAATTTGTTAAACGTACAGAATGTACTATTGCTTGATTTTATTTTTGTTTCTTTTTTTTTTCGTTGGACTAAAAATTTCTAGTCCGCTTGGGTAATCACCCGTAATATACTTATGTATAAACGATGTTAATGCGTGAATAAAAGATATAATTGATAGAAAAAAAACATTTTTAGCATTATTAATTTCTTTTTTCTTTTTTGGGGGGCTCCGCCCCCCCAACCCCCCGCCGGGGCTTCGCCCCGGGCCCCACCAGGGGCTTCGCCCCTGGACCCCGTTGGCCAGTACGGGCTTCTCGAGTGCACTCGATTGCACTTCTCATGCATTCGTTACAAAAAATAGTATGCGATACTCGTGCTCAAAAGCGGCCATTATACGCAGAATGAAGTTGATCGCGCTTGCCGCACTCGTACCACAGGCAGCACTCGCCTTCGGCTCGTGCTGCTGTGGTACTCGTGCGGCTCGCGCGCTCAACTTCAGCCTGCGTATAACGGCCGCTTTCTCGCACTCGTATCGCAAAGTACTATTATTTTGCCATCTACGTATTTAGGAAGTCCTAGACATATGCACCAAAATTACCAAGATGCAATGGCAATAGTTAGATCAATTGGTCGCCCAGATTTATTTATAACAATGACGTGCAATCCGAAGTGGCCTGAATTAAAAAGAATATTAAGTAAATTTCCACCAGGTACAACGTATAATGATATTCCAAATATTACGGTACGGTTATTTTATGCGAAGCTGCGATCTCTTTTATCGGATATTATTAGTGGAAAAATGTTTGGAAAAATATTAGCATATGTTTACACAATAGAGTTTCAAAAACGTGGTTTACCTCATGCACATATGTTATTTGTGTTAGACTATAAAAACAAATTAACGACGGCAGAATCTATTGATAAATATATAAGCGCAGAAATTCCGGATACTAATAGCGAATTACAAGATTTGGTGATAAAACATATGTTACACGGACCTCACACAGATTATTCTCCGTGTTACAATAAAGAAAAAGATATTTGTTCGAAAAAATTTCCAAAACCATTTTGTGATTTTACGGAATTTGAACAAAATGGTTATCCTAAGTATAGACGTATAGATAATCGTAATGCGGGTCATGTATACAATAAGAGAATCAATAATGATTTTATAGCTGTCGACAATTCAATGGTAGTTCCATATAACAAAGAGATTCTCAAAAAATATAAATATCATTGCAACGTTGAATATTGCGCTTCAATTATGAGTGTGAAATATATTTATGCTTATTTACACAAAGGACTTGATCGAGCTTATTTAGAAATAAAACAGAAAAATAGAAAAATTTACGATGAAATTTCAGATTATATTGATAGTAGGTACATTAGTCCTATGGAAGCTGCGTGGCGTATAGAAGAATTACCACTTTCTGATAGATCGCATCCTATCATTCGTTTAGCAGTCCATGTAGAAAATCAACAAAATATTACATTCGAAGAAAATAAAGAGGAAGAAGCATTGATAAAATATGAAACAACTTTAACTGCATGGTTTAAGCTTAATAAATGTGATGAAAATGCACGCAAGTTGATTTATGTTAACATTCCAGAACATTACGTATTCAATTTACAGAAAAAAGTTTGGGAAAATCGTCGTATATTCTCAAAAGCAATTGGTAGAGTTGCCAGTGTTAGTCCAAAAGATGTAGAACGTTTTCATTTAAAATTAATATTACATCATGTTAAGGGAGCAACATAATTTGAAGATTTGAAAACGTATGAAAATATAAGGTATAATACTTTTAAAGAGACAGCAATTGCAATGGGTTTAGTTGAAAGCGATACAGAAATTTTAAGAATTTTTGAGGAAGCATGTTGTATTATGATGCCTACAGAATTGCGTAAATTCTTTGCTTGGTTTGTTCTTTCTGATAACTTTATGTTATCACGAGAAATTTGGAATAAGTTCAAAGAATATTTTTGTGAGGGTTTTGTGGAGAATAATGAAAATAGAGCATTATATGAGATTAAGGAAATTTTTTAATTAGAAAACATGAGATGCACAGATTTTGGGCTTCCTGAACCTAAGGATGATTTTGAATTAAATATTGAAAATGAAAGGAAAAAAATGTTGTCGCATGAAAATGAGTTTAAAAAATTAAAGGCACAATTAAACGATGATCAAAAAAATATTTTTGATAAGGTAACTGCGAAGGAACTGATAAGATGATTTATATTGATGGACCTGGATGTACGGGAAAAACTATTCTTTAGAAAACATTAATTCATTATTTTATTGGTAATGGAAAAAAAGTACTCGCTATGGCATGGACAGGCATCGCGTCGATTCTTCTACCAGGAGGAATTACGAGTCACAAAACATTTAAATTGCCTTTAGATTTTAGTAGTATGGAAACTTCATTTTTTAAATTAGAATCAGATAAAAAAAGAATTAGGGAATGTGACGTGATAATTTGGGATGAAGCCTCGATGATACCTAAAAAGGAATTAGAAATTGTTGATAAAACTATTCGGGATTGTTGCAATATAGATCACCTTCCATTTGCAGGAAAATTGATTATATTTGGAGGTGATTTCCGACAAATTCTTCCGGTGGTTAAAAATGGAACAAAGTTTAGTATTATAAATGTAACGATTAAATATTCACGTGTATGTCATCTATTTAAAATACTAAAATTTAAAAAAAAATATGCGTTCAAAAGATAAACATTTTTCTGATTTTCTATTAAAAATTGGAAAGGGAAATATCGAGTCATTTGAAATACCTACTAATTGGGAAAGTGAAGACATTTGTACAGCTATATATGGTTCGAGTATTAACGAAAAAGATGATTTATCAAGTCGTGCTATTTTGGCTTGCCATAATGATGATGTTTATAGATTAAATGATAAAATATTGGAAAAAATTAAACGCGATAAAAAAATTTATTATAGTATTGACTATGCGAAACACAAAGGAGTTGATCAAGCAGATAATGATGTTGAATTAAATTATCCAACAGAATATTTGAATTCATTGAGATTTCCGGGACTTCCAGTTCATAAACTGACATTAAAAGTTGGAGCAATCGTAATGCTTATAAGAAATTTAAGTATAAAAGATGGATTATGCAATGGAACAAGAATGAAAATTATTTCGTTATTCAAATACAACATAAAAGTAGAAATAATTACAGATACACAAGCCGGTAATTGCGCTTTTATTCCAAGAATAATATTAGATACTGGCGAATTTTCATCTCTTCCATTTATTCTGTATAGAAGACAATTTCCGATTGTTTTGGCATTCGCAATGACAATTAATAAGTCTCAAGGACAAAGTTTTAATAAAGTTGGTATATATTGTAGAAGGCCTTTATTTTCTCATGGACAATTGCATGTGGCATTGTCAAGATGTGAAAATGCAGATCAATTATATATTGAAAATGATTCAGAAGATTTAGAAGAAATAAAAAATATTGTATGGAAAGAAGTATTTAATTGATGCATGTATTAGTGTATGGGCATGTTTTTCAAAAATCTGGTGGCTGTGCGACAGTATTACAAGTATTTTATATAAAACGAAAAACAATGGCGGCTGTGTGCCAATATTAGAAGCATTTTATCTAAAAAGAGAAACAATGGCGGCTGTGCGCCAATATTACAAGTATTTTATATAAAACGAAAAACAATGGCGGCTGTGCGCCAATATTACAAATATTTTTTATTACAAAATTAACATATTACAAATTTAAATTTAAAACGGCGGCGGCGGCGGTTTTTATAATATAGAGAGATACAAATATTGCGTGGGGGGGGGAGCGCGCGAAGCGCGCGGGGGGGGGGGGGGCGAAGCCCCCCCCCCCCAGGGGTTTGCGCGCGAAGCGCGCAGGGGGCGAAGCCCCTCTAGTATTTCGAATATATTTCCACATGTATCTTACACCTAGCTTTTTTCCATGTGGGTAATAGAGGATTTTGCATTTTTTTAATGTCTTTCGAGCTCAAATACGTCTGTAAAGAAGAACCTTTGCTTCCTCAAAATTTAACACTTTTAACAAAGCTTCGTTTATGAGGAAGTTAAAATCGATAAACGGTACTTTCTCATAGATGCGTGAAAAGTTTAAAATTCTGAGGAAGCAATTTGCAAGGTTCTAATTTTTTTTTTATGAAAATATCGTTATCGCCGGAATTTGAAAATCTGAAAAAAACTCTGAAAAATCCCATATCAGATATAACATTTTCCTTAACCCAGAGTGGGCTGAAAGTTGTTTCTATTTTTTCGTAGTTTCTCACTTTTTCGGTCGCTGATTCCGAAATCTCCGAATTCGAGACCGAGGACTCAACAGCAAGAGGAGGGGTACTCGTCGGACAGCGAAATGCTGAGGAACTCGAGGTTGCTCGATGGCGCGGACCAAACCGTCTTTTTGCGTCGTGTCGAGCCTTCGGCATCGACTTTGCGGCGTAAACCGTCTTTTTGCGTCGTGTCGAGTTTTCGGTGTCGACTTTTCGGCGTGTCCAGTTTTTGTTTCGCCGTGTCGACTATATTTATGCCGACTTTTCGTCGTGTCGACTTTTTAGTATCGTCTTTTCGGCGTGTCGACTTTATAGTGTCGACTTTTCGGCGTGTTGAGATTGTGGTGCCGAAATTTGATTGCCTTTAAATCGTGTAGTGTGCAGTTTTCACAATTGCGCGGTGTATAGTTGGCGGTGTTGAGTTTTATTATGTAGCGCTGGCCCCGTGTACAGTCGCTCTGCGAAAACCTATTGTACAGATTTGGTGCCGTGTAGGGCAACACAGTGTGCAGTTTTGTGTGTTCACTTCATCGGTGAATACATTTTGTGTTGTGCGCGAAAAGTTTTCAGTGTTGAGATTTCTTGTACGGAACTGCCTGTGTGTACAGTCGTTCAGTGTATACTTTTTGTGTACAGTCGTTCAGTGTGTTGTTTTTGTGTCGAATCGGGAGGTGTAGAGTCGGACCCCACCCAGGCACTGCGCTGAACGAATACGGATCCAACCCGCGGAATATACAGGGGAATCGTCACTTCTGGTGGCGCTTCCTCTGTAATATTCGCGAGTCCGCTAATGTTGGAGTTTTTAAACATGGCGAGATCGCTGCACATTGATGGGACGTTTTCGGTAACTTATTAATATTAATGTCAAATTTATTCTAATTAATATCAAGAGCCGAGATAGCTTCTCGATGCCAAGTATAAAAGAGAAATTTGCCGCGCGAGATGAGGTGCTACCACTACTCTTATTTACTAGTAGTAGTAGTTAAGCTGTATTTTGGTTACGTTCAAACGTGTATCGAGTTATCCCCGTACATGCGTCACGTAAAAAAAATGTTTTAGGTTCAATATTTTTCATTATATTTCTATTTCGAATGATACATGGTTGCGCGGTTGGTATGCTAATTGTCTTTCATTATCTTTAATGGATTAATAGACGTTACTGGTTACCTAGGTGGTACCACGAACACCTAACGCCCATCAATTATGGATTATCTTTATCAGGGAGGGTGATAAGGTAAGCTAAATCATTAAACAAAAGAAAAAACACGTAAAAATTCCTTACTAAGGCGGAAAATGTCCGCTGCTGTTATATTTTGGTCCAAGAATAGTAAATCCACAGTCACTTTTTTGTTCCTTATGAGAAGTATTACCGGAAAGAAACGTTAAATATCGGCGCCCCGGAAATCGCTATCGTGCCTATGATGAAGCAATCAATAATTTTTATGGAAAGACGAAACAATGTTATTATATCCGGACGAATTATAATGTGTTCGAGAATGCCGCAGGTGGATGATGGTGGAGCAGGTATAAAATAAAGTCTCGAGTCGGCCAATTAACAGGGAAAAAATAATAACGATGTTTATTAATATGGATAGCAGTTACACAAAATATGCTTGAGCGAGTCCCGTAGAGCCTGAGAAAATATCACTGAGCGAGTCCACATGTCACAAAAAGACGCACTGAGCGATTCCAAACGTTGTATAAACCACGATGAGTAGGTCCAAAATTGTTTGTCGAGCCGAACTGCACGGCTCGATTATACTAATCGTCCGAGAGAATTCGTCCCTGATGAGCTGAGTCACGGAGCGAGCCGTGTGGGAAAAAACGCGCGCGGGACATGCACGTCACCAACGTCGCCGGAGTTTTCCCCCGGATGAGGCCTGTACCGAATTCGAGCAATACCGAGAGATAAGAGAACTGATTGTCCCGAATCTAATGAGCAGTACGAGAAAAGAGTAGAACCCCGATGAGTCGACCCGGATGAGACCAAAACTTGAGCGCCGGTTGCGTGTCGCGGAGACTGAGATACAATAGCGACCGGCCGTTGCGAGCACGGCCTCGTGGCGCCGATCGAGCGGGAGATCCCGCGCGCAAGCGCGCTCCATGCCGTGCGGCAGCCCGCGAGGTGCTGCCGCCGCCACGAGCGTCGCTGCCGCAAACGACGTAGCCAGCCGTCGTCGGAAGGAAAAACGATATTCTCCAACATAATGCGAATTTCATTACAGGGTTTCGTGGCTTTTTTCGTCCTCTGTAAAAGGAGGACGAAACAGATGTACGACACGATATGGAGATTTTTAATAAATCTCTGCCCTGAGTTACCCGAGAATTTGCGAGGAGGACCGATTTTGAGAGAGGAGCTATCGCAAGCATCCGTCAATTCTTCCCGCGCGTTAGAATCCATGGATGCTGGTTCCACTTCTGTCGTGTAAGTTTGAATCGACAATTATATGTGGAAATAACATTCAATGATGAAGGCCCAGTACGCGTCTATTCGGTCGTAACTGGGAATCAATTGCCACCCTTAAGAAAAATCATTTATTAATGCCCAGTACGCGTCCTTAAGGACGACCCTGGGAACCAATCACCACCCTGAAAAAAAATTTGTTCATTAATGCCCAGTACGCGCCTTGTGGATGTCCCTGGGAACCAACCAGTCATGCTACGTTAATAATCATTTTGCAGTTTATTCCAAGGTCGCATGGTTTGCTATAGTAGCAGTTTGCTTAATTCGCCACTTTCATTTTTTGTGCAGGCTTCATACCGGAAGTGGAAGGCTCTGCGAATGCTGAATCCGCCCAGAGAGGTCCTTTACCTGTCATGGGGCCTGCCCCTTCTACCCGCCGATCGGTTCGCGGAAGGGTGCCGGGTAGTGACAGAAATCGCGGACCCGTTAGCCGCTGGGCCGCTGCGTGCGCTCAACGATTTCTGCCACTACTTGCGCAACCAGTGGGTGCCGCTCGCTGCGGTAGTGTCCGTTTACGGTACGCCGATAAGACCACACAATGTCGCGGAAGCATTTAACCGACACGCGACGAAGCGGCTGGGAGGGGTGCACCCAAGGATCTGGATATTCCTGAGTACGTTTATATATTTAAGTAAATGTAACGGAACATCTGTTAATTATGGTATGTTTTAGAGAAATTGACCGCGACGATTGCGGAAAAGTTGACAGAGTTCAGGCGATGGAGGTCGACGGGCTAAACGGACAGGAGACCGCAACATCGGGCCTGGGCTCGTAGCGATGAAAATCTTGCGAACAACCAGCGTCTCCTGGCCTCGGGAAGGTGATAATTTGATTTTTTTTTACAGTTGTTCTATTTATCCCCGTTGTTAGTATTAATACAATAATGGACTTTATTTAACTTAATAGATACGGAGTGAAGGAGTTCTTGCGCGCAGCAGTTACGCCGTTCTAGCGCTTGGACCTCCATCACGCGTCGCGGGGTCTTGCGGCTGGTAAATTTTTATTATGTTCTTTTTTTATTTTTCTTGTATTATCAATCAATAAACATATATTTTTTCAAACGGAGAGTTAGAGCACGAGCTTCCGTCGCCGCGTGAGATGCTCAATCCTCCAGATGTATATCCAGGTAAAAAAAAATATCACAGAATTTTATCATGATAATTGTTTAATTATGAATTTTCATCTGTGCATCCGTAGATGACCCTCAGGACGCTCCAGTCCTGGTGCGAAGGGCGAGGCGCCAGATCGGCGGGAGAGCAGTGGAGGCTGCTGACGATGGTAAGTTGTTTGCCATCGATGTACTAGACTGATAAATAATAAACACGAGAAAATTAAGGCCCAGTACACGTCCATTCGGACGTCCCTGGGAACCAATTATTACCCTGAAAGAAAATCGTTTACAAGTGCCCAGTACACGTCCATTCGGAGGTCCCTGGGATCCTTTACCGTAATATGCCGTATAATAAAATAATTTTAATGGTTAATCTTTTAATATGCAGATCCATCATCGGATGCAGTCGCATCAGACGCGGATCGTAAGTTATTAATATTAAAAATGTTCGCGTAACAAAATAGGATGGTGCCTGAAAATTTATGAATTTGCAGACGATGTTCGAAATCGCGTTGTGACGCGAGGCCGCACAGGCCGCCGAAGCCGCGGAGGCCGTGCTGGTCGGGGACGCGGAGGAAGAGGAGCGCAAGCTCGCGGTCGTGGAGCCAGAGGGCGAAGGCCTGGCGAACAGGGCAGCATCGCCGGTGATTTCGGACGATAGTGGTAAGGATAAGGTAGAGAAGTGAAATTTTAAACACTGCTTCCTTATTGTTTTCTATTTTTTACAAAGCCACCTCAAGGACGAAGCAGATTCATTACTTTTTGCTTTCTCATAGAGAAAGCTTTGCGAAAAATATAAATTAATCAGGAAGCAATGTGCAAGGTTCTACTTTGCAACTTTTTGTGCAAGTAAGAGCGAATACGACAGTTAAAATAAATGCTAAACAGCATAAAATTTGAACCACCATTCCGATCATCGCCACATTTGGTACAGAGCAGCGTTTCGTGTAATTTTCTATATAGAATATCTCAGTTGATTCAATGAAATTCGACGTGATAAGAGAAATAAACATTCATATTCATGTAAACAAAGCTTCCTCTATGAGAAAGCAATAGTGTTTTCATCCCTACTCTCTCCATCCCGTAGACATCGAGATTTTTGAAGTCGAGGCTTCATCGGCGAGTGATGCCCACTTGCACACATTCCGATTGGACACAGCCCGATTGGACACACAATATTGGACACATGAAGATTGGACACAATCCCGATTGGACACATCAACATTGGACACAAGCCCGATTGGACACATCATTATTGGACACATGCCCGATTGGACACATGCCCGATTGGACACAAACCCAATTGGACACATCATTATTGGACACAAGCCCGATTGGACACAAAACCGATTGGACACAATCCCGATTGGACACATCAACATTGGACACAAGCCCGATTGGACACATCATTATTGGACACAAGCCCGATTGGACACATCAACATTGGACACAAGCCCGATTGGACACATCATTATTGGAGACAAGCCCGATTGGACACATCAACATTGGACACAAGCCCGATTGGACACATCATTATTGGACACAAGCCCGATTGGACACATCAATATTGGACACATGCCCGATTGGACACATGCCAGATTGGACACACGCCCGATTGGACACACGCCCGATTGGACACATGCCCGATTGGACACATGCCCGATTGGACACATGCCCGATTGGACACATGCCCGATTGGACACATGCCCGATTGGACACACGCCCGATTGGACACACGCCCGATTGGACACATGCCCGATTGGACACACGCCCGATTGGACACATGCCCGATTGGACACATGCCCGATTGGACACATGCCCGATTGGACACATGCCCGATTGGACACATGCCCGATTGGACACATAACCGATTGGACACATGCCCGATTGGACACATGCCCGATTGGACACAAGCCCGATTGGAAACAAACCCGATTGGACTCATGCCCGATTGGACACATGCCCGATTGGACACAAACCCGATTGGACGCAAGATGCAATATCGTACGAAGCTTCGAGAATATAACGGCATGGTCATGAAAGCCAAAAGAACCAGCTGGGAACGTTTTGTAACGCAAGAAGGAAATACGAACCCATGGGGTATAACGTATAAACTCGCAACAAAGAAGTACTCGCCAAGCAAAGCAATGAGTACAATCAAACTTGCTGGTAGAAACCCAACTACCACATGGAATGAAACTGCGAAACTGCTTCTCGACTCACTGGTCCCAGATGACCACGAGGCCGAGGACAGTCTAGATCAGGCGCAAACCCGCCAAAAGGCAAGAGAGGTACCAGACAGCCCGGACGCCAATGTCTTTACAAGACAGGACGTTCGATGGGCAATAATGTCGTTGAATAACGGAAAGGCACCAGGCCTGGATGAAATAGAAGTGGAGGTGTTCAAAAGGGCTGCCCTTAGCATCCTTGACGAGCTCACCACTCTATACAATGACTGTTAAAAATGGGGAGTATTCCCTAAGGACTGGAAAATAGGGTCAATATGTGTACTCCAGAAAGGACCAGAGAAAGACGAAACAGACCCAAAGTCTTTTAGGCCAATCTGCCTATTACCGGTACCCGGAAAGGCCTTGGAGAAACTGATTAATCGGCGTCTCCAAGCAGTCTTTCACGGGGAAGAGTTTTGCCCCAAAACGCAATTTGGATTTAAACCAAACCTCTCTACAGAGGATGCATTGCACAAGCTAAGAGTGCACTCTCTTAGCTCGAGGACGAGAAAAATACACATTGGGAATACTATTTGCCATATCTGGCGCCTTCGACAATGTTTGGTGGCCAAACATTCTTGTTGAACTCCAGAACCGCAATTGTCCTAAGAATATATACAAATTGCTGGAAAATTATTTCCATGAGCGAGAAGTAAAAATCGTAGCTGAATGTAATTGGGTTGCAAAGGCTGTAACAAAAGGTTGTCCACAAGGATCAATTCTTGGACCCTCGTGTTGGAACCTAATCTTCGATGGGCTCCTCACGACATTAGAAAATCAAAATGCGGAGCATATCGCATATGCAGATGACCTCATAATACTTGTTCATGGCAACAGCCGCGCCGAGCTAGAGAGGGTCGGCCAGGCGTTTGTCGATCAAGTATACAGATGGTGTACAGAGCACAAACTAAAATTGTCAGAAACAAAGAGCGAAATGATCCTTCTCAAAGGACGCCTTGATACGAGAAGACCACCGGGAATCAAGATCCAAAACAGGCAGATTCCTATGAAAAAAGAAGTCCGATACTTGGGAATTCA